>CM032233.1:25022500-25642500 GCA_019009955.1 Riptortus pedestris
TACTTTTAAAGCTCCTTATTCGCAGGTCTCTAAACAAAATGCTATTAGAGTTTTCGTAGTAATCCTCCGTTATAGGACGCTTAATGCCTCTTTAGGATTATATTCCTGAAGAACTTCCGGTTTCACAGTAAGCATTCAATTTAATGTACAACAGTCTTTTGGTAATGTTATTTTATGGTTTAGATATTTATGTAGCCAAAGTAATATTTTCTTCAGAATCCCATATGACAGACGCACTAATAGCAGATTCTAATTAATGGAAATGAGGTATGGCGAAAGTTTTTTAAAATACTAATATATATATAAACTCAACCGCAAAAAAAACCGGACACTTAGATTTAGTCTAATAATTTTGTTAAATATACTTAATATATATGTATATTAATCTTTTTAATTAAAATAATTGGTTAATCTATAGGTTATTTAAACAAAATCTGCCAAAAGTGAATAATTTTTATTGATTATTTACAAAAAAAATAAATAAATTAACACATTTAAAAAAAAAAATTATTCTTCATTTTTATTACAGTGAATGGTAGACTTCGCTACCCCAAGCGTTTCGGCAATGTAACGTAAGCTCCGGCCTTCCATCTAAGTTTGAAAGACCCATTATTCTGGACCGAAAAAAATAAATAAAACATTAATTAAAGAAAATGCTTGGTCAATAATTAAGATAGATTCTCTGTAATAACTAGAATACCCACATAAAGAAACACATTGCTGAAAATTAGCTTTTAATACGACAAATATGAAGTGTCCGGTTTTTTTTTTGCGGTTGAGTGTATATATATATATATATATATATATATATATATATATATATATATATATATATATATATATATATATATATGAAAAAGTCCGTCACACAGGAGCTGCGTAAACTAAGCAGATTTCACACGTGAAGTTATACAATTGAGAAATTTCACGAGAGCCGAACAGTTACGGAAACGGCGGAACTAGCTTTTGGGGAAAACTCACAACTAGAACCGAAATTAGCCGATCTCATCTCGTCCGTTATCTGCACACACTTAATGAAAATGCAAATATCTTGGTTAGTATTCAAGATATAGATTAAATGTATATAACAATATTTATAGTAATTTTAATTTGCAATAAGATTGATTTTATACAATGTTTCGGTCTGACGTATAGTAACGGAGAAATTTCGAAAATTCACCACTCTTAACCCCCCCTACCCTCTCTTTGATCCGATTTCAGTCATTAACGAACTTGATATTTATTTTTAAATAAAACGTTTAAATATCGAGATTTGTAACGATCAAGCACAAATTGCGACCGCTAGAGGGTTAAGCGAATAATATCGATCGTTTTTATTTGTGTCTATATATATAAAATTTTAAACGGTCCTCAGTTCCGTCATCTCCTGGGTAGGATCGATGGACATTTGAAGAAAAGTTTTGAAAATCGCGTCATGAGTACGACCTCAATCGTTGATTTCCCGTAAGGGGAGCTGCTGAAATTGCGACCGCTAGACGGTTTAGACGAGTGTATGTGTAAACACGCCCACACACGCGGAGCTACACTTCAGCCAGGAATGGAAGAGACCTGCTGGCTTCCCCCCCCAAGCCGCCAGTTTCCGTGAAAAGACTACTGTACTACCTGGATCACAAACGTCGTCACTTCATCTTAGCCGCCTACTGTACAATATTAGTGAGTTGACCTTAGCTTTTCTTGCCCGGCGACATATATTCCTCATGAATTACTACAGTAAATAATAAAATTCAACCTGAATCATCTTATTGGCAATTATTATTAATATTGTGCTAATTTTTAACCCACAAAAAGTGTGGCAATAAAAAAAATCTATATACTTTTTATCACTTTACAAAGCCGAATTAATAAAAAATACGGTTTTGTAAATCTAACGATATTCTTCACATTTCACTATTATTGTAATTCCTATTTATTTTATAGTTTTACAATTTTTTATACAAGACATTTATCATTCACAATAATTCATTAAAGAATTTAAATAAATAACGTTAAAGAATTACAGATGAAATGATTGTAATTAAATAATGTAACGTTAAATAATGATACCACCGTTATAAAAAATAAATTAAAAAAATGATTTATTAATATTAAAATTAATTTTGTTTTGTGCTTATAATATTATTCTGATTCACTACTGCTAAGCTGCAAATCATCTTCCGACTCGCTCCCATCAATGGCGATTATCATGCTGTCCACAAAATTTTCCATTGTCCATCTTTTAGCCAATATTCCTCTTCTAAATTGTGGACGTGCCGACAATAACCAGCCCATCAGCCAGTCATCAGCTGTTATTGATCGTAATCCTAAAGGATATGAATAATTAACGGACTTTAACGCCGATATGTCGTAAAATAGTAAAATGTGTTATTGTGTAAAATTTATTTCTTACCTTCATTAGCAGGTTAATGAGTTCCGGGCATGAATGTTTTCAGGTCTGGATTACACGCCCCCTTCCCTTGCTCCTTCGGCCACGCCCCTTCTCCCACCCTCCGGCCACAAGGCTCTTCAATTCTTGGGCGTACTATAATTTTCGTCATCTCCTGGGTAGGATCGTTAAACTTTTGAGGAAAATGCACGATAATAGCGCCTTGAGTACAACTTCAGTAGCTTATTTCCCTTAAGGAAAATCAAGTATAAATGAACAAGAATTTCATTAGTGTCTGGCAAATTATTCAAAAGGGAATTTTGTTTCATGTATTACACACGCGTACACTCACGTTCACCTCCTACCAATAGCCGAAAGGGCATTCGCCTCTCTATGCGATGGGTTATTTAATGATCTGATGTGATGGGTAGCACATTATGCAGCGAGCGATGGGAACATTTAGCATTTCACCTGGAAACACGGTCTTTAGCTTCTTCTAATACTGCAGTTCCAACATAAGTGATCGGTGAACCGGAGAAATTCACTTTGATGAGGTAACTGGGGCTCCAATCTATCTCCGTCAAACGGACCGAATTGCCCATCTCTAACCCAAACCTAGTTGATGTGTAATCAACTAAATTCGATTTCCTTAGGTTTCTTCAAGTCCTTTACTCGCCCTAAACTTTATTCTAAACATTTTTCTAGTCATTGCACTCATTAGGCGTGGGTCATTTAAGCGATTTATTCGATTAGCATTGTATGCTACCATGATAAAGTAGGTTGAATGGCAAGGCCTTCGATTACCATAACTTTTAAATTGTGGTGCATCTAGATTGTAAAAACTCCACCACGCTGAGGGCTTCATAAACAAAGCGGATTTCCCACATGATGGTGAAATCATTGCATGATATATTATCAGATTTCTTTTAAGAGAAATCAGCTATTGAGGTCGTACTCTTGGCGCGATTTTCGACGTTTTTCTTCATATGTCCATCGATCCTACCTAGGAGATGAAGAAAATGATGTCCGTTCAAAATTGTATATATCTATATCTGTATCTATATATATTTGTCTGTTACCATATATGCAATCGTTATCAAACTCGATATTTATCGTTTTATGTAAAAAGAAAGATCAAGTTCGTTAATGGCTGAAATCGGACAAGTGGAGGTTTTTTGAAAATCCAAAATATCTCCGTTCCTATACGTCGGATCGAAAAATTGTATAGAAGCAATCTTATCGCAAATAGAATGGTCTATAAATATTTTCATATACATTTATTCTTTATCTTGAATATTAACCGAGATATTTACGTTTTTCAGTTCTTAGCCATGAGCAAACCCCCACTTGTACTAATACTACATAAAGAATATTCTGTTGTAAAATAAACCACATTATTTGAAGCTTAAATGCCAAATATTCTTTTCAAGAGACATTTATTATATGAGAAACATGCAAATACGTTCTGTTGATTCCCCTCCCGTCTTTAGTTCTTGGGTTCATAAATTATGAGTGAGAGAGATAAAAATTATTCCGATTCATTATAATTAACAGCACTAGATATAGTAAATAGTTTTAAAAAAAATTAATATGTTACATTAAGATATATTTCATTAATTGTTCTTCTTTCCTGTCTAGATTCTATCTATTCAGCGCTGAGAAGTTAGCTGACCTGTTTGTTTACAATTCAGACGCTTTAAGTTGTAGATATTATTAATTTGTAAATTGACTGAAAGATTTCTTCTTACCGTTTCTATTTATTCGTTTAACATTCACGGTGGTGTTACCAGTATGTAGATTTATCTGTTGTAAACCGTCTCGTAGGAAATTTGCTTAGTTAACGCAGCCTCTGTAAGACGGTTTTTTTTCTAATTATAAGTAAACATCCAATGAGTAGTTGTAGGTGTTTAATGAAACAGTTAAACATAAAGCATGGTAAAGATGAAATACACATTTTCAAGTTAAGAACGTAAAATCTTAATTGATGATTTCATCGTACAAAGTATTTACATGTGTCTCTCATATTAAAGGGTCCGATGAAACAATATTTGGTATTTAGGCTTGGAATAAGACGTTTCATGATATATTGGCTTTTGCTTAGTGTGTGATGGCTAAAAGTAGGATTTTACTGAATGCTGAAATTAACTAAGTCCGTCACGCAGGGGTTTCGGAAACTAAGCAGATTTCCTACGTGAACGTTTATAATAGATAACTCTACATACTGGTAACACCATCTTGAATATTAAGTGAATAAATACAGGCGGTAATGAAAAATGTTACAGTAAATTTACAGTTTAATAGCCTCTACAGCAGTCAGCGCCTGAATTGTAAACACACAGGTCACCCAACACCTCAGAGCTGAATATATAGATAGAAATATCTAGACCAGAAAGAGCCCCACCCTGGCTAGAAAAGGGTGGAAATCTGTAGATAGCCCGCCCCAATTAGCCATAGTAGCACAAAGTGGACGTTAATAAATGAGCTTATTAATTTTATTGAAAACTATTTACTGAAGTTAGTGAGTGCTGTAATTTAGAATGAATCAGAATAATTTTTATCTTAATCACTCAAATTTTAATAACCCAAGATCAAAAGAAGGGGGCAACAACAGAACGTATTTGCATATATCTCTCAAAGTGAATGAAAACAACATTTGGTGTTTAACCTTGGAATGAAGTGGTTCATAAGCAGATTTTCCATGAGCTTCACGCATTTCCATTTACCTCAAACGTAAAAGCTCAATGACAAGAATATTTGCTATTTAGGCTTCAAATAATGTGTTTCATAATATAAGAACTTATTATTACAGATGTCTTATGCGGCATATCTCCAGCGGTGTCTATAGTGTGGTCCACGATATTTCTCCGGTCTTCCAACCGGCTTCTTCTGGTGGCCTTTTTTTTGCGTTTGCTTGTGGCAGCTCGCCATGACTATTGTTGTTAAACTTATTATTAATGTATAAAAAAATAAAATCCATATATTTCGGTTAATATTCATGATACAGAAAATATGGATATAACAACATTTATAGATCATTCTATTTTCAATAAGATTGGTTTTATACAATTTTTCAATTCGAAGTATAGTAACGGAGATATTTCGAATTTTCGGGGATAAGGGAAATCTGCTAAAATTGGTCTGTATATAATTATTTTTTTCTTTGGTGGGCTTTGTAGACCTTAGTGGTTTATGAATGATGTTTTTAAGTAGTAATCAGCTTGACTTACAATTCGCATTAATAATGGAGGACCTGGAATAATTTCGCTCCAGTAGCTGCTGGGGGTGGGGGCAGTGGCTTCATCATCTGTGGCCGGCTTCCTTGGGACGGGATCTGGGTCAGTCAATGTCTTCGTTGCTTTACTTACTACAATTCCGCTACCCCCATTAGAGCTTCTAATAGCGAACTGATGAACTAAATTTTTCCCTTGGCGATCTTCCTTAGGAAATCAGGCATTGAGGTTGTACTCATGATGGGTTTTTCGAAAAATTTCTTCCAAAAAGTCTATCGTTATTTATTATAGAGTTATTTTGGAATGCAAAATTAAACTCACACATCAAGTTCAAGTTTTTATCACTGCATAATTTATTTAACAATGCACTACACACTAGGTTAATTATTTTTAACTACTACTCACAGTATGCACTGATAGCTTCACTGTTCTTGTTATTATACAGTCCATTAACTCACTCACGATCACTGAAGTTCACAAAAACATGGCACTGCACTGATCTTCGCGAAGTTAACGGCACTGCACTCTCCTTCACTTAAACACGGCACTATACTGTTCTTTACATAGTCACGGCACAACACTGTTCTTCACATAAAACACTTTACCGCACTGCAACTAAGACGCACTGTTGCACTGATGGTCACTTGAAGACAGCTGAGAGCAAACTAACTGACTCGGGGCAGGCTTCGTCCCTTTTTATAGCTTTTCGGAAAACATCAAAGTGGTATTGTCTGGACTCTTCTAAATTTGGGCTGGTATTGCCGAGGCGGGACCTTATAGCGGCATCCTTTGATCTCCTACGTACTTCCCAAATACGTGACTATCTATATTTAATTTTTCATGTATTTAATTTTCGCAACAATATATATATATATATATATATATATATATATATATATATATATATATATATATGTATATATGACAAACCTAAATAGCCCTCTTTTCAAAAAAAAAACAGCTAAACGGAGTATAATCTAAAATAAAAATGGGCCTCCAATATGACCTAGTTAAATAAAAATAACAAACATAAAAAAAATAATTTTTGTAGAACTAACACTTCAGGAAATGGATTCCTGAGTTAACTAATAATTATTTTCCACTACCTGGAACTGGTCGTCCATTTACTAAATGAACCATTGTTTAATAAGGAAGGAACCCTCCCTCTAAGCGCTGTATGGACACATACTGCTTTTGTCCTTCAGCATAACTAATCCTAATTTATTAGTTGGGTTCGTGGAGAGATGTCGAAACATCTGAATAATTGGATTACTTTAAGGGATTAATGGCCCTTTATGAGGATTGTTCATATGGCCTTTGAATGTCTAATGGCAGAAGTCCACTCTCAAAGGATCTTCTTAGCCAACTAATGAGTGATTCGAGGAAATTTTGCAAATTGGTAAGGCGATAAGTTAACAGGCAGGAAAATAGAAATCTACTTCCAATATATCTCGGACTTGTAGAGCTCTCATTAGTTTTTGTCATTTGTCTACTTTTGTTGTTGTTGTTCACGCTTATTCGTATTCTATGGGTTGTAAAATTAGTTCCGTTAAAAATTATGTATGTATATATATTAGCAGATTTCCCACGTGAAGTTTTATAATAGAAAAATCTGCATATCAGTAACAGTAGTAGTAGTAGAGTCTAAACCAATTTCACGAGAGCCGACCAGTTACGGAAACGGCCGAACTAGCTTTTGGCGGAAGATCACGATTATAGCCGACATGAGCAGATCTCATCTAGTCCGGTATCCTTACACACTTAATAAAAATGAAAATATCTACGTTAATGTTCAAGATATAGAATAAGTATATATAATAATATTTATAGTAAATTTAATTTGCAATAAGAATGGTTCTATACAAGTTTCGATCCGACCTATAGTAACACAGATATTTTGAATTTTCAAAAATCCTCCCCACCCACTGGTCCGATTTCAGCCATTAACGAACTTGATCTTTATTTTTTACATAAAACGTTTAAATATTGAGTTTGGTAACGATCAAGCAAAAATTGCGACCGCTAGAGCGTTAAAAGACAAATATATATATATATATAATTTTGAACGGATCTCATTTTCGCCATCTCCTGCGTAGGATCGATGGATATATGAAGAAACGTTTAGAAAATCTCGTAATGAGTACGACCTTAATAGCTGATTTAACCTTGAGGGAAATCTGCTAAAAGGAGATTTTGTTGAAGACCTTCGCCATTCTAATATGAAGAATATTTGAATATTGAGTCCAAGAAACCTATAAAAAGAATAAAAAAAAATTATTTAAGTGTGGGATGTAAGAAAACTATGTGTAATATTGTTGATATCTCAGTTTTGTTAAAGTAAATAAAAAAAAATCATGGAAAGCATATATTTAATGAAATTTAATTTTATTCATTCACCTTCGGAAACCATCACACATTAAGGCCAAACTGACACTTGTAATCCAGTAATTTCTTTTTTTCCAAAAATTGTGATAAAAGAAAAAATACGCAAATTACAGAAATGAATAAGTATTATATATTTTTGAACGCAGTTAATAGGAGAAGGATATATGAATAAAGGAGTATGGAAGCCCTTGGGAAATCTAATTTAGTGGACTACATGTTCACCCAACACAGCTAATTTAGGGATACGGGAAACAACGACGAAAATTGCACATTAGAGGTAATATTTCTGCGCATTATGCCCTAGCTACATTTTCGACCATGTGTTTCTGCTAATAAAGCCCAGGTTGCGTTGACATATACGGCTTGCAATTCCTATTCAATTCCGCTAACGCGAAAAAATGTTGACAATAGGATATGAATAATGTAATTCCTTTATAATAAATAAAAAATCATCTGTTGTGGGTATCACGTGACTTCATTGTTCATTTATTAAGTTAAATAAACAAATTGTTTTGCTGCGCTTCATTTAAAAGTTTGTTTGTTTTTGGTCAAAAAACATCGCGGTCATCAATGCCCAACACTCTTCAGACAGTATTTGAGTTCCCCAATCATAGAAAGTTGCAGACACACGCAAGCTAGGCCTACTTTTATATATATATTTAACTTTATATTTTTTATTTCTACCCCCCCACCCCTTCCTTCCCATTTTTTGCTTCTTTTTTTTGGGTAAGGGGTGAGGTTCTCGGCCGTATGCCTTTAAACCTACGTACCGGTATCACTGAATCACATTCAAATTATTAAGTCAGAATGAATTTTCAAACGAGCTATTTAAATAAATACTAAGACGAATGCTGTTATTAATTAGACTAAACCTATGGACTACAAAAAAAAAAATAATAAAATGTGTTTCTGCTAATAAAGCCAAGGTTGCGTTGACATATACGGCTTGGAATTCCTATTCAATTCCGCCAACCCGTAAAAATGTTGACAGTCGGGTATGAATATCTTTACAATAAAAAAAAAAAATCATCTGATGGACATCACGTGACATCTATCATTTATTAAATTAAATAAACAAATTGTTTTGCTGCACTTCATTTAAAAGTAATACACGATATATGTTTCAATTCATCGCATCAAAAAATGTTAAAGGACACAAATTATATATCTCCTTATTATAAACAGAAATGGTTCTAGAAATGTTACCTCTCCTATAAGTAGGAAGCTTTATTCTATTTTATTTTATTAAGAAAATTACATTCTGCATTTAAATGCATTTGTTAATATGAGCCAGAACAATCGTCATCCATCACTCTCGACAGAAGCTACACCCTTTCACCACAATGAGGGGAGCAGCCTCTCCCTGCCTGGCAAGGAAGTCAAGAGCTAAGGAGGAATGGCACTTGATAAGAAAATAGCCACTGTTATCACTTCACTTAACTTCTAAAGGAGATCTCTCTCCCACACTTCTATTACGTATCTCCATATTGGTTTAAGTAGTAACTTATATATTGTTAGTTTGTTCTTGGTAGGCAAGTGAGATCTTCTATTTAGCAGTTCGTAAAGCAGTCCGAATCGCAGTTAAGTTCCTGTATTTTAATCATTGGGTGGGATTTCCAAGTAAGTCTGGTAATAGGTAGGAAGAGATTGACAATTTTTTATTCCCACCCCTCTTTTAAAATCCCCCTCCCTGTAAGTCCATTTTGATCAAAAGAGGAGGTGCACAACTAGGAGGAACGACAATCCTAAATATGAAATTTGAAAATTCTAAGTCTAGTTGTTTTTGAGTTATGCAAGATAAGTTCACATTTACGTACATAAGGCGCAGAAGTCACAATGGCTTCAAGAAGGGCCAAAACGGATAATTCCGTTGTAATCAGAAAACTAAAAATTTTCGTCATTACGATACTTGATTTATTATGTACATGGAAGTAAAAATCATCTTAAATAAATATATTTGAATTTTTATGAATCAAAAAATATTTGTTCATTAGTTAATCTTACAGAGATTTAGCTTGGGAGTTGATCTCATGAATTTTGGAAATTTCTTCAAATGGCTCTCGATATTATCCAGCAGATGACGAAAATGCGGTCCAGTAAGTTAAACTAATTTGAAAAGTAACATTTTTTTTTCATCTGGTAAAAAAAAACTGCAACTTTTCAATCCTAATGTCATAATATTTTTTCGTGGACAAGATTGGATAGGCATTACAAGCCGAATTTATAAACCTAGTGCTTCAATTTACTGATTCAATTCTGTAATTTTTATTTTTTTTTTTTTTATGGACTAAGGGATTTTTCTTCTTTTAAACCATTGTAGGATTACAAGTGTACAGTTGGCTTGGCTGGTGAGTTTTTTAAAATGATATATGAATTAAATTAATTGCAAATGTTATAGTCATAATAGAATAAGTTAACCTTGTTTTTCATTATTTATTTATTATAAATAATAGAGCTCCGAAACTATGGTGACTTGGCTCTTCTTAAAGATGGGGAAAACCAAAACAAAAAACAAGTAAACAAAATGGAACACACAAAATAATACAAAGAACAATATTCTAAACGGAAAGCAAAATACTAAATGAAACAAGAAACACGAACACAACTTAGAATTATAAAAGTGGTAAATAAATAAGTAAACAGAACATTTGTTAACTTAGAAACAACAACTATTCATAAAAACAGGGATATATCATTTAAATTTAAACACATCACACACACACACACACACACACACACACGCGCGAGCACACGCACACACACATACACACAAGCACGCACGCACATTAAAAATTTTAATTATTCATTAACGTCCACTTTCTGCAACTAAGGCTAATTGGGACGGGTTTAAAAATGTTTTAAAATATGTAGTTAAATATTCTCAAACTGCCCAATTGTTTTTAAAAATGCCAGAATAGTGGCGATATGTGGGCTACCCTCAGTCAGTAGTTCTTTCAAGTCATGTGGAATGGTTAAGTAAGTTCGTAATCAGCCCTGTTTTTCATATAACATATTTAACTAAGAATCTATTCTGTTGACATATCCAATATTTTCCTCAAATTGTGTAATGATTCTACAATTTGATGACCAAAATATGTTCCGTTATAATATATATAATTATTGCAATCATTGGGTTCGTTGATTTTTGAAAAATTGCTTTAAATATCCATCGATCCTCTCTTGTAGATTACGGATATGGGATCCTTCAAATTTACACACATAACACGAACCTACCTCTCCTCCTCAACCCACCATTAAACATAGTTTCGGGCAACCTCTCAGTTCCCATTCTTTCAACGTAACCCAAACGTCTCATTTTGCTTCTTGTGGGGATATTAGATGCAGAAGGCTATTTGTTTTCGTTTTTGTTTTTTTAAAAATAATTCTACAAAAATATATTATGGGCGGAGGTTACTGACGCTACATTCGCTCAAAACGTAAAACGAAGATTCGCATTTCTTTCCTCTATGAAAAATGGTCGGTAAACTGCCATTTGTAAGAATTGCTCATTAATGAAAGCATTGTAAAGATAAAAAAATTGATCAATTCTGTCAATCTGAGTCTGGTGAAGCCTTGAGATACTGGGAAATGGGTGAGTTTGCGAAGGAGGAATACAATCCCAGGCAAGTAGAACATTCAATGAAGAAAAAAAAATTAGATAAATAAAAAGCCATTACCTTTTTAATTTACAGTAAAAAAGAAGTGCAAGCATTCTAAGACGGGGCCCATTTAGATTGACCCTCAGCTCCTATTCAATTTAATCCAGTCTAATTCCTTAAATCAATTTAAATCTTATCAACGCTGTCTCTCTTGGATTTTAAAGAGAAATAAGCTATGTACTCCTCACGCGATTTTCAAAACATTTCTTCTAATTTCCATTGATCTTACCAAGATGACACGAAAATGAGCTTTGTACAACTTTATATATATATATATATATATATATATATATATATATATATATATATATAATACAAAATCAGTAATAAACCTTGTTTATTAGAGTTCTTTTCGATTGCAAAATTAAACACACACGAGCTTCAGAGTTGTTATCACTGCACAATTTATTTAACAATGCACTACACACTTGGTTAATTATTCTTAACTCCTACTCACAGTATGCATAGCTTCACTGTTCTTGTTATTACACAGTCCAATAACTCACTCACGATCACTGAAGTTCACAAAAACACGGCACTGCACTGATCTTCTCAAAGATAACGGCACTGCACTGTCTCTTTACTTTTACACTATTATTTTCTGTCCCTTTACTTTTCTACACTGTTCTTTACATAAAAACGGCACAACACAGTTCTTCACATAAAACACTTTACCGCACTGCAACTAAAACGCACTGTTCACTAAAGCTGCACTGAACGCACTGTTGATCACTTGAAGAGAGCTGAGAACAAACTAAACTGTCGGGGAGGGCCCCTTTTATAGCTCATCGGCTTACATCAAAGGATACTTGTCTTGATCCCGGACGCGTATTGCCGAGAACGATCTAGACCTTCCAACGGCTCTTTTCATCTACTTCGCACTTCTTAATATGTGATTAACTCCGTTTAATTTTTCATATACGTATGTATATATATATATATATATATATATATATATATATATATATATATATATATATATATTGTTTACTGCTCTAGCGTTCGTAAGTTTTGTTGTTTTTTTTTAACGAATTTCATACCTAAGTGTTTCATGTAAAAAAGATGTTCTAATGATTGAAATGGACGAGTTGGTGAAACAAAAAAACAATCTTCGTTATTATCTGTATCTGAAGGACTGAAAAAATGTTGTATAACCAATCTTATAACAGTTTTCGATCATTCTCATACAGGTAACAACTGAGATTATTTTATTTTTGATCAATATTAATAAAAGATATTATATGGTATTTATGATTAGGTACATTATCTCTTTTAAGGAGGGAGAGGGGGTTCTTGTAATTTATAAAGCATATCATCCTTAGAAATTTAAGATTAATAACAAACACGTCAATAAATTAAAATTGTATCTTCTATTTTCAGTGTTAATAAGGTTGTTGATGAAATTAATTTTTTATATATCATTTTTAAATAGATATAGTTTATAAAATGTATCGGCGCAATTTGAGCTACTTTTATAATGAATATAAACTGCTCAAAAATGAATAGGTATATTGGCTGTTTTGTGTTATGTATGGGGCCTATCATATTTTTTTTTTTATTATAAATATCATTAATATTTATTAGGAATTATTGTATTTTTCCCCCATAAAAAAGAAATTTATTTAAGATCGATTTAATTAAAATTAATAGGATAAGAAAAAATAACCAATATCCCTATTCATTTTTGAGCAGTATATTATAAAAGTAGAACTGTTATTTAATTAGAAAAGTAAAGAAACTAATTGATATAACATTAGTAAATGTTTTATAGAAAACAAAAATATTTGACGTATCCTAATATGCTATGATATCATTTCATGGATATGAACACATTTCATTTCATGGTAAACAGTTGACTTCATGGAAAGAGAACCATTAAGTACACTAATTGTCCATTCTAATGCCAGCCCACGTCTGATCCATTCGGAGCCACTGTAGTACTTGATAAACACCAACTTATGGTACTGGATAGCCGACAACATCTAAACAGATAGGACCCTCTTGTTGAAGACACACAGTCTCAGCAATGCCTCAACAAGGCCATCCAACCCACCTCGACCTGAGTCAGTATTTCCTGTACTCCAAAATTAAAGAAATCATGATTAATATCGAGTCAACTATTTAGTTATTGCATCAAATCAGGCATTAAACGTCAGCTAAAATATTTGATAACAATGATAATATTCGATATATTTTCGATAATAACGAAAATAAAAATGCTTTCACTGATCATTCCATTTAATATATATATATATATATATATATATATATATATATATATATATATTAAATGTGGAGAACGTTAAAATAATAAATAAAAAAATAATATTAAACGAAAAATATTCATTTTATAAATAAATAGAAATTAAATGCCTTAATGATGTATCCTACAACAGGTTATTTAACAATTAAATAATCGATGTAATGAAATCGATTTAGAGATAACTAACAACCTGCTTCGGGTATCTCAGTGTGAACGTCCTCACCAGAGCGGAAGGTTGGCTTCAAAGGACGAGATCTTCATAACTGTGAGTAAACTATATAGTTGGATTCAACAAGTTATTTATTTTTAGCAGATTCCCCTTAAGGGAAATCAGCTATTGAGATCATACTCATAACGGTAACTTTCTTCAAATGCCCATCGATCCTACCCAGGAGATGACAAAAATGAGGTCCGTTCAAAATTATATATATATATATATATATATATATATTTGTCCGCTAATCAAAGTTCGTTAATGGCTGAAATCGGACCAGTGGGGGAGGGGGTGTTAAATTGTGAATTTTCCAAAATTTGCTATAAATAGTATTACATTTATTCTCTATCTTGAATATTAACCAAGACATTTGCATTTTTATTAAGTGTGTGTGTGTGTGTGGATAACGGACAAGATGAGATCGGCTATTGCCGATTTCCGGCAATTTGTTTTCCGGAAATTGTAAGTTTCCGGATTAGTTCGGGTGTTTCCGTGATAATACGCCACATTATTCGAAGCTTAAATACCTGAAGGGAAATCTGCTAAAATATACAATAAAAACCTATTGAAAAAGAAATATTGATTTTATTCAATCAAACTGATACACATGATAAGAAACATTGGCAAATGAGGTAATAGAGGTATTATTACGCTAACTGGGAGACACGAAGCAGTGAATGTAAAACTACATACGTTATTAATTTATATTCTTAAATAGAATCCATTATTAATATTACTTGTCATTATTGTTGTTTCTACAGGCTAGGGAAGAGTTTAAATGGATTTCCCGTTTCTTTCTGCACGAGGTAGCTCAATAATAATGGCATCAATAAGTGCATTTGTCATTTCGCTAATGATGATCGGCATAAGCGATTATGAGCAAGGTAACTAACTATAAGTTACCTCCAGCCTTTGCAAAGTGAAATAGTGTGTGAGAATTCAGACATGGAGGAAGTGTTAGTTAAGAAAAAAGTCCGTCACGCAGGGGCTGCGTAAACTAAGCAGATTTCCCACGTGAAGTTTTACAATAGAGAAATCTGCCTACTAATAACAGTAGTAGTAAGGAATCTCTAAACCTATTCACGAGGGACGAACAGTTACGGAAATGGCCGCACTAGCTCTAGTCCCGAACATAGCCGACTCTTGCCGATCCCACACACAATACAAATGCAAATATCTCGGTTAATATTGAAGATAGAAAATAAGTGTATATAACAATATTTATAGTAAATTTAATTTGCAATAAGATTGACTATATACAATTTTTTGATTCGACGTACAGTTACGGAGATATTTCGAATTTTCGAAAATCCCCCCTCTAACCCCCCCCCCCCCCTCCCACTTCTCCGATTTCAGCCGTTAACGAACTTGATCTGTCTTTTTACATAAAACGTTACACATCAAATTTGGTAACGATAAAAAAAATTACGACCGCTAGAGCGTCATGAGTACGACCTCAATAGCTGATTTCCCTTAAGGGAAATCTGCTAAAAAAATGGAAGACTTAACGTCTAACCAATGACGGATATGTTGGAATGTAAATGAAGGTGTAACGAAACTAGTCTATGTTGATAGCTGTCGAAAGTTGATGCATACAAAGTTTTGTAATCCTAAGTTTATCCATTGGAAATTTTTACAAAGTGTTTTATAGATAGACAGCCTGGGGATTATTATATTATAAAGGTTCTCGTTCGGGAAATGGACCAGAGAAAAAAAAAAGAAAAAAAAAAAAAGGTCCTCATATATTTGTCTCCGGTAACAAGGTCGTTAAGAGGGCGTAAAGAAAGGGGTTAGGGCCTACCCAGTTAAATTTAAAAAAGATTTGCAGGCAACAGTGTCATGACATGCGACAGTATTTTTATTCCATGGAGATAGAGGCAGTAGGCTGTTATTAAGGCTGTTATCTTTCTCACGCCACTCACGGGGAAAAGGGGCTTAGTGATGACGGATAAACAGACAAACCCAACTCTCAGAATATCCCTCTAATCATCTTTTAAGACCCTAACAGCTCAAAACAGCCTATTAATATCGCATTTTCATTTTAGCAGACATAACGTAGGCGAAATAAGCTATTGAGATTGGTTTTATTTGATATCGTGTTGCAATTAAAGCATTTTGTATTGTGTCGGTTTAGAAAAACGTCCGTCACGCAGGAGCTGGGTAAACTAAACAGATTTCCCAAGTGAATTTTATTACCTACATACTACCTTGAATAAATAAGAACGGTAATTTGAAATCTTTCCCCTCCAGGCAAGAAGCGTCACAAATGTAAGTAAACAGGTTTACCAACGGCTCACCGTAAAGAAAAACAGTAACTGAAACATATCAGAATTTAAATATACTCATTTTATTGAAAACTATGTATTATATTTAGTGCTGTAATTTATAATGTATCAGAATAAATTTTAACTCAATCAATCAAATTTTTGTAGTCCAAGAATTTAAGGACGGGGGGGGGGGGTTTATGTCACAAGAACATATTTGCATGTATCTCGTATAATAAAGATCTCTGGAAAACAAATTTTGGTATTTAAGCTTCGATTTATTATATAATAGAGTATTGTTTATGTAACACGAGTAGAAGTGGGTGTTTGCTGAGGGCTGAAAACTGAAAAGTGCAAATATCTCGGTTAATTTTCAAGATATAGAATAAATGTATATAACAATATTTATAGAACATACAATTTGAAATAAGATTCATTTTGTACACTTTTCGATCCGACTTATAGCAACGGAGATATTTCGAATTTTCAAAATTCCCCCCCCCCCTCCCCCTGGCCCGATTTCAGCCGTTAACGAACTTGATCTTTCTTTTTACATAAAATGACTAAATATAGAATTTGGTAACGAACAAACAAAAATTGCGACCGCTAGAGCTGTAACAAACAATATATATATATATATATATATATATATATATATATATATATATATATATATATATATATACACTGTCGTCTTTAAAGCTATAATTGGTGAATAATGTTTTAGCACGTCTTTACATAAATTGAGCAATGCAAGTATAGGTGAGCTTGAGAAGGAGTGGTGACGCTCGAAACGGGGATAAAATAATTGAAAATATCAAAAATAAAATTTATGTTCTGACATTATGAGTCAAAAATCATTCTTAAATATTAAATGGTCAGTATATAAATGTACTGTATATATATATATATATATATATATATATATATATATATCTATATATATATATATAATTGTGTAGTTGTTTTCGACCCTGTTCCCACGACCTGTAGTCAAATAAAATTTAAACCGGTGGCCATTACTCCTGCTGAGGTACTTGTAAAATAGTAATAAATTCATTTACCGAGTGTTTTATTTATTGGAAACATATTTTTGAAGTGAGAGGAGGTAGTTGATACTGAGGTTCCTGAGGTTAGTTAAGTCAGCTGACTACAAATCGATTATTTACAAGTCCATCTCGAACTCGATTATTTCGCTTCATAATTTAAAATCGATTAATTTAAGATAAAATATTATAGAATATACGATTGAGGCATTGGGTTTCTTATTATTTCTTTCTTTATCAATTATTTGTACTTTTTCCAAATTCAAGGTCTGTTTCCTGGAGATAGAATGATCCGTCAAAGCAGTTTTATTTTCATTATTGTCTATACTTTTTACGTGTTGCTTTAACATTTTATTCAGCAACTGCAAGGATTCACCAATTTACGTTCCATTGCAGGTGTTACAGCTAATTTCATATATATTATATTTAGATTTTGACTCAGTTACTTTATCTTTAAATCTACTAATGTTTTTTTGTATTTTATTGTTATATTTCAAGGTTATATAACATACCCCATTACAAATTAGTTTCAGTTTTCTTATGATATAATATGAAGAATTAAAAAATTAAAAGTTTCTTTAAACTATATTACGAAATATAAAAAAAAAATTGTTGCTAAATTATTGTAAAATTAAAAATATACTTATATATTAAGTAGACAATTAATCTTGATCTAATTACACTCGTTAATTCTCCTTAATTCACATTATTAAACTCTACTTGTTTCGCGTTCATTATTTCAACCCCTCATCAGGAGTAGAATCATAACTCCTAAAGTCAATGTTAGCCCATGGCCTAGATCGATAGACATCCTTTCTCTAGGCCGGGCTTCGTCTATAATGATAGGAAGACACAACCTGGTACAGAATGCTACCATAAATCGATACGCGGTTACAATCGATATACCATACTACTAACATCGATTGTAAAGGTATAGTGTACTAATATAGATTTTAATTCTGGTTTAAAGTGTCGGGCCATTTGCGTACCATTATAGCTCTAAGAACTGTGCTGTGAAGTACAATTTATACAATTACCCGAACAACAATTAATACAACAAAGGAAAATGGTGAGCTTAGGGGAAATCAGAAATCTACGTAGGAGAATAGTGCCAGCAGAGCCAGCCCACGCACCTTTCTACGCTCCCCTTCACCTATTTCTGTCTCAACATTATTTTCATTATAATCCTTAGAATCGTGCTAACACAGCCAGCATCTTTTGCCTTTCTAAAAGAGTATATTGTTACGAAAGTCCATGCGAAAGGCAGTAACAATTAGGTGATCTAGTTTTTTTTAGCAGATTTCCCTTCGGCCATTGTGGGAAAATCGGGGGAATCGGCTATTGTGTTCGTACTCATGACGCGATTTTCGAAAATTTGTTCAAATGTCCAAAGATCCTACCCAGGAGATGACGAAAATGAGATTTATTCAAAATTATATATTGTTACGTTTTATTACAAAACCAGTAATAAACGTTGTTAATTAGAGTTCTTTGGGATTGCAAAATTAAATACACACAAGTTTCACAGTTTATCACTGCACAATTTATTTCACAATGCACAATACTCTTGGTTAACTATTACTACACACAGTATTACACTGATAGTGTCACTGTTCTTCAGATTTCACAGTCCAATAATTCACTCAAGGTCACTGAAATTCACATAAAGACGGCACTGCACTGTCTTAAACCCGGCCCTACAATTTTCTTCACGGCACAACACTTAACCGCACTGCACTAAGTCGCACTGTAGCGCTGAACTTCCCTCGAAGACCAACGAGCACCAACTGAACTGAGGTACTGGCATGGACTCTTATAAATGCTTGTAGAAGGGGCTAACCAAGGAAAGTTCCAGAACTTCCTTGAAGGCCCTAATTAGATTCTGCCGGCGGCCCTATTTAGATCGGCCTTAATTCGATCAACCACCCGGCTCCCTCTCCTTCAGGCAATCTTTCACGTATTAATTTTTCGCAACAATATATATGTCTGTTAGCGATATAGCGGGAGCAATGTTTGTTTGATCGTTGCCAATCTCGATATCTAATCGTTTTATGTAAAAATAAAGATCAAGTTCGTTAATGGCTGAAATTGGACTAGTGGGAGGGGGGGGGTTTAGAGGGGAGGATTTTCGAAAATTCGAAATATCTCCGTTACTACACGTCTGATCGAAAACTTGTATAGAACCAATCTTATAACAAATATTGTTATTTACATTTATTGTCTATCTTGAATATTAACCGAGATATTTGCATTTTTATTAAGTGTGTGGGGATAACGGATGAGATGAGATCGGCTATTGTCGGTTCTATTCGAGACCTTCTCCCGAAAATTAGTTCGAATTGTTTTAGAGACTCCTGTAAGCTTTTACTTTGTGAGATATATGCAAATAAGTTCACCCCCACCCCCCCCCCCCCCACAAACTATAATAAACTATAAATAATATATATATATATATATATATATATATATATATATTTTTGTCCGTTAACGCTCTGCTGGTCGCAATTTTTGTTTGATCGTTGCTTTGTTAAGTTCGTTAATGGCTGAAATTGGACCAGTGTTGTTTAGTGGGGGGAATTTCGAAAATGTGAAATAACTCCGTTATTATACGTCGGATCGGTTAAATGTAGAGAACCAATCTTATTGAAAATTTAATGTTCTATGATTGTTGTTGTATATACATTTTTATCAGTACCTTGATTATTAACCTAGAAAGTTTCATCTTTTAGATTTCAGCCTTCAGGAAACCCCCACTCTTACTCACATTTTTTTTTTTACATACAAATAGAGTATATGTGGTGAGATGAGATCACAGGTGGATTGGTTTTATTCAATATTTTGATCCGATGTATAGTAACGGAGATATTTAAAATTTTCAAAAATCCCCGTCTTAACCCCCCCCCCCTCCCACTGGTCCGATTTCAGCAATTAACGAACTTGATCTTTATTTTTTACATAAAACGTTTAAATATTGTGTTTGGTAACGATCAAGCAAAAATTGCGACCGCTAGAGCGTTAAAAGACAAATATATATATATATATATATATATATATATATATATAATTTTGAACGGACCTCATTTTCGTCATCTTCTGGGTAGAATCGGTGGACATTTGAAGAAATTTTTCGAAAATCGCGTCATGAGTACGACCTCAATAGCCTCAATCTGCTAAAAGGGCAAGAAGTCCGTCACGCAGGGTTGCGTAAACTAAGCAGATTTCCCACGTGAGTTATATAATGGAGAAATTTCAGAATAGAGAGTCAAACAGTTACGTGAACGGCCCGAACTAGCTCTTGACGGAAACTCACGACTAGACCCGAAGTTAGCCGATCTCACCTCAGAAGCTGAAAACAGAAAAATGCAAATATCTCTGTTAATATTCAAGATAAAGATTAAATGTATATAACATTATTTATAGTAAATTTAATTTGCAATAAGATTGCTTCTATATAAATTTTCAATCCGAAGTATAGTAAAGGAGATATTTCGAATTTTCGAAAATCCTTCCCTCTAAACCCCCCTTCCCACTGGTCCGATTTCAGCCGTTAACGAACTTGATCTGTCTTTTTGCATGAAACGGTAAAATTTTTAGTTTGGTAATGATCAAACAAAAATTGCGACCGCTAGAGCGTTAACAGACAAATATATGTATATATATATATATATATATATATATATATATATATATATATATATTTATATATATAGATATATATACTAAAATTGTAACCTCTGTCTGTACATTGATTTTTTTCGCGAAATTTCACGATAACTTTTCGTTTCCACATGTCATGGACACCATCCATAAGACTGCATTTTCGTTTCTTTGGTGTCTGTTTGTTTGTTTGTTTGTTTGTTTGTTTATTGTGTTTGTTTGGTTTGTTTACCTTTTCACGCATTAAACGGCTGAACCGAATTTTATGAAACATTTTAGGTATTGTATAGTTACTAAACTAACCCAACTTAGACCTTTAGGCTTTATTAATATCCTGATGAGACGAACAGGAGTGGGGGTTATAAGGGAAGCAAGTAAATTAAAAAATAGCGATATTTCGTTTCCTATTGGTTTTTTCACGGCAAAAATATAAACATAACAAAAGTTGTTTATATTTTGTTATTTTAGAGTAACTTTTGTATATATACACTTTTTTCGTATACGAATTGTAAACGAGATATACGCCCTAAAACCTATATCGGAAGTGAACAATTTTATTTTTGGACAGTAAGACCCCACCAAAATAAGATTAAAACTCGGTATGTGTATTAGAACTAACGCTTTCATTATAACAAAGCCATACCAACATTTCTAGGGACGGGGTGCAGGAGTGGGGGTTATAAGGGAGCCAGAAAGGAAATTATAAATAGCGATATTTCGTTTCCACAGTTGGTTTATCGCGCAAATATGAACATAACAAAAGTTGGTTTATTTTATTATTTAGAGTTAACTTTTTGTTATATACACGATTTTCGTTTTCATACCCGAATTATAAACACGAGATGCTTGGGACCAACAAAAATAACATATACGCTAAAAACCAACAGAGGAAGAGAACAATTTTATTTGGGACAAAAGACCCAAACCGAAAAATGAATAAAACTCGGTATGTGTATTTAGCACTAATGCTTTCATTATAATAAGCCATACCAACATTTCTAGGGATCGGGGCAGGAGTGGGGGTTGTAAGGGAGGCCTGAAATTAAAAATAGTGGTATTTCGTTTTTATATTAGTTGTATTTCTGCCAAATAGGAATCATGACAAAAGTTTGCTTTATTTTGTTATTTAAAAAGTAACTTTTGTTTAAAATTCACTTTTCGTCCGTATAATAAAGTATAAATAAAAGAGATATACGTTTAAAAAACCAAAGCGGAGGTCTACAATTTCATTGGGCACTAAACGATTTAACAGAAATTAACAAAACTCGGTATGTGAATTAGCATTAATACTTCCATGATCATAAGGTATATTACAATTTTTAGGTTCGCAACGGGAGTGGGGGGTTATAAGGGAGGGCCTGAAAATAAAAATTCGCGATTTATTTCCCATTTTCTATTTGTTTTTTTCGTCCAAACGTGCACAATAACAATAGCTTTTTACTTTGGTATTCTAGGAAGTAACTTTGTTTTTAGAACAATATTTTTGATATATACAGTGTAAAACAAAGGTAATTTGCGTATAGAAATATTGATATGCTCAACAATATATTGTCCAATTTCGAACAACCAGGTAGGTACCATTCACCTGTACGGGTATAAAATGAATTTCTAAAAAAAAAAAAAAAAAAAAAAAAAAAAAAAAAAAAAAAAAAATCTATGTTAATATTTTTATCCTTAATAACTTCCAAATCTATGTTATTTTTTTTATCGTCAGTAATCAGATTGCAAACAAGTAAAGTATACTGACCCCCCCCCCCCTTCTCTTCCACCCAAACATTAATTCATGAGAAGAAATGCCGGTTTTTCCCTAAGTGTATTTAATACTTTATTGTAATTAGGAACCTGAAAAAATATGTTGAACAAACAGTTTTAGTATTGTGGAAGAAAATGTAATCTGATTTGTTCATATAATTTAAAGGGTATTACATGATTCATATCCTAAATGAGTTTGGCAGCACTGAAAGCATAGGTAATGGTGTCAAAGCTACTTCCTTTGTACTATCAGTTTTCTCTGCCGCTTACCCCGCCGACCGTCATATTGTAGTTTATGTTTACATGTTAATTGATGCTTATAGCAATGTAGTGTTATTACTCAGGAATGTGAATTTGTTTTAATCTTCCAAAATCTAAAACAGCTGGTCACCATTAAGCTTTGTACCGCATCAAGGGAAAGTTACTTTTATTCATACATGGTTTCGAAAACAGAATACTTTTCTACGATTATAAAATTATATGTTGCATTATACTTTATAAAAAAAAAAAAAAAACTACATTCACAGGAGACGGGAAATAAAAAAATATTGAGGAGAGCGAAACCTTGCATAACATAAAAATATAATTTAATTAATAATTAATACCAAATCCCACCAGCACACGACGGGGTATGAAAACCTAAAGGACTGTGACGGTGGTAAATGTCTAAATATTGTGGAAAGTTAAAAGCCTTGCCAAAAGAATACCATCTTCATTCAGGCTCAAAATGGAAAATTCCCGGGCGAAGCCGGGTACCTTAGCTAGTATATATATTTATTTATCAAATATATATATATATCAATCATAAATATGTATATATGTATATAATTTTGAACGGACCTCATTTTTGTCATCTTCTGGGTAGAATCGATGGACATTTGAAGAAATTTTTCGAAAATCGCGTCATGAGTACGACCTCAATAGCCCCAATCTGCTAAAAGGGCAAAAACCGGGAAAACTGTTTCTCCGATATAATTTTCCCCACAATTAGTTCCTGGAGTTGTAAATGTAAACCGAATTAACCTTCAATTAAATACAAATTAATTGGAATAATGGGTAAAGGTTTGTATTGAAATAAAAAAAAAAAAAGTTACTGATAATTAGCTTGGTTTATTCGATTAGGAGGCCATGAATGAGTTTTATTCATTTGGACTGGCTTATTAGGTATTCATACTGACTAATTATACTGATGAAACCAGTACGGTCTTCGGTGCTAATTGCAATAAATTGGCCTGCACCAACTCTCAAATTAATAGAATACAATTATAGAGGGCATGGTTTATAAATAGTTCATTTATGAGATGGTGGGATATTAATCAGTTCACATGACGTGCTGATTCTGTGAATGATCGAGAAGCAAATGTATTCTTGAGAGTTTAGCTGAGCTGAGCGCTTTGTGGGATCAAGTAATATGTAAGCCCAATGTTGGTTTTGGGGGTAACTATTCCACCTTGTTATAGGCCATGGTTATTGGTTGTTAAACATTTATCATTTATGCCTATCAACTAGTGCAATTGCGTTGGTTTCCCAAGGGCCGAGCTCAACTCGACCTATTAAGAATATTTGACAACGTTATTTATAAATTAACAATAAACGCCTGGAGTCACATTTGCCTTTAAAACATGTGCCTTTTATTTATTTTTTCATTTCATTTATTTATTTAATTTGCAACTCTTACTTATTTTATATTTATTATTATTATTTTTTAATATTATATTTGATATATATATATATATATATATATATATATATATATATATATATATATATATATATATGTATCTATATATATATAAAATTGTAACCTCTGTCTGTACATTGATTTTTTTCGTTTCACATGTCATAGACACCGTGTGTGTTTGTTTATTTGTTTGTTTGTTTATTTGTTACCTTTTCACGCATAAACGGCTGAACCGAATTTTATGAAACTTGGTATGTATATTACTACTAACCCAACTTAGACTTTAGGCTATATTAATAAAACCCAACCGAACTAAACCAAACTTGGTATATGTATTATCACTAACGCTTAAATTATAACAAACCATACCAACATTTCTAGATACGGGCAGGAGTGGGGGTTATAAGGGATGCCAGAAATTAAAAATAGCGATATTTCGTTTCCTATTGGTTTTTCGGCAAATATGAACATTACAAAAGTTGTTTATTTTGTTATTTAGAGTAACTTAAGTTATAACCACTTTTTTCGTATACCGAATTATAATCGAGATATACGCTAAAACCTATAGCGTATAACCAAACTTGACAAAACTCGGTATGTCAATTAGCATTAATTCTTCCATGATTATAAGCTAAATTAAAATTTTTAGGTTAGAACGGGAGTGGGGGTTATAAGGGAGGCCTGAAATAAAAATTCGCGATATTTCATTGCCTCTTTGTTTTTCGACAAACATGCACATAACAAAAGTTGTTTACTTTGATATTTAGATTAACTTTTGTTTTATACATTTCTCCAGGAACAATGTGTTGAGCAAGTAATTTGCGTAGAAATATTGATATGCTCAACAATTCATTCCAATTTATACTATGAGGTACCTCACCTGGAAAAACTAATTCAAATATATGTTAACAGTTTGTCCTTAATAACTGAAATCTATGCATAACGCACAGGAGACGGAAAATATGACAATTTGGAGGACAGTGAAGACTTACATAAAAAATTAATTTTATTATTAACAAATGCCAACAACGGGTATTAACCCTAAACACTGGCACGGGTAAATGTCATATTATATCAAATATTGTGCAAAGTAAAGCCTTGCCAAAAAAATACCATCACGGTTCAGCCTCAAATCAATTCCCGGGCGAAGCCGGGTATCTGAGCTAGTATATATATATAATACCTGGTATTTGGAGCGCTAAGGAACTAGTTTAAGGAAACTGGAATGTTGTAATACAAACCACATTGTTGCAGACGAGGTTCCTACTGATGTATCTAATTTAATAAAGGGAAATAAAGCTAGTAGAAGTTTGGAGTCTAGGACAACTATATAACAGCTCCTTGGGGAGACCTTATAGTTGAACTCGTTTAACTAGCAAACTAAGGTGCTTGATTCGTTGAAGCTCTGGAGGTTAATAACTAAAATGAAAATTGGCTTCAATTATTAAATTTTGCAAGACCAAACCCCAGGGGGATTTAAACACAAAATGATTTATTGTGATGAAATGATGAGACATTTAATGGATATTTACCTTTTACAATTATGAGAAAAACGTTTAAATTCTAAGTATCAGTAACGGCTAACGTTATTACCAAATAGAGATAATTGAACCAAATAGTATAAATCTCTTTACATCTTTATTGTACCACCTGTCCAGTAAATGCACAATTAGCAATTTTACATAAATGTTCTACTAGAATTAGCCATATTTTTAGTGCCAATCTTTAAAGTTACTACGGCAAGAAATCCATTAACATCAGATGCATCTTTGATTAAGTCTCTTTATAATTCTAAATAATTTGTCTTTCCATTTGATTAGATTTCTATATATATATAGATTCCCCTATGAACTCATTAGGTTTTAGCAGATTTCCCTTGAGGTAAATCAGCTATTGAGGTCGTACTCATGACACGGTTTTCGAAAAATTTCTTCAAATGTTCACCGATCCAACCCAGGAGATGACGAAAATGAGGTCCGTTCAAAATTATATATATATATATATATATATATATATATATATATATATATATATATATATATATATATATGTCTGTTAACGTGTGTGTGTGTGTGTGTGTCTGTTAACGCTCTAGCGTCCGCAATTTTTGTTTGATCGTTACGAAACTCGATATTTAACCGTTTTATGTAAAAAGGCAGATCAAGTTCGTTAATGGCATAAATCGGACTAGAGGGAGGGGGGGGGGTTTAGAGGGGGGATTTTCGAAAACTCAAGATATCTCCGGTATTATGGATCTGATCGAACAATTGTATAGAACCAATCTTATTTCAAATTAAATTTAATATAAATATTGTTATATACATTTATTCTCTATCTTGAATATTAACTGAAATATTTGCATTTTTATGAAGTCTGTGTTCGGGTATAGTTCGGATTAGGTCGACCGTTTCCGTAACTGCTCGGCTCTGGTGGAAGCTTCTTCTAACCTTACCTGTCGTTTCTAACCTTACCTTACTTACGGACTTTTTATCAATGGAACCGTGAATTCAGCAACCGGGTGGAAAATATCAATAGATATTATCTGGTTTGAAGGTATACATACTGCTAAAGAAATAAATTATGAATGATGGACGTCCTAGCATATTATACTATTAAAATCGTTCAAATGCTTAGACATTTTTTTGGTTTAATTATAATTTAGAAATGGACCTAGTTTTTGTAATTAACCAATTTTTTTTAAATTAAAAAAAATATTATTTGACTAAGGGAGCACCTTACTGTGTGAAGGCACCAAATCAGCCACGTCATACACTGGCTTATTTTATTTAACGAATCATTAAATAATGTAGAATTGCGTAAATATTGGAGCCACTTATAGTGAATGTTTTTTTTTCTTCTTAACTGATTCAATGAATTCGTAGGAAGTCAAATTCTAATAGAGATTATTAGTAATTAATTGTATATATCTTTTAGCTATTGGGGCCGTACTTATGACGGGATTTTAGAAAAATTACCACAAATGTCTATCGATTCTACCTAGAAGATGAAAAAAATGAGGTTAGTTCCAAACTGTGGTCAGGGTGTGTGTGTGTGTGTGTGTGTGTGTGTGTGTGTGTGTGTGTGTGTGTGTGTGTATATATAATTTTGATTGATCTTTGTGATGATTTTTATGTTTTATGTAAAGCTATTAATTTCGTTAACGGCTGAAATTGGACCATATATATATATAATTTTAAACGGACCTCATTTTCGTCATCTCCTGGGTAGGATCGATGGACATTTGAAGAAATTTTTCGAAAATCGCGTCACGAGTACGACCTCAATAGCTGATTTCCCTTTGGGGAAATCTGCTAAAACGCACCTTACAGCTATTCCATCAAGTTGGACTTGTTTATTCGACAATACCATATCAAACAAAAGGGTTACGGAGAAGAATGAAACATTAAGCCTGCGAAAAAATGTACTTCTGCACTATCGTAATTGCTTGGGTTTAAAACCATCTGCAGAAAATTGCACATCATTTTGTTGATCCAGGAACTTTAAATCTTTCAGTGACGAGTTAATGCCTAATGAGTGAAGAGATTATGCAACTGGGGTCCCACAGGGGCCGATCCTCAGCCCCTTCATGATCAGCTATTGTCATGGAATGCCAACCGTTTAAACTGGATGAATAATCATGTACGCCGATTACAAATGATTGGTACCCTAGAATAATCATTTAAATTCTAGAATTAATGACTTCCTACGGAATTACAAAATTGCTGAGTGTTTAATACAATGAAAAAATGGATATAAATTCATCCTACGCCAAAAATAAAATTTGTGTTCTACATAAAATATACACTTCAATAACAATAAAGATAAACAGCATTCACAGTATTTGGATTACTAAGGATCACGCTATTTTTTTAAATTTTTTTTATTTTTTTAAGGATACGGCAGAATGGAACAAATAAATAAGATATTTCCTCATTTTCTGCCCTCTACCACTCACTCTCTCACCCACCTCTCTCTCTACAAAAGAATGAACATAATTTGACATTGTTGGGCGTTATTATGTTGTAAATTATTTGATTAAATAAGAAGTAATATTATTTGTTTACCTTGTGCCTCAGACGGAAAAAAAAGATAAAAAACAGATTTCCCTCGTGATGTTTAACAATAGATAATTCTACATACTGGTAACACAACACCACCGAGAATATTAAGTGAATAAATACAAACGATAATAAGAAACCTCCAGACGGGAAGCACCTGAAACATAAACAAACAGGTGTGCCAACTTCCCACAGTAACGAAAAACAATTACTGAAATATATCAGAATATAACATATTAATTTTATTGGAAACTACTTACTGTATCTAGTACTGTAATTTGTAATGGATCAGAATAATTTTATTCGGTAATCGTTGAATAATGGTAACATTACTAAACTGAAATGAGTGAAGAAGGTGAATCATTTTGCAATAGAGTGAAGAAAGTGAATTGCCTTTTTAATTAGTAATAAGTATAAATTAAAAAATAATTTGAAGTTGGAAATTAAATGCTTTTAAATGTTTCTTAACATTGTAAGAATTTATTTTAACAAAATAAATTGAAATGTGAATGAATTATTGGTGGAAATAATCAATATATTTTAAAATTTAAATATAATAATAATTACCTTCCTTGTTTATAACCTGCACTTGTTTATAACTGCACTACTTCACAATCATCACTAGTTGTTATATAACTATGCTTATAACCATTCACAACCATGCTTATAACCTACCAACGACATACCATAATCTTCAAAACATCCTAATTGTGTTCATATTCTGGTTAGATCTGATCATGTATTACACGATTACAGAAAAAAATTAATATTATACTCGTGACGAAAGTAGAATTTACAACTCTCGTGAAATTACCACACTCGCTTCGCTCGTGTGGGTAAACGTTTCACTCGAGTTGTAAAATGATTTACTTTCGTCACTTGTATAATAAATAACTATTATCTCAATCAATTAAATTTTAGTAGTCCAAGAACTTAAGAAGGGGGAGGGAGTCACCATAACATATTTACATTTATTTCGTATAATAAAGGTGTCTTGAAAACAATGTATGGTATTTAAGCTTCGAATAATGTGGTTTATTGCATAACAGAGTATTGTTTATGTAGAAGAGGGGGTTTGCTGAAGGCTGAAAAATGAAAATATCTCGGTTAATATTCAAGACAGAGAATAAATACATAAAACAATATTTATAGTACATTTAATTTGCAATAAGATTGGTTCTATACAATGTTTTGATCCGAGGTATAGTCACGGAGATATTTCGAATTTTCGAAAATCACCGCTCCCCTCCCACTGGCCCGATTTCAGCCATTAACGAACTTGATCTGTCTGTTTACATTAAACGTTTAAATATCGAGATTGGTAACGATCAAATAAAAATTGCGAAAAATTGCTTAAGGGAAATCTGCTAATAGACGAGTTGATTGCTCTTAAATTAATAATTATTTTTATTAACGCAAATGGTAATTGTTATTTTGAATTCTTTTTACAGTAGTTTAGACAATTTTCTTCTATAGGGGTTCTTTTACTGCCTTCGATATGTCCATCTATCCGTCAGTTGGTAACACTTATTTATTTTTGGCTACTTCTCGAAAATTAGGATGGATCTGTAAATTGTTTTGGAATACAACATTATTTTGAGCTTAATACAAGTTTTATATCGCTACCTGAAACATGTTCGTTTGACCTATTATCCAAGGGGAACTGAAAAAAAAAAAATACATATAGGCGTATATTAAACAGTTCTAAAAGTACAGTCCTGCTTCTATTTCGGACAATTTGTACAAGAAAAAAGAAGCCAAGTTATAATGAGAAGTCACTAATAAAACGGAGTCGTAAAAGTGATAAAATGCGTTGATAACAAGGGGCAGTAAGGAAATGAATAATAAAGGTTTAAATTAAATCAAATTAATAATGGTGAAGTGGGGTAGGAGCGACTGCTTTCATTGCCTATGACATTCATAAACAATGCGGACGGATGGGATATTTTTAATTAAACCCAGTGTATTTGCTGGCCGCGAGTCAAATGAATGTATAACACTTTTCACCTGCTTCCCCTCTCACCATTCTCCCAGTTTATAATCATTCAATGATTCTCGGAATCAACACCCCAGTTATGACATCTAAATAGAGCTGGATAAATATGAACAGCGTAATCTTTCATCGTTGTTTAATCTCAGTTTTGAAAAGTTCAGGTTTGAATATAGGCAGTTGTATTATGACACCGATAAGGCGATTAGCTGTTAATAATGCCTCGTATGTATTTAAGGTATTTATTTCCATCATTAAAACGAGTATGTACTACAGTCTATTTTGAACAATAGATAAATCTACATGCTGGTAACACAGTAGAACCGTCGACATCAAGTGAATAAATACAAACGTAGCCTCCAGACGGGAAGACCCTGAAACGTAAACAAACAAGTGTGCAAACTTCTCACAGGAAAGAAAAGCAATTACGGAAATATATCAGAACATAACATTAATTTTATTGAAAACTATTTACTGTAACTAGTACTGTAATTTGTAATGGATCAGAATAATTTTTATCTCAATCCATCAAGTTTAAGTCGTCCAAGAACTTAAAAAGGGGGGGGGTCACGATAACATATTTGCATTTACCTCGTATAATAAAGGTGTCTTGAAAACAATTTATGGTATTAAACTTCGAATAATGTCGTTTATTACATAACAAAGTACTGTTTATGTAATATGAGTAGGAGTGGGGGTTTGCTGAAGGCTGAAAACTGAAAAATGCAAATATCTCGGTTAATATTCAAGATAGAGAATACCAATATTTATAGTACATTTAATTTTCAATAAGATTGGTTCTATATAATATTATGATCCGACGTATGGTAACGGAGATATTTCGAATTTTCGAAAATCCATCCTCTAAACCCTCCCTTCCACTGGTCCAATTTCAGCCATTAACGAACTTGATCTGTCTTTTTACATAAAACGTTTAAATATCGAGTTTGGTAACGATGAAACAAAAATTGCGACCGCTAGAACGTTAACAGACATATTATTCTGATAATTATTCTGACACATATAAATTACAGTACTAGATATAGTAAATAGTTTTCAATAAAATTAACATGTTTCATTCTGATATATTTCCGAAATTGTTTTTTTTCATGTGAGAAGTTGGCACACCTGTTTGTTTACGTTTCAGGTTCTTCCCGTCTGGACGTTTCGATTGTATTTATTCACTTGATGTTGACGGTGCTATTGCATTAGCAGTATGTAGATTTATCTATTGTTAAATATCACAAGGGAAATCTGATTAGTTTACGGGGCACCTGCGTGACGGACTTTTTTTAATTCACTATAATGTTTTTGAAAAAAAGAAATTGACTGTATTACAATAATACTTTCTCGTTTTAATGATGGAAATAAATACCTTAAATACATGCGAGGTATTATTAACATCTATCATCATGAAAAGACATCGTTATTTCAATTACTGAGTTGCACTGTTTTTTGAAGTTCAGAACGTTCTAAAGTATTGCTATAACCGTAAAATAGAACTTACAGAAGTTGCGTAGTTAGAAATTTCCGAATGCTCCTAGTAATTAGGGCATACATTTTGGTTCTCGTTGCAATCCTCTAACTGTCGGCTATGTTTCTTTTTAAACTTCTGGCAGTGTTAAACCCTTGAATTTTATTTGGAGTTGGGAGTCTGCCATTTTAGCATATTTCCCTTAAGGGAAATCAGCTATTGAGGTCGTACTCATGACGCGAGTTTCGAAAAATTTCTTCAAATGTCCATCGATCCTACGCAGGAGATGACGAAAATGAGGTCCGTTATTATATATATATCTATATCTATCCGTCCAAAATTATATATATATATATATATATATATATATATTTGTCTGTTAACGCTCTAGCGGTCGCAATTTTTGTTTGATCGTTACCAAACTCGGAATTTAATCGTTTTATGTAAAAAGGAAGATCAAGTTCGTTAATGGCTGAAATCGGACCAGTGGGAGGAGGGGGGTCCCCGGACTTTCCGCCGAGAGCTCTGGTGGCCGTTTCCATAACTATTCGTCCCTCGTGAATAGGTTTAGAGGTTAGGTTAACTGTTTTTTGGGGCTAGAAACTACTGGGTTATTACGCCCTAAATAATGTTTTAGGTTTAGAGGTTTCTTACTACTACAGTTGTTATTAGGCAGATTTCTCTATTGCAAAACCACGTGGGAAATCTGCTTAGTTTACGCAGCCCCTGCGTGACGGACTTCTTTCATTGGGCATTGTCAGTAAATGGGCTGAAGTAGCTCCAGATGAACAGGCGGTGATTGACTAAAGTGATAAACTAGGTCTGATGTTGAGATTGCATGTAAAGGGAGTTACAAGGGGGTTTGCTTACGAGCAGTGAGGTTGACTCCAAGCAGGATGAGTAATTAGAAAATCTGTAGCTCAACAACTTTGTTATTGAAATGACTTTTACTTTGAAAGGACCCCTAACTCTCTAAAGTTGGTGGTCTAATGCACGCATGTTAAGGAAGCTCAAGTTCCCCCTCAAGGTGGTACTCATCCTCTTACAGGGTTAAATAAATTCCCATCATTCCTCTGCTTCAGCTTTTCCTCATCGGTGTTAGATTAAGAAATGTTTACTCTACTTATAATTCTAAAACATTCACAATACAGAGGCTACGCGAACTAAGCAAATTTTCATGTGCTGTTACGCACTCTTTCCGTCATCTTCCATTTCTCTCATAGTAAGAGACCTTATGTCAGGTCTGGCACTCGCCGAATCAGCTTAAGTGAGCATAGAGTTTATGCGGCTTACTTGCGGAAATTCGAGAAAAGAACTCTAGCTGACTTTATGTATGGGTACAACAAACAAACAGAAATACACGTGATGACCGAATGCCCATCCTATGCCCCAAGCAAAGGCTAAAATTAATATAGGTATGGTGTATTAATTAACTATAAAGTTTGGAAATAATAATAAATAAAAGTCCGTCACGCAGGGGATTCGTAAACTAAGCAGATTTCCCACGTAAAGTTATACAATAGAGAAATCTCCATACGGGAGCCGAACAGTTACGGAAACGCCGAACTAGCTTTCGGCGGAAACGAATAGAACCGACCTTAGCCGATCTCATCTCATCCGTTATCCACACACCTAATACAAATGCAAATAGCTCGTTTAATATTCAATATAGAGAATAAATGTGTATAACAATATTTATAGTACATTTAATTTGCAATAAGATTGGTTCTATACAATTTTTCGATCCGACGTATAGTAACGGAGATATTTCGAATTTCCAAAAATCCCCCCTCTAAACCCCCCCCCCCACTGGTCCGATTTCAGCCATTAACAAACTTGATCTTTCTTTTTACATAAAAAATACCGAATTAGAAAAATAGCGACCGTTAGAGTGTTGACAGATATATATATATATATATATATATATATATATATATATATATATATATATATATATATATATATAGTTTTGAACGGACCTCATTTTCGTCATCTCCTGGGGGTGGGATCGATGGACATTTGAAGAAATTTTTCGAAAATGAGTACGATCTCAATAGCTGATTTCCCTTAAAAAGTAAATGAGAAGCTTTAGTTTGATCTATGACTCATCGCGCCATCGATTTGGAGAGTTTGGGTTTTCCAGTTCAAATACGCTCTAGTTCCTGGTTGTGACATAGAGAAATTCTGTGAAATCAGATATTAATTCCAAAATAGTTGACGCGACCCGCCTAATGTTTTAGGCAGAGACCACCTCACTCTGGCTCACTTAAAAAAAAAAAAAAGTATCCAAATAAAATAGCTCCAATTAACACATTTATCTAAGAATAAAGCTCAAAGTTTTTTTAACCTAGTTATAAATTTCCACTACTTTGCAAGGGAAATTTCCGCAGCCCCTCTATAGTAAAATCCTCTCTGAAATTAATTACTTGCTAAGCCGCTGACTGTACCGCTTTAGTAATTAGTTAGTTATAACCTTTTGCAATTTCAATATCGAACCCTGATTTTACGAGTTTCCCAATTTTATAACACCCTAAGTTAATCGACTAAGGAAATAAGTATAGAGTGTTTTTAAAATACATTTTATGGGGATGTGTTTGTGGTGGTGAATTTTAATTTTATATTTCATTCGTCTAAATTCAATTATATCCAGAGTGAATAGAAAACTTGTTAACTGATTATGTCCTTAGACGTTCGTTGATATCAATCAAGTTAAGTTAATATTTGTATTGTGTGAAATCAAGTATATTTATGTTAATACGTATGTAGCTAAAGCTTTTTCCATTAAACAATTAGATAATGCTCCGGCTTACTTTAGTTGGGTACTTCTTAATGAAGTCAAGAGCTAAGGAGGAATATGGCACTTCAGAAGAAAATAGCCACTGCTATCACTTCACTTGACTTCGACAGGAGATCTCTGGGCCTTGTCTCTTGAGGTTCTGTGGAGGCGATTAAGGATGAGTGGTACTGGAAAGGGCTAGGACTTCTGGATTAGGATGATTTGATAGCCTGCTGTGGGATTTTTTGAATCTTAAGGGAATTAGGGCCTTTACAAATGGGATATTAAGATCTTTATTAAGGGTGAGGTTTAAAATATAATATGGAACATCTACTGCTGTGGGCAGTATGTTTGTATTGGAAGGTCTGTATGTGTATGATGTTCGAAGGTTTTGCTATGGCCCACACTTCTATTGCGTAGGTCCGTATTGGTTTGAGTATTAACTTGTATATTGTTAGTGTGTTGTTGGTAGACAAGTGAGATCTTCTATTTAGCAGTCCGTAGAATCAAACGCGAAGAAGCGCTGGACCGATTGGAATCAAGGTGAAACTTCCTTGTTTTAAGATACTTGTTCAAACAACGTTTGTCAAAAAAACTTATATATATGTGTGTTTTGAAGAGACCTCATTCACGTCATCTCCTGCATAGTATCGCATCATCGAAAACCTTACTTCCCTTAAGGAAAATCTGTTAATAAGTTAGGCTTTCTAGCACCCTTGGGGTTGGTGGGTGTTAGAGCTTGAACATTGAGTATAGGGGCCGAACACATTGGACCAGTACTCTGTGAGACCCTTCAAAAAATAAATAACAATAGAAGAAGGAAATTGATGATTGGTGTGTAAATAGCTATAGGGAGTTTGTGTAAGGAATTTCTCAGAGTACCTGCCCCTGGCTGTGTTCTTATTTACACCCTTCTTTCCTCGCTGGATTCTACACTTGCCCAATATTACCTTCCCGCCCACAGCCCTCTCCAGCAGCTCTTCTCATATCTTCCGATCCATCCTATATGCACTCCATTCTTCTATCCTATTCATCCTTCAATTATTCCATGGCCCTGATATTTTAGTTGCTCTTGTTTCTTGTTTATCCTGAAGCTTTTGTAAATCTCTCTCTCTCTCTCTCTCTCTCTCTCTCTCTCTCTCTCTCTATATATATATATATATATATATATATATATATATATATATATATATATATATATATATATATATATAAAATTGTAACCTTTGTCTGTACATTGATTTTTTTTGCGAAATTTCACGATAACTTTTCATTTCACATGTCATAGACGCCATAACTGCATTTTGTTTCTTTCGTGTCTGTCTGTTTGATTGTTTGTTACCTTTTCACGCATAAACGGCTGAACCGAATTTTATGAAACTTGGTATGTATATTACTACTAACCCAACTTAGACTTTAGGCTATATTAATATTCTCTGAGACGAACAGGAGTGGGGGTTATAAGGGAGGCCTGAAATTAAAAATAGTGATATTTCGTTTCGTATTGCTTTTTCGGCAAATATGCGCATAACAAGAGTTGTTTATTTTGTTATGTAGAGTAACTTTTGTTATATACACTTTTGTCGTATACCGAAGTATGAATGAGTTATACGCTAAAAACTATACCGGGAGTCAACAATTTTATTTGGCACAAAAAACTCAATCAAACTAAACCAAAATCGGTATGTGAATTAGCACTCACGCCTTCCTTATAATAAGCCATACTAACATTTCTAGGAACGGGCAGGAGTGGGGGTTGTAAGGGAGGCCTGAAATTAAAAATAGTGATATTTCGTTTTTTATTGGGGTTTCGGCAAATATGCACATTACAAAAGTCGTTTATTTTATTATTTTGTGAAATTTGCTCAACAATTCTTTTCAGTATGAACTACCAGGTACCTCACCTGGAAAAATTAATTCAAATGTATGTTAATATTTTGTCCTTAATAATTCAAATCTATGCATAATGCACAGGAAACGGGAAATATGACAATATTATTTCATAAGAAATAAATTTTATTATTAAAAAATCCACAGAAACGACGGGCATTAAACCTAAACACTGGGACGGGTAAATGTCAAAATATTGTGCAAAGTAAAGCCTTGCTAAAAAATACCATCACCATTCCCTAAAGAATTCCCGAGCGAAGCCGGGTATCTGAGCTAGTATATGTATAAAAATGTAGCGGAAAGGTTCGATCTTCAATGAGTACGACCTCAATAGCTGATTTCTCTTAAGGAAAATCTGCTAAAACAGTGGAATCCATTAGGCCATTTGATTATGAAACATTTTTGTAATTATTTAGGTTTTACTCAGTATACTACTGTTTTGTGTCAGAAATTTAATAGAATAAAGTCTTCATCCAGTACATTCCAAAATTAAGGAGGGTTGAATGATGTCATGGCAGGCTCCATCTTATATGATGTCATCAATACATCCTTTTTAAATGTAATCTGTGCAAGAGATATTCATTTATTTAATAGCTCAGTATGAATGAGGAAATGGGGTTTAACAAAGGTCGAAAAATAAAAATAGTTCCGCTAATATTCGAATTGCCACAAAATATGTAATCCAATTTGAAATACAAACTCCTATGTACAAAAGTACTCTTAAGTATTAAAGGATATATTTACGATTGCTCAAGCATTACTAACCAATTCGATATTTTGTCTTACATAAAACGGTTGAATATCTAGATTATGGATACATACACGGGGTGAATTTAAGCCGTCCTATAATGGACAGGAAGAAAATTCATAACAGATATTCCGTTTCATCTTTCTCTGCACAGTGGACATTTATTGGTGTCAACAGTATTGTGATTCTCAATTGTAATGCATTATATAACCATGAATTAGTTTTCAACGGATTTCCCTTAAGGTAAATCAGCTATTGAGGTTCCACTCATGTGGCGATTTTCGAAACATTTTCTCTAATGTCCATCGGCCCTACAGAGGAGATGACGAAAATGAGACCTGTCCAACACTATATATATATATATATATATATATATATATATATATATATATATATATATATATATATATATATATATTTGCCTGTTAACGCTTCAGTGGTCAGGATGTTTGTTTGATCGGTACCAAACTCGATACTTAAACATTTTTTGTAATAATAAAGATCAGGTTCATTAATGGCTCAAATCGGACAAGAGAGAAGTGGCATAAACGGGGAATTACGAAAATTTTAAATATCTTCGTTATTATACGTTTGATCAAAAAAATACATAGAACCAATCCTATAGCACATTTAAAGCTCTATATATGTTGATATATATGTTTTTTTCCCCGCTATCTTGATTATTAACCTGGATATTTGCATGTTTTAGTTTTCAGTGTTCACTAAACCCCCACCCCTGGTCATGCCATAATAACAATTAGCTGAAACACTTTATTCGAAGCTTAAATGTCAAATGTTTTCTTCAATGAGCTCTTTCTGTGTGAGATTTATGCAAGTACGTTGTGACTACATAATCAATAATGTTGACTCCAAAATGTTTATTTGATTTATTATATGCTGAATATTTAACCGTTTAGTTCAACTCTAATTTTCATACTCATCAATGACTAAAATCGGACCAGGAATATATAGTAGGGGTAATTGAGGGAGGAAAATTTCCTATTATTTTGTATAAACAATCTTGTTAAAGTATTGGTGCTCTACGGTTATTGCTGTATACATTTATTTGAAACTCATATATTAAGAGAGTTATCCTAATTTTCTTGGTTTCAGCCTTCTGTAAACCCACATTTCTACGCATGTGATTTTTCTTAGAAATAGAGAATAGATAAGGTCGAGAAATAGAGGTGATAAGAGATTAGTAGGTTGTCATAGAAGTACGTTTAAAATCTGCTTAGTTTACGCTGGCCTTGCGGGGCGGACTTCGGTTGTTATAGTTTTGGATGTTTGTGCCTTTTTGTAATCACCTTAGAATTTTTCATTATATGAGGATCCCCTAGTTTTCTTTCTTCTTCCCATAGACTTTTCCTCTCTGTGAAGGATAGACAGTAACACGCGGTATTACGGTACAAGATGGTCTAAGAACCTTTCATTGAACATGAGAGTCAGTTGAGAATTGTATGTGTGAATGTGTCTTGTGTGTCAAAGAGCAAAGGACATGGCCTGGCTTTAACCTGCAGGAATTACTCTTCTATATTTGGTATTTACATACTACCTACCACTCGCCGCCGCTAGAGCAAATCCCACTCAATGCGAATTTCCATTTCCAGCTGGAGCTACATTTATCTTATTTGAATAACATGATACTTTATGGACTGGGACACAAACTGAGCGATGCTTCACCGCCATTCAGCCAGCCGTTTAGTAATTCTTTAGCTGCTCTCAAATACGTTTTATTCATTCTCCCCATTATTCACACTGTTTACCTAAAATGGAAATAGTTTTTTTTTCTTTTTGAAAATGTTTAGTACTAGAAAATTACACGTAGTACAATAAAATAAAAGGTCTCACATTGATTGAAATATATTGAGTTTTGTCGGTTAATATTTAAACGGAATGCCTATCGTCAATTAAATTCATAATATAAGCTTGTTCGTAGAATTGTTAATACCCTAAATTGGTTGAGCGTGAAACGGAGAGGGAAATACATTTGACAAAATTCACTCTTCCTATTAGGGTTACAGAAATATTTCATTTGTACTTTATTTATATATATATATATATATATATATTATTTTATTTAGAATATTGCAGCCTGCATTTAAATGCATTTGGTAATGTGTGATATGTACAATACAATATTCCCTCCATCACTCTCGACCGAAGCTATACCCCTTCACCACAATGATAGGAAGCCTCTCCCTGTCTGACAAGGAAGTCAAGAGCTAAGGAGGAATGGCACTTGATAATAAAATAGCCACTGCTATCACTTCACTTTACACTTCTATAGGATATCTCTGGGGCATAGTCTCTTGAGGCGCCGTGGAGGCGATGAGGATAAGGATGAGTGGTTTTGGAAAGGGCTAGGATGATTGGATAGCCTGCTGTGGAATTTTCTGATGTACTTTATTAGTACAGACAAAAAAAAATAATGCTGTAAAGCCCTTATTTCCTTATTAATAATTTAATTTGTCACCTCCCCTGTGACTCCTTTGGTCTCGGCTTAGGATTATTACATATTTTTTACTACTCTTTCATATACATGAATTATTGTCTTTTATCAAATGAAGTTTAAATTGAATTGCATTCCAATTTGTGAATTTTGTCTAAATATTGAAGTATTTAACTTCGTATGTTTGACGAAGAGTTCAGAAAGAACGCAGGTTCGCTGTGGAACTCGCATTTTATTTAAATTCCAGAAGAGGGAGTTTTTGTGCCGAATCATTGTTGAGCTTTCTGAAAAAAAGAGAATTAAAAGAGAAACCGTTTTTTAACTTTCGGTCCACAAACGTCAAGGGGATATAATGGTGTGCAGATGTGATAATAATTAAATTGAATGAATAATTGATAATGACAACAAGCAAATATGTATAATATTATGACTGTATTTGTTACCTTACAAAAAATAGATTCAAATAAGTGGTTTCATGAATCTCAGTATTTGATTTTTTACGTGTTATATAACCAACTATATATCACTTAAATTTTAATAGAAAATATATTTGCTTTTTAGCTTTGATTGTTTACATGGTCTGTAAAATAGCATTTATTATAGAATGAGCATTTATTAATGAATGGATTATTTACAGACCAGCGTGAATATTACTGATTGCACCATTCTATCGACCTTATCTTGAAATAATCCAATGAACATTTGATGCTCTCGCGTGATAGGTTTGAGTGAGATTGGAATCAGTAACCAACGATTGAAATGGACGTTCACCACTGACCCGCAAGACGCATTAACAGAAAATTGAAAAACAAAACAAATATATTACAATAAAAAAAAATGTCGGAAGAAATAGTTGTTAGCTGTATTCTAAATATAAACTCGTTTCGAAATAATTCAAAAAGTCCATCACACAGGGACTGCTTAAACTAAACAGATTTTCCTCATCAAGTTTTACAATAGATTAATCTAACACAAAATCTAATCTTAAGATTGGTAACACTTAACACCAATGTGAATAATAAGTGAATAAATACAAACGGTAATGAGAAATCATACAGTCAAGCTTAATAACCTCCCAACGGAAAACGTCTGAATTGTAAACAATCAGCTCTGCCAACCTCTCAGAGCTGAACAGATAAATAGAAATATTCTTCACCTGAAATAAAAACAATTACTGAAATACATCTAAATATAACATATTTATTTTGAAAAGAGAGATTTTGAATTTTCGAAAATCCCCATTCTAAAGCCCCCCCCCCTCCTACTGATCTGAGCTATTAACGAACTTGATCTTTCTTTTTACATAAAACGATTAAATTTTGAACGGACCTCAATTTCGTCATTTTCTGGGTTGATATCTAGCCAACTTAGTCTCGGCTTGACCCTCCTCTTTAAACTACCAGGCGCACCAATAAACACATCTCTGGGCAGCCAGGGTTGGATTCTTGATACGCGTTCCATCCATCTCAATTTGCCGTTTTTAATAGCGGAGATATCAATTCATTGTACAAATCTCTTAGTTTTGCGTTACTCTTGATTCTTCACCTGTGCAGTTCTTTTATGGATTCATATACTGTACTAATGCCTCTTATCTGTCAGAACGGGAGAGCACTCCTGTTTTACTTGTCCAGTTAAAGTGCTATACAAAACTGTTGTATGACAATTTTGCAGATTTTTTTTAAGGGAAATCAGCTATTGGCGTCATACTCATGGTGTTATTTTTAAAAAACGTTCCTGGAATGTCCATCGATCCTACCTTGATGACGAAAATGAAGTCCGTTAAAATTATACATACATACATGTCTTTTACCGCAATTTGTACGACTGCGTTTCATGTAAAACTGAAGATCAAGATCGTTAACAGCTGAAATCGGGTATGGGGAGGGTGGGAGCGGGGTCCATATCTATTATTGGTGTCCATAGAATTGACTGTGGGGTGTAATGAGCATTTAGAGTCATCTGAGTGTCATTCATTGAAGCTTAACTTAGCATTCGTATACATCAAGAAATCTATTAATCTCTTCGTATATTTCTCTCTTAGCGCTCTAGCGGTCGATAATTTTGCTTGATCTATACTAAAATCGATATATAAGCAACTCTTGTAAAAGAATAGATTAAGTTCGTTAATGGATGTGAACGGACATGGTGGAGGGGGGAGAAATCGCATACTCAAAAAATATTTCATATTATTATTGTTATTGTGAGAAGGATCTATAATAGCTGATTTCCCTTAAGGAAAATCTGCTAAAAAGTGTATGTAACTACTCTTAAACAGCAAAAATACTTTTCAAAGGAGCATTATTCGCTGAGATACATGCAGATACGATGTGAGACTGCCATCAATTAAAATTTTACAGTCTTAACCAGAAAATGCTTATGTTATATGTACCATACTCGATGTACTTGTTTTATTTTACGTCATATTTTATGTATCTGGTTTGAAGGTTAAGCCTTTATTTAATAATCTAGTATATTTATTGTAAGGAATATTTTAATTTTAAGCTTATTTAGCTTTATCTGTATATTATATGCAGAAGGCATTATTTGTATTATTATTTTATGTAATTTTCAAAGTAAATCAAAAAATGATAGGAGGTAGGATACTAGATTTATTTAAATATTTAATTTTATTAAATAATAATTATTGTCATATGTAATAATTATTATCAGATATAATTCATTTAGAAATAATTCTTAATTTTAGTTTATTATTTTATGTAATAGCCTTCAAACCTAGGGTAATTTTAGGGATAAATAACCCGGTAGCGGTTATATAACCGTTACATTCGATGCCATGTATCATATACGTTAGTTTCGTAAATCAGATCAAGAATAGGAAAGGTTTGGGGGATTCGAATATTTAAAATATCTCTGTTATTATAAGATGAATCGAAAAAATATTACAGAACCAATCGTGTTAAGCTTTTGATGCTCTACAATTGTAACCCTATACATTTTCTTGTATCTCAAATATTAAGTGAGCTAATCGTGAAAAAAATTCCTGAAGGTTCTATGGTTTCGAAATGATGTTCCATTTTGGTTCAAAAAAGATGAAAATCCAGTGAGGCATGGGTCGACAACATGGGAGCCACTTCCCTCACGAATTATACTCTTTGCGTAATATCCTAAAACAAATAAATCAAAAACATTTGTAATATCGTGAAATAAATATGTAAAATAATATATTTACCAAAAAATCTAAATTAGACCATTAGGATTAGATGACGTCAGTTGAGATTTGGCTAACTTACTTCTGAAAAAATTTGATCACCCTATATTTTAGGATTGGCTATTTAATATTAAATGCTGATGCACAGTTAATTAAGGCATAATTGATAAATGACATCGTATGAGCTACACATGTAGGACAAAACAGACCACAGATGATGCAAGCCGGAGTTGAATTGATCTGACTAGGAGAGGCCTGAGGTATACACAAGAATTACTGCTGAGTCAGATCCCTGGAGCTGGAGTGTCAGGGGCTTTAACTCCTCCAGCCTCAAGATTCGAAGTCCTCTGAGAATTCAAGAAGGAATTTTCCAAACGAAATAAGATGAAGTTGGATGCCGTCTGGTGTCCTTGAAGGTGTAGCAGCGTGTTATTTTACTCAGGTAGACATTTTTGGTTTGTTTTAGAGTGTCCGTCTCGCAGGGGCTGCGTAAACTAAGAAGATTTCCCACGTGAAGTTTTACAATAGATACATCAACATGCTGGTAACACTTAACACCGCCGTGAATAACTACAAACGGTAATGAGAAATTTTTTCAGCCAATTTTAATTACCTCCCAAAGTTAAGCGTCTGAAACAAACAGGCCAGCAAACCCCCCCAGAACTGAACAGATAGATAGAAATATTCTTCACCGGAATGAAAAACGTAAATGTATATGAATATAAGATATTAATTTTATTGAAAACTATTTACTAGTACAAAGGCTTTCTAATTCTAATTACTTTGTAGTATTGCCGCTTGTTATTTGCATTCCTGCCCAGTTGACGATGGACCTAATATCATAAATTACTCATTGTTTTTTCTAGTTTGAGTGACAATAATGCCTGTGTTTTATTTTGAGTGAATGGCGCTAACTCCTGTTGCAGTATTATCATGTATTATATTTGTATATTTAACTGTTTCTATTAGCTCATTATCCATGGTTTTATAATTTATATATTACGTGGGGGTATAGTATTTGTCTAGTAAATGGGAGCCAGGTGATTAGTCGGGAACTATGCCAGGCGACTATAAGATGCCAAATGATCTAATATTGTTCAGAATAAGAGAGATACATTAAGAATAAATCTACGTGTGTTTCTTCTTCTGGAACAGAAGAACGAGGATTCGGTGAGATATATTCTACTACCATTCATTGTAAATAAGTAAAAATCTTAATTAAATTAATGTACAGCTGTATTACGCTTCTGCCAGCTTGACTGGTAGTTTTTAAGGGTTTAGTACTTTTGCCCGTGGACAATGACCAGTAAAATTTATTTTTGGAAATTTTGTTCAAGATATTTATTTGTTTTTTTTTCAATCCATTTTTATAATTAATTTTTAGCCAGCTATTATTCTCACCATTATTCAGTATAAAGTGCTGTATGACATTCGATAATGAATCTAATCGACCTAGTGCTAATGATTAATTCTAGCAGTGACCTCTAAAAAACCACTTCGAATCGCTGTTTTACTCGTATAATTCGTCTAGAAAGGGGCTCCCCTCGTTGTCGATCTATGCCTCACTGGGTTTTCATCTTATTTGATCTGGATGGGAAAGAAAATCATTTCGAATGCATGGAGACTTCAGGAAATTTTCTGCGAATAGCTCAGCTAGTATTTGAAATACGAAAAAATGGATGGGGGATATTTGCAGAGCATCAAAAGCTTAATAAGATTGGTTCTATGATATTTTTCGATCCGTCTCATAATTACGGAGATATTTTAAATTTTTGAGTCCCCCCTAAACCTCTCCTATTCCTGGTGTGATTTAAGCAATTGAAGAATATGATACGTAGTGTTGAATGGAAAGGTTAAATATCGAGTATTTACACACGGTTAATGTCGAATAAAATTTGCTGGAAAATGTTTCTAAAATCGGGCCATGAGTGCAAAATCAGTAGCAGATTTCCCTGAAGACAAATCTGCATAAATTGATAAAAAAAAGTCCGTCACGCAGGGGCTGCGTAAACTAAGCAGATTTCCCACGTGAAGTTATACAATAGAGAAATATCCATACGAGAGCCGAACAGTTACGGCCGAACTAGCTTTTGGCGGGAAACTCACTCGTCCGTTACACTTAATAAAAATGCAAATATCTCGGTTAATATTCAAGATAGAGAATAAATGTATAGAACAATATTTATAGTAAATTTAATTTGCAATAAGATTGGTTTTATACAATCTTTTGATCGGACGTATAGTAACGGAGATATTTTGAATTTTCGAAAATCCCCCCTCCCACTGGTCCCACGATTTCAGCCATTAACGAACTTGATCTGCCTAATTGCATAAAATTCGATATTTAAGAGTTTGGTAACGATCAAACAAAAATTGCGACCGCTAGAGCGTTAACAGACCAATATATATATATATATAATTTTGAACGGACCTCATTTTCGTAATCTCCTGGGTAGGATCGATGGACATTTGAAGAAATTTTTCGAAAATTGCGTCATGAGTACGACCTCAATAGCTGATTTCACTTAAGGGAAATCTGCTAAAAAAAGCAAGTGTCTGAGAGTATATGTTTGTCTGTTACCGCTCTAGCGGTCGAAATTTTGTCTTATCGTTACCAAACTTGATGTATAATCGTTTTATTTAAAAAGAAAGATGAAGGCTGCGTAACCTAAGCAGATTTCCTTCGTGAAGTTTAACAGTGGATAAATTTACATACTGGTAAGAGAATAAATACAAACGATAATAAGAAACCTCCCGACGAGAAGCGTCTGAAATGTAAACTAACAGGCCTGCCAACCACTTACCTTGAAAGAAAAACAATTACTTGAATATATCAGAATATAATATATTCATTTTATTGAAAACTATTTACTATATCTAGCACTGTAATTTATAATGAATCAGAATAATTTTTATCTCAATCAATCAAATTTCAGTAATCCAAGAACTCAATACGGAGGGGGGGGGATGTCACCAGAACATATTTGCATGTAATAATAAAAACAATAACTGGTATTTAAGCTTCGAATAATGTGGTTTATTACATAACCGAGTATTGTTAGTTTAACAAAAAATATGTATAGAACAATTTAATTTGCAATAAGATTGGCTCTATACAATTTTTCGATCCGACTTAAAGTAACGGAGATATTTCGAATTTTCGAAATATCTCCGTTACTAATTGTTGAAATTCCCCACTCTAACCCCCCCCCCCCTCCCACAGGTCCGATTTCAGCCATTAACGAACTTGATCTTCCTTTTTACATAAAACGATTAAATTTGGAGTTTGGTAACGATCAAACAAAAATTGCAACCGCTAAAGCGTTAACAGACATATATATATATATATATATATATATATATATATATATATATATATACATGTACACAATTTTGAACGGACCTCATTTTCTCGTCATCTCCTAGGTAGGAGCGATGGACATTTGAAGAAAAATTTTGAAAATCGCGTCTTGAGCACGACCTCAATGTCTGATTTCCCATGAGAGAAATCTGCTATCAATGTTAATTTAGATAACTTCATGACTTGTTTGGCCTGAGATTTCTAATTTTTTTGTTTTATCAACTGCATCTACTTTTTCTGAAAATTGGTTTTTAATATGAATGTATTCAATTTGAAATTTTATGTGGCTGGAACTATTTTATTATTTTCCCCCATTATGATTCGCCCAACCTTTACAATTAGATATATCCCTGATTTTATAACTGAATTTAAAAGACTTTAAACTTTTATACCATATCCATATACTTTTATATAACTTTTATGCCAACCATTGAATAAAAATATAAAATAAAATGCACTAACACTTCCTTATTTTTGATGTCACTCTTATTTCGGTTCTAAGCATCGTTCTCAAATAACCCAAGTTTGATTTCCAAAAGGAATTTGGAGTTACAATGTTAAATAGTTATATATGACTAAAACAATTTAACATTATTAATATTTATTATAATACCTACTTAAAGATGAAGTTCCTCATATGCAGGATTTTACCTTGGTCAATGAACATGGTCATTACTTACACAAACAAACATTATCATATTGTTTAAATATGTTGTTATTAATAATTCTATTGTTTACACTGCATATCAACGGTTTATTTTTCAAAAACATTTTTTTCATATACTTTTCTTGTTTTCAGGTAAGCCAGTTTCATGCAAAATGGTATGTACTAATGATTACGTTAATTTATTTATTTACTCAGAAGATCTATTACGCACATATGTAAGTAGGATTGAAAAAAAAAAGTTATTTTTTCAAAGAAAGTGATAACATTCTAATTGGATTGAGCTTTTACAATTGAATTGCATTTATATTGAATCGTAATTCATATAGGTTGCATACTCGTTTTCCACATACGTACGTGATATATTTCATATCATTCTGATCGTTTAGAAATCGTCTGATATATAGCATAGCGTAGCCTTTGTTCTCTGAGAAAAATAAAGTAAATCTGAAAATATAAAGTAACAAAATATTTAATAATTCTATAAAGTTTATTTTTCCTTATAAAACACCCGAAAATTACTATTATTACCGTAATTGAAATGAAAATAGATTGCCACCAAGAAAAACTTTTTTCTGTAATCGTTGAATAATGGTAACATTACTAAACTGAAATGAGTGAAGAAAGTGAAACATTTTGCAATAGAGTGAAGAAAGTGAATTGCCTTCTTAATTAGTAATAAGTATAAACTAAAAAATAATTTGAAGTTGGAAATTAAATGCTTTTAAATGTTTCTTAACATTGTAAGAATTTATTTTAACAAAATAAATTGAAATGTGAATGAATTATTGGTAGAAATAATCAATATATTTTAAAATTTAAATATAATAATAATGGCCTTCCTTGTTTATAAGCTGCACTTGTTTATAACTGCACTACTTCACAATCATCACTAGTTGTTTTATAACTATGCTTATAACCTTACACAACCATGCTTATAACCTACCAACAACATACCATAATCTTCACAACATCCTAATTTTGTTCATATTCTGGTTAGATCTGATCATGTATTACACGATTACAGAAAAAAATTAATATTACACTCGTGACGAAAGTAGAATTTACAACTCTCGTGAAATTACCACACTCGCTTCGCTCGTGTGGGTAAACGTTTCAATCGAGTTGTAAAATGATCTACTTTCTTCACTTGTATAATAAATAACTATTATGATACTTGCATAGCAAATACTTGAATTCAATAATATTTATCTTTTATATTCCTTCGTGCCAAATAGAAGTTACAGAATTGATTGGAGGTCGTGTTGGCAAGGTGTATTAGTTATAAATGCCATTGAATGAATGTTTGCACGTTATTAATTAAATTGCTGGCTACTTCTGATAGAGAGCGTTACCCTCCTGGCACGATTGCACTTGAAAGAACATATTAGATGTATTGGCAAAGGCAAGAGCTTAATAATTTCAATGGCGAATGAAAAATATATTTAGTTTTCTCCGTGCTCTATTCATTGTTTGTTATTGATTCAAATTATAAATATTAATGAAATGATTACTTCGGACGACATTTTTAAGGCCCGAGAGTAATTTAACTGCTTACGGAGGTACTTGCAGCTACGAGTCCATAGTTGGGCTAAGAAGTGCTTGTTCCCAGAAATGTTTTTAGCATTCTTGTTGAAATGTCATGGGTTTTGGCATAATCAGGTATTTCATTACCCAATAATTTTAGCAGATTTTCTTGAGGTTTGATATTTAAGCGTTAAATGCAAGTATTTACGTATGTATTCTTTTTTTTCTTACATATAATATTTACAATATAAATAATACTTCAATTATAAATATATATATACATATATATATACATATTTCTACTGTACGTGTGTATGACACTGAACTCCTCCTAAACGGCTGGACCGATTTGAATGAATTTTTTTTGCATGCGTTTGAGTGACGCCCTGGATGGTTTAGGTTCACAAATCAGCCCGGAAGATGGAGCAGGAGTGGGGGTTGTAAGGGAGGCCTAAAATTAAAAATAGCGAAATTTCGTTTCCTGTTGGTTTTTCGGCAAATATGCAGAGGCTAAAGATTGTTTATTTAGTTATTTAGAGTAAGTTTTGTTATATTCACTTTTGTCGTTTAGCAAAGTATAAACGAGATATACACTAAATAATTAAAATGGGGCCCAACAATTGAACGATTGAACCGAACTTAACAAAATATATGAAAATTAGCATAAATTCCTCCAAGATTTTTTATTAAATTTTTAAGGTTCAAACTGGAGCGGGGGTTATAAGGGAGGCCTGAATAAGAAATTCCCGATATTTCATTTTCTATTTGTTTTTAGGCAAACGTGCACATAACAAAAGTTGTTTTTGTGTTACAAGTAGCTTTTGTTTTAAACATAATATTATTAAATTGAATATCCTAATCGCTTGAAATATCATGCAGGACAACGCCTGCCGGTTCCGCTTATATATATATATATATATATATATATATATATATATATATATATATATATATATATATATATATATACGACAGACAACAGACGAAAACAACAAGAATGTTTTGAGTATCCCGACACACCTTGGTGCCAACTTCCACCTCTAAAAAGAGATCTGAAAATTCTAAAATTGTTTATGGCTAAAACCAGACCATGAGAGTGAGGAGGACATAACAGATATAGATTCGAAAATTCTTTCAAAACAGGGTTGGACCTGCGTGACGGAATTTTTATATATTGAGAGACAATTTACTCTTGATAAAACTAATTTTTTTCTGGTTTATAACAAGAAAATATAAGCTGGGAGAGTGGAAAATCTATATATTCCGTGTTCTCAGAACATTTTCCAGTCGCTGGAAGAACATGGTTTTTCCTCCTTGTTGGAAGGGAGCATTGGAATCATAGAAAACTATTTTGAGCCTTTTGGAAGAGCTCTACCTGTCTACTGACTGGAAAGCTGCCATGAAATGTCGCCGCGAAATGAAGAAATATCCTCAAAGCATATTAATCTTTTCTTTGTGTCATAAAACAATTTTTTATACTCCCTTTTCTTTGTTTTCATTTTATTTTTAGTAGGAGGAAAGACAATTTACGTTCAACTTGTTTTGTTTATTCATTTAATATCACTTTGGTTTTATTAATACTCGTTATGACATTATAAGAAGAGTTAGTTCCTTATGTTTTCTTAAGTCTTCCTATTGTCTCTGACATTAACCCGTACAGTCTGTAAATAGGCTGCCAACTAGTCCGTTTGTTTGACTAACTTTCGAAGAATCTCCGTAATTATACGATTTTATATAAATGTGTTGTAAATTCTTCTTTAATCGTTTGATTTAATTTGAATGTGGACTTTCGTCACTAGTTATGTCTTAATTCCTGTGTAGATGTTCCTGTTCCGCCCACTAGGTAAGTAGAAATATCTGTTTTAGCAGATTTCCCTTAAGCGAAATCAGCTATTGAGGTCGTACTCATGACGCAATTTTCGTAAACTTTCTTCAAATGTCCATCGATCCAACCCAGGAGCTGACGAAAATGAGGTCCGTACAAATATATATATATATATATATATATATATATATATATATATATATATATATACTAGCTAAGGTACCCGGCTTCGCTCGGGAATTCATTTGAGGTTTAATGATGATGGTATTTTTTTTGAAAGACTTTAATTTCCACAATATTTTAACATTTCCCGATGTATTCCCGTCGTTGCGTAGTAGGATTTGGATTGTGGAATTGCAGGGCTCTCTTATAACCCCCACTCCTGTTCCTCCCTTGAAATGTTGGTACCACTTATTATCATGGAGGAGTTAGTGCTAACTCACATACAGAGTTTTGTTAAGTTCCATTCAATTGTTAGATCCCAATAATACTGTCGGCTCCCGCTTTGTTTTTTTAGTGTATAACTCGTTTATACTTTGTTATACAGCAAAAGTGAATATAACAAACGTTACTTTAAATAACAAAATAAACAGCTTCTGTTATGTGAATAATTGCCGAAAAACCAATAGTAAACGAAATATCACTATTCTTAATTTCAGGCCTCCATTACAACCCCCACTCCTGCTCCTCCCTAGAAATGTTGGTACCACTTATTATCATGGAGGAGTTAGTGCTAACTCACATACAGAGTTTTTTTAAGTTCCATTCAATTGATAGATCCCAATAAAACTGTCGGCTCCCGCTCTAGTTTTTAGAGTAGCAAAACAATACAAAATGGAGTTATGGTGTCTATGACACGTGAAACGAAAAAGTATCTTGAAATTTCAAGAAAAAATCAATATACAGACAGAGGTTACTATATATATATATATATATATATATATATATATATATATATATATATATATATATATACTAGCTCAGATACCCGGCTTCGCTCGGGAATTCATTTGAGGCTGAATGTTGATGGTATTTTTTTGGCAAGGCTTTACTTTGCACAATATTTTGACATTTACCCGCCCCAGTGTTTAGGGTTAATACCCGTCGCTTCTGTGGATTTGTTAATTATAAAATTAATTTTTTATGTAAGACTTCACTGTCCTCCATATTGTCATATTTCCCGTTTCCTGTGCATTATGCATAGATTTGAATTATTAAGGACAAAATATTAACATACATTTGAATTACTTTTTCCAGGTGAGGTACCTGGTAGTTCATATTGAAAAGAATTGTTGAGCAGCTTTCTCTAAATAACAAAATAAACAACTTTTGTTATGTTCATATTTGCCGAAAAACCAATAGGAAACGAAATATCGCTAATTTTAATTTCTGGCTTCCCTTATAACCCCCACTCCTGTTCGTCTCAGAGGATATCAATAAAGCCTAGAGTCTAAGTAGGGTTAGTAGTAATATACATACCAAGTTTCATAAAATTCGGTTCAGCCGTTTATGCGTGAAAAGGTAACAAACAAACAAACAAATAAACAAACCAACAAACAAACAGACACCAAAGAAACAAAATGCAGTTATGGTGTCTATGACATGTGAAACAAAAAGTTATCTTGAAATTTCGCGAAAAAAATCAATGTACAGACAGAGGTTACAATTTTATATATATATATATATATATATATAGAGAGAGAGAGAGAGAGAGAGAGAGAGAGAGAGAGAGAGAGAGCTTTATTTCATTTCAAAACTATAAGTTTATAGAGCTATAATTTGAGATCATTTTACTTATAATCAAAATACATTTGAAACTCATATTTACGTATTCTCATAAAATGCTGGGGGTTGTATAGCTGGATGCGCCAACCCTTTTATTTCCCAGTCATGATTAGTTTTTCTTCGAAATAACGACTAGTTTTCTGGTTGATTTGACCCATATTTGTTTTTATAGACGCAGTATACATTGGGATAGTTTGAAAGCATTGTTCAAAGTACCCCATTGAATGCCCCAACGGTTTCCAACTAAATTAGCAGGGGAGTTGATTTTCAGATACAACTTCAATTGGAGACGACACATTGATCGATTCATTCGTTTCGCGAGTGATTGAAATTAACTGGGCGATTGATTTGACCGTAGCTTAAATACTTTGGTCAAAATTCTGTATTTCTACTGCTGTTATTCTAAGGCGTATAAAGAGGGAATATTGAAAAGAGTTCAAGTAAAACCACCCCTATATTGAATCTAACAAGGAAAACGCCCGAATATAATTCATTCTTTCTAGGTAACTCTGCTTTTCACTTTGTTCTAATAACATGACATTTTATCGAACAAACATGAAGCCTTAATTTTCCTGAAATTGTAAAATGGAACGTAGAAGATTATATATATATATATATATATATATATATATATATATATATATATATATATATATATATATATTATATATATAAAATTGTAACCTCTGTCTGTACATTGATTTTTTTCGCGAAATTTCACGATAACTTTTCGTTTCACATGTCATAGACACCATAACTACATTTTGTTTCTTTCGTGTCTGTTTGTTTGTTTGTTACCTTTTCACGCATAAACGGCTGAACCGAATTTTATGAAACTTGGTATGTATATTACTACTAGCCCAACTTAGACTTTAGGCTATATTAATATTCTCTAAGAAGAACAGGAGTGGGGGTTATAAGGGAGGCCTGAAATTAAAAATAGCGATATTTCGATTCCTATTGCTTTTTCAGCAAATATGCACATAACAAAAGTTGTTTATTTAGTAATTTAGAGTAACTTTTGTTATATGCACTTTTGCCGTATACGGAAGTATAAATGCGTTATACGCTAAAAACTATAGCGGGAGTCCACAATTTTATTTGGCACAAAAGACTCAGCCGAACTAAACCGAACTCGGTATGTGAATTAGTACTTACGCCTTTCTTCTAATAAGCCATACTAACATTTCTAGGGACGGGCAGGAGTGGGGGTTATAAGGGAGGCCTGAAATTAAAAATAGCGATATTTCGTTTCCTATTGCATTTTCAGCAAATATGCACATAACAAAAGTTGTTTATTTTATAATTTAGAGTAACTTTTGTTATATGCACTTTTGCCGTATACGGAAGTATAAAGGCGTTATACGCTAAAAATTATAGCGGGAGTCAACAATTTTATTTGGCACAAAAGACTCAGCCGAACTAAACCAAACTCGGTATGTGAATTAGTACTTACGCCTTTCTTCTAATAAGCCATACTAACATTTCTAGGGACGGGCAGGAGTGGGGGTTATAAGGGAGGCCTGAAATTAAAAATAGCGATATTTCGTTTCCTATTGCATTTTCAGCAAATATGCACATAACAAAAGTTGTTTATTTTATAATTTAGAGTAACTTTTGTTATATGCACTTTTGCCGTATACGGAAGTATAAAGGCGTTATACGCTAAAAATTATAGCGGGAGTCAACAATTTTATTTGGCACAAAAGACTCAGCCGAACTAAACCAAACTCGGTATGTGAATTAGTACTTACGCCTTTCTTCTAATAAGCCATACTAACATTTCTAGGGACGGGCAGGAGTGGGGGTTATAAGGGAGGCCTGAAATTAAAAATAGCGATATTTCGTTTCGTATTGCATTTTCAGCAAATATGCACATAACAAAAGTTGTTTATTTTATAATTTAGAGTAACTATTGTTATATGCACTTTTGCCGTATACAGAAGTATAAAGGCGTTATACGCTAAAAATTATAGCGGGAGTCAACAATTTTATTTGGCACAAAAGACTCAACCGAAATAAATAAAACACTCAGTAGTGTGAATTAGCACTAACGCCTTCCTTATAATAAGCCATATTATTTCTAGGGACGGGCAGGAGTGGAGGCTATAAGGGAGGCCAGCAATTAAAAATAGTGATTTCCTATTGGGGTTTCGGCAAATGTGCACATAACAAAAGTTGTATATTTTGTTATTTAGAGAAATTTGCTCAACACTTCATTTCAATATGAACTACCAGGTACCTCACCTGAAAAAAATAATTCAAAGTATGTCAATATTTTCTCCTTAATAATTCAAATCTATTCATAATGCACAGGAAACGAGAAATATGACAATATGTAGGACACTGAAGTCTTGCATAAAAAATTAATTTTATTATTAACAAATCCACAGAAATGACGGGTGTTAACCCTAAACACTGGAACGGGTAAATGTCAAAATATTGTGCAAAGTAAAGCCTTGCCAAAAATATACCATCACCATTCAGCCTCAAATTAATTCCCGAGCGAAGCCGGGTATCTTAGCTAGTATATATATAAAATTGTAACCTCTGTCTGTACATTGATTTTTTTCGCGAAATGTCACGATAACTTTTCGTTTCACATGTCATAGACACCATAACTGCATTTTGTTTCTTTGGTGTCTGTTTGTTTGTTTATTTGTTTGTTTGTTTGTTACCTTTTCACGCATAAACGGCTGAACCGAATTTTATGAAAGTTGGTATGTATATTACTACTAATCCAACTTAGACTTTAGGCTATATTAATATTCTCTGAGACGACCAGGAGTGGGGGTTATAAGGAAGACCTGAAATTAAAAATAGCGATATTTCGTTTCCTATTGGTTTTTCGGCAAATATGCATATAACAAAAGTGGTTATTTTGTTATTTAAAGTAACTTTTGTTATATACACTTTTTTCGTATTCCGAACTATAAAGGCGTTATACGCTAAAAATTATAGCGGGAGTCAACAATTTTATTTGGCACAAAGACTCAACCGAACTAAATAAAACTCGGTATGTGTATTAGCACTAACACCTTCCTTATAATAAGCTATACAAACATTTCTAGGGAAGGGCAGGAGTGGGGGTTATAAGGGAGGCCTGAAACTAAAAATAGTGATATTTCGTTTCCTATTGGTTTTTAGGCAAATATAAAAATAACAAAAGTTGTTTATTCTGTTATTTAGAGTAACTTTTGTTATATACACTTTTTTCGTATACCGAATTATAAACGAGATATACGCAAAATCCTATAACGAATGTGAACAATTTTATTTGAGACGAAAGACCCAACCGAAATGAATAAAACTCGGTATGTGTATTAGCACTAACGCTTTCATTATAATAAGCCATACTAACATTTCTAGGGACGGCCAGGAGTGGGGGTTGTAAGGGAGGCCTGAATTTAAAATAGCGGTATTTGGTCTTCTATTCGCTTTTTGGCAAATATGAACCTTACAAAAGTTGTTTATTTTGTTATTTAGAATAACTTTTGTGATATTCATTTTTGACTTTTAACGAAGTATAAACGAGATATATACTATAAACTAAAGCGGGAGTCAACTATTTTATTGGGCGCTAACGATTGAACCGAACTTAACAAAACTCGGTATGTCAATTAGCATTAATTCTCCCATGATTATAAGCTATATTAAAATTTTTAGGTTCGAACGGGAGTGGGAGTTATAAGGGTGGCCTGAAGTAAAAATTCACCATATTTCATTTTCTATTTGTTTTTCGGCAAAGGTGCACATAACAAAAGTTGTTTACTTTGTTATTTAGAGCAACTTTTGTTTCATTCACTTATGTCGTAAAATGAAGTAAATACGGGATATAAGCTAAATCTATAGCGGGAGTCGACGATTTTATTAGTACTTATTTAAATAAGTTTATAACACTTAAGTGTTTTTAATATAGGCATATTATGGCAAATGATGCTATGTTTTAGCCTTATCTATTTCGATTATTTAGTACTAAGTATGATTCGGATTAGTGAGATTATAAATCCCCCTCCCCCTTCGCCTCATTTATTTATTTTCCCTAGAAAATAACATTATTATTTATTTCCAATAGAAATTTAAACTATAAGAGCATTTCCATTATTTAATTTGTATAATGTATAATTAAAAATAAATCGTGCTGAATTTCCTCAAGGAGTGATAGGGGAAGTAGTAGGGAATCAAACTCTTTGATTTTGGTTATATACTATCTTATTTCCTATATCTTCATGTTATTGAAACAAATATTTACTATCATAACAATTAAACGTTAATGTCACTATGACAAAAGACAAAATGCTCTTAAACTCGATATGATTGTTTAAAGTATTACTTAGGTTGCTAGGACGGCTACGATCTCTTCCCGTCGACCAGCTTTTTGAATATAATTGAAATTATTTTTAGGGTAACACAATTATTTAATTCCATCAGGTAGATAAATTATTACAATAATATTTTGAATTAATAATTTAAGGAGAAGAGTGTGGATAGCTCTAATGCGAGAGCGGAAATAGACGGAGGCTAATAGAGTTAATTGAGTTTACTCATTTCCTGTGAAATGGGCATTACGGGAAGTGATTACCACTGAGATCTACTATTATGAATATAACCTTACTTGCTAAACTATGCTTAAACTATATGTGCTCGGATTGGTTTTTGACAGGAAATAATTTTCATTATAGACGATATTTAATTGTAATAAATACTATCCATGATTATGGTTTGAAGTATTCAAAAAGGTGAGTTAAAAAGTGGAAAGGGATAGATTAGGAACACATTTTTATTTATTCTTCAAATATAAAATTTCTCATTTATAAGTCGCCTGCCTGACCCTCACAGCAAAACAATGCGCGCCGACGGGAAGTGTAGTTGTAAACATTGAAGCCTTGCCCAAAAAAATACTATCATCATTCAGCCTTAAATGATTTCCCGAGCGAAGCCGGGTACCTTAGCTAGTATACAGTAGAATCCCGATAATTCGTATCATCAGGGGACTGACAATTTAGTACGAATTATCGGGAATACCAAATAACGGGAGTACAAAATAAAAAAAAAATAAAAACATTTTAATGTTAACATGCGTTTATTAAGAAAACCATACATGTCTGGTAAGAATCAAGACTATGCAATAAATTAGTTTTACTAAATGATACATACGATATATATATAAATAGTCAACAAGTAAACATCTTTGCTAGAAAAAATCCGTAATTTTTTTTTGGCACAACCCTTGCATTCGTGTATTGTCAATTGCTCTGTCAAGAGTGTTCAGAGCAAAAAATACCTCATCACCAACATCTGATTTCGCCAAAAAATGGCGCACATTGTTGACGTATTGTTTAGCATCCTTAGCATTAATTATTGGTACGTCATCTTCATCTCCCTCTCCCTCTTCACCGTCAACGTCCTCAGGTGGAGCTAAAATTTCTTCGTCGGTCAACATTCCTGCTACTGCCAGGCCGTCGTCAAAATGGACGAAATCTTCGAATGTTATGTGATTTTCCTCATTTTGTGAAAGGCGATCCCATTCTAAAAGACTTTCAACGTCTTGTTCTGCATCATCTGTAAACGGAAGTTCCTCTTTGCTAAAACCACAGGCTCGAAAACAGTTTTTTATTGTGGTCTCGCTAACGTTTTGCCATGCCTTGTCAGCTATGTTCATAGCTGAAAATAAAGTAATTTTATGATTCAGTCCATCCTCGATTCTGTCAAGAAGCTGCATCACTACTTCTTTGCGGTAAAACGTTTTGAAAGTTTTAATTATGCCCTGGTCCAGAGGCTGCAACTTAGAAGTTGTATTGGCGGGTAAAAACACAACTTTAACATTGCTGAGAGAGGGGATTGAATTGTGGGCCGAACAATTATCGATGAAAAGCAAAATTTTTCGCTGTTTTTTTTTCATATCTACATTAATTAATTGTATCCATTCGTTAAACAACTCTCCCGTCATCCATGATTTTTTTATTTGCACGATAGGTCATTGGAAATGATTTTATGTTTTTAAAACATCTTGGTTTGGCCGACTTACCTATCATGAGTGGTTTTAATTTCTCCGATCCATCCATATTGGCTGCCAACAGTATTGTTACACGTTCCTTACTATTTTTTCCGCCATGGCATTTTTCTTCCTTGAAGCACATAGACCGATCAGGGAGACATTTATAGAACAGGCCCGTTTCGTCGGCATTGAATATGTTTTTATTGTCATAAGGTTCGATTATTTTTTTCAATTCGTCCTTCCACTTTGAACAAACGTTATCTGACACACTTGCACTCTCCCCACTAAGCTTCTTAAATTTTATGTTGTGTCGTTTTTTAAATCTGTCGAACCATCCATCACTTGCACGAAAGTCTTCAATACCCATTTTTTCTGCAAAAACTCGGGCTTTTTTCCCTTAAAATATTTCCTCCAACTGGTACATTTGAATTTCTTGCTTGCGCGAACCATTGTTTTACCTTATCTTCAAGTTGTGGATAATCGCCAGTCTTGAAGCGTTTTATTTTGCTGTCCGATGACTGGGATGTAATTTTATCTTTGTTCTTTAGAATCGATGTTATTGTGGAACGAGGGACGTTAAAACGTTTGGATACATCAATTTGCTTACAACCACTAGCGACGGCGTTTATAATTTGTTGTTTCTCTTTAATAGAGAGGCTAACATTTTTCGGGGGCATGGTAACTTATCACAACGGTAACAGAAACGAGACTGAATTGTAGAAAGGAAAAAAACTTTGTAAGAAAAGATCAATGAAATTCCTAAACCTTTCCCTTTCAGTGAAAAAAGTTCGAATTTCATACGAGAGTTCATAGAAAAGTTGTCTCTCTCACTCGCTCTCCCCTTTGTCTCTGTAAAAACAGTAGGAATTACGTGGTTTCCTCGGAAAATTATCTCGCACTCATTCTGCTCTCTGGTCTCTCATTGGCCTCTCTCCCCCTCTTGCAAACAGTACGAATTAACGAGTTGTTTAGCACTGGAAATACGAATTATAAGACGTTTTTAGGTGACCTCGAACATAAAATTGATACGAATTACCGAGGGGTTATTTATACCATATATCGGGATTTTCTCTAAGGACCGGCAAGTTTGTACGAATTATCCGGAAATACGAATAATCGGGATACAAAATATCGGGATTCCACTGTATATATATATATATATATATATATATATATATATATATATATATATATATATATAGTGTTTCTATCTTGAATATTAACTGAGATTTTTTTATTTCAACCTTTGATAACCCAAGTTTTAGTCATCGCACTTTAACAATAAGTGAATATAACAGAATACTTCTTATTTCAAGCTTAAATACCAAATATTTTTTTCAACAGATAACTTTACTAGATGAAGTACGCGGCGTGATTTTTCTTTTTCTTTTCTTTTTTTTTTTCTACCAGATAGATTTAATGATAAATTATCTAAAAAAGATATTCAAACATTAATTGCCCAAAAAATATCATTTGTTTATAATGGGAAAAAAGAAATAGGTGATGGTAAGAATATTCATATTATTGACATTCTAGAAAACAAAAATGTAATAAAGAAAAAGGTATGTAAATCTAAAAAAAGTGAAAGTGATAGCAATGATTAAATTAATTGAATAAATTTTATTATTTTAATGTTTTAACCTTATTTTTATGATTTTTTATACATTTTTTATATAACTTATTTATGGAGGGGGAAAAACATTGTTTTTTTTAGGATTTTTACAAATATTTGCGTTGTAAAATATTAGGCTTGTTCGTTTCCTATTTTGTAGGTTTTTAAAGTGTTCCAGAAACCCCCTTTTCCCTCTACTGACATATACGACTGAACCGAATTTTATAAAACTTGTGAAGTATATTACTACTAACCCAACTTAGGCTTTAGGCTTTATCTGTACCATCGTTTCTAGGGACGGGCAGGATTAGGGGTTGGAAGGGAGGCCTGAAATTAAAAATAGCGATATTTAGTTTCCTATTGCTTTTTCGTCACATATGCACATAACAAAACTTGTTTATTTTGTTATTTAGAGTAACTTTTGACATATACGTTTTTGTCATATTCTGAAGCATAAATTGAGTTATACGCTAAGAACTATAACGGGATTAGAAGAATAAAGAGAGATTCAGTGGTACAAAAAATGACACACACACACACATATACACTAAAGACAACTGACAAAACAACCACTAAAATGTTGAGGATCCCTAAACCCTTTGTTGACAGCTTCCACTCCCTAAAAGTAGATCCGAAAGATAAAGTTAGTTTATGGCTATACTTATAGCCAGATATACTTATCTGTCGCCAAACTATTGGTCTCCATGTTCCTTTGATAGAATACAAACTCGCCTTTAAGAGTTTCATGAAAACTAAAAATGAAGTTTTTTAGAGCGTTTAGAGGGAAAATAAATTCGATGTTCTATAAATATTGTCCTATATATATATATATATATATATATATATATATATATATATATTTGAGTGGATGTTTTCGACAAGGTTATATTTTTATATGGTGCTGTTATAGTTTCTTGGAGTTTTGGTCAATGAGTGTTAGTGAAAAAAATTTTAGTTTATGCTAATTTTTCGAGAATATTTATTTTCTCTTCTTCAGGGCTGTAAAAATACAGTTACTACTTTGTGTGTGTGTGTGTGTGTGTGTGTGTGTGTGTGTGTGTGTGTGTGTGTGTGTGTGTATTGCACATTGTTATTAAACTAGAGGGTAACAGATGGTGTTTATGTTATTTCTACTTACCAAGACTAAAAATACTTAAAAACTATTGTACATTATGTATTGCACTTCTGGTTACATTAGGAATACTGGTTGTAACCTTCCTTGATCTGTTTACACTTAGCATGGTCACAGCCTTATGTCTTCGTATATCTATAAACCATATAATGTTGAATTTGGACAAGATGCGGGAGCGGACGTTGTGAGGAGATAACACTGTCGGTTCCTGGCAGACCGGCTTCTGATCCGGCGGGAAGTGGTTGATGATGTTTAATATTTGAAAGTAATTGTGATGTTTGCTTTAAACTAGAGCTAAACATGAAATAGGGTGTTTGTTTATTCAAGCAAATCAATATGAATGGGGGTTGATTGAAGTGCCAGGTTGGTTCACCCATATGTCTGCTAATTATTAACATTCCTCTCCATAATATGTTACACATAATAGTGTATGAGTATGGACTACTCGGAATAAAAAGTTTATATTTCAGATATATATTAGAGTATTTTTTATAATGATAATTAAATACGTGTCAATCGTTGTGTTAGGGAACGCAATTGGGAAAATAAATTTGTATTCTGTATTCTGCAAAGTTTATAATAAAAATGATGTCCATATTTATGATTTATATTGTAAACAGTATTTTAAACAATGGAGGGGGAGATTGATCAGTAACTAATTTTTCTTTGTTAGCAGATTTCCCTTAACGGAAATCAGCTATTGAGGTCGTACTCATGACGCGAGTTGTCCATCGATCCTACCCACGAGATGACGAAAATGAGGTCCGTTCAAAATTATATATATATATTTGTCTGTTAACGCTCTAGCGGTCGCAATTTTTGTTTGATCGTTACCAAACTTCATATTTAAGCGTTTTATGTAAGAAGAAAGATCAAGTTCGTTAATGGCTGAAATCGGACTAGTGGGAGGGGGGGTTTAGAGGGGGTATTTTTAAAAATTCCAAATATCTCCGTTATTATGCATCGGATCGAAAAAGTGTATAGAATCAATCTTATTGCAAATTAAAGATACTATAAATATTGTTCTATACATTTATTCTGTATCTTGAATATTAACCGAGATATTTGCATTTGTATTGTGAGTGTGGTCGGCACTATCCGCCGAGAGCTCTGGCGTCCATTTCTGTAACTATTCCTCCCTCGTGAATAGGTCTAGAGATACCTTCTTACTACTGTTATTATTAGGCAGATTTCTCTATTGTAAAACTTCACGTGGGAAATCTGCTTAGTTTACGCAGCCCCTGCGTGACGGACTTTTTTTTTTGTTTTATTATTTGAGACTAAAAAAAAATTATAAGTATGCTATATTAACTAAAGTAAAGACTTGACACGGGAAGTGTAAACATATTGTGCACTCTAAAGCCAAAAGAATTTACAATCATTATTCATACTCCCCGAGCAACGCAGTCATGATTTCCCGAGTTTGTTACCGCTCTATTTGATCGTAACTAAAATCGATATATAAGCGTTTCGTGTAAAACTAAATGTCGAGTTAGTTAATGGCTGAAATCGAACCAGTGGTAGGTGGGCTTAGATGGGGGAATTTCGAGAATTTGAAATATCTCCGTTTTATACGTGGAATCGAAAATTCTATATAACCAATCTCATTGCATATGTAATGTTCTATAAATGTTGTTAGGTGCGTTTTTTTTTCACTATCTTGACTATTAACCGAGATATTTGCATTTATTAGTTTTCGGCCTTCTGTAAAGCCCCACTTCAACTTTTGCTATATTAACAATAAGCTGTTATGTTATGAAGCACTTTATTTGGAACCTAAACACCAAATATTGTTCTCATTGAGCCTTTACGTTTTGGGATAAATGGAAATACATGGGAAATCTGCTTAGTTTACCCAGCCCCTGCGTCAAGGACTTTTTTTTCAGAATCAGTAATATGCGATATACATACACAAAATGCTTGGTAATCGAAATACCCTGTGTTTAAAAAAAATAAATTTCTTGGCATTTTAATATAATAATTCAAATCATTTTTTTTTCCAGGGCTGCTTCTATGTTGAATAATTGTACCTTGTGTAGAATCTCTACTCCATTGGGGAAATATGATAAAAAAAAGTCCATCAAGCTGGGGCTGCGTTAACTAAGCAGATTTCCCGCGTGCGACACGTATTTGCATTTATTTCAAAACTTAATAGTTCAATGAGAGCAATATGTGGTATTTAAGCTTCACATAAAGTGCTTCATAACATAATGGAATATAGTTAATATGAGATGAGTAGGAGTGGGGGTTCACTGACGACCGAAAACTAAAAAAGTGGAAATATCTCAGTTAATAATCAAGATAGTGAAGAAATGTACATAACAACATTTATAGAACATTACATTTGCAATAAGATAGGTTCTATACAATTTTTCGATCCGACGCATATTAACGGAGATATTTGGAATTTTAGAAATTCTCCCCCTCTAAACCCCCCCCCTCCCCCCGGTTCGATTTCAGCCATTAACGAACTTGATCTTTCTTTTTACATGTAACAATTATATATCAAGTTTGGTAACGATAAGACAAAAATTGCGACCGCCAGAGCGGTAACAGACCAATATATATATATATATATATATATATATATATATATATATATATATATATATATATATATATATATATACAGTTTTCAACGGACCTCATTTTCGTCATCTCCCGGGTAGGATCGATAGACATTTGAAGAAAAATGTCGAAAATCGCGTCATGAGTACAACCTCAATAGCTGATTTCCCTTAAGGGAAATCTGCTAAAATATGGTCTCCATCACTGCTGTTCTAGGTGAAGACGAGACGACTACTGGTTGAGCCCTTGATTGAGATGGTACCCCCCAGGATGGTAGGCTATAAATCCCTGAGTGTCGAGCCAACCACGCATCTCTGCCTTTAAGTTGTTTTGAGAGAACTGTTTGTCTAGATTGATCTGTATTCCCTCCGTACGATTCTCAGCACGTTCTTTGGAGACGTAGTAGTAGAGGACTTTAAATTCCAGGGCTGTGCCATCGTGGTTTTCCTGTGACTGTCTTAAATTCCTGCGATGCCGTAAAAGGACCTATAGAGTTTCAGCTTTACTGCTCTGCTAACTGGCCAAAGTGCTCAACGGCTGGCCGAGCGGAGCTCAGAGTAAACATGCCAATTATCATATCAGGGTTTCAGTTCCACTATCAGTTTGATCTGGCTTATTGGATGTTGGTTTATGCACTTTGAGTGTTTACGTTTATGCGGACATCAATATTAACTTACATTAGGTTTAAGTGTTAATTAGTCTAATAGAGGATGCTGGTATGGTACGCCGATGTAATCATCTCAAATTTGTTTTTCAAGTATATAACGAATACAGCTTTAAATTTAAAAAAGTCCGTCACGCAGGAGCTGCGTAAACTAAGCAGATTTCCCACGTGACGTTTTACAATAGACAAATCTGCATACTGCTAACACTTAACCGTGAGTAAATACAATCGGTAATGAGAAATCATTAAGTTAATTTTAATAAGCCCCCAACGGAAACGGCTTATGAATTGTAAACAAATAGGTCTGCCAACCACTAAGAGCTGAACAGATCCAGAAAGAAAAACAATTACTCATATACATTTGAATATAACATATTAAATTTATTGCAAACTATTTACTATATCAAGTACTGCAATTTATAATATATATATATATATATATATATATATATAAAATTGTAACCTCTGTCTGTACATTGATTTTTTTCGCGAAATTTCACGATAACTTTTCGTTTCACATGTCATAGACACCATAACTACATTTTGTTTCTTTCGTGTCTGTTTGTTTGTTTATTTGTTTGTTACCTTTTCACGCATAAACGGCTGAACCGAATTTTATGAAACTTGGTATGTATATTGCTACTAGCCCAACTTAGACTTTGGGCTACATTAATATTCTCTAAGACGAACAGGATAGGGGGTTATAAGGGAGGCCTGAAATTAAAAATAGCGATATTTCGTTTCCTATTGCTTTTTCAGCAAATATACATAACAAAAGTTGTTTATTTTGTTATTTAGAGAAACGTTTTTTTTTTATATACACTATCATCGTATACCGAAGTATAAAGGCGTTATACGCTATAATTTATAGCGGGAGACAACAATTTTATTTGGCACAAAAGACTCAACCGAACTAAATAAAACACTCAGTATGTGTATTAGCACTAACGCCTTCCTTATAATAAGCCATACTAACATTTCTAGGGACGGACAGGAGTGGGGGTTATAAGGGAGGCCTGAAATTAATAATAATGATTTCCTATTGGGGTTTCGGCAAATATGCACATAACAAAAGTTGTTTATTTTGTTATTTAGAGAAATTTGCTCAACACTTTTTTTCAATATGAACTACCAGGTACCTCAAATGAAAAAATTGATTCAAACGTATGTCAATATTTTCTCATTAATAATTCAAATCTATGCATAATGCACAGGAAACGGGAAATAGGACAATATGCAGTTCAGTAATGTCTTACATAAAAAAAATAATTTTATTATTAACAAATCCACAGAAACGACGGGTGTTAACCCTAAATACTGGGACGGGTAAATGTCAACATATTGTGCAAAGTAAAGCCTTGCCAAAAGTATACCATCACCGTTCAGCCTCCAATGAATTCCCGAGCGAAGCCGGGTATCTGAGCTAGTATATATATAAACCACAAAATAGCATATTACATGTATAATTATGTTTAAATACCTTTTTACAATATATACTATTTAATGGGTTATTACTATATAATCAAATATAATAAAAATATAATACCGAATAATAGTGAATGATTTAAATTTTCAAAAAAATAGCAGTCTTTTCCAGTGTTTATAGTTATTTTGAAAAGTGCTTTGTTACAGTTTGGTGCTATACAAATTACGTTTCCATTATAGCAGATTTCCCTCTAGGGAAATCAGCTATTGAGGTCGTACTCATGACGCGATTTCCGAAAATGTTCTTCAAATGCCCATCGATCCTACCCAGGAGATGACGAAAATGAGGTCCGTAAAAAATTATATATATATATATATATATATATATATATATATATATATATATATATATATATATATATATATATCTGTTACCACTCTAGCGGTCGCAATTATTGTTTAATCGTTACCAAACTCGATATTTAGTCGTTTTATGTAAAAAGAAAGATCAAGTGCCTTAAGAGCTGAAATCGGACCAGAGGTGGAGTTTTGAGTGGGATTTTCAAAAATTCGAAATATCTCCTTTACTATATATCGGATCGAAATATTGTATAAAACCAATCTTATTGCAAATTAAATGTACTATAAATATTGTTATATACATTTATTCTCTATCTTGAATATTATGAGATATTTGTATTTTTCAGTTTTCAGCCCATAGCAAACCCTTATGTGACATAAGCAATACTTTGTTATGTAATAAACCACATTATTGGAAGCAATATTTTGCATTTAATATTGTATTCAAGATACGAGATTATACGAGATACATGCAAATATGTTCGGGTGAACCTTCCTCGCCGGTCTTAGACTACTAAAATTTGATTCATATAACAATTATTCTGACTCATTATAAATCACCGTACTAGATATAGTAAAATTAATATGTACTAGTCTCCATAAAATTAATATGTTATATTCTGATATATTTCAGTAATTGTTTTTCTTTCCGGTGTGAGCTTGGCAGACCTGTTATTTACATTTCCAACGCTTAACGTCGGGATTGGAAAGATTTCTTATTACCGTTTGTTTTATTCACGGTGGTGTTTTGTTACCAGTACTTAGATTTGTCTATTACTAAATTTCACGAGGGAAATCTGCTTAGTTTACGCAGCCCCTGCGTGACGGACTTTTTTTTAAATACTGCCAAGTAGAATCTAATGTATGTCTATAAGATTATACGTGCCGTGTAGGGAAAACGAGACACTTAACACTGTTTTATATACCCATTTACTTTTAGCAGATTTCCCTTAAGGGAAATCAGCTATTGAGGTCGTACTCATGACGCGAGTTTTGAAAAATTTCCTCAAATGTCCATCGATCCTACCCAGGAGATGACGAAAATGAGGTCCGTTCAAAATTATATATATATATATATATATATATATATATATATATATATATATATATATATATATTTGTCTGTTAACGCTCTAGCGGTCGCAATTTTTGTTTGATCGTTACCAAACTTCACATTTAAGCGTTTTACGTAAAAAGAGAGATCAAGTTCGTTAATGGCTGAAATCGGACCAGTGGGAGGGGGGGTTTAGAGAGGGGATTTTTGAAAATTCAAAATATCTCCGTTATTATGCGTCGGATCGAAAAATAGTATAGAATCAATCTTATTGTAAATTAAAGTTACTATAAATATTGTTCTATACATTTATTCAGTATCTTGAATATTAACCGAGATATTTGCATTTGTATTGTGTGTGTGGTCGACGGAACCCCGCCATGTTCCGGACTCTCCGCCGAGAGCTCTGGTGGCCGTTTCCAGAACTATTCGTCCCTCGTGAATAGGTTTAGAGATCCCTTCCTACTACAGCTGTTATTAGGCGGATTTCTCTATTGTAAAACTTCACGTGGGAAATCTGCTTAGTTTACGCAGCCCCTGCGTGACGGACTTTTTAAGTATCAGCACCTCTAAGGGCAGATTTATTTGTTAATGGTTGGTAGCCTTTCCGGAGGTAGCAGATAGGTAGCTATCTGGAGTTTGGGGTTTTTGGGAAAACCAGCTCAGTTTACGTTGCCATTCTGTGAGCGAGTTATTGTTTGCAAGCCCTAGCCTGGTCCTTGTTGTAGTGCTGAACACCTAGCGGAAATAGAGCTCTTTTTAAAGCGGGCCGTCTATCTTTAATGCATTGAACCATTTCAGAAAGCAAGAGTTTGAAGGGGATTTATTGTAGAGGAGGGTTGATGTGGCCACTCAATAGGAAGGTGCGTGGATTGTGGACGAGGATGGCGAAGTGATGTTCTAGGATGTGTGGAGGATATATTGCCAGGGTGGGGGTCTAACCTCCCTGCCTTCCAACGACTCGGAGAAAAATATTGTCCCCAATCTATTTGTAGCTGGCTCCGAGAGTAGGGCTAAATATATCGAGTGGGTGGCAACTGCCTCCTCCTCCCCTCCCCCGACCATTCATCCCTCACATCTCAACCCAATAGCTATTAATCATATTACCTATCTCTCCCAGCTGACTAATAATCTCTAATTATATCACTCATGTTTTATTATACAAACTGTAATATTTCAATCCGCCCCTACTAATAGTGACTGAGCTGGTTCCCGTGTAACGCGTGTTTTTCTCTCTACATTTATAGCTGTGGATTCTCCTGCCAGTCCGAATCATCTATCATAATACTACATTTAGCTATTACTCTTTAGATTAGGATTATGATTAATATGATTGGGGCAATCAACAACCAGGTTATTACGCCTTTTACAATGCTGTCCCTGTTTTACTTTATGAATTAAATAATATCAACTAATATATATCCTAAGGGTATTAAATTTACTAATTTCCTATTCAATTATTCCTTAACTAAATCTATAAATACATTTTTATTTATTTATATTTACTTAAAGATGTGTGCTAGTAACACGAGTTACGTTGTACCTACTTACATTTCTTACTACTGGCTTAATATTTTTAACTGCCTTTATTTTTTGCCAATAATTTATAATTATTGTACATTTTTTAATACTGGCAATATACTTACTTATCCTATATAATAATGGTATATACACTTTTTCAAACTATTTAGGTTCAGGCGGGAGTGGGGGTTATAAGGGAGGCCTGAAATATAAATATTTCATCTTCTATTTATTTTTCGGCAATCGTGCACATAACAAAAGCTGTTTACTTTTTATTATATAATTAGATTAACTTATGTGTATCATTTTTTTTTTGTAAAATAAGGTATGAAGCAATCAATTTGTGTAGAAATATTGATATGCTCAACAATTCATTCAAATATGAACTACCCGGTACCTCACCTAGATAAGTTAATTCAAATCCATGTTAGAATTTTATCCTTAATAATTCAAAACTATGTTATTTTTTAACGCCAGTAACAGTTTGCACCAAATAAAGTATACTGCCTCCTCCCCTTCTCTTATCCCAAACATTAATTCATGAGAAACGCCGGTTTTCTCAAAGTGTATTTAATACATTATTTAACTAGAACGTAAAAAATATTTGAACAAACAGTTTTCGTTTGTTAAGATAATGTAATCTGATTTGTTAATATAATTTAATGAATTTCAGAATTGATATCCTAAAGGAGTTGGCAGCACTGAGGCTAGGGAGGTGTCGAGCTACTTCTTTTGTCCTATCAGTTCAGCCGCTTCCCTGCCGACCTCATATTGGTCTATGTTTGCATGATAATTAATTGTTTAATAATCATAAATAAATAATTTAAAAGGATGAACGCTTGGGAGGTGCACCCAGTTATTTCTGGCATTTATTAACTCTGCTCCGTTAATGTATGATATACTTTACTAAATACCAATATAAATATACAGTTTACAATCGAGACTTACGAAAGGGTATTTTTAATAGCGGTTATGACTTACCTAAAACAGCTGTCACCATTAAGCTTTGTACCGCATCAAGGGAAAGGAACTTTTATTCATACATGCTTTGGAAGATAGAATACTTTCTACGATTATGAATTATACTGTCAAATACGTTATAAAAAAAAAACAAAAAAAAAACGACATGCACAGGAGACGGGAAATATAAAAAATATTGAGGAGAGGGAAGTCTTAAATAACAAATAATTTTATTATGAACAAATCCACAGCAACGACGGGTATGAATCCTAAAGACTGTGCCGGGGAAATGTCAAAATATTGTGGAAAGGAAAGACTTGCCAAAAAAATACCGTCTTCATTCAAGCTCAAATGAATTCCCGGGCGAAGCCGGGTATCTGAGCTGGTATTATATAAACATATATTTTCTCCCTTACAAGTACATATTTTCAACTGGCATTATAATTAGCCAATATTACAATTAAATGACTTTTACTTTTAATGTATGTAATTTTTTTGTTTTATTTTTTATTTATTTATTTATTTTTGCTAGTAATTAAAATCAATTTATCACTCACTTAGAAAGAGCATTAAAACAATAATTAAAGAGCAATTAATCATTAAAGAGATAATGAACCTGATAATGATCCTAATCCTAATAAAAGATATTATATGTTATTAATGATCAGGTACATTAACTCTTTAAGGAGGGGGGATTTCTCGTCATTTATTAACTATATCATCAAAATAAATTTAAGATTAATAACAAACACTTCAATAAATTAAAAAATGTATCTTATATATTTCGAGTGTATAAAGATTGCAATAATTAATAATAGTAATTTAGAGTGGTATTAAGTGCAATGATTATTGGATTATCTCTTCATTATTCTTTAGAAATAAACAGCTATTTAGGTTGCTCACATGACAAAATTACACAAAAAAAATCCTTCAAATATTAGCGAATTTGCTGAAGTTAATTAAATTTGCTACACGGTTATCTATTTAACATTTTTCGATCCAAATCATAGTAATGCAGATATATCAATTTTTTTTTACTTTTCTCCATTTCTCGTTCTAGTGATTAATGAACCACCCCTTAATGAACTCTCCCGGATATAAATTTATTTATGTACTGGGTCAATGAACAAAAACTTCTTTTCTCCTTAAAATATCTGCTTTATTAAATTCCCCGACGGGTTTCATGCTACTTATCAAGGGGCCCCTTTCTATCTCACTTTTGTGACCACCATCTACTTGCTTAACCAGCATTGTCAATTTCTTTAGCTGATTTCCCTTAATTGAGGTCGTACTCACAACAATGTATATTGTTTTATACATTTATTCTCTATCTTGAATATTAACCGAGTTATTTGCATTTTTTAGTTTTCAGCCTTTAACAAACCCCCACTTCTATTCATGTCACATTAACAATACTCTGTTATGTAATAAACCACTTTATTCAAAGCTTAAATGCCAAATATTGTTTTCCAGAGACATTTATTATACGAGATAGATGCAAATATGTTCTTGTGTGTGATGAAGTAAAAAAAATTGTATTTATTTATTTGTTTGGTGTCACACAAGTTTAGCGATTTACACCCTTTATCGCACAAACCAAATGCTAAAGAATTCTCCAAAATATTCAGTCTAGTTAATATAAATTCATTGTTGCTGCTGGGCGATAACTCTAGTGGAAAATAAAATAAAGTAGGAACTAATAGAAAAAAAAATATTAAAACAGAAAAAACAGAACAGGGAAAGTTATGAAGAGGAAACAGAACATGAATAATTGGTTAAAGACAAAAAACAAAAAAAAATACGAAACAAAAACGTAATGTTAATTTGAAAACTAAAATATTTTATAACAGATAATGAAGGTGATTTATGATAAATAAACAAGGATTTATTTAAAGTTTGTAAAAAAGATTTGTGTGTGATGAGTAATTGTGATAAAACTGATTCTGATTCATTACAAATTAGAGCACAAGCTTTAATAAGTTGTTTTCAATAAAATTAATATGTTATATTCGGATATATTTCATTAATTGTCTTTCTTGACTATCTATCTATTCAGCTTTACTAGGTTGGCTGGCCTGTTTGTTTACAATTCAGGCGCTTTCCGTTGTAGAGATCATTAACTTGTATTGTAAATTGACCGAAAGATTTCTCATTACCGTTTGTATTCATTTACTTAACATTCATGGTAGTGTTACCTGTATGTATATTTATCTATTGTAAACCTTCGCAGATGGGAAATCTGCTTATTTTACGCAGCCTCTGCCTAACTACTAATAGTTAGAGATAGGAGCGTTTTTAATGAGTAAGATAGCTGCTGTAGTTACTCTCATGAAAAATATACACTGAAATTCTTTCAAATCTTCCGGAAACCCAAGTGGGATGTTAAAGTAAATATAATGTTTATATATATACACACATGTGTGTGTGTGTGTGTGTGTGTGTGTGTGTAAAGAAGTTAAATCAATTAGTTCAACGGCGAGTGCTCGGGTGGTTTTATAATTTTTTTAAGTTTAATTATAGGCCAGTAAGAAAAAAATAAATGATAAATATTTTCAAACTCTTTCATATTAAATATTACACACTTGCTATTAGGATCAAGATCAGTTTATTTCATTTTCAGTAGTGAATGTTTATCTGTGTTGCTTGATGTTCTTATCTGCAATTTTTATTTCTAAATCGCTGGAAATGAGAGACTTAAAGTGTCTTCTAGTTAATTTATGTTCAGAGGTGGACGTTTTAATGGACGTTCAATACTTAGGTAACGAATTATGTATAACTAACACTCCTAATCCTCACGAACAGTTTTTATGCCAGCTATAAATTTTTAAATATCATTCCCATCTCGGTACTTCTCATGTGAATCTGTCATTTATTAATTAATTTTAGTTCGTAATTATTGAACATATCGCAGATGAAGTTGGAAGCACATTTTATAAGGAATTGCATAATAAATCGTCGGTGTAATGAGATTTGCTCTATTATCCCTTGTCGAACTTTTATTAACAAGTGTATTTACAACCGAAGAAAAAAGATGAGTGTGATTTGAGAAATAACTCTTCCCATATATCTGATTGAAATGTATTGCATATTTCTTCTGACTGATCAGGCCATTCGGGATCTCCAATAATTTAGTTAAAAGCTTTAATATGAAATTCTTGAATGCTTTGCACGAGATGATAAATTATTCATAACGTTATCTTCCGCTGGGATGTAATAATATTCAAACATTCAACTGCAGTCTACGTATAGATGACGGAAATAAAAACCCTTTTAAATAAAATAATCTTGTTTAGTTATTGAGTTCCACTTTGATTTAATGATAAAATAACGTCTTCTTCAAAACAAAAAACAACAAAAACTTAATAACATATCTTGTGTGTTATATAATTTATGTTCTGCACTTGAAGAAATATGATTTTCCATAATTGAAGCATTGAACATTCGAAAAAAGTCAGTCACGCAGGGGCTGCGTAAACTAAGCAGATTTCCCACGCGAAGGTTTGCGATAGATAAATATACATACAGGTAACACTACCGTGAATGTTAAGTGAATAAATACAAACGGTAATGAGAAATCTTTCAGTCAATTTACAATACAATTTAATAATCTCTACAACGGAAAGCGGACGAATTGTAAAGAAACAGGCCAGCCAACCTTGTAGCGCTGAATAGATAGATAGACAGGAAAGACAAACAATTAATGAAATATATCTGAATATAACATATTATTTTTATTGAAAATAATTTACTAAAGCTAGTGCTGTAATTTGTAATGGATCAGAATGAGTTTTATCTCTATCAAATCTTAGTAATCAAAGAATAACAGGGGGGGGGGGATGAACAGAACGTATTTGCATATATCTCACAAAGTAAAAGTTCAATGAAAACAATATTTGGTATTTAATCTTGTAATGAAGTGGTTCATGATATAACAGCTTATTATTAATATGATACTAGTAAGAGTGGGGGTTTACTGAAAGCGGAAAACTATAAAATCCAAATATCTCGGTTAATAATCATTATAGGTAAATTATGTATACAACAATATTTACAGTAAATTAAATTTGCAATACGATTAGTTCAATACTATTTTTCGATCTGACGTACAATAACAGAGATATGTCGAATTTTCGAAATCCCTCCCCTCTAAACCCCCCTCCCCCTAGTCCGATTTCAGCCGTTAAGCAACTTGATCTTTCTTTTTACATAAAACTACTAAATATCGAGTTTGGTAACGATTAAACAATAATTGCGACCGCTAGATCGGTAAAATATCTATATATATATGTTACCGACATATACAGTTTTGAACGGGCCTCATTTTCTTCATGTCCTAGGTAGGGGCGATGGGCATTTGGACAAAAACTTTTCGAAAACCACGTCATGAGTACGACCTCAATAGCTGATTTCCCTCAAGGGAAATCTGCTAACATCGCGCATCGCATAGGTAAACAACTTAAAGAACAACTTTTTGGACAGTGCTCGGGTATATCTTATTTTAGGGGCGTTTGATGACTCATTTCTGAGTCACTTACCTAAAAATGAAACACAGAAAAGCATAAAAAATAACGACATTAAGACTTAAAATACTCAGTAAAGGTCCCTAGTAGTACAGTTACCTGTCTGTTATGAATTTCCGAAGAAAAAAAATTACAAATTATGTTGATGTAATATGATTTAAATCAGTTGCTGATGTTGCTGGTAAATTTCTACATTGGATGACGTATATTGGAGATGTTGAAAATTGCGTTCGTTAAAGTGAATATATGTACACACATGTATGCACAATATATGCCAATTAGCCAGTATTTGACGAGGCACTTTATTTCAAGCTTCAATGCGTTGTTTAGTTTCATGAAACAAGGCGGAAAGGGAGGGGCTAGAGAATGGGTAAAATCAAATATTCACAATATCTTCGTACATAGTTCCCCAGAATTATTGTTCTATACATTTTTCTCCATGTATTAGTCGAGATATTTGCATTTTTATTTTAAGTCGTTTGAAAACCTCTTCTTTTCAGAATATTTTCCTTAAGGGAAATCAGGTATCGGGGTTATACTCATGACGCGATTTTCAAATGTCCATCGATCCTACCCAGGAAGGAGATTACGAAAATGAGGTCCATTCAAAATTATATATATATATATATATATATATATATATATATATATATATATATATATATATACTCGCTTAGATACCCGGCGTCGCCCGGGAATTGATTTGAGGCTGAATGGTGGTGGTATTTTTTTGGCAAGGCTTTACTTTGCACAATATTTTGACATTTCCCCGTAACAGTGTTTAGGGTTAATACCCGTTGTTGGCATTTGTTAATAATAAAATTAATGTTTTATGTAAGTCTTCACTGTACTCCAAATTGTCATATTTCCCGTCTCCTGTGCATTATGCATAGATTTTAGTTATTAAGGACAAAATATTATCATAGATTTGAATTAATTTTTCCAGGTGAGGTACCTCATAGTTCAAATTGGAATAAATTGTTGAGCATATCAATATTTCTATGCAAATTACTTTCTCCACACATTGTGCCTGGAGAAATGTATTAAAACAAAAGTTAATCTGAATAATGAAGTATACAACTTTTGTTATGTGCATGTTTGTCGAAAAACAAATAGACAATGAAATATCGCGAATTTTTATTTCAGGCCTCCCTTATAACCCCCACTCCCGTTCTAACCTAAAAATTTTAATATAGCTTATAATCATGGAAGAATTCATGGTAATTGACATACCGAGTTTTTTAAACTTCGGTTTAATCGTTAGCGCCCACTGAACTGTTGACTCCCGTTTTAGTTTATAGTGTATATCTCGTTTATACTTTGTTAAAAGACAAAAATGAATATCACAAAAGTTACTCTAAATAACAAAATAAACAACTTTGATTATGTTCATATTTGCCGAAAAATAAATTTCCGCTATTTTTATATTCAGGCCTCCCTTACAACCCCCATTCCTGCCCGTCCCTAGAAATGTTGGTATGGCTTGTTATAATGAAAGCGTTAGTGGCTAATATATATACCGAGTTTTATTTATTTCGGTTGGGTCTTTTGTCTCAAATAAAATTGTTCACTTCCGGTATAGGTTTTAGCGTATATCTCGTTTATAATTCGGTATACGAAAAAAGTGCATATGACATAAGTTACTCTAAATGACAAAATAAACAACTTTTGTTATGTTCATATTTGCCGAAAAACCAATAGGAAACCAAATATCGCTATTTTTAATATCTGGCTTCTTTTATAACCCCCACTCCTGCCCGTCCCTAGAAATGTTAGTATGGCTTATTATAAGGAAAGCGTTAGTACTAATTCACATACCGAGTTTGGTTTAGTTCGGTTGAGTCTTTTGTGCCAAATAAAATTCTGGACTCCCGCTATAGTTTTTAGCGTATAACTCATTTATACTTCGGTATTCGACGAAAGTTTACATAACAAAAGTTACTCTAAATAACAAAATAAACAACGTTTTTTATGTACATATTTGCCGAAAAACCAATAGGAATCGAAATATCGCTATTTTTAATTTCAGGCCTCCCTTATAACCCCCACTCCTATTCGTCTCAGAGAATATTAGTATAGCCTGAAGTCTAAGTTGGGTTAGTAGTAATATACATACCAAGTTTCATAAAATTCGGTTCAGCCGTTTATGCGTGAAAAGGTAACAAACAAACAAACATACACGAAAGAAACAAAATGCAATTATGGTGTCTATGACATGTGAAACGAAAAGTTATCGTGAAATTTCGCGAAAAAAATTAATGTTCAGACAGAGGTTACAATTATATATATATATATATGTGTGTGTGTGTGTGTGTGTGTATGCATACTAGCTCAGGTACCCGGTCTCGCTCGGGAAATCATTTGAGTCTGAATGGGGATGCTATTTTGTTTTTGGCAAGGTTTCTATGCTTACAAGTACACTTCCCGCCTGGACGCATTGTTTTCCCGTGATGGTCAGGCGGTGGACTTATAGAATAGAAATTTTATTTTAGTTTTGAAGAATAAATGAAAATAAGAACTTAATCAATCCCTCTCCACTGTTCGACACACCGTGAATAATTTAAATTAATTAAATTGTCATCATCATTCAAATAAATGATTTTTCATTAATATTCACGGTGGTTGCGACTATGTAGATTTATCTATTGTAAAACTTAATGACGGAAATCTGATTAGTTTACGCAGCACCTGCGTGACGGACTTTTTTAATGTGATTTTCATTTTGAGTGTCTGTCCACTAAGCATCTCATGTCCAGATTAAATTGAAAGGGTTAGTTATTTTAGGAAAAATAGATAATAGATGGTAGCAGATCAGTATCGTGCTCATATTTGGGAGCTATTGAGGTCGTACTCATGACGCGATATTCGAATTTGTCTTCAAATGTCCATCGACTCTACCAAGGAAATTAAAATTATTCTGATTCATTAAAAAATACAGCTTTAGCTTTAGTAAATAGTTTTGAATAAAATGAATGTGTTATATTCAGATAAATTTCATTAATGTTTTTTCTTTCTGGTCTAGAATTCAGGAAGAACGTGAAATAGTTTTACGGAGTTATTTGCATTTTTTAGTTTGCAGCCTTCAGTAAACCCTTGGAGTGGGTCTTGTCATACACTCAACCGCAAAAAAAACCGGACACTTAGATTTAGTCTTATAATTTTGTTAAATACTTAATATATATGTATATTAATCTTTTTAATTAAAATAATTGGTTAATCTATAGGTTATTTAAACAAAATCTGCCAAAAGTGAATAATTTTTATTCATTATTTACAAAAAAATACAAAATAAAAAAAAAAGAAAAAGATAAATTAACACATTTAAAAAAAAACATTATTCTTCATTTTTATTACAGTGAATGGTAGACTTCGCTACCCCATGCGTTTCGGCAATGTAACGTAAGCTCCAGCCTTCCATCTAAGTTTCAAAGACCCATTATTCTGGACCGAAATAAAAATAAAACATTAATTAAAGAAAATGCTTGGTTAATAATTAAAGATGTTTAAATGTGCGAAAAACTACTTACAGTTTAGAATAGATCAACTTCACGACAAATAAATCTGATCTGAGTTTTATCTAATTGTTTACTAATCCTGAAGGGATTAGTTCAATGCACTTATACTGTAAATTCTCTGTAATAACTAGAATACCCACATAAAGGAAATTACTGAAAATTAGCTTTTAATACCACAAAAATGAAGTGTCCGTTTTTTTTTTTTGCGGTTGAGTGTATTAGCAATAAACTAGTATATCATGAACTACTTTATTCCAAGCTTAAATACAAAATTTTGTTTCCATGGAACTTTTACTTTCTGAGATACATGCAAATTCGTTGTGCAATGACGTCATAAATTAAGATTTTCCAATCTTGTCTCAACCATTTTTATTTTTTATATATACCATACTGAATATTTAAATGTGGCAGTCAACACTGAATATCACATTTGTGATTGGCAGAAATTGTACCCAGAATGGGGGGGGGGGAGGATTAGATGGGATTTCGAAAATTCAAAATATCTCCGTTATTATGAGTCGTATAGAAAAATGTTATAGAACCAATTTTGTTAAAGTATTGGATGCTCTCCAATTGTTGTTCTATACATTTTTCGTAATAATCTATATATATATATATATATATATATATATATATATATATATATATATATATATATGTACAGTACTGTATGTACACATTTAAAATTCATCCTACCGTTATATCGCATCTGGCAAAATTGCTTCAAAGAGTATTCGATGTGCTTTAAAATGACACCAGAATCAATATTCTAGGAGCAGTAGAAACGTAGATATTAATGAATGTCCGGCTTACCCTATCACTCGCTCCAGAGTGCACCGGTGCTGCGTAAACTAAGCAGCCTTCCCACGTGTTCGATACGTTGTTAATCTGACACGATCTATATTCTATTTTCCCACTAATAACATGCCAATGTAAACATGACTTGAAATTTAAGATGAAATTAGTTACTCAGATGCTCCATGAGAAAATAGCATTAGAGGAGTTGTGGTTCATAAAAGTCCCTTCAGGATTAGTAAACAATTAGATAAAACTCAGATTAGATTTATTTGTCGTGAAGTTGATCTATTCTAAACTGTAAGTAGTTTTTCGCACATTTAAACATCTTTAATTATTAACCTTCCCAATTAGCCTGAGTTGCAAAAAGTGGACGTTAATAAATAATAATAATAATTATTAACCAAGCATTTTCTTTAATTAATGTTTTATTTTTATTTCGGTCCAGAATAATGGGTCTTTCAACCTTAGATGGAAGGCCGGAGCTTACGTTACATTGCCGAAACGCTTGGGGTAGCGAAGTCTACCATTCACTGAAATAAAAATGAAGAATAATTTTTTTTTAAATGTGTTAATTTATCTTTTTCTTTTTATTTTATTTTGTATTTTTGTGTAAACAATCAATAAAAATTATTCACTTTTGGCAGATTTTGTTTAAATAACCTATAGATTATATATATATATATATATATATATATATATATATATATATATATATAACATTGTAACCTGTCTGTACATTGATTTTTTTCGCAAAATTTCACGATAACTTTTCGTTTCACATGCTATAGACACCTTAACTACATTTTGTTTCTTTCGTGTCTGTTTGTTTGTTTATTTGTTACCTTTTCACGCATAAACGGCTGAACCGAATTTTATGAAACTTGGTATGTAGATTACTACTAGCCCAACTTAGACTTTAGGCAATATTAATATTCTCTAAGACGAACAGGAGTGGGGGTTATAAGGGAGGCCTGGAATTAAAAATAGCGATATTTCGTTTCCTATTGCTTTGTCAGCAAATATGCACATAACAAAAGTTGTTTATTTTGTTATTTAGAGTATGTGGCGAGATATCACTGGTGTGTCTAACGGCACGTGGTATATCTGCTTTGTTTACGCTGTCCCTGCGTGAAGGACTTTTTTACTTAATTCTTCAATATGGCAACCCAGTTTAGGCTTTTGTCCACAGTCAAATCTAAAAAGTCCGTCACGCAGGGGCTTCGTAAACTAAACAGATTTCCCACGTAAAGTTATACAATAGATAAATCTCCATACGAGTGCCGAACAGTTACGGAAACGGCCAAACTAGCTTTCGGCGGGAACGATTAGAAGCTACCATAGCTCGTCCGTTACACTTAATAAAAATGCAAATATCTCGGTTAATATTCAAGATTGAGAATAAATGTATATAAGAATAGTTATAGTACATTTAATTTGCAATAAGATTGGTCCTATACAATGTTTTGATCCGACGTATAGTAATGGAGATATTTCGAATTTTTGAAAATCCCCCTTCCTCGTAAAAAATTACGACCGCTAGAGTGTTAACAGACAAATATATATATATATATATATATATATATATATATATATATATATATATATATATAATTTTGAACGGACCTCATTTTCGTCATCTCCTGGGTAGGATCGATGGACATTTGAAGAAATTTTTCGAAACTCGCGTCATGAGTCCTTAAGGGAAATCTGCTAAAACTTTATCATGAGTGCTGCTAAAATATCAGGATTATTCATTCATATCACTTCAGAAGGAAAGGTGGCTGTTAAAAAGACCTCATGTGTTTATTTGAAATAGTACCTTGCACCCCATGTAAGTCCCACTAGTCTCACTTTAGTTTGCACCTCACTTTGGATTGCACCCCACTAGCCTCACTTTAGTTTACGATATTGTGTAAATGTGCCAAGCTCTGAGATGAGTTGTGATTATGAACGTGGACAGGCTACGAACCTTTTGGCCGGCTGCCTTACATTCCGTCCAAAACTGTTCGTTGCCTTGACCATTAGGAGCGATGGAATGTGCACAACAAATATGACACCTTCAGAGAAACATAATAGTGCTCAGATGTCAGATTAACTTCAAAAGATTCCAGTAATCTAAAATCACTTACTCCTGCACTCCTTAGCCGTGTAGCCCACGTAGACTAAATATGTCTGAGAGTCCAGGTTTTATTTTAGTTTTCAGCTATTTATTATTATGAGTCAGACCGAGAAAAGTTATATAAAAGTCCGTCACACAGGGGCTGCGAAAACTAAGCAGATTTCCCACGTGAAGTTTTGATAGATAGATCTACATACTGCTAACACCTCCGTGAATATTAAGTGAATAAAAACAAATGATCATTAGAAATGATTCAGGCAAATTTAATAACCTCCAACAAAAAGCGTCTGAATTGTAACCAAACATGCCAGCCAACTTCTCAGACCTGAAAGATAGGAATAATCATCACCGGAACGAAAAACAGTTACTGAAATATATCTGAATATAATATATTAATTTTGATGAAAGCTATTTACTATATATGTTACTGTAATTAATAATAAATCAGAATCACCTCAATCATTTTAATTTTAGTAATCCAAGAACAAAAGACGGGGGGGGGATCATCAGAACGTATTTGTATGTGTCTCATCCAGAAAAGATTTTTTGGTCACAATATTTGGTATTTCCGCTTGGAATAGCTTCTTCTTAACGTGCATGCTGTGTGTGTGTTATATATATATATATATATATATATATATAGATATATATATATATATGTCTTTTAACGCTCTTGTGGTCCCAATTTTTATCGGATCGTTACCAAATTCGATATTTAAACGTTTTATGTAAAAATTAAGTTCGTTAACGGCTAATATCGGAACTGTGGTAGGAGGGGGGGGTGTTTAAAGGGAAATTTCAAACATTTGAAATATCTCCGTTGTTATGTGTGGAATCGAAACATTGTATAGAATCGATCTTGTTCGAAATATAATGTTCTACAAATGTTGTTATATACATGTTCCTTTATATTGATTATTAAAGGAGATATTTCCATATTTTAGTTTTCGGCATCTGATGACGTTATCAATTAAAAATTGTCCTTTTATTCTGGAAAGTGTTTATTTGATCTAGACCATACTCGATATTTAGCCTTTTCAGTCAACACTAAAGATCATATTTTTTATTGCCTGAAATCGGCCCCGAAATAGCGGTGGTTTAGAGATTGGGGAATTAGGAAATTCTAAATGTCTCCGGTATTATGAATCGGATCGTAAAATGTTGTAGGACCAATCTTGTTAAACTGTTGATTTTCTACAATGTTGCTCTGAGGATTTTTTAGTAAGTCAAGTATTAAGCAACTTTTTTGTTATCTGCCTTCAATAACTCCCCCTCCCTTTCTACTCATTAGTTTTTTACATATGTATAAATAAAGAATACATGATGAGATGAGATCACAAGTGTGTTATACCATCTTTTGTTATACTTGGGAAATATGCTTAGTTTACTTAGCCCCTGAGTGCCCGACTTTTTTTTTCATAGAAATAGCAAATATTTGGAACATGAGATCAATAGTGCGGCTTACCAGTTCGTGGGAAATTTGCTTAGTTTACGCAGGCCTTGCGATAGGACTTTTGCGTTAACAGTACACCAATGTGTCAGGAAGGGTATTATTTCAAGATTGAATTTGGCGTTTTGTTTTTATCGGACTCGGAGTAGGGGCAAAATGAAATAATTCAAAATCTCCATTATAAATCTGATTGGAAATGTTACGGAGCAATCTTGTTGCAATTTAAATTTTCTACAATTGTTGATCTGTACATGTTTCTCTAACTCGAATACTAACCGAGACATTTGTATATTTCAGTTTTGAGTCTTTTATGAACCACAACTCCTCTAATGCTATTTTCTCATGGAGCATCTGAGTAACTAATTTCATCTCAAATTTCAAGTCATCTTTACATTGGCATGTTATTAGTGGGAAAATAGAATATAGATAGTGTCAGATTAACAACGTATCGAACACGTGGGAAGGCTGCTTAGTTTACGCAGCACCGGTGCACACTGGAGCGAGTGATAGGGTAAGCCGGACATTCATTAATATCTACGTTTCTACTGGTCCTAGAATATTAATTCTGGTGTCATTTTAAAGCACATCGAATACTCTATTGAACTACCTCATCAGTAATTTTTTAAGCAATTTTGCCAGATGCGATATAACGGTAGGATGAATTTTAAATGTGTACATACAGTACTGTAATTGAATCTTCTAGTTTTCTTAGACAAAAAAATCAGTTAGTCATTTAAAAAGTTTCTTCCTAATATATTTCAAGGAAATAACAACAAAAACAAATACTACTTACTTCTACTTTGAAGAATGCGATAAATGAATTTGCTTCCTTTAATTACATTTATTCTTTTAATCAATAATGCTAACTTTAAACGGAGGTCACTTTATGACACCTTGGACCTTTTTAAAAGGACAGTAAAAATATTTAGACAAGAAAAACACGTATTTAACTATTTCCGCGAAAGTGAATGGCGGCGTCAATTGCGTAGACGAAGAGGCGTTTAACACCGTACGTAGTTGGGAAAGGCCCGCGGGAGGTATAATACGTCTTCCGCACCGAAAGTGTTAACTCTAAAAGTAAAATATTTAATGAATAGGCAAGTTTAGGCAAGATCTGACGACGTTGTAAATAAGACAATATACTCCTAAAAGCATGCCAAGTGGTATTTTTTCAAGCAAATACAAGCGATTGGCAAATTCCAATAAATAAAATTATTTTCAGCTCGATGTAAAAAAAAAAAAATTAGAGGAATTTTAAAAACCGTTTGTGCCAGTTTTTGATTTGTTATAATACCCTTAATGTGTACTGGAAGCAACAATAATTTATAAAATGAAATAAGAGTTCACGACGAATTTAATAAGCCAAGGCTTTTTTTAACATAGCAATCACACCCAGGCATTATGTAAAAACCATTGCAATAATATGGCTAAAAATCAATCTGCTCAATTGAAAAGGGTTTATGTGGTACTAACAATACAATCAAAATCCCAAATTAAAACTTTTATTTTTTCCCCCAATGTCCAACATTACTGAAGGATCGCTCCAGTGTGCGGCGTGGCAACTTTTATTTTTGGCATTAGATTGTTATATACGAAGTCACAGTAAGTGGTGAACCTGTTTTAATTTATACGAATCCAATTCCAACTGGTTTCTTTACTTTCAATTGTATTGATTGCATCTATAATTCAGCAGTCGATCTTGACCATCATGTTAGCTCCCACGCTTTAAATGATAATCTATTATTAATGACTCTCGTTCAATCCCAAGCCACGAAAAATTAAATTTATTTATGTTATTCTATACCTTTATCAATAAGGCGTATTTTATATTCATGAATTTGTTCTTGAGAGTTTATGAATCATTAATAAAATGAAGTTATGGGGACTATCTCGTCAAATTAATGTTTAAATGTTCTTGAAATCAGTCTTTACATAAGTAATAAACACTTTATCATGGGGGCTGCTACAATATCAGAATTATTCATTGATATCACTTGATAATGAAAGGTGGCTGTGTTAAAAAGACCTCTTGTTAGCAGATTTCCCTTAAGGGAAATAAAAAAAAGTCCGTCACTCAGGGGCTAAGTAAACTAAGCATATTTCCCAAGTATAACAAAAGATGGTATAACACACTTGTGATCTCATCTCATCATGTATTCTTTATTTATACATATGTAAAAAACTAATGAGTAGAAAGGGAGGGGGAGTTATTGAAGGCAGATAACAAAAAAGTACGAATAACTTGCTTAATACTTGACTTACTAAAAAATCCTCAGAGCAGCATTGTAGAAAATCAACAGTTTAACAAGATTGGTCCTACAACATTTTATGATCCGACTCATAATACCGGAGACATTTAGAATTTCCTAATTCCCCAATCTCTAAACCACCGCTATTTCGGGGCCGATTTCAGGCAATAAAAAATATGATCTTTAGTGTTGACTGAAACGGCTAAATATCGAGTATGGTCTAGATCAAATAAACACTTTCCAGAATAAAAGGAAAATTTTTAATTGATAACGTCATCAGATGTGTCTCTCAAATAATAGTTCAACGAATACCATATTTGATATTTTACCTTGTAATGGAGTAGCTCATCATATAAGATCTTATTATTAATATGACGTGACAAGGAATTAATTCGGAGTTATTAATATGATTGATGGCCGAAAACTAAAATATGGAAATATCTCGTTTAATAATCAATATAAAGGAACATGTATATAACAACATTTGTAGAACATTATATTTGGAATAAGATCGATTCTAAACAATGTTTCGATTCCACATATAACAACGGAGATATTTCAAATGTTTGAAATTTCCCTTTAAACACCCCCCCCCCACTACCACAGTTCCGATTTTAGCCGTTAACGAACTTAATTTTTACATAAAACGTTTAAATATCGAATTTGGTAACGATGACGCGATTTTCGAAATTTTCCTTCAAATGTCCATCGATTCTACCTAGATGAGGAAATTTTATATATATATATATATATATATATATATATATATATGTTACAGCTCTAGGGGTCACAATTTTAGTCTTATCGTTACCAAAGTTGATATATAATCGTTTTATGTAAAAAGAAAGATTAAGTTCGTCAAAGGCTGAAATCGGACCAGGAGTGAGGGGTTTAGAGGAGGAGAATTTCGAAAATTCTTAATATCTCCATTATCCTGCGTCGGATCGAAAATTTGTTTAGAACCAATCGTTTCGGAAATGTAATGATCTATAAATCTCAGGTAAGAAAAGACGCCTCGTTCCTTCACTGTTCTTTATTCGTTGTGACAGAGCGCTTTCAGAGCATACGCTCCATCATCAGTGCCCTCCTCTTCACAATGATGTGACAGGAACCAAGGATTCCCTGTGACTTCACAGAGGAAGCGGAGTCACAGGGAATACTTGGTTCCTGTCACATCATTGTGAAGAGGGCACTGATGATGGAGCGTATGCTCTGAAAGCGCTCTGTCACAACGAATAAAGAACAGTGAAGGAACGAGGCCTTTTTTCTTACCTGAGATAATAATTCCTTCACCATCCAGTACCTCAAAAATATATCTATAAATGTTTTATGTACATTTTTTCACTATCTTGATTATTAACCGAGATGTTTGCATTTTTTAGTTTTCGGGTTAAGTGAACCCCCACTCCTACTCATCTCATATTAACAATATACTATTCTTTTATGAAGCACTTTATTACATGGTTAAATGCCAAATATTGTTTTCTTAGAACTCCTACTTTGTGTGATATATGCAAATACGTAACGCAAGTGGGAAATCTGCTTAGCTAACGCAGACCCTGAGTGACGGACTTTTTACTTTAAGAAACTGAGTCACTAACAATTTAATTTTACATAGACTAAAGTCTATCATATTGTGGGATGAATAAGACGGGAGTAGTACAGAACAGATGGTGAAATGAGATGACCATTGTGTTATCTTATCACATGTGAAATCTGTTTAGGCTACTGTAAATACAGGCCTGAGTGACGGTGCTGCTCCTTCATTGCTCCAAATATCTTTTATAAGATTTCATTCCAAATGCGCTGTAGTGAAAATCAGCTATCGAGGTTGTACTCACGATTGGATTTTCAAAACATTTCTTGCATAACAAATATGCATTGATCCTACCTAGGAGATGTCGAAAATGAGGACCTTTCAAAATGTTATATATGTGTGCGTGTGTGTTTGTTAACGCTCCAGTTGTCGCAATTTTTGTTTGATCGTTACGAAACTCGATATTTAACCATTTTATGTAAAAAGACAGATGAAGTTCGTTAATGGCTGAAATCGGACTAGAGGGAGGGGGGATTTTCGAAAATTCGAATTATCTCCGTTATTATGCATCGGATCGAAAAATTGCATAGAACCAATCTTATTGTAAATTAAATTTACTATAAATATTCTTGAATATTAACCGAGATATTTGCATTTTTATGGTCTGTGGTCGGGTGTAGTTCGGATTAGATCGGCCGTTTCCGTAACTGATCGGCTCAGGTGGAAGTTTCTTCTAACCTTACCTGTCGTTCCTAACCTTACCTTACCTTCGTTACTTTGTGAGATTTATGCAAATACGTTCTGTTCATCCGCCCCCCTTCTTTAGTTCTTGGACTACTAAAATTTGAGTTATTAAAATATAAATTATTCTTACAATTCAGAAGCCGTTTCAGTTGGGAATTAATTTTTATTTACTGAAAGGTTTCTCATTACCGTTTGTATTTAATCACGGTGGTGTTGCGTTGCCAGTATGCAGATTTCTCTATTGTAAAACTTCACACGGGAAATCTGCTTAGTTTACGCAGCCCCTGCGTGACGGACTTTTGTAACATTATCAAATGTCAGGAGATATAATAGAAATTTAAGAATGAATGTACAAATGAATTTTCTATGTTCTTGAAACCTTATCTAAACTAATTCCTATTTAGTTTTAGGAATGTAAAAGTCAATATTGTGTTCTAAAAAAAAAAGAAGGGAATTCCTCGTGGCGAAGAATAAGCTGATCTATCTAAAAATTGTGGCTTCTGATTGAATTGGAAGGTTGGATTAAACGGAAGAGCCCGTAGAAATGGTTGATTGATTACCCCATCAATCCCCTTTTACATCTCCATAAAGTCAGACAGTGCTGAGGCCCACCGCTTCTCCTTGATTCCTCTTTTCATCACGAGGAGAAAACGAGCTTGCAATCTCATTCTCAGATCAGAGATAAGCGTTAGGATATGCAACCTGTACACACGCACGAACATGAAATGGGATCCCTTCCAACAAAAAGAAGAGGTAAATTTTAAAATGGGCATTTTTATTGTAATGAACCCAATGCAGAAGGTTCAACGAAGAGTAGAAAATAATACAAAAGGGAATAGAATAAGAAGTCTGTCACGCAGGGGCTGCGTAAGCTAATCAGATTTCACTCTTGAAGATATATTACAGATAAATAACATACTGGTAATACTTAGGTGAATAAAGACAAACGGTAATGAGAAATCTTTCAGTAAATTTTAATAATCCCTCACAGCGTCTGAATTGTAAACAAACAGATCTGCCAACCTGTCAGAGCTGAACAGAGAATCACTTTATTGCACAAAGTTTTATACAGTTTGTGGGGCTGCTCAATTACATTGAGATGCTGAAGCACACAGCAACTGAAGTCAATCCCTAGGACAACAGTAAAACAATACATATTTTATTTAGTCAACTCAATAACTAAAATATTAACTAAAATAAACACAGTCAGCAACCTAAAAGGTGTATGTCACTAGATATAAATTAGAAACATCATTATTGTACTAGCATGATCCGTCGATCTATAATAAGATCAATGGTCAAAGCAAAATTAAAATATATGGTGGGAAATAATCCCTAAAGTATCAATAATGATACCCTCGACCAAGGTTTGCAGAACCTTCTTATCTATTCCCACCTCGTCAAAAAATGTCTGGGTAAAGAAAAACAATATTCTTCACGGGAAAGAAAAACAATTACCGAAATATATTTGAATATAACATATTCATTTTATTGAAAACTATATACTATATTTAGTAATGTATTTTATAAAGAGTCAGAATAATTTGTATCTCAATCACTCAAATTTTAGTAGTCTAAGAACAAAATATGGGGGAGGGGGATCAACAGAAAATATTTTTATGAATCTCGTATAATAAAAGTCTCTTGAAAACAACATTCGGTATTTATTCGAATCTTAAATAAAGTAGTTTATTATATAACAGAGAACTGTTTATGCGGCATGAGTAGGAGTGGGGGTTTGCTGAAGGCTGGAAAATGCAAATATTTTGGTAAATATTCAAGATGGAAAATAATTATACATAACAATATTTATAATACACTTTATTTGCAGTAAGATTGATTCTATAGAATTTTTCGATCCGATTTGTAGTGACGGAGATATTTTGAATTTTCAAAAATCCCCCTCTAAACCTCCCCCCCCCTCCCACTGGTCTGATTTCAGCTATTGACGAACTTGATCTTTCTTTTTACATAAAACGATTAAATATTGAGTTTGGTAACTATCAAACAAAAATTGCGACCGCTAAAGCGTTAACAGACAAATATATGTATATCGCATAATTTTCGAGGCTGCATCACTGGGAAGTATTTTCCTTGTGAGGACTTCGGCTATCTGCTCCAGCGGTTTGATTTTTTGTTGGTACTCAAATTTTCGATGGAAATGCGTCCAACTTCGACAGGCAATGTTTTAATTTGAATAGTTATTTCATTTAATCATATGTTTTTGATTTTATTTTAATATGGCTTTCCACGTTTTAGAGAGCACGACACCGTCCACGCCGTTTATTGTATTTTTTCTCTTGTTAATTTCGAGAGCTTCTAGAACTAATCTATTACCAAGGTCTTCTCTATGTAGAACATTTGTCTCGTCGAATTTAATTTGGTGAGAACAAATACTTGTGTGTCTAGCAATGGCGGATGTCTTTGTTCTGTGATATTTTAGATCAGCCATGTGTTGGTTAACTCTTAGTAGCAGTCTTCTTACCTGTCTGCCCTACATAAACTTTATCGCAATCACATGGTATCATTTATATGATGGACTGAAATCGGACCTGGAATAGTTGTGGTTTAGAGAGGGAGAGATTTTGAAAATTCAAAATATCTTCGTTATTATGTGTCGGATCATAAAATGTTATAGAACCAATCTTGTTAAACTTTTGATTCTCTACAATTGTTGCCCTATTTGTAACTGAAGTATTAAGCGAGTTATTCGTACTTTCTTGTTTTCTGCCTTCAGTATCTCCCCCCCCCCTCCTTCTACTCATTGGATTTTTATATATGAATGCAGAATAGATGGTGATATGACATTATAAGTGTTATACCAGAACTTGGGAAACCTGCTTAGTTTACGCGGATGCCTGATGGACTTTTATTTTTAAGTGGTATTGAATTCCTATAATATGAGAGCTTTTAGTCAGTAAATGAGTTCCATATGTGGCTATGAAAATTTTAAAGTTTCAGCAAAATATTATATTCGATAATCATTATAAACATTCATTTCAAAACAAAATCAGCGGAAGACATTTGTGGCCCTGATTTGCAATATCTTCAATGATGAAGAAGCGGCTGAAAATTTCTTTCATGGATGGAAATAAATATTTGAAGTCAAGTAGGTCCTTTATTCGAGGCACGATACCTCTGTTTTATTTCTACCCCCGTCATATCCTGCCATGATATATTCAGGGCATATGATTGGAGCAACATGACCAGCCTATCTCCATTTTAGATGTTCCTTTGAACTCTCTCGCCGTCTTCATAGCACTTTTATTTCAACCCTTTCAGTCCCTGTTTTCCTTATGTGTAAAACAATTCTTACCATTTCTTTGTTTTTAAAATGTTCTTTATAGTGTTTCCAGGTTTATAAACACACTTTTAGCAGACTTCCCTTAAGGGAAATCAGCTATTGAGGTCGTACGTGTGTGTGTGTGTGTGTATATATATTTGTCTGTTAACACTCTAGCGGTTGCAATTTTTGTTTAATCGTCACGAAACTCGGTATTTAATCGTTTTATGTAAAAAGAAGGATCAAGTTCGTTAACGGCTGAAATCGGACCAGTGGGAGGGGGGGGGTTTAAAGGGGGGATTTTTGAAAATTCAAAATATTTCCGTTACTGTACGTCGGATCGAAAAATTGTGTAGAACCTTTCTTATTTAAAATTAAATTTACTATAAATATTGTTATATACATTTATTCTCTATCTTGAATATTAACCGAGATATTTGCATTTTTATTAAGTGTGTGTGTGCGGCTATTTTCGGAAGTTTCCGGATTAGTTCGGCCGTTTCTGTAACTATTCTGCACTCGTGTAACCTAACCTTTCCCCGTTCTTGCCTTCTAGCCTTTTACTTTGTGAGATATATGCAAATACGTTCTGTTGATGCCCCCCTCCCATATTCAAGATGACGTTGTGTTACCGGTATGTAGATTTCTCTATTGTAAACTTTCACATGGGAAATCTGCTTAGTTTACGCAGCCCCTGCGTGACGGATTTTTTTCTATGTTTCTAACTATCTACGGTTGTTAGCTGGAAAGAAGCAAAAGCTGCTTCGAAACTTCAGCAGATTTTCTGCACACTGGAGTGTATGATACATTGATGATTTCATCTCACCGCCTGTCCTCCATATTGTCATATTTCCCGTCTCCTGTACATTATGCATAGATTTGAATTATTAAGGACATAATATTAACATAGATTTAAATTAATTTTTTCAGGTGAGGTACCTGGTAGTTCATATTGGAAAGAAATGTTGAGCATATCAATATTTCTACGCAAATTAGTTGCTTCATGCATTGTTCCCGAAACAATTTATAAAACAAAGTTACTCTAAATAACAAAGTAAACAACTTTCGTGCGTGTACGTTTGTCGAAAAACAAATAGACAATAAAATATCGAGAATTTTTATGTCAGGCCTCCCTTATAACTCCCACTCCCGTTCGAACCTAAAAATTTTAATATAGCTTATAATCATGGAAGAATACTAATTGACATACCGAGTTTTATTTAGTCGGCCGAGTCTTTTGTGCCAAATAATATTGTTGACTCCCGCTATAATTTTTAGGGTATAACGCATTTTTACTTCGGTATACGACGAAAGTTTATATAACAAAAGTTACTTTAAATAACAAAATAAACAACTTTTGTTATGTGCATATATGCCAAATAGCCAATAGGCTTTTTAATTTCATGCTTTCCTTATAACCCCCACTCCTTTTAGTCTCAGAGAAAATTAATATAGCTTAAAGTGTAAGTTGGGTTAGTAGTAATATACATAACAAGTTTCATAAAATTCGGTTCAGCCTTTTATGCGTGAACAGGTTGTACAAACATACCCGAAAGAAACAAAATGCAGTTATGGTGTTTATGACATGCGAAACGAAAAAGTATCATGAAATTTCGAGAAAAAAATCAATGTACAGACAGAGGTTACAATTTTATATATATATATATATATATATATATATATATATATATTTAAAAATTGACCTGTTGAAGTGTGAAAGGTTTTATGTGTTATTAGGTTTTAAGAAAGATAGTTTTTATTGTTGTATGACAATGTTATCTTTTTACCCTTTATCTAAAGTATTTTAATAGAGATAAGTAATTATTGTCTTTGTGTGTCAACAGAGCACTGATGATGATGATGCACTGCATCGAAACCTCTGTGCCAATTGAATAAATTGTTACAGTGGAAGTGTAGCCACTTCTTTCATCTACCTACATTAAAAATCATGTAGTTTAGAACGTTAATTCTTAACTGATGACGTCTCACTGGAAATATTTTCACTTATATCAGACACTAAATGATTGATGTCATTAATACTTCAAATAAAGTGGTTTATGATCCAACAGCTTGCTGTTAACGTGGCAGGAGTAGGAGTGGGGGTTTACTCAAAGATGAAAACTAAGAAATGCAACTATCTCCGTTAATATTCAACATACAGAAAAAAATATATTTAACCCTCCGGCGGGTGAGCTGCGGCATATTTGGACCGCAATCTGAACATCTGTCAAAATACTAGGAATAGAAATGACTTCAGCGGGCTGGGGGTTCCAGGTATTTGTATATATCAACATGTTCTGACATGTTGAGTCGGTTTTCAGAGGGCTAAAAAAAATTGCTACCTTTGTGGGACACATGGAAATAATAGAAAAAGCGTTGTATGCAATATCTGCCAAAGGAATTTTTGCCGAAATCACAGTATCCATCAAGGAACGTGCAATAATTGTCAGGGAAATGAGGAAGAAGTTTGATTTTTGTTCTGTAATATGAAAAAAAGTTCATTTTTTCTAGTTCCTAATTGATAAACTAAACTTTTTTTCTTGCAAATTTTGAACCGAATATTTTTTCTGTATTTGATCATATATAACCTTGAACTTATTTTTTTATTATATTACTAATGTACTATTACTCTGTATTTATATTACAAAATGTTTGATCTTTCTTTATGAAAATAATTAATAATTTTACTCTATTTTTAGTCTGTAAAATAATATTATAAAACAGAAAATGATTGTTCCTATACCACTATTCCTACATTCCTGAATATCCTATGTTAGTGGTTATTTATAATAAACAATTTATTATTAAAATATCTCAATCATTATTCTACCTATTGCAAAGTTGTTTTTTATATTCCAACGCTATTTATAAAAAATATTTTTAGCCATCCCTTACTTAGCACTATAATAACGTATAATTTTCATGCATTAGAATTACTGTAAAACCAAAGCAAAAATGAATAAACAACATAAATAAGTAAGTTATTGCTTATTTTCTAAAAAAAAATAGAAAAACAAAATGCTGTCCAAACACCGCAGCGCGCCCGCTAACGTAACTCAAATAGGCGCGCCCGCCGGAAGGATATGAACATTTATAGGAAAGATTAGTTTTATATACTTTTTCGTATAATAACGCAGATATTTCGAATTCATAAAGTTCCTTCTCTAAACCCACCCCCACCACACACAGGTCCAATTTAAGCCATTAACGAACTTAATTTTTAATTTTACATAAAATGTCGCGTTTCGTAACAATCAAAGAATACATTTTTTAACGGACCTCATTTTCGTTTGGTAGGATTGATGGGTATTTGAACGACTTTTTCGTAAATCGCGTCATGAGAACAACCTCAATAGGTGATTTACCTTAAGGGAAATCTGCTACTAAAGCAGATTTCCTGAGTATAAAAACGATACCAGCTGCGATAGCACTAACACTACTCTGCAATTACTAATAGCTTCGCACTAATGATGATATCGCCGGAAATACTTAACTGTTAGTCAGTACCTAGTCTGATTGGCAAGTCATAATGGAAAGTGTAATCCGTAGAAATGAGTGGATAGTCTCTATGCGATCAGTGATGCTGAATGAATAGTCATTATTTTAAAGTATTTAACAGAAAATACTGGAAGTGAATAATAACTCACTGATTGATCTATTAGCCTGCCATTTGTTCCTAGTCAATCACAAGTTATGATATACTTCCACTTTTTATTTATTTATGGACATCACATCAAAGGTTATTTCCCCTTTCAAAAGTCAAAAACTGTACAAAGTTAAATAACAAAGTAAAATAGAAGTAACCATAACAAATACCAAAAATCAATGACAAATAACAAAAGTGAAATAGATAAACATTTCATAAGTGAACATAAACAAATAAAAACCAAAGAATATTGGTAATGAGCATAGTTGGTGGATGATCAATAGGAAATGAATGGCTGAAAATGATATTTCTTCCTAATAATTGTTGTAATTTTCTCCTTCAAGGTAAACATATACATGTGTATACAATTAATGCATATAATTCGAAATCCTGTTGTACACCGCAGACTTAATTTGTAGGTTAAATTCCTTCGTTGAAAGTTCTTGTAAGTGTAATATTTAATTTAAGTCTTGTAATTACAAATTAGTTTGGCATTTAAACTATCGAACAACACTGACTCAATTTTTATCCATGAACAAATTATAATAGCTTCTATATTATACTTTGGTGAAAGAAAAAAACATTATCAAGTTTTAATGACTTCATCTAACGTCTTAAATCAATTTAGTATGTAAAAAAATTGTTCAAGTCCTGGGGGGTGAGTGAAAAATATCTAGGTTAACCTTTGACCAGATTACCTAACCTATAGTAACCAATTTTCAGCCGTCATTAAAATTAAATAGATGTATTGAGTTTTTCATGAATAACATTTATGTATGTACTCATAACCATTTTAGCAGACTTCCCTCAAGGTATTGAAATACTCATGACGTAATTTTCGAAAAATTTCTTCAATTCTCCAACGATCCTACACAGGTAATGAGGGACATAAGGTCAGTTTAAAACTATATATATATATATATATATATATATATATATATATATATATTTACACTAAACCACAAAAAAAAAAAAAACCGGACACTTCATTTTTGTCGTATTAAAAGCTAATTTTCAGCAAATTTCTTTATGTGGGTATTCTAGTTATTACAGAGAATTTAGAGTCTAAGCCCATTGAACTAATCCCTTCAGGATTAGTAAACAATTAGATAAAACACAGATTAGATTTATTTGTCGTGAAGTTGATCTATTCTAAACTGTAAGTAGTTTTTCGCACATTTAAACATCTTTAATTATTAACCAAGCATTTTCTTTAATTAATGTTTTATTTTTATATTCGGTCCAGAATAATGGGTTTTTCGAACTTAGATTGAAGGCCGGAGCTTACGTTACATTGCCGAAACGCTTGGGGTAGCGAAGTTTACCATTCACTGTAATAAAAATGAAGAATAATTTTTTTTTTAATTTATTTTTGTTAATTTATCTTTTTCTTTTTTTTTATTTTGTATTTTTTTGTAAATAATCAATAAAAATTATTCACTTTTGGCAGATTTTGTTTAAATAACCTATAGATTAACAAATTATTTTAATTAAAAAGATTAATATACATATATATTAAGTATATAACAAAATTATAAGACTAAATCTAAGTGTCCGGTTTTTTTTTTTTTGCGGTTGAGTGTATATATATATATATATATATATATATATATCTGTTACTTCTCTAGCGGTCGCAATTTTGTTTTGATCGTTACCAAACTCAATATTAAAACTTTTTATCTAAAATAATGATAATTTTCGTTAATGGCTGAAATCGAAGAAGCGGGAGGTGGGGGGGGGTCAGAGGGGGAAATTTTGAAGTTTAAAATATCTCTGTTATTATACGTCCAATCAAAACATTGTATAAAACCAATCATATTGCAAATTGAATGTTCTATAAATGTTTTTCTATATATATATATATTAGTGGTATCACTAATATTAACCGAAATATTTCGATTTTATAGTTTTTTATTTTTAGTAAACCCCCCACTCCTACTCATGTCATATTAAAAATAAGCTGTTATATAATGAACATTTCGTTCCACGGTTAACTACCAAATATGGTTTTCATTGAACTTTTACTTTATGAGATACTGGCAATACGGTATGTGATGACGTCATAAATTAAGATTTTTCGTTCTTTACTCGAAAATGTGTAGGTGATTTATATCATGCTCGATATTTTACCGTTTCGCTCAACACTATAAATCATAATTTTTATCGGCGGAAATCAGACCTGGAATAGGGGTGGTTTAGAGGGAGGGATTTGAAAATTCCAAATATCTCGGCTATTCTCAATTTATTTTCTTCCAATTTATTTTTATATTCTAATTTATTTTGTCTTAATGTGTTTAACTTTTATTTTTGATATAAAAAAGACAAAGATGTATAGAAAGAATATAAATAATCTGTTTATAGTTTTGGAAGAATGGAGAAAAAAATATTCAATGGATGAAGAAATCAGAAATTTGTTGAAATAACTCTCCGATGAGTCAGATGGGGAAAATGACAATTATGAAATAGATGGATATGGATACGACAGCGGTGATGATCCGGAGTATTCTCCAAGTGATGAGGAGGTTGAGCCTTCGGAAATGATTGCAACACAGAGTGGGCTAGATAGCGATGAGAGTGCGAAAATTTTAGAAAACATCAAGGCAATCGAAGAAAAAGAAGAAACACAGAGGCAAAAAAACTAAAACCTCTCAACCACACAATACTGACAGATCAGTCACAATAAATGTAGAAGGTGGGGTTGTGCTTAGTAAGAATGGTTATGAATGGAGCACACAACCTTTGGAACGTGTTTCAAACAAAGCGCCTGAAAGGAATGTCGTGCACATTATTAGATATTAACGTAGATATAAGTTAAAGAAAAGTGTATCTTTTAATAAAATGAAAAAATAGTCCCAAGCATTAACAAATTTTGAATAATTTCACCAATTACCAGTTGCACACGTAAAATTTATGTATCAGTACCATTAAGTGGGAAATAATATCACTACCGTTCTAGAGTTAAATGACAAGGTTGTGACCCAGGACAAATTTGAGAAGTAGGTGTCATACATGGCTTAAAATGAAATATTAAATAAAAATATGTGCAAAAAATATATTTATAGTACAATAATATATTATGTAATTTATTGTATAATAACATAATATGTAATAAGCAAAGAAGCATATATTAGTAGCTTATTACTATTATACAAAATTATAAACAAATATTAACCTACACAGTACAAAAAAAAAATCAAAGGACACTCATTTAAAAGGAAAATAATTGCAACAAAAAAACATGAAACTATTCATTTGACGATTCGTTATTGGCAAAACATTTAGGGAAACCATAGTGTACTATGTGTTCACCACAAATACTGCTTTGGCATTTACAACAAAGACGGGCACACCTCTTCTATTTTTTTTTTTTATTATTTATAAATTACTATCACTTTCTTCCATTTGTCTTAAAAGTACATTTCTAATCTCATCTTCAGTGATAAATAGCGAATTCAGTGTCATAGAAAATTTACAAAAGGGAAGTTTACAACAACAAGGCTGTTTCAAATACGACACTCCCAAAAAGTACGGAAAATGGTGGAGGACAGAGCGTGCAATGACCATAACATGTAGTTGACTATTGAATAGGAGGGTATTAAGCACACCACTCTTGTCCTGTTTGTTACAAGCTCATGCGTGTACAACTTTTGGCATAGGTGCCATGTATGACACAGCATTGTCGTTTAAAGGTAAATCCTCACCTCCTTCTACTCATCGGTTATTAACATATAAATAGAGAATATGTGGTGAGTAAGATCACTAGTGAGCTATATCAGCAGGTGGTAAATCTGCTTAGTTTACGCAGAACCTGCGTGACGGACTCTTTCCTTTTACGCGGCTGAATCGAATTTCAAGCGTATGATGGGTATGAGTATAAAGTGGAGGAGGCATAGGAGGTAGGGGTAGGGGCCGGCTAGGGGTAGGTAGGTGGGAGGGGATGGCGAGAGCCTTGTCTATTTCATTTAACTTGGAGTAGGGTTCAGGAAAAGGATTCGCCTCCTTTCTTCAACCCTGATAAGGTTTCCTTTCTTTCTTGATTTTTTATCGTAAACTTGCTTTTAGATTTATTTCATTTACCGCCGGCAAAAAGGAAAAGAACTTTAGCCCGAGAAATCTTCCAAAGTTTAAGTAATCATTCCTTTATTCGATGGGCTCAAGTTTGTCCTCGACCAATTCTCATATAAAAGTCCCATTTCGCTGTCTGAAATGCCTTTTATATTCTCCTTCTGCCCCGAAATATTATTGTAAAAATAAATGCTTCATTTAACTCGGGCGCATGGACAAAACTCGGGTTTAATATTTTCACATAAAAGGCTAAAATGTATCGCGCGTGATGGTGCCAGGCCTGTCTGATAACTCACCAGTTCAGTACTCAGGGGCTGTGTAAGCTTAGCAGATTTTCAATGGGTTGGTATGAATCGATAGTGATCTCTTCTCGCCGAATTGTCTTCATTGTACAACGAAACAGTAACTGACATATCAGCTGGAAATGAGATGTTTAGTGACTTCCGTCGCGCAGGAGCTGCGTTATCTAAGCAGATTTCCCACTTGCGTCACGTATATGCATTTATCTCATGACGTTAAAGTTCAATGAGAACAATATTTGTTATTTAGGCTTCAAATAAAGAGCTTCATAATATAACAGCTTATTGTTGATATGACATGAATAGGAGTGGGGTTTACCGAAGGCCGAAAACTAAAAAAAAAAAAAAAAAAATATCTCCGTTAATATTAAGATAATGAAACAATGTACATAACAACATTTATAAAACATTACATTTTCATTAAGGTTGGCTCTATACAATTTTTCGATCCGAAGCCTATTAACGATGATATAAAGAATTTTCTAAATTCCTTCCCTCTAACCCTCCCCCCTCCTTCCTGTCACGTTTCAGCCGTTAGCGAACTTGATCTTTCTTTTTAAATAAAACACTTATATATGGAGTTTCGTAACGATTAAACAAAAATTGGTAACAGACAAATATATATATAATTTTGAACGACCTTATTTTCGTCATCTACTTGGTAGGATCGATGAACATTTGAGAAATATTTCGAAAATCGCGTCATGAGTACAACTTCAATAGCTGATTTCCATTAAGAGAAATTTGGATGAGTATGATTGGGGGTTTACTGAAGGCTGAGAGTAAAAAAACCAATAGCTATAAGCCATTAACGAACTTGTTTTTGATTTTCAAATGTTTTATAAAAGCTGACATTTCTGGTTTAGTAATGATGGAATGAAAATTGTGACCACTAGAGCTTACATTTGTATGTTGACATACAAATATCTTTCTATCTGTTTCAACAGCCTAAAACCTCAATAGCTGATATCCCTCAAGGGAAATTGACTAATATTATCAGAAGAGGTAGTGCTGAAGAAACACAAACAGCCACAAAAGTAGGATTAAGTTTTCCTATTAAATTTTATCAATTTATTTATCAATAACTACGTCAAATAAATTATATTATATTTTATTATGATAAGTTAACGTTATAAAGAATATAGTGTTCATTATATATTATAATAAGGGGATCACTTTTCCATGGGTCACATGTATGCCATGTGAGTTAAGCGTTGGCTTTAATCTCACATTGTAAACCTAGAGTGCGGAGTTCGATTTCCGCCTGGACAATGGGAATTTATTTTAACCAGCAAATTAGTGGGAAGACTTCTTGTTATTAAGACCTGCTTCCCAGGACTTTTCTTTAGTGTCGAACTCATTAAATATAATCCTTAGTCCCACCCTGGCTAGAAAAGGGGGTTAACCTATAGATATCCCACCCGAATTAGCCATTGTTTCAAGTAGTGGACGTTAAGATACAATAATAATATGACGTTTATTATAATATTTCACGGATCGTGCATTATTCAAAATAATAAATAAGTTAATCATCACTACTTAAGTAGTTTTCTCCTACAGTAGTTTCTACTGGAAGTCACTAACTATTTAGACTTGAAATAAATGAAGAGTAATATTTGGCATCATATACGGGATTTCATGGAGAATTTTGTACATTTTTAACTACTTACATATTCGAAGAAGATTTAAATCCTGTGGCCTCAAAGGTAGTTTGAAATGAGACGCCAACTGATTTAGTTCAGCTCTTAACGTTGTACTCATTATTCAATTTTTGAAGAATATCTTCAAATGCCCACCCATCCTAACACGAATATATGGAAAATGTAGGACGTTCAAAACTAAAAGATGAAGTTGGTTAACGGCTAAAATCGGGATTGGGGGAGGGGTTAAAGCGGATAATATTGAAAATTCAACATATCTCCTTAATCGAAACATAGTATAATCTAATCGTATTACAAATTAAATTTCCTGTAAATATTGTTATTTTCACTTGTTCTCTATCCTGAATATTAACTGAGATATTTGCATTTTCTGTTTTCAGCCCTTTGGTAAACCGTCACTTTCAGTCAACGCTCCTTACCTCTAAGCCAATATTTCATGGAACGTCTTACTCCAAGCATTAATACCAAGACTTATTTTCAACATATTTTTACTATATGAGATACATGCTAATGTGTTGTTTGATCTGATCTTTGCCATAGTAGATATTTAACCATTTCAGTTAACGAATATGTTCTTTAGTTTTAACCCTCGGTTGGGCGCGTCAAGAATATTCCGCCTTCGGGCGCGTGTATCTCAGAGATCACCCTCAACCGTTTTTACAAAAATACAGTTTTTTAATATATATTTTGCACTAAAATGTTCAGTGTGTGATAAGAAACCATAACAGAGGAAGTATTTGTTTGAAAGAAGTAAATAATTTTCAAAATTGACCAGTATTTAATAAAAAAAATCTTGGTAGATAAAATAATCAAGTTGGATATAGATTCATTATTATTAAAACCGTGGACGATAATTTTTAAAATATAATTAAAAAATGCAAATATCAAAAGAAATGGTTTAAATGCACATGTCTTAATTATACATAATTCTATTCAGTTTGTGAACAATATAAACCAATTATCTATATCACTTTTAGATAAGACTTATTAAAAATCATCTAAATTTTAATGTTCCAATCCTTTTAAAAATAGCAGTTTAATTATTATCTCTTTTGCAGAGCTGCATTAATATAAGGACAAAGCATGGAACTATGTTGTGAACAAATTTTCTTTTTGCAAATCTCACAAGAGTAATTAGTAAACCTACTTTTCTGTTCAGTTTTGCATGGTTCACCTCATTTTGTTTTGTTCATTGTAGCGGAGGAACTTATTTTTTATGCTGTTCTGTACTTGAGTTCAATGAATGGTCCAATGGAGTCTCTGTACTCTTCAAGTTTCGTCCTTAGTTCGGTTGGTAAACGTGTACTGTGGTCACTGCGTCGTACAATATTTTCTCGTGTAAGTTTTTCTGAAAGCTCATATATGAGCAAAATAATAGAAAAATAGGTTTATATGATTCCATTTAATGAAGATAAACTTAATTGATGTATATATTTATGAAATACAGATTTCAAAAAAACTTACGAGATCGGGCGCGTGGTATCTAGGAGATTAAACTGAACGACAGGTGAAACACACGACTATCTCATATTAACAATATTCTATTATGTTATGAAGCGCATTATTTAAAGCTTAAATACCAAATATTGTTCTCATTGAACTTTTAAGTTTTGAGATAAATGCAAATACGTGACGCACGTGGGAAACCTGCTTAGTTAACGCAGCCCCTGCGCGACGGCCTTTTTCCTTAGAAATAGAGAACGTACTGCGCGATGAGACAACTAGTGTGTCATACCCGCACGTCGGGAAATCTGCTTAGCTTACTGCCCCTGAGTGACGGTATTTTTGAATGTGACGGAAGTTAATTCAACCGGAGGGAGGGGGTGTGACTAGGAACTTCCTAATCTCTACACGATGTCCGTCTGCCCACTAACTTCCAGACAATCATGAACTTTAGCACACATTTACATACATATTGCATATGTCTCTATGCATGAACAATCCTCTGCCGTCCTATACAAACTCAGCTTATCCTATATTTCGGACCCAAAATTACATGGGATGTGTTCACCGAAACGTATTTCTTATAATGATATCTAAATTCTCAAGCCGAATCATAGAACTAAGTATTTTGTCATCTGGCAAGAAAGTTTGCATAATCTGTCTATTACCGCTGCCAATGATTGGAAATGTTACAGTTGTCAGTCATCCCTAGCAAAATGAATGGATTACTACCAATCAAGACTATCAAACATCGAAAAGTCAAAACTAACGTTATCCTCTGGGGAACATCACACAGAAGTAGTTTCCTTAACGAGGATAAGAATTGGCCATTGTAGTACACTATTGCATACCTACCTTTAAAAGTTCTAGTTTCCATGACGTGTCTAGTCTTCCAAGACGACTTCAAGATGGTTTTACATATTGTTCTCAGATGCCAGACCTACGACAAAGATAGAAACCAACTGTAAATTCCACAAACATTAGAATGGGCCTTGGAAGCAAGAAAGAAAAGTCCGTCATGCAGGATCTGCGTAAACTAAGCAGATTTTCCATATGGTGGTATAGCACACTTGTGATCTTATCTCACCACATATTCATTCTCTTTATTAGGAAATAACCGATGAGTAGAAGGGGTTTACTAAAGCCAGAAGACAAGAAAGTACGAATAACTCGCTTAATACCTGTGTTACGAAATAATGCATACAACAACAATAGTAAAATAGTTATTTATTATACAAGTGACGAAAGTAGATCATTTTACAACTCGAGTGAAACGTTTACCCACACGAGCGAAGCGAGTGTGGTAATTTCACGAGAGTTGTAAATTCTACTTTCGTCACGAGTGTAATATTAATTTTTTTCTGTAATCGAGTAATACATGATCAGATCAAACCAGAATATGAACAAAATTAGGATGTTGTGAAGATTGTGGTATGTTGGTAGGTTATAAGCATGGTTGTGAAAGGTTATAAGCATAGTTATAAAACAACTAGTGATGATTGTGAAGTAGTGCAGTTATAAACATGTGCAGGTTATAAACAAGGAAGGTAATTATTATTATATTTAAATTTTAAAATATATTGATTATTTCCACCAATAATTCATTCACATTTCAATTTATTTTGTTAAAATAAATTCTTACAATGTTAAGAAACATTTAAAAGCATTTAATTTCCAACTTCAAATTATTTTTTAATTTATACTTATTACTAATTAAGAAGGCAATTCACTTTCTTCACTCTATTGCAAAATGTTTCACTTTCTTCACTCATTTCAGTTTAGTAATGTTACCATTATTCAACGATTACAGAAAAAAAATATTTATTAACGTCCAATTTTTGCAACTAAAGCTAACTAGGACGGGTTATCTACAGGTTACCACCATTTTCTAGGATTTTATTTAATGAATTCCGTCACTAAATAAATTCTTTTGTCCAGGCGGGAACTCAACTCTCCACTCTAGGTTTACCATGCGAGATTAAAAACAACGCATGGCTAACCTGAGCTCATCAATAGTTTAACAATGGTAGACAACCAATAGATTAACAAGATTGGTCCTATAACATGTTACTATCCGACTCATAATAATGGAGACATATAGAATTTTCTAAATCCCCGTCTCTAAACCACCATTATTCCAGGGCCGATTTCAGCCAATCACAAATATGATCTTAAGTATTGACTGAAATGTCCAAATATCGGGTATGGTATAGATCAAATAAACACTTTCGAGAATAGAAGTTAACTGTTTAATTGATGACATCACACGTGCCTCACAAATTAATAGTTCAACGAAAACCATATTGGATATTTAACCTTGTAATGGAGTATCTCATCATATAAGATCTTATTTTGAATTTCCGGATCTATTCCAGGTCAGATTTCCGCCAATAACAATTATGATCTATAGTATTGGGTGAAACTGTTAAATATCGTGTATGGTATGGATCAAATAAACATTTTCGGGTAGAGAACGAAAAGTGAATGAAGTTCAATGATAACCATATTTTGTATTTAACCATCGAATGAAGTGCTTCATGACATTACAGCTTATTATTAAATTGACATGAGTAGAAGTGGGGATTTTCTGACGGCCGAAAACTGAAATATAGAAATATCAGGGTTAATATTCAATAGAGAAAATATGTTTTTGACAACAGAATTTATAGAACATTACATTTTCAATATGATTAATTCTATACAATTCTTCGATGCGACGCGTAATAACGGTGGTATTTTGAATTTTCAAAATTCTCCCTCTTTCCGGATTTCAGCCGTTAACGAACTTGACATTTATTTTTACATAAAAAGTTTGGTGGGACACATGTGTGCGTGTGCTTGTGTGTGTGTCTATTTTGAATGGACCTCATTTTCGTCATCTTCTTCCTGAGTAGGATCGATGGACATTTGAGGATTTTTTTTAGAATCGCGTCATGAGTATAGCCTCAATAGATGATTTCCCTCGAGGAAAATATTCTAAAACGTTGACATATTATTAGAATATTTAAAGGGAACACACATATCGACCAGGATCTAAGTTTTGTGTTTGCTATTTTAATATATTTTTTAGTTTACTTATTTTGTAATAGTTTTATAATCAAATATTCATTATGTTCTATGTGTTATAATTTTTTTTGAAAGGCCAATGACTCATTGGTCCATTCAAGGAACCTATATAGTCGCATTGCAGTGAGGATGGCCACTTCTTATCATATATTTGTAGCTAATTGAACGACATTGTTTCCGTTTTAAACAACCAACCCACAAAAAGACCGCCACGCAGGGGCTGCGTAAACTAAGAGAATTTCCCTCGTTAAGATTAATAGTAGATAAACCTACATACTGCTAACACAACTCCACCATGAATATTAACTGAATAAATACAAACGGTGATAAGAAATCTTTCCCCTGACAGCGGGAAGCGTCTCAAATGTAAACAAACAGGTCTGCCAACCACCCACCGGAGAGACAAACAATAACTGACACATATCAGAATATATATTCATTTGAAAAATGTACTTGAAAAATACGTGTAATTTATGTATCAGAATAGATTTTATCTCTATCAACCAGATCCAAGAATTATTCTTCTATCTCGTAATTAAAGGTTTCTGGAAAACAATATTTGTATTATAATAAAATATTAAAATAACGTATATAACAGAGTATTGTTTATGTAACACGAGTAGAAGTAGGGCCTGAGAACTGCAAAATACAAATATCTCGGTTAATATTCAAGATAGAGAATAAATGTATATAACAATAGTTATAGTAAATTTATTTATTGGAACAAGATTCATTCTATACACTTTTTCGATCCGACTTATAGTAACGGAGATTTCGAATTTTAAAATTTCTCCACCTCTACACCCCCTCCCGCTGGTCCGATTTCAGCCGTTAAAGAGCTTTATTTTGCATCAAACGACTAAATATCGAGTCAGGTAACGAACAAACAAAAATTGCGACCGCTAGAGCGGTAACAGACAAATATATATATATATATATATATATATATATATATATATATATATACACACACACACAGGTATGTATATATATAGTTTTGAACGGACCTCATTTTCGTCTACTAGGTAGGATCAATGTACATTTGAAGAAAAAACTTCGAAAATCGCGTTATGAGTACGACCTCAATAGCTGATTTCTCTTAAGGGAAATCTGATAAAAAATGCAATACCTAAATTAAGATGTATCGTGAACTCAAATGGGAGATATGAAAATTAATGATAGTGGAGACGGAAAGGAGGGAAATACATACATCGTATATATTTAAAGGAATTTTTATAAATATAACTCACGTAATCAGAGACTGAGCCTTCAATTCATAGTCAGGGTCAACACTTCATTTTTCACACAAAAAGGTTTTTTTTATTTGAATAAGTTCATAACAGAAACTGTATTAGTTTGTATATTTCACAACACTAAATTTGTTGGAGGTTATACCGCATTAGGATTTATAGAATCATTTTATCACTGCTGATAAATACGAGCGTCTATGCTTCAAGCAAAGCAACTATTGACTAGGCCCAAAGACGTGCCACGATGCTTTATTTTCAAGTACAATCGGACTAACCCAAATTAAAGCTACATATGGGCAACTGTGAGCATAAACTGGAAGATGGATACACTTGGAGGCTATATATTGAAGAATCGTCTTGACTGGGGTCCGGCGGTGTCCCAGGAAATTGCTTAGCGTGCACCACAGTAAACATAGGTTAGGTTGTGTAGTCCAACTCGAGCAAGACATGGGAGTGGGTGTCCGGCCTGGGATTCAAGACATTTGTATCTGTCAGCAGGGAATCATAAAGCTCTCATTCTTCACTCTTCAGCATGTGAATCACAATTCCTCTTTCTCTTGCCGATATCCGACCATTCACGCAAAATAAGTGGGAAATGTGAAGTCATGTACTTATGTATGTGTGTGTGTGTGTGTGTGTCTATATATATATATATGATTCCTATAATATGGTCACTACTGTACGTTTGTTCCTCGAAACTGGGGGGAGGGGTAATGAATAAAAATGGTTGCTGCCCACTGTGAGGTTGGGTGTGTGTGTGCGAGTTCGTGTTTAGTAATGATTATCATTACATAACAGACTTGCTGTTTATTAATATATTCCACAAATACTAACATATATACATTTACCAATACTTCTTCTTATTCTGGAGCCAATATTTTTATTTGTATATATTCATCATAGTTTTATAGCAAGGGTCACCAATAAAATAATTTTCTCACTAAAACTTTATTTATACTGCCCTTCATGTTTCTTGGTTTAAATATCACCTCTTCAGGGACTATACCTTTTCAAAAAATAATAAAACTAATAACATGAATGTAACAATTGGCAACAACAACAATCATTGGCATTTCGAAAGCAAAAACTGGTACCTAAATACTTAGGCAAACAAATGGTCCAAAGAGGTCAGCCGACATTTCAGAGTATATTCCACCCTCTCTACTCACGGCTATATGACCAAAAACCCACAACACCAAAACCTATTGGAATTAGGCTATTAAGACTATTACGAAACTCATACAGTTTTTATGAATTCGACTCAACTCCGCCTTGGACAATGCAAGAACTATCTGTAGATACACAAATAACCAAACTCATTGACAAATCGTCCCAAGAGATTAACTACTGGAAAATAAAGGAAATTTTCATTAATGAAATAGAAAAATACCAACACCCAAAGACCATATACACTGATGGCTCGAAAATTGTCGAGGCTTCTTTCTGCGCCTACTACGAAGAACATGCCTCCATATGCTATGGTTGCTAATACAATTATTTTATTTTGACAGGAACCTAGAATTATTTGATCCCAAGAACGATAATAAATTCGTCAACATTCGCCCAACTGGATCCACGCTTCGTACTCAAAATATAAATATGACTACATTTAAGCCAATAAATGTATTATTTTGTACTTCAGTTATCAGATATTTCGACAGGAAACCATTATTATATAAATTAGCTTCCGGATAACAGCAAGTCTAATCATAGATTCGTCTAAATACTGATATCTCCGGTGAAACAAATGAATAGCTGCACTTATACTGGTCATATTTCAGGGCATTTGTGTGATTGATGATTATGACGGGATGCTTTTGATGATCTGGTCTTTATTTTACCAAGGGAAACTATTTCTATTTCAACCAGCCAACGGCGGGTAAAATGACTAGTATCAAAATAAAAATTGAAAATAATACAATCGAAAAAGTGAAACAGTATTGTTACTTAGGGAACACCATCACTATAGAAACGGATAACAAATCAAAAGAAATATGAGAATAACTCTAGCAATGCTTCTCTAGCAAGACGAGTAATGGAACTTTTTGGCAATAAGACCACTAAAAAGTCACTATATATAATAAGATAATGATGACACACAAAAACAATAATTACTTACATTGTTTCTGTGTTTCAACAGGGCACTGATGGAAAGCGCTCTGTCGTATTAATAAATTGTTACAGTGGAAGCGTAGCCATTTCTTTCATCTACCTACTTTAGAAGTCACTTCCACCTGTCAGAATACCAACTCAGAAGAATGTATGAGGTGTAAGGTATCAGAGTACGAGGAGTAATGTATCAAATCGCTCATATTAACTCATTCCCTTAATACATGTACACAAAATTTTCCAATTTTATTTTCATAAAACACGAACAATGTCTAGGACCCGGAAGGCGGAAGTCAAAATTCATAAATGTAAATATCAATTTAGAACTAAAATCATTATTCTGAACACATTTTGTTCCTTACATTTTTTCGATAAAACCAATGCCAACTAAGATATTGATGGATATCTTTTACCAGATCCTCCCTTAAGGGAAATTAAGGTCGTACTCATGACGCGATTTTCGAAAAATTTCTTCAAATGTCCATCGATTCTACCCAGGAGATGACCAAAATGAGGTCCGTTCAAAATTATATATATATATATATATATATATATATATATATATATATATATATGTTCTATAATATTGTTATAGTTATATTGTTGTTGAATATTGTCATTTATTCCCTATCTTACTTCTACTCATGTTACATAAACAATACTCTGTTATGTAATAAACCACATTATTCGAAGCTTAAATCCCATACATTATTTTTCAAGTGACCTTTATTATACGAGATAAATGCAAATATGGTATATTGACCCCCCCCCCTCCTTAAATTCTTGGACTACTAAAATTTGATTGATTGAGATAAAAATTATTCTGATACATTACAGTACTAGATATGGTAAATAGTTTTCAATAAAATTAATATGTTATATTCTGATATATTTCCGTAATTCTTTTTTTTTCCTGTGAGAAGTTGGCACACATGATTGTTTACGTTTCAGGCGCTTCCCGTCTGGAGGTTTCTTGTTAACGTCTGTATTTATTCACTTGATGTTGACGGTGCTATTGTATTACCAGTATGTAGATTTATCTATTGTTAAACATCACGAGGGAAATCTGCTTAGCTTACGCTGCCCCTGACGCTTTCCAGGTTAAAGTAAACCCCCTCCTAGTTAAATATCGAAGGATTTATAGAATATGCTTTACACTATGATGCTGAAAAGATAATTTCTTGTTCTGATCTCCATCTTCCACTAATCATGAATTTCAAAACGAGCTTTAAAATAATTTTAGTTGTTTATTTGACCATACGCTCATAATTTGGCCATAAAAACGTGATTTATTTAAGAAGTTCTGACGTAAATATTATTTTGGTTGGGTGAAATGGAGCCAGACAACTCGCCACAAGGAAGAATAGTTTGCTGAAAAGCAGGAGATTTAAAACTCTAATTTGAGCCAGAGTGAGCGGGCTCTGGTTTTCCAAAATGAAATGTTTATACGAAATACTGTCGAAGGAAGGAAAGTTTGTGGAAAGCTAGAGGGTTAGAGATAGATGGCAGTTTCCCACTGTTCTAGGAGCCTGCTAGTATTAGTGGGCCAATATCTCGTCCACTCAGCCACTAAACGCTACTTCACAAACACCCCAAACTTTTCCCAGTTAGACTTGGGGAGTAGAGTTATCAGTCTGTAGTGGCAAATAAGAAGGGCCCTGTTAATTATGTCGAAGTCTCACTTTTGAACTCTTCCTGCACCACTGGCTTTCATTAGAAGCCCAGGCTCAGAGGCGATTTAGCCCGTTGGATGAACCTTATCTTCTCCTCCTTGAAACGTTGAATTATTAAAGTCATATTTTCCTTGTGACAAAGACATCGCCAAGTATTTCATTTAGAAGAAGTTTAATGTCTCCTCCTCTCGCTTGGGAATCCCCATTGTTGATCCAACTCCCTCTGATTCTTTAATCGAAACCAACGGTAAACATTAATATTGTTACTCTTCTTGTTAAATTTTAATCCAGTTTACAGTAGATGTACAGATATTACAACACACACACACACACACACACGCACACACACACACACATCTTTAAATATATTTATCTGTTAACTCTGTGGTCGTCGCAATTTTCGTTCCAACCGTTACTACCTTTTTAGCAGATTTCCCTTCATCATCAGCTATTGAGGTCCTACTCATATTATATTAATATTATATATATATATATATATATATATATATATATATATTATTTTGAACGGACCTCATTTTCGTCATCTCCTGGGTAGGATCGATGGACATTTGAAGAAAAGGTTCGAAAATCGCGTTATGAGTACGACCTCAATAACTGATTTCCCTTGAGGGAAATCTGCTAAAAAGTCGAATTTTAAGAGATATTAACTAATTATTGAAATGGAAGAATTCTCCAATACAGGTTTCTTGGAAAGTATGATTTATTAATTGAGGTTTATAAAAACCACAGATATTTTAATCGTTTGCTAATGACAAGTTAAATTGAATTTTAATTAAAGGCATTGCCACGCAAATATGTATTTAATATATTCCACGACAGAAATTAATACAAAATAATTTCACGTTCAACGTCATGATATATTTGGAATTCAAATTATGATTATCGAGTCTCCAAGTAATTCAGGCTTATCAGATTTGTGTATTCATGAAGTCATTTTGTTATATTCTAAGGATATTTTCAAATTTGAAGAAAAAATAAAACGCCCGTTCGGCATGTGCTTCGCAAACTAAGTATATTTCCCACCCGCAGCAATGCCGCACTGATGGGATAATCCAACATTCAAATTCACTTTTTCTCCACTAATAAGAAGTCAATGTAAACAAGACCTTATATTATAAAATATAAATAAATTTATAATTAAGATTATGACATGAGATTGAGAATGAAAACTATACAAAATCCAATAACTCGGTCATTAATTAAGTATAACTAAGGAATTCTGGTATATAACATTTTCAAAGATATTAGTCTTCTTATTCTTGTCCCAATATTTTTATATGATCTTCATAGTTTCAAGGCAAGGGTCACCAATAATAAACATTTTTTTCCGCACAGATTTATTTTTTCTGCCCTACATGTTTCGAGTCTTCCACCACCTCTTCAGGGGCCATCCATTTCTGAAGTGCTCGTTTCTTCTTACGTTCGTTGCGACAGCCTCTTCTTCACCGGCTAGGTCCTTGATAATTCTTTGAACGACCTCCCCAGTGAGGAAGGGACAGTCACAATGAACGTAAGAGGCAATGAGCACTTCAGAAATGGATGGCCCCTGAAGAGGTGGTATGTAACATACGAAACATGTACGTCAGAATGAATAAAGCTTGCACGGAAGAATATGTTTTTCTTTTGTGACCCTTGTCATGAATCCTTGAAGAACGATACGAGTTATATAACATTTTTCGATCCGACTCAGTTTTTTTTTTTTTTGTAATATATATTTATTTGTTTATTTGGAACAATATTAAATATTACAAGCAAATTATGTGAATGATAATAACCATTGTCTTGATTATTGACTTAAGGTGGGAAGTCCATTGACAATACCCACATTGGATTGTACTATTTGGAGTTATACTGTGCACTACACAAGAAGATATCTTGGCCACTTACGCTTCAGACGTCGTCTTGGGTTTTCTGGAATATGGGTAGATGAAAGTGAGACAACTAAAGGATTAGGATGTGCGGGAAGGAGAGAGTGGAATTTCTGATATCGGGATTTTGGGAGGGTATGGACAAAAGGAATGTTGAGGTCGTTATGGAGAGTTAAATTGGACACGTAAAATGAGGAATCTGTAATTTTTAGAAATATTCTGGATTGGAGGGTTTGGATTTTGTAGGAATTTCAAGGTTTAGTGGAACCCCAGAGTTCAAGTCCGTATGTCCATATTGGTCTGAGTACTGTCGTATAAATCAATCGTTTGTTGTGTAGTCGTAGTTTAGATCTGTTGTCAAGTAGTCTTAGTAGAAGTCTGTACCGTCGATTCAGTTCTTGTCTTTTTAGTGTGATGTGAGGTTTCCAAGTTAGTCGCTTGTCTAATATGAGTCCTAGATACCTAATTTGTGATTTTTGAGGGATTAGTGGAGGGCAAATGGAGCGTCGGAGAGTAAATTTTACACGACTTGATTTGCTGCTGTTGACCTTGATTCTAGTAGAGCTAGGTGTTCTTGTAAAGATGCGGAATCCATATTTGGATCTGAGTTGGACATCAAGATTGCAGAATCATCTGCATAGGGGAGTTTCAGGATGTGATGGGATGTCGGCAGTATAGGTTAGGAATAAGAAAGGACTTAGGATACCCCCCTTTAGTACACCTGCCGACTCATAGTAACAGAGAAATTTGAAATTCTCTACTTTGCCTCTTCTCAAACCACCACTCGTCCTTGTTTGATTTCGATTATTAAAGAGTGGAATATGTATCTTTCACTAGAAATAGTAGTATCGATTACGGTACCGGTTAATTAAAAATTCTCACAACCAGTGGCTGTGTAAACTAAACAGATTTCCTACGTGTTAGACACGCTACTCATTTGACACTATATATTCTTCACTTTGTTTTCTGTAATAAGAAGTTTATGTAAACAGGACTTAAAATTTAGCTGGAAGATGTTTAGTGGGTCAGATGCTCGATGCAAGGATCACATTAGTAGAAGTGGGGTTTACAGAAGACTGTTAACTAAAAAAATACTATAATCTCAGTTAACTCTTGAGTTAATGAAAAACTGTGTAGATTAACAGTTGTAAAAATTAAGTTTGAAGTAAGAGATGTAATGTAACATTTTTTCGATGCCACCCAAAAGAACGGGGATATTTCGATTAATTAATTTGTCCCTTCTTAATTCACCCTCCACCCACTCTTCTCTTTGTCCGATGAAAACAATGCGTCCGTCGTATTTAACGTTTTAACGGGAAAATGTAAATATGATTCCTTCCAAGAAAGTACACCATGCAATTCTTAACGGACCTCATTTTCGTCATCTCCTGGTAGGATCGATGGACATTTGAAGAAATTTTTCTCAAATCGCACATGAGTTGAGCCACAATAGCTGAATTCCCTTGTGAAAATATCCTAAAATTGAGTCCTCTAGAGTATAGAATGTTTCTTCATTAGAGAACGTTGGGATTTTATCCATGAATCTCACTTAGGCCATATGAAAATAATACGTCTTATTTAAGGTTCAAATAAGTTGTATCGTGATATATTGTCTTATAAATTGTGGGAGATAAGTTGGTGGGGGATTACTGAAAGCTGAAAACATAGAAAATACAAATATCTCTATTAGTACTCCAGTTAGAGGAAGTATATAGTGCAATACTTGTAGAAAATTTGAGCGCCACAAAATAGGTTTAATAAGAAAGCCAACATTTACCCAACTTAGAATACCGTGGATATTTGGGTTATTTAAACTTTGTCCTTGATTAAGTAGTCTGTAAGTCAAATTATTACATGATATATATCAATTTCATTACAACGATTAAATGTTTTTACATTCCTTATTATATATTGGTTTCTAACGACATGGGTATTTTTTGAATTTTGTTTTCTCCTAGCAGATTTTACTCAGCTATTGAGGTCGTACTCATGACGCGATTTTCGAAAAAAATCCTCAAATGCCCATTGATCCTACCCAGAAGATGACGAAAATAAGGTTCGTTCGAAACTATATATATATATATATATATATATATATATATATATACATCGCTAACTAGCACTCCAGTGGACAAGATATTTGTTTGATCGGTACCAACCTCGATATTTAAACGTTTTTGTTTTGTAAAAATAAAGATCAAGTTCGTGAACGGCTAAAATCGTACAAGAGAGAGGTGGTTTAACTCTTCAGTTCCTAATGCACCCTCCAGGGTGCACCTCTTTTTTTTCTTTTCTTTTAAATGTTCAACTCGTTTATTTATCTTTGAAGCCCTTCAAGCACACTTCAGTATCTATAGAACGTGCCACAGCCTGCCCAAGCCACTAGAATGCTCTCACGAATGAGTATAACCTTCCAAAATCAGTTACCTTCATGTTTTCAAGTGTGATCAGAGCAGCCTGTTGATTTTCAGCCACCATGTCAAACAAAACGTAAGAACTCGCTTTTTTTTTTTTGTGTTTTGTTATTATGGAAACAGTTACTGCTTCCAACCGTATCAAAAAAACTGGAGAAAAACACAAAATACTTACTCAAACAATCGTGGCTAAAATTAGCTATAATTTTGAAAACACTTTTTTTCCCATAAATTTGGATGCATAGCATATGGAAAAACTAAGTGGAAACAAAGTTACAATCGTGAATGCAATATAGGAATTGGAGAGTTAAAGGGGGAATTACGAAAATTCGAAATATCTTCGTTATTATACGTTAAATCAAAAAAATGGACCAAATTTATATATATATATATATATATATATATATATATATATATTGTCTGTTAACGCTCTAACGGATTCAATTTTTGTTTGATCGTTACCAAACTCGATATTGTATGTAAAACTAAAGATCAAGTTCGTTAATAGGTGAAATCGGAGCAGTGGTAACGGTGCTAGGAGAGGGAATTTCGAAAATTCTTAATATCTCCGTTATTATGCGTAGGATCGGAAAATTGTATTGTAGCAATCTTATTGCAAATGTAATAATCTATAAATGTTATTAAGCGCGTTTATTCGCTATCTTCATTATTAACCTAGATATTTGCATTTTTTATTTCTCGGCCTTAAGTAAACCCCCACTCCTATTTATGTTATATATACAATAAGCTGATATAATATGAAACACTTTATTTGAAACCTAAATACCAAATATTGTTCTCATTCAACTTATACGTTTTGAGATAAATGCAAATATTTGACTCACGTGGGAAATGTGCTTAGTTAACGCAGCCCCTGAGTGACGAACTTTTATTATTTTTCGGTTATGTTGTAAATGTATAAACATAGTTGTAATATGATTTTGATGAATTATATAAGATAGAGATGCAATCTCCAAAGACAAACGAAGAATATCCATTTTAGCAGATTTAACTTAAGTTAGCAGCCCCTTTTAAGATGGTATAAATAACAGCCTTAAGTTTTAAGATGGTATAAAACCAATCTTATTGCATATGTAATGTTCTGTAAATGTTGTTATGTACATTTTTATCTTGATTATTAACTGAGATATTTGCAATTATTAGTTATCGGTCTTTAGTAAAGCCCAACTCCTACTCATCTCATATCAACAATATTCTCTAATGTTATGAAGCACTTTATTTGAAGCTTAAATACCAAATATTGTTCTCATTGAACTTTTAAGTTTTGAGATAAATGCAAATAATGTAATAATATAAATGCACTTTAGAGTGGCGAGTTCGATTCTTTCCTGGGCAAAGGAAATTATTTAGTGACGAAATTCATTAAATAACATCCTAAGTCCCACCCTGACTAGAAACGGGTGGTAATCTGTAGATAACCCGTCCCAATTAGCTTGAGTTGCAAAAAGTGGACGTTAATAAATAATAATAAATGCAAATACGTTGCGTACGTGGGAAATCTGCTTAGTTAACGCAGCCCCTGCGAGACGGACTTCTTTGTGTAAGCCAGTCGTATTTTATTATTAGGGTTTTAACATTTTTTATCTCATGTTTATTACAAGAGACGACTTCATATTGTCGAGATAAACTGTAGTCTGCGGAGAACCCGAGCATCATTGGATTCCTCAAGTTTATTTAATTAATAGTGGCTGAAGTTGGTTAAGGAAAGCGGGAGAGTTGCACATTGTGCCTCCCCTAACCTATGAATAGTGGATTAGCATTCAAGTTAAAGTTGGTTTAACTTTGCCTATCCTACTAGTCTTCCTGCATAGGTCTTCCCTACAGGACTTAAACTTCCCATTTCTGGTTGGCTGCATCCCTTAGACGAAATTATTGGGTATTATATAACATTATTTATTTTTAAAGAATGAAAAGACTACTCCAAATGGCATAAAATATTACGATACAATTATTACAACATGCCCCACTCTGAGAACTCATATTGTGTGGTGTCGAATGTTTCGCTTTTGGTACTATCTCTTCTCTAGTCTGTCTTCTCCTGATTTCAAAAAAGTCCGTCAGGCAGGGGCTGCGTAAACTAAGCAGATTTCCCCGCGCAAAGTTTTACAATAGAGAAATTTCACGAGAGTCGAACAGTTACGGAGATGGCCGTACTAGCTTTTGACGGAAACTCACGACTAGACCCGAAGTTAGCCGATCTCATTTCGTCCGTTGAAATTAATAAAAATGCAAATATCTCGGTTAATATTCAAGATAGAGAATAAATGTATAGAACAATATTTATAGTGGGAAATCTGCTTACCTCTGCGCGACGGACTTTTTCCAAGGTTAGCCACGTTTTAGGAATATGTGTTTCATAAGTACATATATTCACCATGATACGAACATGTATGTAGAATGATTCTCATATTAGTAAGGGAGGTTATGATCCACACCATTTCACACCTATTTCAGTATGTATTTGAAAGAGTCTATTCGATTCTAATAATTAATATACTTGACTAAATTAAGCCTTTGAGATTTAAAAAAAATATATAATTCTTATCTTCTTATTTAATAAGTAAATTTATTTTAATATTTAGTACGCGTAGCAAAATTATGTTTGAATTTACTTACATTAATTTATGTTTCATTTCTTGTCAAATATTTCTTTTAAGGGTATCGGAATGAATTTTTGTATAAACTCAATTCTTCACAGCGTTTCTAGTTTTTCAGAAGACGTTGAATTACATCAATCTAGAGCTAAAGCTTAATTGTATTATTAAATATAACATGTCAATTATCAAAATGATTACATAATAATTAATTAATTCATATAAGGTTATTAGCTTTGACTAATTACCTCAATACTGTTGGTATGGATATTATAATACCTGTTAATATATCACAGTTATAATATAATTTAGGCAGATAAAAGAAATGGCTACGCTTCCATTGTAACAATTTATTAAAACGACAAAGCGCTTTCGATGCAGTGCATCATCATCAGTGCCCCCTGGTGACACACAAAAACAATATATACTTATCCCTATTAAAATGTTTTAGATAAAGGGTAAAATAGATAACATCGTCATATAACAATAAAAACTATCTTTCTTAGAACTAAATAATACATAGTTCTTTGTGTCTCAATTACGTGTAGTTCAAAGAACGATAGTTTTTATTGTTTTATGTTATCTATTTTACCCTTTATCTAAAATATTTTAATATTTATTATTTATTTATTTTGGAGCGTTTGCAGCGAGTCGATATTGCTCGTCAAAAAAAAATAAGAACAGAAAAAAAAAACAATGTATATAAACAAAATACAAAAATGAAAACAGTAACAAGAAAAAACTAAACAATACAAACTAAGAACGCAAACAAATAACAAAACGCAATTAAATAACAGAACGCCATCAAATATCAAAACTCAGCTAAATAACAGAAAGCAATCAAATAAAAAAACGTAACTAAATAACAGAACGCAACCAAAGAGACAAAAAAACACGAATCAACAAATAAAAAAAACAAAACATTAAATTCAAAAACAAAAAAACTTGTAAGGAAACTAGATAATTAAAAACTATAAAGACTAATAAAATTACGTAAACAATTTTACTTTCAATGGTTAAAACAAAACTAAAATCAAATAAATTGTAAAGGCGGGGAGCTTTTAAACGGCAATAATAAGAGAGCATTAGACTGAAATAAAAGTATTAAAGAGATAATTTCCTCATAAGAAAGCATTAGACTGAAATATTTACTATTTTATGGAAAGATGAGGGCGAATAATACAAGTCACTATTTGAGTTCTCCATAGACTCAAGTATATATTGAATAAGCAACATATAAAAAAACTTTATAGTAGGGAGCTAACTTTATACAACTTAAATCCTAAAGAATGCTGATTTAGAAACTAACCTTCTGTCTAATTGAACCAAACATTAACATTTATTGATATAGAGGTTGAAAAAAGAAACAAAGGAAATTTAACTTTATAAAATACTTTAGTAGCAAGCCAATAATATTTATACAATATAATGATCGAACGGTCCTATATTATGAGTACTCATTTAATAGTTTGCGTAGATAATGTTAGCATTATAATAAGAAGTAGGTACCTGCGGGAAACATACTTACCTTGAAGTGGATTTTTCTTTCTGTGTTATTTTGTGTTCCCAATGAGATTCTGTCTTCTAGCTGGTGAATACTGGTTGCGGAGACCTTTCTTTCGATGCGGCGATCCTTTTCTGGCACTAGAGTTGCGGGCGGTGAATACTATTCTCTCTTTTGCGGAGCCATCCAACAAGTCCTTTCTCACTCGGGCGAGGGAACCAACTTCTCTAATGTAATGGCCGCTCAAATCAAGTGGGCTCTGTCCTGTAGGCTAGCGCGGCAGTTTCCTCTCCTAGCCACCGCCTACGTGATCTCCATATGTGCGACAGGTTAGTGTTCCAAGTAAGCGCGGGATTTTCAATTCAAAGACGACTGAACATAAATAAAAATTAGTATGTACATTAATAAAATGAGCAGATTAAATTTTTCTAATATTTAAAATATTTACAATCATATGCTCTCACTTTCTTTATCACACATACAAACACGCACACGCGCGCGCACACACACACATTTTAGCTGAAGTTTAAAATATTTAATTTAAGAAGGATTAAAAAGGATTTTAAAATGTAATACTTCTAAACTTATGAGTATATGTTAATGTCATGTAAATGTTGGAGTACTATGGGAATATGTGGGCTACCTTCAGTAAGTAAATCGTGTAAGTCATGAGGGATCCTTTAGATCAGCGATGTCCAACTCGCGGCCCGCGGGCCGCATGCGGCCCGCCATGCCATTTAGTGCGGCCCGCGAAAGCTTATTAGATAAATGTATCAAAAAATTATTTGAAATACCTTTCTTTTGAAAAAATCATAAATTAATAAAATCAAACTAATACCTAATAAACATGCTAGTCATAATTTAATCAAAATACAATATTTATCCATATTTTGTGTTATAAGAGATGGTCAGAATTGTTAGCGTCAAGAATAGAACACAACAAGGCGACGTCATGTCGCGAGCCGAGCAATGTAATGCTTTCGCCTGCCACCACTGCGAGAGCCTACTGCGCATCACAGGTCCCGCACTCTGGGACAGACAATGGTACTAAAACCAGGCTGCGAAAATGTATGGAACGATTCTTTGCAATAAGAAAGGACATCCCGGCATTCCTCAATAAATACGTGCCATCTGACACCACTGAACTTGAAAAGAAGTTTGAAGATCCAGAATTTTTAGTTCAATTAGCTTTTTTAACAGACCTTACCAACCATCTTAACATTTTGAACTCAAGTCTTCAAGGAAAAAATCAAACAATATCTGATTTATTTGGTATCGTCAATGGGTTTCGCAGTAAGTTAAAATTGTTTAAACAAACTTTGGAAAACAAAAACTTGGTACACTTTCCTAACTGTCTCCATTTAGCTGACCAATTCCATGATAAAGATTTTTCAAGCTGCGGTTCTCAAATCCAAGAAGTAATTGACGAGTTCAATACAAGATTCGAGGAATTTGGAAATCTTAAAAGTAGTCTACTGCTTTATAATAATCCTCTTGGAGCTACAATTGAAGACCAACCACCTGACCTACAACTCGAATTATGTGATATGCAAGCTGACGTGCTTTAATGACCAGGCAGGAAAAGGCTCATGATTTTTTTAAATTGCTTCCTAAAGCAAAATTTCCAAAATTGCGAGAGTTTGGACTCAAAATGTCATCAATGTTTGGAAGTACTTACCTATGTGAAAGAGTGTTCTCTTCTATGAAGTTTATAAAAAACCAAAATAGAAACAAGCTTTCTGATGTGTCTCTCCTTCATCTCATGAGGTTGGCTACAACAGAACTACAGGTGGATATTCGTTCGTTGGTGGATGCAGCTGATCGACCACAATGTTCGCACTAATACATGTGCGATTGAATATTCTCATTGCAGTGTTTGTATTAATTAATAACATTTATTGTGACTGCATATTTTTTTATTTGTGTAAATAACACTAATATAAAGAATAATACTTGTTTTGTTATGTTTATTTTATAACCTTATATACGCTCTTATTGCTATTTTTAATTTATATTAAAGTATTATTGTATGGCCCGCAACCATGCTTAGGGTTTTAATTTTGGCCCTTGAGGCTTTGGAAGTTGGACAACCCTGCTTTAGATGTTCACGTCTTTTGCAGTCTGTTAGTATGTGTTTTATTGTAAGCGGAGTATATTTTAATAGAGATAAGTAATTATTGTTTTTGTGAGTCAACGGGGATGGTGTGTGTGTGTGTGTGTGTGTGTGTGTGTGTGTGTGTGCGTGTGTGTAGGTGTGGTTGTGGGTGTGTGTGTGCTTGCTGTGTTTCTGTGCTTGGTGTGTGTGTGTGTGTGTGGGGGGGTGTATGTGTGTGTGTGTGTGTGTGTGTGTGTGTGTGTGTGCGTGTGTGTAGGTGTGGTTGTGGGTGTGTGTGTGCTTGCTGTGTTTCTGTGCTTGCTGTGTGTGTGTGTGTGTGTGGGGGGGGGGTGTATGTGTGTGTGTGTGGGGGGGGGGGTGTGTGTGTGTGTGTGGGGGGGTGTATGTGTGTGTGTGGGGGGGGGGGGGTGTATGTGTGTGTGTGTGTGGGGGGGGGGGGTGTATGCGCGTGTGTGTGTGGGGGGGTGTATGTGTGTGTGTGTGTGTGTGTGTGTGTGTGTGTGTGTGTGTGTGTGTGTGTGTGTGGGGGGGGATGTATGTGTGTGTGTGGGGGGGGTGTATGCGCGCGTGTGTGTGTGGGGGGGGTGTATGTGTGTGTGTGGGGGGGTGTATGCGCGTGTGTGTGTGGGGGGGTGTATGTGTGTGTGTGGGGGGGGGTGTAAGCGCGCGCGTGTGTGGGCGGGGGGGTATGTGTGTGTGTGGGGGGGGGGGTGTATGCGCGTGTGTGGGTGTGGGGGGGGTGTGTGCGTGGGTGTGTGTGTGCGCGCGTGCGTGCGTGTGTGTGTGTGAGAGTGGGTGTATGCGTGTGTGTGTACGTGTGTGTGTGTGTGTGCGCGCGTGTGTGTGTGCGTGCGTGTGCTTGTGTGTGTGTTTCAGAAAGAGAGAGAGTGAGTTATGCTAAGGGTCTTCATTATAAGGGAGGTTCTTAACCCACCTTGCCCGTATAGTAGGGGGCACTAAGGAAGGTATATTAGACAAAATAGGTAGAATGCTGGATGTGGGGGAAGGGGGTAAAGGAGTATAGGGCCGCTATCTGCAGGCCCCAGCCTAATCATAAACTACCCATACAGCTCAGACACTCTCCCTGCCCTCGGAACCATCACCGTTTGACAGGCAATCATTATATACTAGCTGGTGGTAGCCTCTTCTCGCCCACCTATAGCCACCTTCCTTCTTCTACCAAACTCAAAATTTTATCACCGGCCCATCCACAGGAGGATGGGCTACGCAGGTCGCACCACAAAAATATCAATGCAGATGACAATCTAGCCCACGGTACTACTTGTGGGGAGGGGAGGCTGATACAGAAATCTACAAAAATCTACATGAAATTCCCAACCAGTTAATAGAAAATGTAAATATGTTCTGGAAAATAATATATATTTAAATATTCGATAAAGTTATAATAAATTATTTCTGTATTAATATTGTATCTATGTTATTGAAAAATATGACTGAAACTGAGAATATAATTCTTTCATTTTCAGTCGAATTTGGAACATGGAGCGGTGGTTATTTTAAAAAAGTCCGTCAGGCAGGAGCTGCGTAAACTAAGCAGATTTCCCACGTGAAGTTATATAATAGAGAAATCTGCATACTGCTAACATTTAACACCACCGTGAGAAAAACAAGCGGTAATGAGAACTCGCTAAGATAATTTTAATAAGCTCCCAACGGAAACGCCGTATGAATTGTAAAAAAATAGGCCTGCCAACCACTGAGAGCTGAACAGATAGACATATTCTTCACCGGAATGAAAAACAATTACTGATATACATCTGAATATAGCACATTAACTTTATTACAAACTATTTGCTATATCTAGTACTGCAATTTATAATGAATCAGAATAATTTATATTTTAATAACTGAAATTTTAGTAATAAAGAAGGGGCCGGGGGGGGGGGCATCTATCTCACAAAGTAAAAGGTTAGAAGACAAGAACGGAGAAAGGTTAGGTTACAGGAGCGCTGAGCAGTCACGGAAACGGACGAACAAATCCGGAAACTTCCGAGAATAGCCGCACACACACACACAAAATAAAAATGCAAATATCTTGGTTAATATTCAAGAGAATAAATGTGTATAACAATATTTATAGTAAATTTAATTTGCAATAAGATTGTTTCTATACAATTTTTCGATGCGACGTACAGTAACAAGTAAAAAATCCCCCTCCCACTGGTCCGATTTCAGCCATTAACGAGCTTGATCTGTCTTTTTACATAAAACGATTAAACACCGAGTTTGGTAACGATCATACAAAAATTGCGACCGCTAGTGCGTTAACAGACAAATCTTTGTCTCTCTCTCTCTCTCTCTCTCTCTCTCTCTTTATATATATATATATATATATATATATATATATATATATATATATATATATATATATATATATATATAATTTTGAACGGACCTCATTTTCGTCATCTCCTGGGTACGATCGATGGGCATTTGAAGAAAATTTTCGAAAATCGGGTGAGTACGACCTCAATAGCTGATTTCCCTGCTATTGATTTCCCTGGGAAATCTGCTAATAATATAAACACTAGATCAGTAGGATATAGACCCTTGATAAAGGAAAGTAATATGGCTTTTGCGTAATTCCATTGTTGTTACTGACCCATACCTCGAGTTAATTATTATTAGCCCGCCTCTCTCCAATTTGTTCCTTCTAATTGCGTAGGACACCGACCAGTAAAGTATTAGTAATTATTTATGTCAGTTAATATTTCTTCTTGGAGATATTAATGAAAATATGTTTGATAAGTGTCATATTTAACGGTTTTTAACAACGACTGCGTGAAAAATCGATTGGAGACGTAAAAGGACAAAATCCTCAGAGAATTAATTTTCTCCTTAGAACCTGTCAACTTTTAGTTTGCTTGGTCGGCCTAAGAATCCCCTCTACGCAAAATGACGGGTCAGATGACCAAACCAGATCATCTCCATTAATCCATAAAATATTTAATAGGACCTCGCTTTAAGGATAATTTTACCAATCCATATGTATCCAAGAAATTATACTGAAAAAGTGTAGTTTATTACAGTTTTTGGAGATTGGCGCCAGAATCGTCATATAGAAAAAATCTCGGGTATAAAACAGTTTTAAAATTTAATTTTCTATAAGAATCCATTATTAAAAATATACCTGACCACAAAACAAATCCAGATTTAGGAGCGCTGGAGAAGAGCTGGACCATTGTAGAAAGTAGTTATAATAATAAGTTTAATAAAAATTATGTTGTGCTCCTAGGGTATTGTCGGTTAATAGAATAACTAATGGAAATATGAACAATAATATACCTTGGGGGTGAAATGAAAAGGCTCTCGAAATAAGTGAATGAATGAATACCTTTAAACAAAAGTAAATTATTAAAAAAAAAAAAGTAGTATCACTTCTGCACCAATTGCACCAATGAAAGGGCCAGAAAGAGGCGAGAGAAGAAGGAAATAAAATAAATGGAGAGGAGATTTAAATAGGAATTTGGAAACTCACCACTCTCCTACAATAGATAATTCAGAGCTGTATTCTCAGGAGGAGCAATCCCGCAGAGCAGAAGAAGAAGAAGTCTCGGCCAACATCACACGACATGCAGGAAGCCCAACATCACATGGAAGCCTGGTCGAAAATACCTATACAACGATACATAGGTATACTATGACATTAGATGTATACTATATGAAAGTCCTCGGAGCCTAATAATAACCTAAACATAGAGCTTAACTGATTCTCTCTGTTCTTGTAACCATAATCGTTTGCTGTCTATGGTTATGGACAGGGTGGTGGGCGACACTATTCGCTCACTCGCCAGTACGCTTTACCTACGTACATTCTTTTCCCGACCTCCTATTTTTTAACCCTATGGGTTATAAGCTGTCTCACAAATATCTATCCAGGAAAGCTGATATGACATGGTTTTAAGTGCGGGGGAGAGTTGACATAGGAAAGCGGGAACAGCGGTGGAAGTGTGAAGGAAACAGGTGAATTTGTATGACACTAAGGTGCTAGTAAAGGAAAAAGAGGTAAAGTAGCCCTGAAAATGGTAGATAGGCCCAGAAATTTAAATAGGGATGGCCAAGGCCGGCTCTGAAGGTGTGTAAGGATCGAGCTGTTAGCAAGCACTCTGGGCCACTTAGAGAGACAGAGAGTGTACCAAAGGGAATAATATAAACTAAATGACCTCCACTGGTTATTGTATATTATAATGAACTGAATGCAAGAAATGGAGGTAACTTCAGCCCCTAGACAATATGAACCCTGACGAAGGTGGTCACAGTGCTAAAAAAGATCGCAGCACAAGTGGCCAGAACCCCAAAATACAGCAGGTTTATGGTGCTCATAAAAATAATGTATTCCTTTTTAAAGTGTTTCTAATATTTGAATATTGTATTCTTTGTTAGATGTAAAATCAACTCAATTACTGACTAAAAAAAATTGTTCTGATCATGTTGGACTTTTAGCAGATTTCCCTAAGGGAAAATCAGCTATTGACGTTGTGCTCATGACGCGATTTTTAATAAATTTCTTGAAATGTACATCGAGCCTACGAAGATGAAGACGAAACAAATAATATAAGTTTGTTTTTCTTTTCATTTGCCTCATGAGTTGACATTTCATATTTTCCAACACATTGGTTTGAATGGGATATCTATATCGAGGAAAAACACTAGGAAAATTGATAAATTTCTTGAAATGTACATCGAGCCTACGAAGATGAAGACGAAACAAATAATATAAGTTTGTTTTTCTTTTCATTTGCCTTATGAGTTGACATTTCATATTTTCCAACACGTTGGTTTGAATGGGAAATCTATATCGAGGAAAAACACTAGGAAAATTGATAAATTTCTTGAAATGTACATCGAGCCTACGAAGATGAAGACGAAAATGAGGTCCGTTCAAAACACACACGCATATATATATGCATATATATATATATATATACATACACACACACACACACACACACACACACAACGCAGTTGCGATTTTTATTTGATCGTTGTGAAACTATGATATTTGAACGTTTTATTTAACACTAAAGATAAAGTGCGTTAACGGCTGAAATCAGACAAGAGGGGGGGGTGAGTTAAAGGGGGAATTTAAAAAAAAAAAATCAAAAATATCTTCGTTATTGGATCGAAAAATGTAAAGAACCAATCTTATTGCAAATTTAATGTCCTATAAATGTTATTAGGGGCTCAGGTTAGACTTGTGAGTGAAAGCGTGGACCTAATCTCACATGGTAGGCCTAGAGGGGCGAGTTCGATTCCCGCCTGGACAAAGGAATTTATTTATTGACGAAATTCATTAAATAAAATCCCCAACCCCACCCTGGCTAGAAAAGAGTGGTAACCTGTAGATAACGCGTCCCACTTAGCCTTAGTTACAATAAGAGGACGTTAATAAATAATTGAACTTAAATGTTATTATTCACACTTTTTATATATATTTTATATTAATCGCGATTTTGCATTTTCAATTCAGTAAATGCCCTCTTATAACACTAAGCTTATATACCCAATATTGTTTTCAACAGATCATTACTTGATGAAATATATGCAAATACGTTGTGTTATGATGTCATCAATTAAGATTTATTTCTCCAGCCATTTCCTGCTTATCTCTACAGTTAATTCTAATGGAGCACTTCTTGTAAAAAAGCTTAAACTGTCCATTAATGCTAATTATTAAGAAAAAAATAATAATACATACACAATGGAATCGAGATAAAAACTCCATTTGCTGAATTTATTCATCTGAAGCCAAAAGTTTCTTTCGACTAGGGATTGAAAAAACTTGTTGGACATTGGCGAAATCTATTGTAGCCGACCGAAGTTATTTTGAATAAAAATAATATAAGTTTTTCCTTCCATTTGCCTCATGAGTCGACATTTCATATTTTCCAACACATTGGTTTGAATGGGAAATCTATATCGAGGAAAAACACTAGGAAAATTCGTTTACTGAAAATCAAGCGTCCATTCATTCCAATCACTGATTGTAGAATAGTTATTTATTATACAAGTGACGAAAGTAGATCATTTTACAACTCAAGTGAAACGTTTACCCACACGAGCGAAGCGCGTGTGGTAATTTCCCGAGAGTTGTAAATTCTACTTTCGTCACGAGTGTAATATTAATTTTTTTCTGTAATCGTGTAATACATGATCAGATCTAACCAGAATAGCTGATTTCCCTTAAGGGAAATCTGCTAATATGAACAAAATTAGGATGTTGTGAAGATTATGGTATGTTGTTGGTAGGTTATAAGCATGGTCGTGAAAGGTTATAAGCATAGTTATAAAACAACTAGTGATGATTGTGAAGTAGTGCAGTTATAAACAAGTGCAGGTTATAAACAAGGAAGGTAATTATTATTATATTTAAATTTTAAAATATATTGATTATTTCCACCAATAATTCATTCACATTTCAATTTATTTTGTTAAAATAAATTCTTACAACGTTAAGAAACATTTAAAAGCATTTAATTTCCAACTTCAAATTATTTTTTAATTTATACTTATTACTAATTAAGAAGGCAATTCACTTTCTTCACTTGTGAAGAAAGTGATTACTTTCTTCACTCTATTGCAAAATGTTTCACATTCTTCACTCATTTCAGTTTAGTAATGTTACCATTATTCAACGATTACAGAAAAATGTATTTATTGGCTTTGGTAGTTAGGCTATGGAGGTTAGCATAAACGCCCCCCTGGTGTTTCCCATCAGTCGATATTTCCCGGATATACGATATCATCTTAATACAAAGCTCTGCTTAATTGCTCTAGATAATTGATCTACTCTCATCTCTCAGAGTTCAGATTTTGTATACCGACTTTAATTAGTTTGTTACTGCAGTAATTGCACAGTGCACTATTAATACAGTTAGTTGTGAAATTGTAGCGTCGTTCATCCTTACCATATAAGGCATATGTAAGTATAATTAGTAATATCAGGCACCGTCGAGTTTTCAGATGTATATGTCCGTTAGTGTTCATTGCTATAGGAAACTGAGATTGGGGGTAACAAGATATTTGTTTCTCTCTTTAATTTATTGATAGCAGACAAATTGGCACACGAACACTACGGAATTTATAATAACAACTGCGAATTAAATCAATTGCTAATGCAAAGATAGTGAAATTGTTATATTCACGCCTTCAAACGATATTAACCGCAAGCATAAAAATTCGTGTATTTCTGTTAGAGAAAAATATGACTGAAAATGTGATTGTAATTCTTCCAATTAAATTCCAATTGCCCAGGTGAGAATCGAACTCACGACTCCAGGTTTATCTTATGAGATTAATAAGTACCAACATGAATGAATTTAACATAATTTTAATTGCCAGTTTCAAAAATGCATGGTTTTAAAATTTTATTGAAGCCGTTTTCATTGTTCTCGGAATGATGTTTTTAGCAGATTTCCCTTAAGGGAAATCAGCTATTGAGGTTGTACTCATGACGGAATTTTCGACATTTTTCTTCAAATGTCCATCGATCCTACCTAGGAGATGACGAAAATGAGGTCCGTTCAAAACTGTATATATATATCTATATATATATATATATATATATATATATATATATATATTTGTCTGTTACCGCTCTAGCGGTCGCAATTTTTGTTTAATCCTTACCAAACTTCATATTTAAGCGTTTTATGTAAAAATAAAGATCAAGTTCGTTAACGGCTGAAATCGGACCAGTGGGAGGGGGGGTTTAGAGGGGAGGATTTTCGAAAATTCGAAATATCTCCGTTACTATTCGTCGGATCGAAAAGTTATACAGAATCAATCTTATTACAAATTAAATTTACTATAAATATTGTTATATACATTTATTCTCTATCTTGAATATTAACCGAGATATTTGCATTTTTCAGTTTTCACCAAACCGCCACTTCTATACATGTTACGTAAACAATACTCTGATACATAATAAATCACATTATTGGAAGTTTAAATACCAAAAATTGTATTCAAGAGACCTTTATTATACGAGATACATGCAAATATGCACTGGTGACTCCCCCCCCCCCATCTTAAAGTTTTGGACTACTAAAATTTTATTGATTGAGATAACAATTATTCTGACTCATTATTAATTACAGTACTAGATATAGCAAATAGTTCTCAATAAAATTAATGTGTTATATTCTGATATATTTCAGTAATTGTTTTTCTTTCCGGTGTGAGGCGGTACCCGTTTGTTTACATTTCTAACCTAACGCTTCCTGTCGGCAGGCTATTGAAATTGGATGAAACATTTCTTATTTCCGTTTGTATTTATTCACGGTGTTGTGTTGGCAGTATGTATATTTATCTATTACTAAACTTCACGAGGGAAATCTGCTTAGTTTACGCAGCCCCTGCGTGACGGACTTTTATTTTCTTATATCAGGGCTATCATATTTTCCCAAAATACTAAAATTGATATACTATTAATTAATTACCAATATAATCGTGCAATATTTTACTAAACCTGTACTCACAAACAAGCAAGTATACCAGACCTAAACACAAACAACACACTAAAAGCGTAAACAACCGAATAAGGATACGGGCAACGACATACTACACGAAAACAATTTACCTGGACACAAGATACAACCACCCTTCGTTTGACTAATGTAAGCAAAAAGACACAGACTAAAACGTAAACAACCTAATACGGTGAACAGACATATAAAACCAACTGACCAACGGACACCTCAGTACAACTCTAGAAGGCTTGAAGATGGTGCCTTTGCATGGAAAGCACTTGCCAACTGTACTCGATCATCAGCCAGTGACGTCGGTATTCACCGACAGATATGACAACAGTTGATATACTCATACTTGAGAATCAGAAAGTTTTCAAAAATAATTATTTGCTTCTGCCTTGTATACATTAAAATTTATATTTAGTTGCTCTCCACGAACTTTCATAGTTGTATACACAAGTTTTATATTTCTTTCACTTAAATAATATTTATCAGAAAAGTTAAAATGTAATAATTGAGCCAGCTGATTAAGAACCTACAGCTGAATAGCCTGTTGTCTTTGCTCACAGAATGTATCTAATTATACTATTTACAATGAAGTCGCTTCCACTGGTTTATTTAAATAGTAAACCATAACAATTAAGGGAATGCTAGGGAACACTTCTTAGGCATGAAAGTCATATTTTAGCAGATTTCCCTTAAGGGAAATCAGCTATTGAGGTTGTACTCATGACAGAATTTTCGAATTTTTTCTTCAAATGTCCATCGATCCTACCTAGTAGATGATGAAAATGAGGTCCGTTCAAAACTCTCTCTCTCTCTCTCTCTCTCTCTCTCTCTCTCTATATATATATATATATATATATATATATATATATATATATATATATATATTGTTCTGTTACCGCTCTAGCGGTCGCACTTTTTGTTTGATCGTTACCAAACTCGATATTTAGTTGTTTTATGTAAAAAGAAAGATCAAGTTCGTTAACGGCTGAAATCGGATCAGTGGGAGGGGGGGTTTAGAGGGGAGGATTTTCGAAAATTCGAAATATCTCCGTTATTATGCATCGGATCGAAATATTGCACAGAATAAATCTTATTGAAAATTAAATTTACTATAAATATTGTTATATATATTTATTCCCTATCTTGAATATTAACCGAGATATTTGCATGTTTATTAAATTTGGGCCGATAACGGATTTTTGAATTTCCCACCAGAAGGTAGTTCGGCCCTTTGCCGTAACTGTTCTCGCATGGAGGTTTCTCTATTGTATAACTTCACTTGGGAAATCTGCTTAGTTTACGCAGCCCCTGCGTGACGGACTTTTATATAAATAGAGCATGCTGGCGAGTTTCATGGCCTCTTGGATGACATGCCTAACCAGTCTTAAAAATTTTCATATGTAGTTACATTCTGGATACGCTATTAAACTATATTATTTATCTGTATTGAGAACTTATGATTGGTCAACGAGTACTTTTAATGGTGGTATCTTTGTTTCTAGGAAAGATATCAATTCAGAATTCGACCATTTTATTACAAGGGCACTACAAACCTTCTCCCATCTACAATTACTAAACGTCTATCACGCAGGGGCTGCGTTAACTAAGCAGATGTATATGTATATTTACCTCAAAACGTAAAAAAAAAAACAATGAGAACAATATTTGGTATTTAGGCTTCAAATAATGAGCTTCATTATATTATATGACAGCTTATTGTCAATATGGCATGAGTAAGAGTGGGGGTTTACTAAAGACCGAAAACTAAAAAAATGCAAATTTCCGATGTATAGTAACGGAGGTATTTTGAATTTTCAAAATTCTCCTCCTCTACCCCCCCCCCCTCGCACTGGTCTGATTTCAGCCATTAACGAACTTAATCTTCCTTTTTAATTAAAACGCTTTTATATCGAGTTTGGTAAAGATAAGACAAAAATTGCAGCCGCAAGAGCGGTAACAGACAAATATATAGCTAGATAGATATATCTATCTGTATATATATTTAGTTTTGAACGGACCTCATTTTCGTTATGTCCTCCTGGGTAGGATCGATGGACGTTTGAAGACATTTTTCAAAAATCGCGTCATGAGTACGACCTCAAATTTTATTCGGATCAAGACTTATAAAGTTTCATACTATAGTAAAGAACAGTTGCCGAAGGAGTTTATCCAGAGATTGTCTTTAGAGCTCGTTTAAGGTTATTAGGGTAAAATGATTTGTCTATGCAACAGAGCAATTGGTTTTGCCGGAGCATTTTCTTCCTTTAGAATTCTTAAAGGCACCCTTTGTCCACAGCTTTCTAACAGACATTGGAAAATTCGCATAGTCATTTATGAGTTTTCCCAATCATTAGACTGCTCCTTCTCATTAGGAGCCGTTATTCATATGGAAATAAGGGGTGGAACTAGAGGGTTCTATGATGACTAAGAAGGTATTTCATTGATTGACCCTTCCCCTGGAAACTTATTCCTTATTCAAGGGTTCCATTTATTTCTAAGGAGCTTTAAGATGAATGTATGGTCAAATTCATTTCTATGTAGGTCCATACAGCAACCCAGAGTCTGGCATATAACTAGGCCACTGATTGCTTCCTTCAATTCAAGTGGACGTTCAGAACACGTTTACCATGTTGTGGAATTTCTTTTGAAAGCTACAAATAAGAGTTATTTGGCTTCATTTTCTCGCTTTACTTGGTCTGTACTAGTTTCAGATGTAGTCAATTGTTTGGTCGCATTGACGGACATGTCCTACATTAAACTGTAAGTTTCCATCTATTCTACGCAAATTTAACCAGATTTCTTGAATGGCGGGTGAAGAGACCACTTGGCATTATGGTAATGAAATGAATTTCATTCAGTTATAATGAGAAACTGTGGACGACTGTGTATTGACGATATATGAATGATTTGATTTTTAACTAAGATTTCACTATTCAATTTTTCGATCCGATGCATAATAACGGAGATATTTTGAATTTTCAAAAAAAAAAAAACCCTCAGCAGGGGCTGCGTAAGCTAAGAAGATTTCCCAAGTGAAGTTTTAATATAGAGAAATCTACATAGCGGTAAGACAAGTAAAAGGTTAGAAGGCAAGAACGGGGAAAGGTTAGGTTACACGAGTGCCGAATAGTTACGGAAACGGCCGAACTAATCCGGAAACTTCCGACAATAGCCGCACACACACTTAATAAAAATGCAAATATCTCGGTTAATATTCAAGATAGAGAATAAATGTATATAACAATATTTATATAAATTAAATTTAATTTTAAATAAGAAAGGTTCTATACAATTTTTCGATCCGACGTACAGTAACGGAGATATTTTGAATTTTCAAAAATCCCCCCTCTAACCCCCCCTCCCACTGGTCCGATTTCAGCCATTAACGAACTTGTTCTTCCTTTTTACATAAAACGATTAAATTCCGAGTTTGGTAACGTTCAAACTAAAATTGCGACCGCTAGAGCATTAACAGCACACACACACACACACACACACACACACACACACACACACACACACACACACACACACACACATATATATATCATTTTGAACGGACCTCATTTTCGTCTTCTCCTGGGTAGGATCGATGGAGATTTGAGGAAAATTTTCGAAACTCGCGTTAAGAGTACGACCTCAATAGTTGATTTCTCTTAAGGGAAATCTGCTAAAAATTGCAAAATCAAAAGATTACAGTCTCAAGTTGACTATTTTGGTATCATTATTTTGCCTTAAAATGGCCTTATTTTGAAACAAAAGAATATTTGCCTACATATGTACCTTGAAGACGACAACAGACGTATATTTATATTACTACATTAGGACTTAATTCTCTAAATAAAACCAGATAGTTATGGTTCTTTTTAACTAAATGCCTCAAACAAGAAGTTTATTAACACAAAAACGCACGTGTTCAAATGCTGTATGAAAACTTATGACAAGTGGACTTTTTTTTTTCTTTCCCCACCTCAGCTTTACTTTTGGGTTTCCCCATACCAGCGGTTTCCATTTAATAAGAGATATAAAATTTTGAATAAATAAACTGGGCCAGGCAACGTAGCCTAGCTCACCGAGCACGGCTAAGCATAAAAGTGCAATATTTGGGAGATTTAGTTAAGTCCGAAAAGTCCTAGGGGAACCCGCAGCTGCGACTCCTTTGCCTCTGTTCAGAGAAGTGGCAGCAAGAGCCTAATTATCTAGCTTACATACCTAAAGCCTAAATACTAACCTAAACTCACATAAACAATACATATGTACATATAATTTACAAATAAATACATTTTTACTTGGTTTTCAACACTTCTTGGGAAAAGGTCCTGAAGGCTGAAAATCTATCAGCGTCGTTTACCAACATATATATGGTAACTCTCAGGAGGCTAGTTCACATGTGAGAAAGCACTCATTAGCCGAATACGCTTGAACAAACTGTTGATACGCGACACAAGTGTACCTCTAGGACTCCTCAGACAATGCCTTACCCTTGATCAGTACTAGCGTCAATCATGACCATTGCCATGCTATGTTCAATGACTGGAATACTAAAGCTCTTCAGAGCTTTAGAGTCCCGGTTCATTTGTGGAGGTTTGAGGATTGTTTTTTCTAACAGTTTTAATGTCAAACTAGTATGAAGGTGAGGCCACTCAGCGTTTTTATGTCCGAAAATGATACCCAGTTACGTCTGATTATTATGTACCTTGGCGTGCTATATTGTCTCCTCAAGCACAGAGGGTGACCACTGATGAAATGGGACAACGAGATGAGGCGGCTGAAGAGCTACTTCACAGCGAGTTGGCGCTTGACAAGCCCGTGACGCATGGGCTGCGTTAACTAAGCAGACTTCCCATGGGAATGTTTATAATTGACAAATCTAATACTGGTAACACTACCGTTAATGCTAAGGGAATAAATACAAACGATACTAATAAGAAATCATTCAGTCAATTTACAAGTCAATAACTACAACGGAAAGCGTCTGAATTCTAAACAAACAGGGCAGCCAACTTCGCAGCGCTGAATAGATGGAATCTAAACCGGAAAGATGAACAATTAATGAAATATATCTGAATATAAAATATTAATTTTATTGAAAACTATTTACTATAGCTAGTGGAGTAATTTGAAATGAATCAGAATAATTTCTGTCTCAATCACTCAGATTTTAGTAATCCAAGAAAAAAAGAAGGGGGGGGGGTCAACAGAACGTATTTGTTTGTATCTCGTAAAATAAAGCTTTGTTGAAAACAATATTTCTTATTTTACCTTGTTATAAAGTGGTTCGTCATATAACGGCTTATTATTAATATGACACCAGTTGGAGGGGGTTTTTACTTAAAACGTATAACTATAAAATCGAAAAATCTCGGTTAATACTCATTACATGTATGAAAATATTTATAGAACAATATTTATATTAAATGTAATTTTCAATAGGATTGTTCCTATACAATTTTCGATCCGACGTATAGTAACAGAGATATTTCTAATTTTAGAAATTCCTCCCCTCTAACCCCCCTCCCCCGGTCCGATTTCAGCCATTAAAGAACTTGATCTTTCTTTTTACATAAAACGACTAAATATCGAGTTTGGTAACGATTAAACAATAATTGCGACCACTAGAGCGGTAACAGACAAATATATCATCTATATCTATCTATCCATCTATCTGTCTATCTACCAATATATATATATATATATATATATATATATATATATATATATATATATATATATATATATATATATCACTTGAGGGAAATCTTCTAAAAGGCAAATTGAAGAACACTACAAAGTACATTTTATGCAAATATTGAACTCAAAAATCTTCGGCCTAGTATGAGGTTTGCATTTAAAATTTACCTTCATACTAAAGCAGGGGACATACTTCATACTAAAGCATCATTTAATTTTTATTTTATTTTATTTCAGTAGAAATTGTACATACCGCATACGTGATTGGTACATACCTATAGAAGTCACGACAATACTAGTCAAATGGGTTCATGGAGGACCAAAACGTATAACTTCTTTGATTTGTGAAATGAGAAATTTTCTCCATGCAATACTTCCTTCACTTCGAACAAGAAATAATAATTAACCGTTAAAAGGGCTACGCTTATTTATATCAGGGACATAAAAAAATTGTGTAATTCTTATGTTGCTGGATGTGGGAATCGCAGATCTGGACAACAGGTCATAATAACAAGTCTTCCCACCAATTTCTTTATTAATGCATAAGGCCTTTCGGCACTAACGTGTCATCATTAGGGGCTAACAACAAAACAAAAATTAGAGACATGTTTAAGGCTATATGATATATCAAAAACTTACATTTGAAATGTTTCGACTTAAATAACCGTCACTACTCCCTTCTTCCTATCGTCCCATCGCGCTTCTTCCTATAATGGGAAAAATCCTTGAAAAGCTCATCCTTAAACGCCTATACCCACTCCTTGACCCCAAACTTCCTCCCCATCAATTTGGTTTCCAAAAATCCCATTCCACTGTCCAGCAATACCACAGAATAGTCGATTATCGCCTCCTCATTCGAAAACAAGAAGTACTGCACTGGAGGCTTCCTTGACATAGCCCAAGCTTTTGATAAGGTGTGGCACCGAGGTTTAATGTTCAAACTAAAAAATACACTCCCTTTCACCTACTACCTCATCCTTAAATCATACCTTTCCGACAGACATTTTCAAGTTTCATTGGGTTCCTCAGTTTCTCCCTTATTCCCCCAACTGGCAGGTGTACCACAGGGGGGCGTCCTGAGTCCTTTCTTATTCCCTACCTATACTGCCGACATCCCATCACATCCCGAAACTCCCCTTCTCATGTATGCAGGTGATACTGCAATCTTGACGTCCAACTCAGGCCAAATATGGAATCCGCATCTTTACAAGAGCACCTAGCTCTGCTAGAATCCTCGCTGACTCAATGGAGGATCCTTGTCAACAGCGGCAAATCAAGCCGTGTAACATTTACTCTCCGACGTGCTCAACTGCACACTAATTCCACAAAAATTAAGTATCTACGACTCACAGCAGTCAAGCGACTAATTTGGAAACCTCACTTCTCATTAAAAAGACAAGAATCGAATCGACGGTACATACTTCTACCAAGACTACTCGACAACAGATCTCAACTATCACTGCATAATAAACGATTGATTTACAGTACTCCGACCAATATGGACATACGGACTTGAAATTTGGGGCTCCACTAAACCTTCAAATTCCTACAAAATCCAAACCCTCCAATCCAGAATACTCCGTAAAATTACAGATTCCCCATTTTATTTTAATTTAACTCTCCATAATGACCTCAACATTCCTTTTGTCCATAGCCTCGCCCAATCCCGATATCAGAAATCCCACTCTCTCCTGCCCGCACATCCTAATCTTTTAGTCGAATCACTTTCATCTACCCATATTCCAGAAAACCCAAGAGGACGTCTGAAGCGTAAGTGGACCAGAGATGTTCTTGTGTAGTGCACAGTATAACTCCAAATAGTACAATCCAATGTTCCCTCCAATGTGGCTATTGTCAATGGACAACTTCCCACCTCAAGCCAATTGTTATATCATTCATACCATTTGCTTTATTGTTGCAAATAAAAAAAAACTTAAATTTAAAAACATTAAAATCAGAGTCAATCGTCAAAAGTAATAAATATTATTTAAATTAAACATTAAAATCAGAGTCAATCGTCAAAAGTAATAAAATATTATTCAACATTCCTCCAGCATTTAAAAAATGAAAAACACGAGAATGCCCCACATGAGGTAGCTCTATGGGTTAGTGATTATGACCAGAAAGAAATTGGTGGGAAGACGTCTTGTTATTAAGAACTGTTTCTCAAAAGTGAATTATACCTGGCTCCTATACTTCACTTTCCCAGGTAGGCTCACATTTCCTAATGTTCTACTTAACTCTTTGACAAAATAATCCTTTGGTTTCTGTATATTACACATTTAAGCAGAATTTCCATAGAGATCTTCAATGAAAACGTCACTATGCATAAAAGAACGAACGGGCTACATCTAAAGCGGCATCATTATGTAAATTCTTCAGGACCATAGGCCTGGGTCTTACCTTTATACCAAAGTTAAAGCTTGGCTAAAATAAACAAAAAAGTTGAAACAAAAGGTTACACATTCATAATCCCCTACGTTGTTATTGGTTTTATTATTAGTATTTTTATTAGCAGACTAAAGGGAAATCATCTATTAAGGCAAATGAGAAATCTCCTCAATGACCTTTTGAAGGATTTTTGATGATTATGTAAGTATAAGACAATGATTGAATCTTTCTCAAAGAGGAGCCTAAAATGAAGATAACCTTTATCTGGGTTATCCGAGGAAAAAATATATTTTTGTACTACCGAGAAAGCGATATCTAAGTGAGAAGTCTTAAGGATTCCCAAGAAACTCTGTGAGTTGTTGCTTTCGAGGAATCTCTTTGTTATATATATTCATCTTTCTTCTTGGTTGATATCGACAGATCAGCCTTCAGGACCTTCGCCCATGAGGCGTTGAAAACGATGTAAAAATGTATTTATTTGTAAATCATATGTATATATGTATTGTTTATGTGAGTTTAGGTTAGTATTTAGGCTTTATGTTTGTAGGCTAGTTAATTAGGCTCTTGCTTCCACTTCTCTGAATAGAGGCAAAGGAATCGCAGCTGCCTAGGACGTTTTGGACTTAACTAACTCTCCCAAATGTTGCACTTTTATGCTTAACTGTGCTCGGTAAGCTAGGCTAAGTTACCTGGCCCAATTTATCTATTTAAAATTTTATATCTCTTAATAAATGGAGACCGCTGGTATGGGGAAACCCAAAGGTACAGCGGGGACAGAGGTGGGGAAAAAACATGATATCAACAGATCTTATTTGTAAATCAATATAAAGGCTACTATTTTTGATATCATATTCTTCATTCACTTAATGTATAATCCAATTCAATTTTAATGAAAAAAAAAAGTCCGTATCGCAGGAGCTGCATAAACCTAACAGACTTCCCAGGTGCTGTTACTCGTATGACGCAACTGGTCTTATCTCACCATATATTCACTGTCTCTAAATAAAAATACGACGTCAACCCACCCGGTATCACCAGCTACCGGGTCACCTACCTTCTTAGTTCCATTCCACCACATCACAATTACCACCTCCCTTAAAATGGAACTATAGTTCAGTAGAAGGGGAACTATCCATTCTCACCCCCGGTGGGTCATACCACCTTATCACCATCAAGAACAGAAGCTGGTCTCCGATAAAAAAAAAATCCGATGATTAGAAGTGGGGTTTTATGGAGTCCGAAACAAGAACGAATTCCCTTAATATTTGAGTTACGAAAAAATGTATAAAACAACAATTTAAGAGCAACATAATTGTAGTTCATCAAGTGTTGCGTCCAGAGAGCTATTATTTTTTTTTAAGTTTATTTTCTTTAGTATTTTTTGTAAGCATCCCTTCGGGAAGAGGAACGCAGAATAAGCTTCAAGACGTCGCTCCTCCAGATAGAGCAACCTATGCCATCTAGTCGCAACGCGTGGAAACACATCAAGCAATCCTCGGCAGGACGAATTCCTTTTCCAAAGACAGGATTCAGTCAGATGTCCCAGGACTCTGGTTCGAGACTCTACAGTGTAGTGTAGACACATCTTTTTAGCCTAAAAAGGACTTTCAATAATGACTGGCTAAAGAACTTTATAGCGGGCCTGGAGTTTTGCATGTTAACCGACCAAGTTCATAAATTCATCAGAATCGAAGGACAGACAACTCTTCTCCATGCCGGCTGATCTTACCACGTCTAATACCGAAGTAAGGATGCTCCTATTTCATGAATATCCAACGATCCAGCTCACCCCATATCTTCTTCAAGACCTACAGTCCATACCCCTTAGTCAAAATTTAACTAATAAAATAACCCTTTATGTAAGCATTTTCGGTTATCCCCCCCCTCCTTTAAAACCCTGTAAATTCCTAAATATATATTAACAAGAGTATCTTATGCTCTCTACTTTCTACCACAAAACATATCATAATTCTTCTTATATGGAGTCAGATCTTCTATCAGAGGTCAGTTGTGTAGGAGGGTGCCTCCCTAATTGCAGGCAGGTCTCAGACACAACATCAAGATTGGATGTTCATTTTTCGATTCAACTCATAATAACTGCAAACGAATAAACTATATATATAGTTTTGGATGGACTTCATTGTCAAAGTTCCCTCCGTGGGATCGATTAGCATTTGAAGAAATGTTTGGAATATCGCGTCATGAGCACAGCCTCAATCGCTGATTAAGGGAAATCTGCTAGAAGTAAGCAATTGATGTACTTAAGAAACTCCGGTATCTCGGCGAGTTGGCACGATGACGAATAAATATATCTTGGATTCATACCTGTTTTAGCTGATTTCCCTTAAGGAAAATCAGCTATTCAGGTCGTACTTATGACGCGACTTTCGAAATTTGTCTTCAAATGTCCGTCGATCCTACCTAGAAGATGACGAAAATGAGGTCCGTTCAAAACTTTATATATATTTCTGTTACCGTTCTAGAGATCATAATTATTGTTTAATCGTTACCAAACTCGACATTTAATCGTTTTATGTAATAAGAAAGATCAAGTTAGGTGTTGGCTGAAATCGGATTAGGGGAGAGGGGGAGGGTTTAGAGGAGAGGACTTTCGAAAATTCAAAATATCTCTGTTACTATACGTCGGATCAAAATATTGTATCGAAACAATCTTACTGAAAATTAAATTTATGATAAATATTGTTCTATACATATTTTCAGTATAGTGAGTATATTTGGATTTTATAGTTTTACGCTTTTAGTAAACCCCCACTCCTACTAGTGGCATACTAATAATAAGCTGTCATATCATGTCACATCACCACTTCATTACAAGGTTAACCCTCGTCTCCTACAGTGGTTCTTCCTCCCACATTTCCTACGGTGGGTCGGATCCGACCATGCTGGCTCCTGAAGGGCGTAATCATTAATTATGCAGGAAAAGGATAAATATTGATTAAAAACTAAAAAAAAAATTGTTATTTACTTTAATGTTGAAAAAAGTTAACATTGATACTTATATCAGTCTTCATTGTCTTTTGACTAAATTTTGACAGACTCTTAAAGTTATATACTTAAATTATATAAAAAAAAAAATACAAAATACAAAATAAAGGAACAAAAGTGAGAATTAAATTCAAGAAAACTTGTTGTCTTATCGTCATAACCTGCATTCCTCGAGGATAAATTCAAATCGTGCTCGGGACATAGTACATCGAAACATGGGTGGACCATAAATTTGGGAAAACATTTCGTTGGTATTCAGGGTGGAATTTTTCAATGTGTCACTCAAATAAAGGAGGCCAAGAAAGGCTTTAAATTCTTCATTATTTGTAATGCAATATACGAAACATTGCCGGTAAATGAATGCCGCGTCCGTTCGATTTCTTCGTTTGTGTGCTTTACATCACTTATCATTTCTTCACCAATGAAAAGTAAAAACAGTTTCAAAATATCCGTGATGCCTCTTGTTTCTCCTCTTGGGCCAAGATTTCCTCTGACCACATTGATTGCAAGAACTCTGGAAAATTTTGATCGCATCGGCTTATCGGTCCTGAGGGTTTGCCCATCCTTGCCGAAATCGAAATTTCTCTCATCATCGTCAAAAACCTGGTCATTTTTCAATCCACACTCATCATCACTCTCATCGGCATCAAATACATCATCAACATTGTGTAATATCTCATCTTCCTGCTCGGATGTACTATCCTCGTTTTCTTCCATCATGTCTTCATTCTCTTGGCGTCGAAACTCCTCCAAAATTTCTTCCGGGGTCGTGAAAATTTTATTGAATGTCATTCTAAAAAAAATTCGTGCATGGGAATGTAGAAATAATCATGAAAAAATCTAAAGCATGGAACCTACGGTGGGTCGGATCCGACCCCTAACTTATTTCCTACGGTGGGTCGGATCTGACCGAATGGGTAATAATGAGGAGAGGACACTTACCTGAGCGAAGTGGACTTGTCAGCCTCCCAGGCACTACTGGGGAGGAGGGTACCTAGGACCATGGAGTAGTCGGGGAAGCCAGGCGATTTTTAGACTAGGGGGAACCGGCGCCCCGGTCGGATCCGACCCAACCGTAGGAGATGAGGGTTAGATACCAAATATTGTTTTCAACAAAGCTTTATTATACGAGATACAAACAAATATGTTCTCTTGACCCCCCAGAAATTATTCTGATTCATTTCAAATTACTTCACTAGCTATAGTAAATAGTTTTCAATAAAACTAATATATTATATTCAGATATATTTCATTAATCGTTTATCTTTCGGGTAGACCAATTCTCTCTATCCAGCGCTCGAGGTTGGCTGCCCTGGTTGTTTACAATTCAGAAGCTTTCCGTTGGAGATATTATAAACTTGTAATAGGACTGAATGATTTCTTATTACCTTTAGTATTTATTCCCTTGACATTCACGGTGGTGTTACCAGTATGCAGATTAGTCTGTTGTAAACCTTTCCGTGGGAAATCTGCTTAGTTTACGCAGCCCCTGCGTGAAGAACTTTTAAGATCATTCGCCAAACAATTTGTGGTTATTTCATAACCTATATTAAAAAGAAATTTTATTATCATGTAGACTAGAGCTGCGTCGTTCCTTTATTTTTACAATAAGTCGTAAAAGTGCTGATAATAGAAAAATGCAGCTGTGGTATAGTTAGGTAGCATTGATCCAAGTTTTACTACTGAAAACCCCTAACTAATAGGGTTTATACACCAATACCCCTTGAGACAACCTGTTGAAAAACGTATACAGCCCTGATAGGGCACACTCGCCTTTCTCGGATACTTTTATAGCTCCTTTCAAGACGTTTTACGTCAGCTATAAACTTTAATAAGAATATTAAGTACCGATGCATTATATAAGCCTAGCTTTCCATTAGAAGTTAAGCTTGATCGTAGGAGCTTTTCAGGATTTATCTTTATAAAGATACTACGTCAACGAAAGATCTGAAATCAGCTATTGAGGTTGTACACATGATAAATATATATATATATATATATATATATATATATATATATATATATATATCCAAGAGGTTGTAAAAGGAAATCAGGAAGACACGGATATGTTTGGGATGACAATATGACAAGTCCATTACCGCGTATGACTCAAAGAAAAGTCTTAACAGATAAATATTCATGAAAAATAATATTTAAAAGTCCGTCACTCAGGGGCTGCTTTAACTAAGCAGATTTCCCATGTGCGTGAAGTATTTGTATTTATCTCATGACGTAAAAGTTCAATAAGAACAATATTAGTTATTTATGCTTCATAATATAACAGCTTATTGTTGATATGGCATGAGTAGGAGTGGAGGTTTACAGAAGGCCGAAAACTAAAAAACGCAAATATCTTGGTTAATATTAAAGATAATGAAAATATGTACATAACATCAATTATAGAAAATTACATTTGCAATGAGATTAGTTCTATTCAATTTTTCGGTCCGACTCATAATAACAGAGACATTAAGAATTTTCGAAATTCTACACCTCCACCCCCCCCCCCTTCCCCAGCTCGATTTTAGCCGTTAACGAACTTGATCTTTTTATATAAATCACATTAATGTCGAGTGTGGTTAGCAGCTTATTGTAATAGAAATACGAAACGTCGGTCGAGCAGGTACTGTGTAAACTAAGCAGATTTCATATGCACTGGAATATGTTAGGCCGATGATCTTATCCCCCAGTCTATTCTCAATTTCTCTCGCAATAAGATGCTTAAACATGAACTAAAATGATGGACTTGAAATGCGTAGTAACTTGGGTACTTGAGTGAAAATCGCTTCAGTTGAATTAGGAATTTCCAAAGGATGAAACCAAAAGAAATATAAAGAACTACGTTAATATTAGAATAAGAGGGAGCATATATAGAACAGTATTTAGTGGAATAGAGTATAGTAGTGGAAAAGTGAAATTCTAACAACAGTGGTTATATAAAATATTTTTATTCGACTTAACTGTAAGTTACTAAACCGAGAAATTTTGAATGTTCAATTATTCCCCTTCTAAACCCCCCTCCCTCAAGGCCGAGTTTAGCCAATATCTAATATAATCTTCATTATTATTATTTTTTATTATTTATTAACTTACACTTTTTGCTTATTGTGACGGGTTATCTACAGACTACCACCCATTTCTAACCAGATTTTGGTGAATCCCTAATCTTTATTAGGTGTGGTGTTGACCAAATAAAAAGTCCGTCACGCAGGGGCTGCGTAAACTAAGCAGATTTCCCACGTGAAGTTATACAATAGAGAAATCTCCATACGAGAGCCGAACAGTTACGGCAAAGGGCCGAACTAGTATTTGGCGGGAAATTCAAAATTCCTTCATCGGCCCAAATTTAAGAAAAATGCAAATATCTCGGTTAATATTCAAGATAAAGAATAAACGTATTAACAATATGTATAGTAAATTTAATTTGCAATAAGATTGATTCTATACAAATTTTCGATCCGACGTATAGTAACGGAGATATTTCGAATTTTCGAAAATCCTCCCCTCTAAACCCCCCCTCCCACTGGTCCGATTTCAGCCGTTAACGAACTTGATCTTTCTTTTTACATAAAACGACTAAATATCGAGTTTGGTAACGATCAAACAAAAATTGCGACCGCTAGAGCGGTAACAGACAAATATATATATATATATATATATATACAGTTTTGAACGGACCTCATTTTCGTTATCTACTAGGTAGGATCGATGGACATTTGAAGAAAAATTTCGAAAATTCCGTCATGAGTACAACCTCAATAGCTGATAGCTGGGAAATCTGCTAAAAGAATTTAGCTTAGAACGGACAATTTTATTATGACGGGGCGCCGGAAATATTTTCACATATCCCACATAGTAAAGGTTCATACCAAATTAAACAATATTTGGTTTTTATATTTTTGGTCTTCGTTTCCCCTCTAAAATAATGAACTAACGTTGTCTAGATGAAATGGTGGTTCATATAAACAAACTGGTGTTAGGGTTGTAAGAGGGGGGGGGGTATAAAGCACGATATTTCTTTTCCTATTCGTTAATCAGTGAATATGCGCAAACACTATTTGCATTTTTAGTGATATTTTTCTGCTGTTTAGAGTATTTTTTGTTGGATTTTATTTCGCATGGCGAAACGTTAGATATACTCTTAAAAGTATTGCTACAGTCAACAGTTAAGTGCTGCTTCCTGTTTAATTCATTTCATTTTATGAACATGATCATTTTCAAGAGAAGGTTTACTGGGCTTTTCAACTTTACATTGTTTTTAACTCTTTTAGCAGTTAACAACGAGAACATAACAGTTTTTGATTAATGAAAGTTTACTTTAATCAAACTGAGTTACACGAACTTCGTAGTAGTGGATGAGTAAATATTTTAAACCATTGAGTATTAGTTCCCTGAATGCTGCTTATATCTGCAAACCGTTGATGAAATTGTGGCCACCTGTAACTGCCCTCAAGTAGGAGTAATTGATGCAATTTATCACGTTCAATACCCTTGGAGGAACTGATCAATACATCTACAGTCTGACTTCAATTTAGATCTTACCGAGTGCGTGTCAATCTTTGCTCGGTTTGTTAACGCAGGGTATGCATAAGCTATGCTAATTACCCGCATGTCTAATTACTGTGAATTAAGTGTAATGTAGTTATCAACACTCATTTTTCTCTTTTTCGTCCTTAGTATAAAATATATAAACAAGACGTAAATTGTGATCCGGAAACGGAATGTTTATTAGATCATTTGCTTTAAGTTAAAATCGCATGAGTAGAATTGAGAGTTTACTGGGGGCGGAAAATAAAAGAAAAATTGAATGTTATATTGGAGTTAGATAAAAAATCTTTCTAACAGCAATTGCAGAACATAACGTTTTCTTCACCACTCGTCAACTGTGAAATTGAAAATTTAACCTTTAATTATTAATGAACGTCCATTTTTTCCTACTATGGCTAACATTTAATTTTTAGAATTTGTCTGATCGGTAAATTGCGACTAGAGATATTGCGAATAGCGTTAAAAATATAGAAGCGTTCCCGAAAAGCACCGACAGCAACCTCGCCGTCATACACTCAAAGTAATGAATTGAGTTCTCATGAGCTCAATACTAGTAAGGGAGGCCCAACCAATAAAATGGCTGATACGGGCTACCCTAGAAATCTCAGTGGAGCCTCAGAATATTAATGGCTAGAGGGGTTAGCCGCTGAACCTGAAGCTTGAAGGGATACCCACCCTAAAAGCCCCGCCAAGCACATCCTTACCATTATCCGGCAACGCCACGCCATCACCAATACTTACCGTACTAGGAACCCTCTCTCTACCATTAATTCCATCCTCTCTCGCATGAAACAGAAAACGTCCCTATTCCATGGTATTCACGGAGATCATCGAGAGTTATGGAAGCTCTTGAATTCCACAATCACGAAGTGGCGAACCAGTGCACTGACTCGTATGCCAGACGATGAGGGCAAATTGACGTCCCAAGGTTAGCCAAAGGCTGTACTGAGGCTCACCGAGGGTAATAAATCCCATGGCACTGATGGCATAGAGTAAAAATTGCTCCGCCAGTTACCACGTAACTCATTGGCTTACTTCACCTTCTGAACTTTTGTCTCAGGCTGCGGGACTTGCCGCTCTGCTGGAAACACTACTCCCCTCCTCAAGAGCGGCTATCTGCCCGACCACTACAGACCAATCAGGCTTCTGACTAACATAGAAGATATTAGAGAAGGTAATTCTCCAATATTTGACGGAGAACAGCTAAGAAGAAAATTAAATACGTCCCTACAGGCAGGTTTTCGGTCTGACCTTAATGCCGAGCAATCTCCAAGATTGAAGTCCCAGGTACTATTGAATCTTCACAATAATAGATGCACAGCTTCATATCGATCGACTGCTCTAAGGCATCGTTTTTGATGATTACAACAACCTTTTCGAATGGACAACTACTACATCCGAATATATATGCAGACGTCACGCCGAAACAACTCATAATGGGAATAGGAGGGCCAAATGGATAACTATGTTTCTTACAAAGTTCCTTTAATTCGTTGCTGGTGGTAGTAAACATATATAAATATGAATGGACCTTATTTTCATTACCTCTTGAATAGGTATTGAAAGACATTTGAGGGAAAGTATTCCAAAAAAAAAGAAAAAAAAAAACTGAATGAAAATAGCAAAACTAAAGCACTTAGCGGAATTCAGAATTAGAGAGGGAAACACGTAACATGGACGGGTACAAGAAAATAATCTTCTAAAGCTGGTTCTCCGGACTGTACAGCATGGATTCCATTGCTGATGATTAGACAGGAGAGATGAGATCAGATTTTGAAGGCGGCAGAAATTATTCATTCTGGCAGCTCTTCCCAGATTTTTAATAGTTTTACAAATAGTAGGAATGATTGATTACAGAAGGCCGAAATATGGAAAATTTCAAATAACTTTGGTAATATTTGAAACGTATTATATAACGTAATTATATTTATAACGAAACGTTATGTTGATAATATGATTTAGTTTTATTCTGAAACTCTCTTACCGTGAGCACGATCTTCAGTTTTACATTAAATACAAATAATTAAAAAAAATGTCGGTTATTACCTTTTCAAATATTATGGCATTTGTTTTAGATGAATAAATATTGCTCACCTCTAGATGGCCATAAAACCGCATGAATGACGAGACAACGTCGCATTTAGCGGGATTTTCAATGTATTTTATAATATTCAACAGATAAACTGACGAAGTAGTAGAAAAACTCAGCAAGCCTCTGAGAGCTAGTTTCACCATTCTTTGAAATCGGGGCTAGTAAAAACTTGAGCATTTTAGCTAAAAGAAGATTAATTTGCAAAGATCTTGGTGCACCAATATTCAAATTTATAACTCCAATCTTTGGAATGAAATTTGAATTGAGTTCAGACCGCAACCACTCAGCTCTGCCCTTTACTCTACAGTATAAATTTATAAATGTGCATTTAAGTTCATTATATTTTCTCTTCTGAACATTTTAATTTTCTCATGAATAACATGGCTATACGAATTATCATCGTAATAGATAGATAGAGATTTTATTTCCTTGTACGAAGAAACGGAAGTATTGCAAGCAGGAGATAATATTCTTCTTTCAGTTTTGACCTTTCCTAAACCAGTTTCGACTAGTTTTTAGGTAAAATCAGCACTTACATACGTATCTCGTTTAACTAGAAACGGCTACCTTAGATTGCTGAAATTTTGGATTGTTGTAACCTTCAGTTGTGTCCTTGCAAATAAAACGTTGCAATTTTTCTTTGTACCCATTAGAATAACGGAACATTGGTATAGAACCATTTTTTGCCTATCATGAAACGATCTACATATTATATTCTATAACATTTTTTTATCACAAATACATCTGAAAGGAGATATCATGTATAATTTCAAACGATATCATTTTAAATGAAAGGCAACAAAACATTAAAAATATTTAATTTAATAGGAGTACAAAGAAGTCATGTGCCACCAGATTTCTTTAGCGAATTTCTCTTAAGGACGTCTTCAAATGTTGATAGGCCCTATTTAGGAGATGACGAAAATGAGGTCCGTTTAAAATTATATATACACACTATCTGGAGTTTTAATAAAGCTAGTATTTAGTAAAAAAATTATGTGACAAGCAATAATTAGCGTAAATGAGTACAACATTTAATCTCGTGAATAATAGCTACAAGGATTAGCAAAACCCAATAAAGAAAAGAGTTCTTAAATATTTTGGCATCGATAAACTCGAGGAAATTTCAGTTCTAATAAACTTCAACTCGAATAAAGTTTAAAACGGGGGTTGAAGTAATTATAAACATTAAAAACATAACGACAAAGTAGAAACTTTTGGGCAACTAATTTTAATTGAAAGCTTCAAGGAAAACTCTGCTGATGACATCATTCAATTGGTTTCATTAAACGAACAGAGTAAACGAACAAAGTTCAAATATAATTAATCATTTTTCCTTATTAACAGGTATGTTTTGGGTAGCTGCATAAACACGTGGGGTTTTGTTATAAAAATTTAACAAGATATGTTAATATCAGATATCTTAATGTCCCGCACTTATTTCTAATAGTTATTTTAGCATATATATATATATATATATATATATATATATATATATATGATTAATTAAGATTGCTATTCCGCCAGGGTTTAATGGATTTATATATTTAAGAAGTTATGATTAGGCTTTAAGGATTTTGACGAGTTTCTGGTTTAAATAAATCTTCAATTCTTGCCAACAGTTTAAGATAAATTATCTCTTTGTTAAGGGTACCTTCCGAATAATAGATATTAATTTTGTATTGCATGTTGACAGCCCTGACGAAGATATAATATATTCCGAAATATATGCATGAATTGAAATATTATTTAAACCAGAAACTGACCGAATTCCTAAAAATCAAATCAAGGCTTCTTAAGCGGCCCTTACACGGTCATTAATAATGACATTACCAGTAATGACATTTTTTGCGAACGCACTTCATTCCAGATTATCATTACTGTAAAAACCTTACACAATCATTTTTAATGTCATTACTTTCCTTCAGTACAGTGGTGGTCTCTGTCAAAGCAAGACGTATAAAATAAAATGGATCCACACAAAACAGCTTGTATTGCTATAATTTTGGCTTTAGCTACAAAACGGCGAGTAAAACATAAACGTTGGATGAAGGAGTGGTTAAAAAAACGTGAACAGTATTCTCATATTTTGTTATTGAATGAAATTAGAGACACCGAAAAATAAAACAACATAATTTAAAAGCATTTTACTTACTTTTGAGTTCCCAAGGTCAACCAACAGGTTGCTCAAAATTGTTAATAAATTGCAATGCGTGTTAAACCCACGAGGACGGTGAATATACATCGTCGGCTCCAGCCTCTGATCTTGTGGAGTCCTCTATTTTTAGCAGATTTCCCTTAAGGGAAATCAGCTATTGAGGTCGTACTCATGATGCGAGTTTCGAAAAATTTCTTCAAATGTCCATCGATCCTACCCAGGAGATGACGAAAATGAGGTCCGTTCAAAATTATATATATATATATATTTGTCTGTTAACGCTCTAGCGGTCGCAATTTTTGTTTGATCTTTACCAAACTCGGAATTTAATCGTTTTATGTAAAAAGGAAGATCAAGTTCGTTAATGGCTGAAATCGGACCAGTGGGAGGGGGGGTTTAGAGGGGAGGATTTTTGAAAATTCAATATATCTCCGTTATTATGCATCAAATCGAAAAATTATATAGAATAAATCTTATTGCAAATTAAATGTACTATAAATATTGTTCTATACATTTATACTGTATCTTGAATATTAACCGAGATATTTGCATTTGTATTCTGCGTGTGGTCACCAGTAGGCTGTTCGGACTTTCCGCCGAGAGCTCTGGCGGCCGTTTCTATAACTATTCGTCCCTCGTGAATAGGTTTAGAGGTTAGGTTAACTGTTTTTTGGGGCTAGAAACTACTGGGTTATTACGCCCTAAATAATGTTTTAGGTTTAGAGGATTCTTACTACTACAGTTGTTATTAGGCAGATTTCTCTATTGTAAAACTTGTGGGAAATCTGCTTAGTTTACGCAGCCCCTTGCGTGACGGACTTTTTTTTAACTCTTTTCGGTAGTTACATCTGAGAGTACAATTAATTTTACGTCTGACGTCAGATATCGTGGCTCTAGGTTTGCATTTTTCGTAGACTGACAGCAGTTTCACGAGTGCGGCATTCCTTTTATTTTTATAATTTGAATCTGAAGGATTCCATAATGCTGGTAATTCTTCGTACATTGATATAAAATATTGCAAAACATCACTGGTTTCTACACAATCACTCTCCGGAGCCGACATGTTGTCTTCACAATTTCGTGTGGTAGACTGAGTAATGATGCCGCACACCTTACACTATCATTATTAATGACAGTATCCCCTCCCGTCTACAGTAATGATGTGCCGAGATCAGAAAATCCGGATTCCCATCATTCCCCCTCGTCATTCCAACTTTGTCGACGTTACACGATCAGTATTAATGTCATTCTGATAAAGTAATGTCATTATTAATGACCGTGTAAGGGCCGCTTTATATATCCCATTTTTTAAATATATTCTTCATATTTTATAGGGGTCACCAATTAAAAACATTTATTTGCATGCGAACTTTATTGAATCTGCCCTTCATGTTTCGTGGCTTACTTGCCACCTCTTCAGGGGCTATCCCTTTTCAAACAAAAAAAATATAAAAAATGAATATCAATAATTTAACAAAACCTTTAAAATTTTTAGATATTGTATTAATAGGCGACTACATCATTGAAATGTTTATTAAATATAATTATAGATTGCTACTTACATGTCTGAAGTACTCGTTTCCCTTTTACAATCGTAGCGACTGTCCTCACAGAGGAGGTAGTTGATAGTGAGAGGTTCCCGAGGTAAGTTAAGTCAGCTGACTATAACTCGATTATTTACACGTCAATCTTAAACTCGATTAATTCGCGTCATAATTTAAAATCGATTAATTTAAGATAAAATGTTATAGAATATATGACTGAGATATTTAATTTCTGTTTTTTGTTTACTGCCCTTTTTCTATTTTTTATTATGTGAATATTCTCTTTTATTTTTCGTTTAGTATTATTTATTTCTGAATTTATTATTTGAACTTTTTCGAAATTGAAGGTGTGTTTCTTGGAGATAGAATGTTCCGTCAACGCAGTTTTATTTTCCTTACTGTCTATACTTTTTACGTGTTGCTTTAACCTTTTATTCAGCAGCTGGGAGGATTCACCAATATAAGTTCTATTGCAGTTATTAAAGCTTATTTCATATATATATATATATATATATATATATATATATATATATATATATATATATATATATATATATAATATTTAGATTTTGATTCTATTGCTTTATCTTTAATTCTACTAAAACGTTTTTGTGTTTTATTTTTATATTTCCAGGCAATGTTACATATCCAATTAAAAAATTAGTTTTAGTTTTCTATATATTTGTGGGTGATAATTGAAAGAATAAAACGGTTGGAATTTTATTTCATCTAAGTTTTCTTTTAATTGTTTTTTAATATTTTAGAAACGGAAAATACTTTTTAAGAAATTAATTTACGATATCTACGGAGGTATGCCTTCTCTTCCTACCTCTCCTATGTTCCATGTCTTTCTATGGCATTTTTAAAGGAAAGTTTTAAAATCTTAGTACTACGGACACTTAGAAATGAACTCACCATGGAGTGTCCAATGGGGAGTTCATTTCTTTGTTGTGTCCGCCCCTTCTACAAGGTTTTAGCAGATTTCCCGTAAGGGAAATGAGCTATTGAGGTCGTGCTCATGACGCAATTTTCGAAATTTTTCTTCAAATTTCCATCGATCCTACCTAGGAGATGACGAAAATGAAGTCCGTTCAAAACTATATATATATATATATATATATATATATATATATATATACACAGTCTCCTACCTAGGAGATGTCGAAAATGAAGTCTGTTTCAAAACTGTATATGTATATATATATATATATATATATATATATATATATATATATGCCTGTTACCGCTCTAGCGGTTGCAATTATTGTTTAATCGTTACCAAACTCGATATTTAGTTGTTTCATGTAAAAAGAAAGATCAAGTTCGTTAACGGCTGAAATCGGACCCGGGGGGAGGATTTTCGAAAATTCTAAATATCTCCGTTACTATTCGTCGAATCGAAAATTCTACAGAACCAATCTTATTGCAAATTTAAGGTTCTATAATTATTGTTATGTACATTTATTCTCTATCTTGAATATAACCGAGATATTTGCGTTTTTCAGTTTTCAGCCTTCAACAAACCCCCATTTCTACTCATGGCACGTAAACAATACTCTATTATATAATAAACCACATTATTCGAAGCTAAAATGCCAAATATTCTATTCAAGAGACTGGTCTTCGACTACAAAACTTTGATTCATTGAGATAACAATTATTGTGGCTCGTTATTAATAACTGTACTAGATATAGTAAATATTTTTCAGTAAAAGTAATATGTTATATTCAGATATATGGCAGTAATTGATTTTATTTCCGGTGTGGGGCTGGCAGACCTGCTTGTTTACATTTCAAACGCTTCCCGTCGGCAGTTATTGAAATTGGCTGAAACATTTCTTATTTCCAGTTGAATTTATTCACTTAATATTCACGTTGGTGTTGTGTTACCAGTATGTAGATTTATCTACTACTAAACTTCGCGAGGGAAATCTGCTTAGTTTACGCAGCCCCTGCGTGACGGACTTTGTCATTTTGGAGCAGTCCTCTAGTTATCGACCAGTTTTGAAGTCAAGAAAATGCACGAACTTATTAAATCAATTTATTGTGTGTAAGCCACTTATATCTCAATGGGATAACTAGGGGTGATGCAGAGTTCGAAGGGACACCATCAATGTTAACCCCTTCATCCATCCTTCTCTATTAGTGTCTCTTCAGAGATGTCTTCATTTAATTGGCATTGGACTATATAATGGTGTAGAGAGCTGCTCTAACCCATGAAATCTACTCACTGTTCTTCACAAAACACAGGACCAAACTTTTCATTTATTCTGGTTATTATTCCCGCAGTTAGATATCTTAACTAACCCAATCAATGTGCTAAAAGTAAGCAATTGAAGCAATTATCAAACATCGGTATTGGCATAATTACGGCGAATACCGACGAAGCCTATTTTCGAAAAGTGTCCTTAAATGTACATCGATCCTACCCAGAACATCACGAAAATGAGGTCTGTCCTTTATATACACTCAACCGCAAAAAAAAAAAAACCGGACTCTTCATATTTGTCGTATTAAAAGCTAATTTTCAGCAATGTGTTTCTTTATGTCGGTATTCTAGTTATTTCAGAGAATGTAGAGTCCCTTCAGATTAGTAAACAATTAGATAAAACTCAGATTAGATTTATTTGTCGTGAAGTTGATCTATTCTAAACTGTAAGTAGTTTTTCGCACATTTAAACATCTTTAATTATTAACCAAGCATTTTCTTTAATTAATATTTTATTTTTATTTCGGTCCAGAATAATGGGTCTTTCAAACTTAGATGGAAGGCCGGAGCTTACGTTACATTGCCGAAACGCTTGGGGTAGCGAAGTCTACCATTCACTGTAATAAAAATGAAGAATAATTTTTTTTTTTTTTAAATGTGTTTTTTTATTTTTTTTTATTTTGTATTTTTGTGTAAATAATCAATAAAAATTATTCACTTTTGGCAGATTTTGTTTACATAACCTATAGATTAACCAATTATTTTAATTAAAAAGATTAATATACATATATATATAAAGTATTTAACAAAATTATAAGACTAAATCTAAGTGTCCGGTTTTTTTTGAGGTTGAGTGTATATGGCGTTTGGTTGTTCCCAAACTCGATATTTAAACGTTCTGTGTAAACCTAAAGATCAAGTTCGTTAATGACTGAAATCAGACCAATTGGAGGTTATAGGTTTAGAAGGCCTTTTTCGAAAATTACGATATACATTGGGTCGAAAAATTCTATAGATCCAATCTTATTACAAATGTAATTTTTTAAATGTTTATATATATATATATATATATATATATATATATATATATATATATATATTAATGAGAAAATTAAAATGTTCAGAAGAGAAAATATAACGGACTTGAATGCAGTTTGTAAATTTAAACTGTAGAACTCAATTGAAATTTCATTCCAAAGATTGGAATTATAAATTTTAATTTTGGTGCACCAAGATCTTGGCAAATTAATCTCACACACACACACACACACACACACACACACACACACACACTCACACACACACACACATATATATATATATATATATATATATATATATATATATATATATATTAGTTTTTCTATCTTGGATATTAACCGATTTTTATTTCAATCTTTGATAATCACCAGTTTTAGTTATTGCACTTTAACAATAAGCGAATATATCAGGAAATTTCTTATTTCAAGCTGAAATATAGAATATATGTTACAACAGATTACTTTTCTAAATGATATACGTGGCGTGATAACCTCGTCATTTAAGATGATTATTTTTTGGCCCAAAAATGTTTGTGCAATACCAATTCATTGTTTCATTCAACACTTCTATAAGTGATGTTATTCAAATATTTTCTATCATTTTAGAAGATTTCCCTTACGGGAAATCTGCTATTGAGGTAGTACTCTTGACGCGATTTTCGAAAAATTTCTTCAAATGTAAATCTATCCTACCCAAAAGAAGGCGAAAATGAGGTCCTTCAAAACTATATATATTCTATTTTTGAGGCTGCATCGCTGGGAAGTATCGTCATTCTGAGGATTTCGGCTATCTGCTCCAGCGGTTGGAATTTTTGTTTTGCAAATTTTCAATGGAAGTGCGTCCATTTTCGTCAGGCATAAATTTGATATGAATGGCTACTTCAATTATCATATGTTTGGAGTTTTATTTTATTTCAGTATTGAAGTAGCCATTCAAATCAAATTTATGCCTAACGGAAATGGACGCACTTCCATTGAAAATTTGCAAAACAAAAATTCCAACCGCTGGAGCAGATAGCCGAAATCCTCGTCTGTTAACACTCTAGGGGTCGCAATTTTTGTTTAATCGTCACCAAACTCCGAATTTAATAGTTTTATGTAAAAAGGAAGATCAAGTTCGTTAACGGCTGAAATCAGTGGGAGGGGGGATTTTTGAAAATTCAAAATATCTTCGTTACTATTCGTCGGATCGAAAACTTGTATAGAACCAATCTTATTGCAAATTAAATTTTCTATAAACATTGTTATGTACATTTATTCTCAATCTTGAATATTAACCGAGATATTTGCATTTTTATTAAGTGTAACGGACGAGCTATGATTCCCGCAGAAAGCTAGTTCCGCTGTTTCCGTAACTGTTCGGCACGCGTATGGAGATTTCCCTATTGTATAACTTTACGTGCTAAATCTGCTTAGTTTACGCAGCACCTGCGTGACGGATTTTTTTTAATAAATAGAGAATATGTGGTCAAATGAGATCAGTAGTGTGCCATACCAGCACATGAGAATTCTGCTTGGTCAAGCGGTCCTTGCGTGAGGGGCTTTCTTCTTTCCAGCTTGGGCTTATAATCCCAAAGATGCTCTCCATGCAATTTACAGCCTCCTTAGAAAAGCCACAGAGTACGACCTCATAACTTCCCGAATCAATAAGCAGCTCCCAAAGAATGCAATCCTTTTCCTAACCCGAATTCATTATTCCGCTCTCAGATCCACCTACTCTTCTCTTCCGAATGAAGAAATTATCCACCATCTGAGTGACCCAGAAACCCGGAAATTTCTTCATTTCATTTCTATTTTCATTCTCCTTCATAGGAGAAATCCCTGAAGATCTCATTCATGTACGCCAATATTTTCTCTTCAATTCCCTAATTCTATTTCCCCAGCTGTGTATTATTTTCGTATCTATATATGTTATCAAACTGTGAATGCCATCTTTTGCTACAACTAGTTTTAAAATCCCTGCTCCAATATTTCTCTTGACATAATATTGCTTTAGATTGGGTTTTATAATACGGCTTGCTAATCTGACCTTGATTTGCATAAAATAGTAGAAACCCTACCGAAGTAAATATTTTACACTACTCTAAATACCGGTTATAATTTTAAATAAGTAGAACACGAATACCGAAGAAAGTAACGTATACATGTAGTTATCCAATACTTTTTAAATGATAAAATGCCGAGAGAATTTAAGGATTTATTCATATCGGAATGTGATCTTCAAATGAAGAGAGCATTAAAACCAATAGTTTGCAATGAAGCACTGCCGTCATACAATTTCCTAAACGTATTGGAAATGTTCTGCCTAAATGTTCACCTGTTCTTTAGTTATTAATGTTATGAGTGACAGCGGGCATAAAGCCTACAGAGATTTTTTTGGAGTATTTTTTTTTTTTGGTTAGTGCCGATAAAAAACTTAATTAAATAGCCTTACTGACTGAGAGTGAACACACATGCCCCGGCTCAAAGGGATGTCCTTTTTTGCAGGGATCGCGTTGAATACACCAGAGGTTTTCATGGCTTGCAGGGCTTTTTTTTTTCTTGGTGACAGCCCACGGACCTCAACCTCTTGCCTTTCCATCATGTTTACTTCTGGCCTTTGTACTGTCTTTCAATCTGGAATAGCCAAGAGGGGGTGCTTAGACACATCACTTTTAGCAGGTTCGCGACGAGACTTTTCCACCCTGGTGGACTTGAAAAATGAGGTTCATTTTAAATGTTTATATATATATATATATATATATATATATATATATATATCTGTGTGTGGGTGTATTTGTAGTGGATTTGATTTTCACATTATTAAATTTTCTTCATAGTTTAATAATAGGGGTCAATATGAAGAACGTATAGAATATTGGCAGCTGAACTAAAAGCATTATTAAATTGCACAATACAGGGAAAAATATTCTATTTTGTTTTTTAAATATGTACAATAATACGCTCTAAGTTGAAGAAATTTTCTGAAACTCCAAGCCCCTTAAAAGAAATCTGCTTATAAGTTTTACAGGAATACTTGTAAAGAACAAGTATGAATTTGTGTGTTTGTGTTTTTTTTTTTTGTTGTTTTTTTTTGTATTTCAAATACTTTTGCCCAGGCCTGATATGTAAATATATATATACATTAATATTATTCGAAATATAGAAAAAAAATATAAAATTCGACTTTCCCCGTAAACTCGTTTCAAAGATAATTTTGTTGACTACAGCTTATGTCGCAGCATTTTTCAATAAAATGTGCCGTTTCTGAAATAAAGACTTGTGCATTTTATGGCTAAAGGATGAGTCGAATCAAAAATTCACCGATATAAACTCGTTTTAGAATTTGATTTTCTACACGAATTCGCCATAAAAAGTAGGGCATTCCATTGGAAATTCCAAAGTTATGGCCGCTGGAGAAGTATTGGAGAAGGTTAGGAGGTTGAATATGGACTGAAAGGATTCTTCAGGGGTCCCAATTATAGCACGCCTTGTCTCAGCCTTGTATTAAAATAATTGGAGATTTTAAGAGGGGCGGCACGGGAACTTGGGACACCCGGTATATTGATGGCGCCCCATTTTCGACATTCTTTGGATAGGATCGATGGACATTTGAATACATTTTTCCAAAATCTTGTCATATGTGCAATCTAATTGGACAATTGCCCTTAAGTGATATGAGCTAAAAGTAAGCATTTTTTATATATTAATTAATGTGCACTTTATGCAACTAAGGATAATTGGGACGGGTTATCTACAGGTCACCACCCTTCCAAGCCAAGGTGGGACTAAGGATTTTATGTAATGAGTTCGTCACTGTATAAATTCCTATTTGCCAAGGCGGGAATCGAACTCGCCACTGTAGGTTTACCATGTGAAATATAAGCCATCGCCTTAACTCACATGGCTAACCTAAAAGTAAGCAATTGAAGCATTATTTAACTTCAGTATCTAGGTGAATTGGCAGAATTACGGTGAATATAATTTTGGTTCACACATTTTTAAAAACATTTGGCAGACAGGAAAGCACACAATTTGAGGGCTCACTATCCCATTTCCCTGGTGGTGAAATGAGTTTTTCAACTTGGAGTGGGATCACCAAATTGGAAGTGGCCATTTGATCAATTGGTAGAGAAGTGAAATAAAATGATTTCGTGGTTAAGTGGGCCGATAACGAGGGAAGGAGGACTGGTCAAGATAAAGGGCTATTTATAACCTTAGGAGAAAGTCCTTATTATCATGACAAATGCTGAGTGATAAATTACCGCCGGGCAGATAATCGTCAAGCTATTGTTATAGGGATTCTTAATTATTCTTTTCGGCTGCTGAGAAATGGCTTAATATCATTAGAGCCCTTCCTATCGTTCCATGCTCTAAAAACGAAGAGTAAACCGCCCAGTTCTCAAGCCCAAGGTTCGTTTCTGTTGGTTTTGGCGTGTTCCATATCTTTAGATTGAGGAAGCCTACCAGTCAGGCCTCAGCTCCATGATTAGTGGACAGCCCCTTACTCCTAAATAAATCCCGACCAGATCTATAGATACACAAAATACAACATTTACAGTGAATGTTTGGCGTCTTACAGTACTAGATACAGTAAATAGTTTGGAATAAAGTTAATATATTATATTCAGATATATATCAGTAATTTTTTTTTCCGGTGAAGGATAAACAGATATATCTATCTGTTCATCTCTGAGTGGGTGGCAGACCTCTTTGTTTACAATTCCGTTTCCGTTGGGAGCTTATTAAGATTAACTGATAGATTTCTCATTATATTTGCTCACGGTGTTGTTAAGTGTTAGCAGTATGCAGATTTCTCTATTGTAAAACTTCACTTGGGAAATCTGCTTAGTTTAATTTTCTGCTTAGGGACTTTTTCGATCCAGCTTGTAATAACGCTGATATTTCAAACCCCTCCACTTGCTGGCCCTATTACAACAATTTACTACATGATCTTTCTTTGGCTGTTAAACGGTCAAACTATGGAATTCGTTATCGTTTTGAAATTATAATAATTTTATACCAGCTGTTATTTTATATATACTATATGTATTATTTATATAAGCATTACATTTTGAAGAAAAACGATTAACAATAACGAATAAAAGATGACAGTTTATTTCTACTTATTCCATTAACGGGTGGTTAATTGATCATTTAAGTTTCGGATAAGGGATAAATAATTATTTTTTATACGTTAGACAGATAATATCTTATGCAAATACGCCAAGCTATGTATATAGATATATGCAGACTATTGAATAACGAACGACAAAAACTAAAACAAGACATTGAACAAAAAAAAAGGCATATTTCCAATGGAAGAAGACAAGTCATTTTTAAAATATAATAATGCTTTTAAAATCTTTGCAGAACATGCATTTAGTACAATTAATAGGTTGAATACTATTTTAGCTGATACAACAACTATACTTAAAATATTTACGGATATTCAATACTTCTTTTTTTTCTTTTTCTTTTTCAAGACTAATGATCTTCTCGTTATGTGTTTTTATTTTATTTAACGTTAATATTGTTAATTCTTAATATACAGCTTGTACTCTTGAAATTAAAAGTTATTTATGTTAATTATTTGTAATACACCACAAATGCAAGTGATATGCAAACATGCATGGGACATGCAGAAAAAATAAACGGTCTTCTTATAGGGTTACTATAGGAAGGAAACAAATTAAATATATATATATATATATATATATATATATATATATATATATATACAGATAGCGTAATGAAAATGACATCTGCAACATCAGAAAGTAATAATAAAATTAAAAACCGAAAAGCTCCTTTGTATCTCACGCCTTATTATAATCAGGGAAGGAATAGATTGAAATTGTATGACATTTACACTTTTTCGTGTATTTTGGGTGGTAGGAAGCGATAAATAGAAACATTTGAAGCTAGGAAATTCCCAATTTCAGAGTCGGAATACTAGAAAAAAAATATTTTAAGAAAATTGAATCTACCCTTCCTAAGACCTCTTGAACGAAGCACTCAAGCAGCTAAATTAGGCCTATAAAGTTCTGTTTTTTTCAGAAATCATGGATAATTGGGGATTTTTTTCAGCCTCCTCCTATACTAAAGATTCTCCATTTTCGTTAAAACTTTCTTGTTTAATAAGATTTAAGCTTATTTTAATTCAGTCGATGAATATTGCCTTATAAGCTGGCATTAGTTTAAAATTTTGTAAAATAATTATGCGTGTAGATATTCTGTTATTTTTTATTCCTGGTAAAGAAAATCTCACCATATCACTTTTTCCCTCTGGCGAAGTTCCTGATCTGTTCATTTCAACAATATTCCTTTACCACCAACCAATTCTGTACGGTACCTTGGAATACATTTGGACATCAGACTTACTTGGAAATCCCACACAATAATTAAAAGATAGGAACTTAACAGACGATTCAGACAACTTTACGGGCTGCTAAATCTAAATAGAAGATTTCACTTGTCTACCGAAAAAAAACTAACAATATACATGCTACTACTTAAACCAATAAGGACATAAGTACGCATACATATACATAGTATATACATAGAAGTGTGGGGTACAGCAAAAGCTTCGAACATCAGACGCATCCAGACCTACCAATCCAATGTCCTGCACACCAACTATGGCTATCTACTAAGATGCTCCATTTAATGTAACAAACCATACCCTCCATAAAGATCTTAATATCCCATTTGTAAAGGACCTAATTCCCTTAAGATTCAGAAAATTCCACAGCAGGCTATCCAATCATCCTAATCCAGAAGTCCTAGCCCTTTCCAGTACCACTCATCCATATTCCCCTCCACGGCGCCTCAAGAGACAATGACCCAGAGATATCCTATAGAACTGTAAAGTGAAGTGATAGCAGTGGCTAGTTTCTTATCAAGTGCCATTCCTCCAATTTGACTTCCTTGCCCGGCAGGGAGAGGCTGCTCATCTCATTGTGGTGAAGGGGTGTAGCTACTGTCATGAGTGATGGAGGACTATTGTATTGTACATATCACACATTACCAAATGCATTTAAATGCAGACTGTAATATTCTTAATAAAAAAAACCAAACAAAAATACCTAAGCAATTTTTAAATAATGATTTAGTTCATTAATTAACAAAATCCAATCTGGAGGATTGAAAGTTTAGACACGTGTAAAAATGAAAGTTATAAAATACCTACACCGGATAGACAAATTTAGTGTATTTAATTATTTTCACTATCAAATGCACTGTAAGAGTTATTCGATATAGGTTTTTTTAAAAAAAATATTAAATCGATATTTTATTTTCGGCTAAACCTTTCTCTCTTTTATGTGATTTTTGCTTTCGCTGTTTTCCTAATTAAAATCACATAACCAGCCTATTTTCTAATTCTCGTTCATTTGTTATAATTACTAAGTATGAAATAGGCATTAGAATAGTCACGAGAGACTTTTTTTTTACTGATTGTTATAACAGTACTACAACATTAATTATTTATTTTTTCATTAACCTTTTACACGCCATTGTTCCAGAAGTGGAACATATTTTAAACAATTTTTTCGACGAACTTAATTATTATTTTTTTTGCAAAAACAATTTTTTCCCATCAAAACAAAGATTGAAATATTTTTTTAAAATTTTTTCAATAAAGATTTCATCACTTTTAGTTCGGTAAAAAGAGTTAAAGTTTATGATTTTTCAATGTCAAGAGGCGTCTTGATTATTTTTTTTCGTTTTAATTCTGTAGCAAAAAAATTTAATTTGAATACCGATTTAATTAATTGTGATAGATTACTGAATATAATGCATTGTAGAAAATGTAAATAAAAAAATGGTAAAAATCAGTTTTACTTATTATAAATTTAATGTTCCACATATGGAACAATGGCAGCTTCACGCTGTAGAAATGATCGTTCTATTCATTGTTTCCTACGTTGTTTTCTTCTTACAAAACTGAACACGAAAATTCATGGAACTACTAATTGCTTTTCTAAGATCTTCAATTTTTGTTATAACTCCTTAGCGATAGAGAAAATCTGCGTATTTTTCTTTTAGTTTCTTAGAAAACATATTATTGGAAATACTACGCCAAACATCCTTTGGTGTAGTTATCTCAGTTATTACTGTGTTCTTGTCGTAACCGCATCGCGTTTCTTTCTCTTATTTTATTATAGTTTAAGTATTTTATTCATGGATTTTTTTTAAAATTATCTATAACTAAAAATGGAAAAAATATTTCGTACCGTGGAAGAAGCAGTGGAATATTTGGACTACCTAAAATCGTTGAGTGATCCTGAATCGGGAAACAGTTCAGATGAAGAAATAGATATTTGCCAGCTTCCTCCTGACGAAAACGAACGCCTAACAGATAAAGAAGACATCGACGAAAATTGTTTGGAGCAAGTCATTCCCGAGAATGTTTGTGGGCAAGTAGCTTTATTTATAAAAAAAAATAGTACTGATAAAAATTATACTTCAGACGATCGACCTTCTTCCTCCCAAGACAAGCCTGTTTCTTCCTTCGACCAACCTTCTTCTTCTACTACTCATAATAAAAAACGGAAACGGACTAAAACTTCTCCCAAAACACCCGCTCCTAAAGCAACGAAGAATACCATCCCTCCTAGCAGGCGAAAGACAGATGGACATTATATAATTTCGGCTTCCCAAGGAAGGTGTGTTCATTGTGTCACCAACACAAAATATCTATGCAAAGAATGCCAGAAACGCATTCATATTGATTGTTTTCCGCAATATCACGGATTTTAAATCTTATATTTGCAGAACAAAATTGTTTGATTCCGTATTCTTATTGTTCATACGCATTTTTTTATTATTTTACAAACAGTTTCAATGTTTTATTACAATATAATAACAATTTTTTACTTTTTTTAATATTAATAAAAACAACATTATTCTTATTGTATCGAACATTCTAATGAAAGTATTAAGAAAAAGTTTGTTGTTTTTCTTTGCATAACCTGAACCTGCCAATGTTCCACTTCTGGAACAAGTTGGAAAACCACCAAAAAAAATTTTTTTTTTAGATCTTTTGTATTAACTATTTAAACTGAAATATGTTGAGACCAATATTGGAGAAAAAAAATAAAATTTTTACTGGAATCACAGAGCGGCATGTAAAAGGTTAACAGCTCATATTCCTCTGTCCAATTAAAACAAATATATTAGTGAAATTAAAGTAGTTTAAAGACAGATTTATTCATCGATATACATAAAAAAAGTGTATTATTGTTTAGGAACAAGTCCGTGTAATATTCGTTCTATTCGTGCCAGGGGAAGATATTCAACCTACCTCATCCTGCTACAATTTCGTTTGAGATTGATCACTATCACGAAAGCGATTTTCCAAAGAGAAACGTAATTTGATGTGATAATCGTCTTTGCCGAAATACGTGTACGTATGAGAAAGAATAGGGGCTATTTCAATAAAAAACGGATTGGAAAACAATACTTTTGTGGCATACTTCCGAAGATCATTCCCTTTATCATATAATAATTATTTAGCAGATTTATAAACTTTCCGTCTGTTATTTATAATAGTTTTTCGAGCCATTTACAAGGCAGGAAATATACTTTCCCTAATTCAGTCACTTATAACCACACTCATTCTCATGAGGTTATTTAAACGTCATAGTTTCTTAATAAAATATCCTTTATATTGTATGAAAGGGTCGTACTTATTTATATGAATTTGCTTTAAACATTTTAGCACATCTTTATTATTAAAATCAATTACACTTTAAAAACCAGTATACGCTATAATTGTCTAGTACAATTGATTTTAATATTAATGACGTTCTAAAATGTTTTTAGTCCATTCATGTAAAAGAGAGCGAATCTATTAGATAATAAATTATAATATGAAGAACGTTTTGTTCAAAATATCAACTCATTATCAATATTCAAATTAACTTATTGTTTATTTATTAACGTCCAATTTATGGAATTATGGCTAATTGGGGCGGGTTATCTACTGGTTACCACCCTTTTCTAGCCAGGGTGGGACTAAGGATTTTATTTAATGAGTTCGTCACTAAATAAATTCCTATTTGCCCAGGTGGGAATCGAACTTGCTACTCTAGATTTACCATATAAGATGAAAGCCAAAGCATTAACTCACATGGCTAACCTGAGTCTCCCCCACCCAAAAAAATAAAAAATAACATATTGAGTCATAGATGATCGACAAAATGTAGATATTTGACAACTCCTTAAAATTAACACCCAAAGATTCTTTCAGATCTATAATTTTAGGTGTATTTCATTTGAAGGTTATTTAAAATTTAGACTATAATTTAAATCAGTCTTAATATCGAATTAACTTTTAATTATTTAACTATTGAATTAGGTTAATGCAGCGGGAAGATATTGTTATTTATGAACTGCCAGTTTATGCTACTGCAATATGATCAGGATGAGCTATCTACTGGTTGGAATTGAGGATTTTATTTAACGGTAATGCTCTAGGAAAGGTTGAACTGGGCATGAATATTTTTTTTCTTATAGTAAAATAAAAGGAAAAATATGATCATATTCCCGTATCGATCCTGTATAATTATACTGTTTCGGGGGGGGGGATTTCAAAAAATTGAAATATCTCCATTATTGTGTGTCGGATCGAAAACTAGTAAAATAGTTATTTATTATACAAGTGACGAAAGTAGATCATTTTACAACTCGAGTGAAACGTTTACCCACACGAGGGAAGCGAGTGTGGTAATTTCACGAGAGTTGTAAATTCTACTTTCGTCACGAGTGTAATACTACATTTTTTCTGTAATCGTGTAATACATGATCAGATCTAACCAGAATATGAACAAAATTAGGATGTTGTGAATATTATGTTGGTAGGTTATAAGCATGGTTGTGAACGGTTATAAGCATAGTTATAAAACAACTAGTGATGATTGTGAAGTAGTGCAGTTATAAACAAGTGCAGGTTATAAACAAGGAAGGTAATTATTATTATATTTAAATTTTAAAATATATTGATTATTTCCACCAATAATTCATTCACATTTCAATTTATTTTGTTAAAATAAATTCTTACAATGTTAAGAAACATTTAAAAGCATTTAATTTCCAACTTCAAATTATTTTTTAATTTATACTTATTACTAATTAAGAAGGCAATTCACTTTCTTCACTTGTGAAGAAAGTGATTACTTTCTTCACTCTATTGCAAAATGTTTCACTTTCTTCACTCATTTCAGTTTAGTAATGTTACCATTATTCAACGATTACAGAAAAAACTAATTTCATTGCAATTTTAATCACATATATATATGTTGTTATATACAACTTTTATCTATTGAATATTAACCGAGATATTTGGATTTCTTAATTTTCAGTCCTAAGTAAACGAAACACTTTATTCTAAGTTCATATATAAAATATTGTTTTCAAGAGTCCTTTATTATGCGAAATCGTTGTGTGATGATGTCATCTATTAAGATTTTACGTTCTAACTCGAAAATGTTTATTTCATATATACCATACTCGATATATAACCTTTTCTGTCAAAACTAAAGATCATCTTTGATATTGGCTGGAATCGGACATGGAATAGTAGGGGTTTTAGAGGGGGTGTATTCGTAAATACAAAATATATTGGTTATTGTGGGCCGGAAAAATATTATAGATCCAATCTTGTTAAACTATTGATGTTCTACAACTGTTGTTCTACGCATTTTTTCGTAACTCAAATACTAATCGAGTTATTCGTAATTACTTGTATTCAGCCCTCAGTAACCCTCCTCCCCTTCTACTTGTTTTTTTTTTTTTTTTTATGATAAATAGAGAATATGTAGTGAGATGAGATTACGTTTATGCTTAACCATCAAGTGGGAAATCTGTTCAGCTTACACAGTCCCTGCGTGACGACCTATGCTCCGTGGTGAACGAAACTCCTGACACAACTATACTGCTCAAAAATGAATAGGGATATTGGCTGTTTTGTGGTATTTATGGGGCCTAGCATTTTTTTTAATTATAAATGTCATTAATATTTATTAGAAATTATTGTCTTCTTCCCCCATAAAAAGTAATTTAATTAAGATCGATTTAATTAAAATTAATAGGATAAGAAAAAATGTTCAATATCCCTATTCATTTTTGAGCAGTATATAATGGTATGAAATGTTACAATTGACTTTTTAGCCTATTTTGATTAAAAGTCCTTTTTAAGAATAATCTCTGCCATGAATTCATCATTATGAACGTCGACTTGAGACGTTTCTCAGATGGATCAGATTGCATAAATATATTTTTAATTTTTTGAATAAAAACACACCCAGATTTTTTTGCCGCATGGTAAGAAATGGTTACTTTGAGAGAACTGGAATAGCCAGATTACATAGGAATATATATAAATATTTTTTTCTCCTAATGCTTTTTACACTGGCGAAGGTAAGAGCAATGACAATGGAAGTTGAATAAAAGCTGGGAGATATAGGGTAACGTTACTCACAATGAATATGTAATTTAATACCTTCCCTGTTCTTGTTTGCGCTACACTTTAATTCCATTCCTCTCCTCTCTATTTCCAGCTCTAAAATTTGGACGGCTCAACGCTTACAGCTAGGCCCAACGTGCGAGATGGGAGTAGGGGCAATTATGGGCTCACCGACGTGTAACAGACTAGTCGTGAATAATGTTTGTCAGGGATATTGCTTTGTGAGAGGTCGCGTTAAATGATCCCTTTGGAGTCTTTCTTGATTAGTAAGGCTTATGTCAACGCCGATAGGAAGAGGGAGCCAGAAAAATTTGGGGATAATGGAGAGAGGGAGGAAGGAAGGAAATGAGAGAGAAAGTGTGTGTGTATGTGTGTGTGTGTGTGTGTGTGTGTGAGAGAGAGAGAGAGAGAGAGAGAGAGAGAGAGAGAGAGAGAGAGAGAAGAGAGAGAGAGAGAGAGAGAGAGGAGAGAGAGAGAGAGAGAGAGGGGGAGAGAGAGAGAGAGAGAGAGAGAGAGAGAGAGAGAGAGAGAGAGAGAGAGAGTCTAGATAGAGAGAGAGAGATAGAAAGAGATAAGAGAGAGAGAGAGAGAGAGAGAGAGAGAGAGAGAGAGAGAGAGAGAGAGAGAGAGAGAGAGAGAGAGAGAGAGAGAGAGAGAGAGAGAGAGAGAGAGAGAGAGAGAGAGAGACACACACACACAACACACACACACACACACACACACACACACACACAACACACACACACACACACACACACACACAAACACACACACACACACACACACACACACACACAAACGTCTTTTACTATTTCTTCCAAAGACTATAAAATTTCCAGCTCTTTGAAATTTAGTACTGAATATGCTGCTAAAAGTGATACCAACAGGGAATGAACTAATAACTTTTGCATATCATCTAAATGTATAAATAATTTTATCGATTATAATGTTTTGGTGCGAGAATCTGTTTTTCTGTGCATGAATTCGATGAAAATAATAAACTTTCATTTAAGTCGAACATTCCCAAATTTTTAACTATAAGGACATTTTGTAATATACTAACCGAAATTTTCAGAAATATAACGCGAATCACTTAACTCCACATATTAGTTGGCTGGAGCAACAAACGTAAAACCGAAAAAAACTACAGAATATCACATTATGAAGGAATAACATATCAATACCGATTCAGTCGAGTTATCCTTAGCTTTATGTATGAATTGAAATGAAAATCAATATTCAGAAGAATTCATAAACTGTGGATTATATGTAGATATTTTTACAAGATTGCTATAAGTGCATACAGCACTCATTGGAAATTAGCGCGCAAACAAACCGGGCAATGTGACATTAAAAATCAACACATTAACCAAATGTTACAAGAAAATGTCTATGACTACTATTTAAAAAAATTAAATAATAATGCTTACCTCAACTAATGTTAGATATTGACACACTAATGCAAGTAATAATGGAGAACGAAAAGGTTAAAAGTAATCAGTAATAAGCTAACCCATATACTTGATAGGCCCTTTAGATCGACTAATGCTTACTGAGGTTTACAGTTACTGAAAAAGAAGAAAAAGCAAATGTTAACATATCAATTGATTGATGAGTGGGAAGACCAACGCAGAAACTACTTAAAAAATAATGCTCAGTGGAAATAATTGGCCCGATGGGAAGGTATTTTTTTATTTATTTTTTTTTATTATTATTTATATCCTATGTAGAGTGATATAAATTATGGAAACCACTGTAGATGAAATAACGCCTTTACAAAAATCAGTTGTACTTTCAAAATATCGTGTTTGACCTTTATTCATTGCTTTCATGAAAATTTCTTTTTTCGATTTTATGTTCTCTTTTTTTTTTGTAAATTTCGTAAGAACCTAATTTTTCAATTTTTTTTCTTTAGATAATTCTTTATTGGTACTTATATTTACCATACGAATTTAATTTCATTTATATCACGACAAACAAAAGTTTATCATTTGCATAATTTACATAAATATCGAAAAATGAGACCTATAAGTGAAAAGAATCTATAGAAGTATAATCCCTCATTCCAGAAATTCTGAAATGATGAGAACAAAAAAAAATATTTATATAAAATATTTAGAGACCGAATGGGAAATGTATCCTTCAGGGTTATATTTCGTATTCGGACTCTTAAAGCTGTGTTTATAAAAATAACATTCCAGTACTTTCCTCTGAAAGAAATTAATTGATTTTCATGATTGACATAAATTCCAGTTTTTACAACTCTTTTTTTATTTTCTATATTTCAATCTGTCTCTCACAATATATTTCTCCGTCTGTATTTCACTCTCTCCCTCTCTTTAATTCACCCTTATTGAAGGGACTAGAATAAAACAATAAGTCTTATATTAAGTAATACGTATACCCAAAAAGGCTAATACTAAATTTTTTTCATCTACAGGCCCAACATATAAAGTATTATATGGAAATATATATATTTAAATTTGATTTTATTAATCTAATAGCCAAAATACGAGAAAACAGATATACTTTTATAAAAATAGCTAAAGGATGTCCTTTATAGCAAATATTTCAGAAGTGAAGTCTCCAAAAGGAAATTTGAATTAATCACTTTCTGCACGCATAAAAGAAACCCAGTCCATCCGACAGGTTCGCCGAGGCTTTGGCAGATTTAAAAAAAAATATTTTCGTTTCGAAGGGGACGTAATTTATTAAAACAAGACAGGAATATTTAGGTACACAGATGATATTTAATTGATTTCCCTCCAAATTTTGCATATCACATATAAACGATTCATTGGATGTAAAATATCTCAAATCACCAAAACATCCGTCATTTTAGAATAGTTATTTATTATACAAGTGACGAAACTAGATCATTTTACAACTCGAGTGAAACGTTTACCCACACGAGCGAAGTGAGTGTGGTAATTTCTACGTGGTAAATTCTACTTTCGTCACGAGTGTAATATTAAATATTTTCTGTAATCGTGTAATACATGATCAGATCTAACCAGAATATGAACAAAATTAGGATGTTGTGAAGATTATGGTATGTTGTTGGTAGGTTATATGCATGGTTGTGAAAGGTTATAAGCATAGTTATAAAACAACAAGTGATGATTGTGAAGTAGTGCAGTTATAAACAAGTGCAGGTTATAAACAAGAAAGGTAATTATTATTATATTTAAATGTTAAAATATATTGATTATTTCCACCAATAATTCATTCACATTTCAATTTATTTTGTTAAAATAAATTCTTACAATGTTAAGAAACATTTAAAAGCATTTAATTTCCAACTTCAAATTATTTTTTAGTTTATACTTATTACTAATTAAGAAGGCAATTCACTTTCTTCACTTGTGAAGAAAGTGATTACATTCTTCAGTTTATTGCATAATGTTTCACTTTCTTCACTCATTTCAGTTTAGTAATGTTACCATTATTCAACGATTACAGAAAAACAATATTAAATTAATTAGTTAATCTTCAGAACATTCTAAGAGTTTTGTATTGCGTGTATTTGTTTAATTTATTGATCAACTTTGCTTAAAATTAAAATACTGAAGACAATTTCTCCACAAAAATGAGAAAAAGTATCAGATTTATTTGACTGTTTATTGTGAAAAATATATGGAAGCAATTTATTTCTTGGAAATTCAGAAAAAAAATCATATTTAAATAGAATTTTCTTAAGCATTTTACACCAAATTTACATTGTTACATGTTAATAAACCTTCTGTATTGTTTTAAATATTTTCTAGTTTGAATTAATAATTTACATGCTCAAAATTGAATGTTGTGGCCATGACGCCTATTTCTCAATTAATGTATCTGACACATAATTAATGTTACTCAAACAAGGCCACGTAACTGGTGATGTAGATTATCCCGAACATGTCGAATTGGATTCATGAAGGGCGAACAAGTTAGCCAATTTAGACGCGTGATTTCTCGCTCCTTTATTTAACGTTGTTCTACGAGGTCGAGCATTATCACAACCCAGAATACAGTTTTCCCTAATTTGTTGTGTAAAGGGAATGACAATTTTCGGGTAATTTGTTCGTATTTTTATGGCAAGGGTCACCTATAAAAAGCATTTTTTTCGCGTAAACTTTATTGATAATGCCTTCAGGGGCAATCCCTTTTCAAAAAAAAATAAATAAGAATATTAATTAAAAAAATTAATAACATTAATTTAACAAAACCCTATGATAATTCTTTGCTAGATATTGTATTAATAAGTGCCTACTTACATGATATATTTATTAAATCTAATTACAGATTGCTACTTACATTTCTGAAGTGCTCGTTGGTTGCGACTGTCCCTTCCTCACTTGGGAGGTTGTTGGTACTGAGATTCCCGAAGTAGGTTACGTCAGATGACTACAGACCAGTTATTTACACGTCATCCTTGAACTCGATTATATCGCGTCATAAATTAAAGTCAATTATTTTAAGATAAAATGTTATAGAATATATGATTGAGGTATTTTTGTTTACTGTTTTTTTCTATTTTTTATTGTGAATATTCTATTTTATTTTTCGTTTAGTATTATTTCTGTCTTTATCGATTATTTGAGCTTTATCAAATTGAAAGTGGGTTTCTTGGAGAAGGAATGACCCGTCAGAGCAGTTTTATTTTCATTATTGTCAATACTTTTTACGTGCTGCTTTAACCATTTATTCAGCAGCTGTGAGGATTCGCCAATATAAGTTCCATTGCAGGCGTTACAGGTTATATCGTATATATTATATATGGATTTTAATTATATTAATTTATCTTTAATTCTACTAAAATGGTTTTGTGTTTTATTGTTATACTTTCAGGGTATATTGCATACTCCATTACAAATTAGTTTCAGTGTTCTATATATTTGTGGGTGATAGTTGAATGAATAGAACGGTTGTAATATTAGTCTATTTAAGTTCTCTTTTAAGTGATTTTTTTTAACTTTTTTTGCAATAAAATGTGAGTATTAAGTTTATTACTGTAATGGCCTGCGGTTAGCTTTTGCAATAATAATAATAGAGCTATTTCGGCACTAAAATGTCGGGGCGGGGTAGCCATTAGTCCCGGGTTTCGGCACCAAAATGTAAAGGCGGTAAGCTTTTTGAAGGCAATAATAAGAGAGCATTAGACTGAAAGAAAAGTATTAAAGAGATAATTTCCTCATAAGAAAGCATTAGACTGAAATATTTACTATTTTATGGAAAGATGAGGATGAATAATACAAGTCACTATTTGAGTTCTCCATAGACTCAAGTATATATTGAATAAGCAACATATAATAAACTTTATAGTAGGCAGCTAATTTTATACAACTTAAATACTAAAGAATGCTAATTTAGAAACTAACCTTATGTCTAATTGAACTAAACATTAACATTTATTGATATAGAGGTTGAAAAAAGAAACAAAGGAAATTTAACTTTATAAAATACTTAACAGCAAGCCAAAAATATATATACAATATAATGATCGATCGGTCCTATATTATGAGTACTCATTTAATAATAATTTAATAGATAATGCTAGTATTATAATAAGAAGTAGGTACCTGCGGGAAACATATACTTTCCTTGAAGTGGAGTCTTCTTCCGGTGTTATTTTGTGTTCCCAATGAGATTCTGTCTTCTAGCTGGTGAAAACTGGTTGCGGTGATCCGAATATGATGGTAGCGATGCGGGAGATGAAAGAGAGACTATTACACTGTAGCGGTAGAACCAATACAGGAGAGTGGACAAGCCCCTACTCTGGAGCGGAATAGATCCCAACTGTGTAACGGGTGAATCCCAACTGTTCTGTATCTTTGAAGCGGGTAAACTTTTACTGTAGCGGTAGAAGCGACCCTGGAGTGGGACAAGGCCCAACTGAGAGGTTACCTCTGAAGCGGGGTACACTATTACTGTAGCCGTAGAAACGACCCTGGAGAGGGACAAGGCCCAACTGAGCCGTTATCTCTGAAGTGGGGCACACTATTACTGTAGCGGTAGAAACAACCCCGGACGAAGCCCAACTGAACGTTCCGCTTGAAACCAGCCGGTGCCTTCTTGAGCTAGCGCCGTAGTTACCGCTATTGGCCACCGCCTTTATGATCTTTATCTATTGGTCACCGCCTTGGTGATCTCCATATGCGGCGGGTTTGTGAACTAAGCGAGCGCGGGAAACTCAATTCAAAGACGACTGAACAATTATTACTAATCTTTTTGTGATTTATTAATGCTAAGAAATTTGTTATTGGGGTGTGTTGAAGCTTTTTTTTTCTATATTTATCATCTGGTCGACCACATCTTCCCTCCCTCTTACTATTTATATTTGTTTATAATTTTAATTCGTTAATTGTTAGCTTTTGCTTTTTTATTTGGTTATTTTCTTCTATATTGTCTAATGAATTTCGTCTTTTTTTCGTATTACGTACATCTATATCCGAAAGGAATTAGTCAGTAAATTTAAAAATATTTGGATTAAATTTGAAATTTATATATTTATTTCATTTATATTTTTTATTGATATGTAATAAAATTATAAAATTGTAACGAATTACAATTCCCCAATTGTTAGCTTTTGCTTTTTTATTATTGCTTCTATTCTTCCACATTGTCTAATGAATATTGGGTTCAAAATAAGAAGAATTTTCAGGTAGGTTTGATCACGCTTTCCTCCTAAAACAAACAGTATTAATGTGTGTGTGTGTGGGCGTGCGTGCGAGAGGAGAGGGGGAGGGGGGAGAGGGAGAGGGAGAGGGAGAGGGAGAGGGAGAGGGAGGGAGAGGGAGAGGGAGAGGGAGAGGGAGAGGGAGAGAGAGAGAGAGAGAGAGAGAGAGAGAGAGAGAGAGAGAGAGAGAGAGAGAGAGAGAGAGAGAGAGAGAGAGAGAGAGAGAGAGAGAGAGAGAGAGAGTGAGAGCGAGAGAGAGAGAGAGAGAGAATCGATGTAGGCGGTGGACTAATTGCAGCGGGGCCCTACATCAGTCGCTCTCTCTCGGGGGCTCATTACCATGGGAGCAGGGCAGCTCCCCCAATCCTCTCGCTCCCTCCGAGGATTAATCCCATCCAGCGACATGGAAATTTGCTAAATAAACAACCATCACGTGGGCCTCCCTCCTCAACTCTATCTTTGCAACACGCTAAAGGAGTCAATGTTAGTGTGCCGTTTAACGAAGGAATCAATTGATTATTCCAGGCAAAATATTTATTATCTCAAAAGCCAATTTCAATCAACCAGTAGTTCTTCAATAATTTTTAAAAGAATCCGTGACGAAGGGGCTGTGTAAACTAAGCAGATTTCCCACGTGGTGGCATATAATACGTAAAATCTTAATAGATGACGACAACACCCATCGAATTTACATGTATCTCGCAAAATAAAGGTTTCTTGAAAACAATATTTGGTATATAAGATAACACCTTATTGTTAAGATGACATGAGTAGGAATAGGCGTTAAGGATGAAAAAAAATCCAAATATCTTGGATAATTCATGATAGGGAAAATATGTATATCACAACATTAATTCGTAATTCAATTTTCAATAAGATTGGTTATGTACAATGTTTCGATCCGACGTATAGCAAGGGAGATATTCCAAATTTTCGAAATTCCTTTCCTCTAAACCCCCTCTCCTTCATGTCCGATTTCTCCCTCCCTCCCACGCTCTCTTTGCTCCTCTCTCTCTCTCTCTCTCTCTCTCTCTCTATATATATATATATATATATATATATATATATATATATTCACACATATAATTTTGAACGGACCTCATATTCGTCGTCTCCTGAACATTTTGGGGAAATCTGCGAAAAATGGGTTTCATTAACACGTTAATCGCCATGTCAGTCATATGTATCTGACGCTAAGAAGTTCTACATGAGCCATGTCAGACATATATTTGACGTACGCGATTTGGTAGAAGGCCACATAAATCCGAAGTCCGACACAAACGATACATTTGCACTATGTTTCGAAAGCTTGGCCTATCAGGAACAAAAATTTAAAATTTCTTGGCTTACTACAAACAATAAAATGAAATAAACAGAGTTATATAATTGTATATTGTTTCAGTTGAAAAAATTTTTTTTGAAAAAAATTGTTGTGAAAATTGTTCTGATATTATCGTGGCGATTAACGGTTTAACTATATTGTTTTGAGCTCTGCGAAATTCTAATTTCCGATTGAAATCTGCTGAGTTGGCAAATATGATTTCTTAATTAAGACTTTTCACAGTACAGAAACTTTGAGCTAGTCGTAATAGAATATTAATCAAGGAAGGTGTTGACAATTTATATGGAACTATAGTCCTCCCTGTATAATTAAAGCAAAGCACTCAATTCCCTTGTGGAAAAGAAAGCCTCTTTTCTGAAAGAGTTTTCAGCTTCTGAAAAAAAAAAAAGAAAAACATTACTGTTATCAAGTGGCAAAACTTTAATGCCCAAGGAACATTGTAATACAAGTTGTAAAAGATTCTACGTTTTTCTCATTTTCTAACCCCCCCCCCTCTGAAAATTATTACATTTTAATAGATAAATGGAAAATAATAGATAATGGAACACATATTTGTCTTCTCTTAAGTTAGATGTATGAACATTTGAAGTCATTTTTTAAAACTCGCGTCATGTGTTGAACCTGAATTGTTAGATTCTTGGAGATCTGTTAGCGTGAAATCATAAACACAAGCACAAGTCATGTAAACATTTCGGAAAACTCGAAACATTTAATAACCAATCATAATGCCGCAGTCATATTAAACCTGAGTAATTTAGAAGGATATGAGGATGTTGTAAAAACATTTATAATGTAAATATTAACTTTTTAATTGCGTTCATTTGTATGTATTTGTTTATTTGAGATTGAGGAATTATTCATTTGCATATCCATGTTAATTATTACATACCTACTCAAAAACTCATTGGGACTTGTTTTATAAAAAAATTAAATGTAAATCCACAATTATTGCAGTTCCATATATCGTTTAGGTTTTTTATTGTTATTTAATTTCGTACATAAAAATTATAAACGAAGTTTCCGCTAGACCGCTAGAGCGTTAACAGACATATATATATATATATATATACTGGCTAAGGTACCCGGCGATGCCCGGGAAATCATTGTTGACTCACTAATGATGGTATTCGTATAGCAAGACTCCAATGTGTACAAATATACTTCTCGATGTAATGTCTTTCCGAAATAAAGGGTAAATTTTGGTTATTAATAGAATAGAAATTTTATTTGTGAAGAATAAATAAAAGTGTGTTCCTAATCTATCCCTCTACACTTTTTGACTCACCGTTTTTGAATAATTCAAACCATAATCATGAATAGCATTTATTACAATTAAATATCATTTATAATGAACATATTTCCTTTCAAAAATCAATCCAAGCACTTATAGTTTAAGCATAGTTTAGCACGTAAGGTTATATTCGTAATAGTAGATCTCAGTGGAAATCACTTCCCGTAATGCCAGCATTTCACAGGAAATAAGTAAACTCAATTAACTTTATTAGCCTCCCGTCTATTTCCGCTCTCGCATTAGAGTTATCAACATTCTTCTCCTTAAATTATTGATTCAAAATATTATTGTAATAATTTATCTATCTGATATATATATATATATATATATATATATTATTTTTGTTTTTGTTTTGAACGAATGTCATTTTCGTCATCTCCTGGGTTGGATCGATGGACTTTTGAGGATTTTTAAAAAAAAATCGCGTCATGAGTACGGCCTCAATAGCTAATTTGCCCTGAGGGAAATCTGTTAAAACTCAACACTACACAAATACAATCATTTCAATTGTTCAATTCCCAAATGAGGCTTAAATTGACGGTCATGTCATTCTTGGTTCTATCCCCTGATGAATATCAACAGGATTATTTTGCGTAAAAAAAAATAGATTGTTATTTACAATGTTAAGTTATTGAATTTAATTCGTGAGAAATAACGATGAAACGTTTTTGGTTGTTTTCGTTTGGGTCGCTGTTTTATTTTAGACGTATACTAACTACTTATTAATATCAACTTACACTTAATAGTCAAAGGGACTATTACTTTTGTTAAGGGATATTATGATCAAAAGCGGTTAATTAAAAACGAGGGTGGCTCACTACCCCGTAGAAAATGAAAATCTTTGTTCACATGGCTTTGGTGGGATGCTCAAAAAACATGAAAGCTTAGTTTGGGTTAGGATAGGCTGGGCAAGAGGATTGGAGTAACCCAACCGGATCCCTCCAGACGATGATTGTCCTAGTTGTGGGTACCCGGCACTAAGAATGACCGAACATGAGATGGCTAGATACTGTACAAAAACTTACATAGCCCACAAATTGCTTCCTAGTGCTCCTTTTAAACTAAATAAACAAAATATTTTTGATGCATTTCTTTTATCATGATTTCATTTGAAAGTTATTTAAATCTCCGTTCCAATGCATCAGATAAAAAAAAAAGTTCGTCACGCAGGGGCTGCGTTAACTAAGCAGACTTCCCACGTGCTTTACGTATTTGCATTTATCAAAAAACGTAAAAGTCCAATGGCAACAATATTTGGTTTTTAGGCTTCAATTAAAGTGCTAAATACATAATAGCATATTGTTAATATGAGATGAGTAGGAGGGGGGGAGGTATCTGAAGACCGAATGATGAAATAACCGAAAACTAAAAAATCAAGATAGTGAAAAAATGTACATTCAACATTTATGGAACTTTACATTGGCAATAAGATTGGTTCTATACAATTTTTCGATCCGACGTATAATAACGGAGAAATTCCCACCTCTAAACCCCCTCTCCCCCTGGTCCGATTTCTGCTGTTAATGAAATTCATCTTTATTTTTAAATAAAACGATTATATATTAAGTTTGGTAACGATAAGACAAAATTTCGATCGCCAGAGCGGTAACAGAAAAATATATAGATAATTAGATCTCTCTCTCTCTCTCTCTCTCTCTCTCTCTCTCTCTCTCTCTCTCTCTCTCTCTCTCTCTCTCTCTCTCTCTCCCTCGCCCTCTCTCTCTCTCTCTCTCTCTCTCTCTCTCTCTCTCTCTCTCTCTCTCTCCCTCTCTCACTCTCCCTCTCCCTCTCCCTCTCCCTCTCCCTCTCTCTCTCCCTCTCCCTCTCTCTCTCTCTCTCTCTCCCTCTCCCTCTCCCTCTCTCTCTCTCTCTCTCTCTCTCTCTCTCTCTCTCTATATATATATATATATATATATATATATATATATATATATATATATATATATATATATTTCCTAAAGGAAATCCGATAAAACGTAACTACATAATTTATAGAACTTTTTATGATAAACAACGAACACAATTTTTGCTTGATCGTTACCAATTTCGATATTTACACGTTTTGTGTAATCATAAAGATCAAGTTCGTTAATGGTTGAAATAGGGCCAGTGGGAGGGGGGATTTTCGTATATTCGAAATACCTCCGTTACTATACGTCGGATCGAAACATTGTATGGAATCAATTGTATTGCAAATTAAATTTACTATAAATATTGTTATATACATTTAATCTCTATCTTCAATATTAACCGAGATATTTGCATTTTTATTAAGTGTGTGCGGATAACGGACGAGATGAGATCGGCTAATTTCGGTTCTAGTAGTGAATTTCCGCCAAAAGCCAGGTCGGCCGTTTCCGTATCTGTTCGGCTCTTGTGAAATTTCTCTATTGTAAAACTTCACGTGAGAAATCTGCTTAGCTTCCGCAGCCCCTGTATGACGGACTTTATATTTTAACTTCGTACAAGGAAGTAAAAAGCACGCTACTGCGTTCTATGCAGTCGTCTGTAATGATTATATTGAAGTTTAATGAAATTAATTAGTTGAATATTTATTTTTGTTTAATATCATTATTATTAAAACTTCCTGTATCTTTTTGTTTTAGGTACGTTTTTAAGAGTGTCTGAGAACTTTCTTGTAAGTATACAGTTTTTGATAGCCTTCCCATTTAATATCCATTAGTTTGATAGAATAGAAATTTTAGTTGTGAAGAATAAATAAAAGTGTGTTCCTAATCTATCCCTCTACACTTTTTGACTCACCGTTTTTCAATAATTCAAACCATAATCATGAATAGCATTTATTACAATTAAATATCATTTATAATGAACATATTTCCTTTCAAAAACCAATCCGAGCACTTATAGTTTAAGCATAGTTTAGCACGTAAGGTTATATTCGTAATAGTAGATCTCAGTAGAAATCACTTCCCGTAATGCCAGCATTTCACAGGAAATAAGTAAACTCAATTAACTTTATTATCCTCCCGTCTATTTCCGCTCTTGCATTAGAGTTATCAACATTCTTCTCCTTAAATTAGTGATTCAAAATATTATTGTAATAATTTATCTACCTGATATATATATATATATATATATATATATATATATATATAAATATATATATATTGTTTTTGTTTTAACGAATGTGGTTTTCGTCATCTCCTGGGTTGGATCGATGGACTTTTGAGGATTTTTTAAAAAAAATCGCGTCAATATTACGGCCTCAATAGCTAATTTGCCCTGAGGGAAATCTGTTAAAACTCAGCACTACACAAATACAATCATTTCAATTGTTCAATTCCCAAATGAGGCTTAAATTGACGGTCATGTCAAAACACGATGATCTGTTATTACCTAAAGAAATGGAGTAGAGAAAAGTCTCTATATCAAATCAAACATTTATCAGGAGTTGAGTTAAGATTTACGAGTCATAACAACAGAGAAATTTCGAATTTTTGTATTTGCACTGTTTCTTTGCAGCAACTCCTCCTCGTCTGATGAAAACAATGCATCCTATTTATGGTTGAAATAAAGTAATTTGTGATATACTGGGCAGTGTGAAGTGAGTAGAAGTTAAAATATACCAAGGATTGAAAATTAAAAAAAAAAAAATAGATATTTCCTTTCATTTGGATTTAGACGAAAAATGTATTGAACCATAATTACAGGAAATTAAATTTGGATTGCTGATCGTAAACATTTTTCGACCCGAATCTTTAATAACAGAGATATTCCTAACCCCCTTCACCTTCTGGTCCAATTTCAACCTTTTACAACTTCTTTATCCACGAAGTGTTCAAACTACACAGTTTTGTAAAGGTCAAACAAAAAGTCCGTCAAGCAGGGGCTGTGTAAACTAAGCAGATTTCCCTCGTGAAGTTTAACAATAGATAAATCTACATACTGCTAACACAACACCACCGTCATTATTAAGTGAATAAATACAACCGGGACGCGTCTGAAATGTAAAGAAAGGTCTCTTGAAAACACTATTTGGTATTTAAGCTTCGAATAAAGTGGCTTATTATGTAACAGACAGGGTATTAACCCTAAACACTGGAACGGGTAAATGTCAAAATATTGTGCAAAGTAAAGCCTTGCCAAAAATATACCATCACCATTCAGCCTCAAATGACTTCCCGAGCGAAGCCGGGTATCTGAGCTAGTATATATATATATATATATATATATATATATATATATATATATATATACATAAAATTGTAACCTCTGTCTGTAAATTGATTTTTTTCGCGAAATTTCACGATAACTTTTCGTTTCACATGCCATAGACACCATAACTGCATTTTTTTCTTTGGTGTCTGTTTGTTTGTTTGTTACCTTTTTACGCATAAACGGCTGAACCAAATTTTATGAAACATGGTATGTATAGTACTACTAACCCAACTTAGACTTTAGGCTATATTAATATCCTCTGTGGCGAACAGGAGTGGGGGTTATAAGGAAAGCCAGAAATTAAAAATAGCGATATTTCGTTTCCTATTGGTTTTACGGCAAATATGAACATAACAAAAGTTGTTTATTTTGTTATTTAGAGTATCTTTTGTTATATACACTTTTATCGTATAACGTATTATAAACGGGATATACGCTAAAACCTATAGCGGAAGTGAGCAATTTTATTTGGCACAAAAGACTCAACCGAATTAAATAATACTCGGTGTGGGTAATAAAACTAACGCCTTCTTTAAAATAAGCCATACCAACATTTCTAGCGACGGGCAGGAGTTGTAAGGGAGGCCTGAAATTAAAAATAGCGGTATTTCGTTTTCCATTGGTTTTTCTGCAAATATGTACATGACAAAAATTGTTTATTATGTTATTTAGAGTAACTTTTGTTGCATTCACTATGTTCGTAAAATGAAGTAAACACGTGATATACGCTAAAACTATAGTGGGAGTCATTAATTTTATTAGTGCTTATTTAAGGTTTGCTGAAGGCTGAAAACTGGAAAATATATAAGATAGACCAGTTTCACGAGAGCCGAACAGTTACGGAAACGGCCGAACTAGCTTTCGGCCGATAGTCGCGAATAGAACCGACATAAGCCAATCTTATCTTTTCCATAATCCACACACACTTAATAAAAATGCAAACATCTCTGTTAATATTCAAGATAGAGAATAAATGTATATAGCAATATTTATAGTAAACTCAATGTGCAATAAAATTGGTTCTATAGAAGTTTTCGATCCGACCTATAGAGAATTTTCGAACCCCCCCCCACCACTGTCCTGATTTCAGCCATTAACGAACTTGATCTTTATTTGTACATAACATTAACGGTGTACGATAAAACAAATACCGAGTTTGGTAACGATTAAACAAAAATTGCAACCGCTAGAGTATTAACAGACACACACACACACACACACACAAAAAAATATATTTATAATATATGTTGCGATTTTCGAAACATTTCTTCAAATGTCCATCGATCCTACCCAGGAGATGACGAAAATGAGGTCCATTCAAAACTATAAATATATATAGTTTTGAACGGGCCTCATCTTCGTCATCTAGGAGGTAGTATCGATGGACATTTGAAGAAATATTTAGGAAATCGCGTCATGAGTACGACCTTAATAGCTGATATCCCTTAAGAGAGATCTGCTAATAAAATTATATATCAATTACATGCTAAAATGTCCTTCAATGTGAACTGGATTCAGCACTGAGTGATGCGTAATGTACCCAATTCATTTGTAAGCCAAATTCCGTTGTCCTAAAGCCATTGCCTCAGAAGCATTACTTGTTTTGTAGAATGAAAGAATGCAGAAAAGTATTTAGGCTGGATGAAGGGAATGATTGGGCTGCACAAATCCCACACATAACAAAGATTATGAAACCCTGGTATTTTAATATTTTATTGTAATATTCAAATATTTCATTGTAAGTGAGGTAAAATAATTGTATGCTCTTTTGTTTAAAGAAGAAATACTCATCAACATCGAACGAAGGGGGGAAAGGGATTCTTTTGAAGGGAGGCAATTTCACTAGCGAGAATTTCTCCGTTCCTTTATACGTTAATGAAAACTTCATTAAAATAATTTTCTTCTCTGGCTAATAAGCCACAAAGCAAAATATCATTCCTTCTATTTTTGGATTTATAAATGCATTTTCCCTCTCTCAGTAGTTCTTTTTTTTTAAAAAGATGACCGACCCCCTCACTCAAGAAATAATTAGAGCTTGGAGTTTATATGAATACATTGTTGTTAGAGAGACAAAGACAATAATGACTCGGGGGCACACCTGTGCAGAGAATTCTAAACTACCAGCCTGGGGGCAGGCCCAACAATGAATGGATCTACCTTCTGACAACGGTTTGAATAAAGCTTTTGACGGCGAGGGCCAGATGAGGGTTATATATATATAAAAAAATAATAATAAACTTTGTGAATTCTTGTGCAAACTTCAGTATTAAAATCCGTTTGTGGAATAAATATCGCATTATCCTTTTTCCATTGAATTTATTGTGTGGCTGTATTTTAAACCTGAATAGATGGAGAAAATATTTAATTTCAAATAACTTCTCATTACCAGTGAAGGGGTTTTATTTAGGAGTCTAATTCATATTTCAAAATAAAGGAACACATTTTGACGTATTGTGAGCAGAATTTTCCCAGGGTGGAAGAACAATGCCCTTAATATTCATTAGTAATCTTAATGTACATTTGTATTCTGAAGTTTCCAAAGGAATTATATTTTTCTTAATATTCTTCTACAAAAGTGAGGGAGATAATAATTTATTCCCAATTAAATTTAGATACAATTAACTAATAAATGCCAGTTTCTTTTAACTTAAGTTTTTTTTTGTTTAAATAAATGTACGAGATTGAAACATTGTTTTTATTTAAACGGTTTTTTTTTAGTTGGTTTATGCCCCACATCGATGGTGATTGGCAAGATCTCAGTTTAGAGGGTAGTTAGAATAATATATTTATTCCTTCATGTACACCTTGGTTGTACTTTATTTATATAGTATGGAAAATATTCCTTAAATATCTGAGTGTTTCTCATATCCGTACTTTGTCTAAATGAATATAATAAAAGTTATCCCTTTTAAATCTTTTTAAGTATGCTGTAGACCCATTCTATTTTATACTATGTAAATGTTTATAATATAAACATATTATGTTTTAGATGTGTTAGTATTTGTGGAATATATTGGCTGCTGTCTGTTAGTAGTTCTGTCATATCGTAGGGTACGTGAAGGTTTCCTTGGATGCAGTCTGTCAGTATGAGTTTTATCGTTAGGTTCATGTTGCAGTATTTGCATATAGGGTTATCAGTCCTTGTCATTAAGTGTCTATGTGTCAGTTATTTGTAGCCGATCCTGAGTCTGGCAAGAAGTACTTCCTACCGTCAAGTACTCCTATGGCTCGATGGCCACTTTAATTGTACATTTGATACTGCGGAGATGGTTGTTTATTTCCAACCATTCTGATTGTCATTTGTTTAGGATTCGTTGGCGTATATGTCTCACTATGTCTTAGTATAGTATAGTTTGTTTGTGTGTATTGGGTTTGTTGAATAATTAGTTTAGACTGGACTGAGAATGTCGCCGGAGATGTAGGCTCAATAGGGAACCTCCCCGAAAGTAGTCTGCTTTTAATAAAAGAAATGTTGAGGGTGGAGGTGAGTTTGACCTTCTTAACCTTCTGTTAATTATACTATTTTCTGTGAAAGATTAAAAAAAATAGCCGATTAAATAGGTCAACCTGGGTGTTCATTGCCTACTAAAATTAGGATACTGTAAATGAAGTAACAAACCAAAATCAGTTGCAAATTTCAAAAAGCCAATATCAGAAAATAAAGAAAACATGATTCACTTTCTTCGTGTTTGTCCTGTGTTCGAGGGTTTAGTCTCCAAAATTTTGAGAAAACTTTATCTATTTGAAGTACAATAGCCGTATTCATTCTCAAAAACGGAAAAGTATTTATGTAAATTGAGTGATTTATTTAAAAACATGTTGGGCCGATTTAAATTCACGCAATAATTATTAGAAATATATTATAAATAATTAAATAGAAGGAGACAGAGTTTTATTTTAGTTAATGGCTGAAATATGATCGTAAATTTTGGGGTTAGAGAGAGGGGAATTAGAAAATTCAAAATATTTCCGTTATTATGAGTCGTATGTTATTGCACCTTTCTTATCAACCATTTATCCTCCAAAATTGTTGTTCTTTACATGTTTTTGTAAATCAAATATTTTTTTCAGCCTTCAGTAAACCTCCTTTTCCGCTCATCGGATTTTTATTACGAAATAGAGAATACATGTTGAGATGAGATCAGTTGTGTGTCACACCAGGAGGTTGGAAATCTGCTTCGTTTACGCAGCCCCTGCTTGACGTACTTATTCAAAATTGGTTCAGAGACGGTCAAAACGAAATATTTCGTTTAAATCGGAAAACCAGAAATTTTCGCCTTACAGCACTTCCTTTACTTCATATAAGCAAGTAATAATGAAAAGAATTAAATAAATAATTTAAAATATATCCCTGCTCATACGTCATGGCACAAGGGAAAAACGCCTATTGCTTCGGTCGATAATCATGATTTAATTACGAGGGGTAGGGGCCGTTGTACTGTAGTTAGTTACAAGTCAAGTTGAAAGTTACAACATCATATCATGAAATATTGTTTAGGAGTTAGGAAGTATTTCTATTGAAGTAATTATTAAGTTCTAAAAGAAATCCCAAAGTTCCTGCTAAACAAATTGGAAAGCACATGAATTATTACTGGATAGTTTAGTCTACTTTTCGCAGCAGTGGTAAGCTGGGAAGTGTTATTTATATTTAATCACATATTCCAATAAGAGTCGAAGCTATAATTTATTTATCTTGAACTATTACTTGTTAAATAAACAACATGTTGTGTTTAGAATATATCTGTTTATCCTTGTATATAGTTTTTTAAATGTAAAAATAATTGTATTCACCTGTTATAACACCCCTTCCCCTTTCTCCCTTTTGATTTGACTCACACAACTCGACGGTACAGGACTCCTAAATATTAAATTTGAACATCTTCAAGGTAGCTGATTTTATTAATTATTAATTAAGGTAGATACTTGCATACATACAGGCGTCCCACCGAAACTAGTCAAGTTGGGTTTTGGGAAGGTCAAAACGTACAACATATAATTTTGTTGAAATATGAAAACCTAAAATTATCGTGTTTTCAATACTTCTTTAACTTCGTAAAGGAAGTATTTTACTATGTAAATTAACTATTATTTGGGGTTCAGGTTAGCCATATGGGTTAATGTGTAGGTATTAATAAACTTGGTAAACCTAGACTGGGCAATAGGAATTTATTTAGTGACCGGCTCATTAAATAAAATCCTTAGTCTCATTCCGGTAATAAAAGAGTGGATAATCTGTTTTACTTAACCATAGTAGCATAATATGGACGTTAATAAAGAACATTTACTTCGTAAAAGGAAGTAAAAATTGATTTTGAACTTGGGGTCGCCAAATATTACTTTAATAATAAGTTTGTTAATAGCCAAAATCCGACACGTAGGAGGCAGGCTTAGGGAAGGGTGGGTAGTACAATAACTAAGATAAATAGCTCCCTAACAGATAAAATCTAAATCGGACCCGTCCTTAAAAATCATAAAACATATTAAACAAAATATTAGGGAAATAATTTTATTGTTACAAAGGCCGATAAAGGCCCTTCATTGATAATAATGGACACGGGAGAGTATATTAATAAAACATTGACATTGCTCCCTGAGGGAGGTTATGAGGTAATGAAAAAAGATCCATTGGAGCAGTATAATCAAATAGTCAGGGAAGCGGTTAAATCCGTTGAATATGTACTTCGGAAGGCCAAAAAAAATTCTATTGTACAACAAAAAAACTCTTAGCCCCTCGATTGTACTCACTCCCTAAGGTTCATAAACCAGGCAATCCCATGAGACCATTTTGTTCAGCGCAGACTCAGATGATATGAAAGTGATTGCTATTAGCAGATTTCCCTTAAGGGAAATCAGCTATTGAGGTCGTTTTGTTTGATCGTTACCAAACTCGGAATTTAATCGTTTTATGTAAAAAGGAAGATCAAGTTCGTTAATGGCTGAAATCGGAACAGTGGGAGGGGGGGGTTTAGGGGGGGGGGGTTTCGGAAAATTCAAAATATCTCCGTTATTATGCGTTGGAACGAAAAATTGTATAGAATCAATCTTATTGCAAATTAAATTTACTCTAAATATTGTTCTATACATTTATTCTGTATCTTGAATATTAACCGAGATATTTGCATTTGTATTCTGCATTGGTCGGCAGGAGTGAGCTGTTTGGTACTTTCCGAAGAGAGCTCTGGCGGCCGTTTTCGTAACTATCCCTTACTACTTACTACACTAGTTATTGGGCAGATTTGTCTATTGTAAAAGTTCACGTGGGAAATCTGCTTAGTTTACGCAGCCCCTGCGTGACGGACTTTTTTTCAGACTATGACAGGGTACAAACCTAGGTATTCGGTGATAGATAATTAGAAGTTGGTAGACGTTTTAAATGGAAAAAGAATACCCAATGAATATATATTGGCATCATTCGATGTGGTGAACCTTTTTGGGAGTGTGCCGCAGTAGGACTACGAGATAATGCGTCATGTCCTCATGTCAAAGAAATGTGATCCTTTGGCTTCCCAGAAGGTATTAAAGCTTATAAAGATGTGTGTGGACCAGAATTACTGCCTCTTTCAAGAGGTTGTCTACCTTCAGATAAATCCATTGCCAATGGGGTCCTCTTTAAGCCCACTGGCGGCGGAGATATTCAGGGAATATTTGGAACAGCGCTATATAATGAATAGTCGAAATCCGTTCTGTAGCAGATTAGTATACTGTGTAAGGTACGTAGGTGACATATTGGTCTGTTAGTATAGTAGTGTATAGTGGCTCTAAAAATGAGTTAGAGGAATTATTAAAATATCTTAATTCTTATCACCGATCCATTTCATTCACTCTGGAAATGGAAGAAGACGAACAAATTAATTATTTGGATTTGACGATATCGAGATATAACAATAGCCACAAGTTTTCGATTTTCCGGAAGCCAAATGCAATCGATATTGCAATACCCAATACCTCGTTCCACCACTATAGGTAAAAATTAGCGATATTTACTTTTACGCTAATCCATTGCTGGATATACCAATGAGCAAAGAAGAATACTCTCGCGAGTTAAAATTTATTCACCACGTAGCGGTGGTTAATCGATATAGCATACATATGGTTGATAGGATGATAACGAGACTTAGGAAGAGTCTGGGGATATCAGAAGTTACCTCAGAGGTGGGAAAGGTGGTGGTGCTCTTTGCCCTATTTGGGATTTGTGTCTGAAAAAATTCATCGAATCTTTAAGTGTAAGAAAATTGGGGTTGGTTTTGCAAATAATTTGAAATCCTTTTTATGTAAACTAAAAGGCCCAATAAATCTGCCGGGCCAGTCAGGAATATAAAAAATCTAATATACATGTGGTGTGTTTTATGTGGGAAGGACTTCCAAAAAATTAAAGAAAAGGTGCCAGGAGCATCTGTCTAGAATGGGTTCAACGTTCCTCCAGCATTTGAGAAAAGAACAGCATGAAAATGCCCCACACGAGGTAGCTTGGTCATCAAATAATTCAGAAACTGGAACCCCTTTACATTGATCTGGAGTGAAAGAGGGGTAACTGCCTGAACGTACAATTGAAAATGCTGAGTTTTGTCCTGCTGAGTAGGCCTCGCTGTCTCTCTGCTAGTCGCCAGTAGTGGCCCCAAAGCCGTAGCCCTAGCATCTATTATACAGCAAAGGTAGGATAATTGTTAACTTATAAAAACGTTTTTTTTTTAAAGTTAGACGTCTTTAATGTTTAAAATATTTATTCACATTTTATTTGATTTTAACTATATGTTCAATTAATTAAACTATAATATATTCGTTTTACGTTTGACTTCGATTTTAATTTTTTTAAGATAGGACTGGTTTTGTAGGACTGATGTTAGTATGTAATTCTATTTTTGTTAAAACATTTCAAAGTGTAAGTATGTTTCTTTTTTGTTTTTTAGATAGCACCTAATGATGGACGTTAGTGGCGAAAGTCTTGTGCTTTAATAAAGAAATTGGTTGGAAGACTCCCAGTAACTAACTTATACTTAACAGACATTACAAAAGATTGCCACTTTTTAAGTAAGGGGTGTAATAAGCGAATGAATGACGGGCAACTCCAATATAAAACATAAATTCGCCAAAGATTAGTGTAAACTCAATTTTTGCTTCAGGAGTAAAATAAGCAAGTGACTGTTCAGTTTAGTAATAATAAAGGGATTATTTAGTACACAAATGAATCCAATGTTTATATTTCCACTGGAAACCATTTTTATTTCAATCCGTCAACTAGGAGTAGCACAGCTAATGTGAAATAATCTGAGGGAAACTAACAGACAGCTATTTGCCTTGGGGAGTATTTTGTGGGTTTTCTCTTCGCCTCCCGAATATTACTCTCATTAGAACTTGTATGTAGAACTTAATGCCTCACTGATTTTAATGTGGAATATTTGTGGTACATTCCAGGCTCTTCAATGAACATTCCCCGCTCTCCTTTCTATAGACTATTTAGTCTACAGCACTGCTCGAAAGAATCCGAGCGCTCTGAATTATTTACGCCGAATATTTACATGAAATATTCAAGTTAAATCATAAATGTGAAGTTCCGTTTCAATAATTCTAAAACTCACGACCAAGCAAATGAGTGAGCAATCTATCTTTTTCTGTTTATATTTGTATCTACAGGGCGAACCGTACTTAATGTAATAAGATTAAGGAGGTGGAAGAAGGGCACAAAATCACCAAACAATGTTGTATAGAAATTATACGGATGTACAAATAGAAAAATTATAGAACATCAATATGTGGGTTGATGAAAGAAATGGCTACGCTTCCACTGTAACAATTTATTAAACTGGCTGAGCGCTTTCGATGCAGTGTATCTTCATCATTGCCCTGTTGACACACAAATACAATAATTTCTTATCTATATTAAAATATTTTAGATAAAGTGTAAAATAGATAGAACCGTCATATAATAATAAACACATTCATACATCAACAGGCAAATGTTTTAAATTAAGTAAGTAAAGGTAGAACATTGAAAACATCTAAAAAAACTAAACGTACACATTTTTATTGTTATATGACGATGTTATCTTTTTTACCCTATATCTAAAACATTTTAGTAGAGATTAATAATAAGTAGTTATTGTTTTTGTGTGTCAACAGGGCATTGATGATTATGCACTGCATCGAAAGCGCTCTGTCTTTTTAATAAATTGTTACAGTGGAAGCGTAACCATTTCTTTCATCCTACTACATTAGAAGTCACTTCCGCCGGCCAGAATACAAACTCAGAACATCGTGGCGTTATAAGATTTTTCAAACTAACTCATCTTCGAGTTCCCCTTCCTCTAAATCCTCTCTCCCCTTATTCCTGTGCTAGTTTCAACCTTTAACTAATATGATCTTTAGTGTTGACTGAAACGGTTAACTATCGAGAATGTCATATATCAAAGAAACATTTTAGAGTAAAGAAATCTCATGTTAATTGGTGACATCATCGCACAAAGTGATCTGCACGTAGCTCATCTAGCGAAGATCTGTTGAAAATAATATTTGGTATTTAAACTTGGAATAAGACATTTCATTATATATTCATTTATTGTAAAAGTAGGGGTTTACGCAGACAAAAATGATGCTACAGAATTAAAAATTTGGGTTACAAAATTAAAAAAATGCTAATATCTCGGTTAATTTATAACATAGAAAAAAATTGTCCTGCAACATTTATAGGGCATTACATTTTCAATAAGATTGGTATAACATTTTTTCGTTGTGATGTATAACGAAGATATTTTCTGGTGTGAATTTACCCATTAAGGAACCCAGCCATTATGTCCAGTTTTACATAAAACGTTTAAATATTGTGTTTGACAGCCATAAAACAATATTTGCGACCGCTAGAGCTTAATTCACCTTATTTTTGTCATCTTTTGGGTAGGCTCGATGGACATTATTTGAAAATCACACAATGAGTTCAACCTCAAATGGTGATTTCTCTCAAAGGATATCTGCCAAAAGGGCTACATAATTTTCTCTCATGGGTAATTAAATTATCATTATTTTATGAAATAAAACTCATAACCATACTAATGACTTTTTTTACGTAAATAAATGAAAAATATTATATAAGTATTTTCACCATACTACGATGTAATCACCTGTTTTACACACCTAATTTGCGGTCCGAAAGCTACACTTCGCCGCCCTAGGGCCGAAAATGAATATTTCGCCCTAGGGCCGCAAAATCAGCTGTTTATTATTTTAATTCATTCATTTCATTATATACATTATATTAGTTTGTTTTGCTCGTATTATTGTTTAGTTATTTAGTAATTATGGCTAATAATATATCAGAATCTATAAATAGAAGAGCAAAAGAAATCATGGCAGATTTGTTACCAGCAAAATCAAAAGATAGGTATGACGAAGAGTATTCATTATCGAAATTGGAAGCTTCTAACAGACTGTTTAGTAAAGTGAATGAGTCATCGACTTCGACATCAAATATCGATTTTGGAACTATTGAATATGAAAATCAGTCTCTCTTTACAATTGATGATTTATTTGAAGATTGTCAAGAGGATATTTTAATCAGAAACAATCCAACTACGAGTAAAAGTGTGAATGTGTCAAACAAAAAACAAGTAATAGAATCTTCAAAGGGTATTATGTTTTCAAACAACCAAAATTGTACTTTTAACATTTCTATAAATCAAAAATAAACGAACTAACTTTTTTTAGCATTTTGAAATATATCAGTTGTATTAAATGAAACACGCATATGTTCATCTCTCTTTATTAACTTACATAATAACATAACGTAAAACAATCCATACATTAAACATTCATCATATCCCCATAACCACAAGATAACCTTCTAACAAAGAGGTACACTTAACCAAAAGAAAATCTTGTTTTTGATTAATGTTATATCGTATTAATATTTATTGTAGTATGGTGAAAAATAGCGTTCGTGCTTCGGGCCAAAGTGCTTTTGCCGGCCCTCGAACTTTTCATGACCTCGACTACGTCTCGGTCAAAAAATATCTCGGGCCGGCAAAAGCCTACTTTCGGCCCTTGGTACGAAATATACTATGGTGCGAGAGGTCTGCTAGTAGAATTACTGCTTATATAAATAGGCAACAGAGGGCTAAGGGTTAATGTGGAGATATTTTAATACATAAACCGCTGCTGTATTTTAACGCGGGGCCTCATCATAATCCGTATTGGGTTTAGGATGTTGTGGAAATGGCCAGTTTGTTCACCCAAATACAGCGGCTGGCTTATATTCATCGGAAGGGATTCTACTTGGAAAAGCAATGGCAATTCATGGAGTGGGTCAGCGTTCCATCGGGCAAGGGAAGACATTTGTTAGGTGGCAGCGCGGGCTGGGGTGATATATGGACACTAGTGGGCAGTCCTATAGATGCCTACGCCAATATTCTCAGAGGAGTATTCTCTATTAACAAAACGGCGACAACCCATATCTCTTGGTTACGCCTACTCAAACATTAGGCGGATATACAGCCTCCAGAATAATATCTAGATCATAAAATGGGATTCGTGTATTTGATATTTCTATATATTATTCCAACAAACGCACACTCATATCCTCCTATCAATATGATATGTCTGTCTGGCTGTATTCACCTGCTAGCTGTCGTTTCCATGAAAAGGAAGTCCTGATTAAAACGAACAAAGATAGTTAAACTAAAGAACTTGCAGCAAACTATCTAACGAATTTCAAGTAGAAAAGGAGGTCGTTCTTACCCGTGTCCAAATTGGACACACAAAATTAACACATTATTATTTATTGAAGGGCTTATTCTCACCAACCTGCGATTGTTGTAATGTCCATCTTACCATCTCACATCTTCTCAATTGTAAGAAATACGATCTTCCAAGAACAGTTTTGAACCTTAAACCGAACTTAAAAGAACTCCTTAGAGACGATGAAGAAGACATAAAAAGGCTTCTTGCATTTTTAACTGTAACTTATTTGTTCCAAGTATAGAACCACCAGCCGCTAATGACAATAGTAGATGCGGTACATTGTAATAAATAAATAAATCTAACGAATATTCGAAATTCCACTCAGAATTTTAGAGACACTGTACTCTGCTCTTTCAGCATTAGCCAGAAATAGTGTGCAATGCACAACTACAACGTAACCAAATGTTTCCTGTGAGGCTTAGGTAAGGTAGAACAACAAATCCACGCAGACCAATTTAAAGAAGAATTTAAGCTGGAATCAAGTGTTGATCTCTTCAATTGATATCAAAAAATAGTATAACAGGTTCTTTATACTAGCTAATGTCAGAGGATCATATTATCCACGATATGGTTTAATTTTTTTTTTTTTTAATTTGTTGAGTTGTTGGCCTATAAATCACAAAAGGTTCTTCTCAGCTAATCTTGATTTATACGTAGACCAAAAACATATTCGAAGCTTTTAAAACACGTTTTGAAATCACTTATAGTCACTAAATGATAAATTGGATTCACTACAACTATTATTCTAATGGTTGAAAAGATATCAACTTATATAATAAAATTTAATATTTTAGCGCATAATTTAAATTGCTTATTCATATATTAACAAATTTTATTTAATTTTTTTATTAGTATAATTAAATTTGATGTTAGAAGTAAGTTAATTATTGAAAATTGTTAGATATAAGTATCAGATGAAGGGCATAATAACCTCGCGGTTGCTTGCCCAAATAAACCCTTATCCTAATCTAATGGTTGACGTTTGAAAAATGTCTTAAAGTGCCCATCGAACCTACGCAGTAGATGACAAAAAATGATGTAGGTTCGTATTTGTGAATTTTACCCAAGCGAATGTAATTCTACGCTGATTGTTAACAAACTTGACATTCAAATGCGTAATTTAGAACTTAAGTGAAGGTTTGTTAAATGCCAAAATTAGACCAGGAGGATGGTAATTATTATTTATTTGAGATGCCACTACAATGGCGATTCATCTTTTGACATATTTGAATATAATTTTACAAAATTAGGAAGATGGTAAGCAGTAACTGGTAACCTATATCTATGTTACTCAAGGATCAAAACATTTTGTATAATCCTGTTGTATGAAAATGGTTTTACCATCGTCTGTAGAATCTTTTTTAGTAGATTTCCCTAAAGGGAATTCAGCTATTGAGGTCGTACTCATGGCGCGATTTTCGAAAAATTTCTTCAAATATGCATCGATCCTACTCAGGAGATGACGAAAATGAGGCACTTTCAAAATTTTATATATATCTGTTAACGCACTAGCGGTCGCAATTTTTGTTTGATCGTTACCAAACTCGACATTTAATCGTTTTATGTAAAAAGAAAGATCAAGTTCGTTAATGGCTGAAATTGGACCAGTGAAAGAGGGGGTTTAGAGGGGAGGATTTTTGAAAATTAGAAATATCTCAGTTACTATACTTCGGGTTGAATAATTGTATAAAACCAATCTTATTACAAATTATGTTCATTTATTCTCTATCTTGAATATTAACCAAGAATTTGTATTTTTTAGTTTTCAGCCTTAAGCAAACCCCCACTCCTACTAGAGTAACATAAACCATACTCTGATATATAATAAACCACATTATTCGAAGCTTAAATACCAAATATTGTTTTCCAGAGACCTTTATTATACTTCTTAAATTCTTTGATCTCTAAAATTTGATTGATTGAGAAAACAATTATTCTGATTCATTATTAATTACAGTACTAGATATAGTAAATAGATTTCAACAAAATTAATATGTTATATTCTAATATATTTCAGTAATTGTATTTCTTTCCGGTGAGACGTTGGCAGACCTGTTTTTTTTTTTTTTTTACATTTCAGACCCGTTCAGTATTTTTACGTTTCAGTCCCGTTTGTACTTATTCACTTGATAATGACGGTGGTGTTGTGTTAGCAGTATGTAGATTTATCTATTGTATAACTTCACGAGGGAAATCTGCTTATTTATACACAGCCCAGGCGTGACGGGCTTTCTATTATTAATTTAAACTTGTTTGAAACGTTTGAATGCCTCTATTCTATTTTACCTCCAACAAAAGGTAGGTAGAGTTATACTCCCTAATATATCCTTAATGTGTTTCGCTGAATGGGATAAGTAGTTGTGTAATGGTTTAGGAATGTTAGGATGATTTAATTCCTTTGTTTACATGAGGAACGAGCTCTCTCGGCTGCTAGGGGGTGGGGTAGCGGGGATGGGTGAGAGCCCACTGCTTTTCTTTGTGAATTGCAGCAAGTGCTCCTCAGAGAGCGGTTCTTTTCCCCTTTCTTTTGATGTCTTCTCTCCTCGTTCAACTTGTATTTTCTTTTTGAAAATCCCCTTTGAAGGGAGGGGGGCTAGCCACCGATGGAAGGGCCTTTGCTAAACCGTCAACCTCTTCCACCTAGTTATGGCTAAATCTCCTTGTCATCTACCACCGTTACAGCCCACTCACAAAGTAATAGTTGTGGCTGCACTGTCAACAACAGGCTCATGCACTCATGTAGGAAAACTCTCAAAGAGTTTAACTAATTTATGATCGAGCGGAGAATGAGCCGAAAATATGGCATATTTGTTGGTCATTATTGATGATTTACGGCAGAAAAAGGGCATTATATCTGATCAACCCTAACCCCTCCGATATTTTTCAGAAATAATAAGCCATTGCTGGGAGGCAAGCAGTTCAAAAACATTTATTCACGTGATTTCGTCGTTAGACCAAATGTTCCTCTACTCAACTCCGACTATCTGCTCCAGCCTTCGTCCTAGAGTACAGTAGCTCTTCCGCTAACTTCTTCAGTATTCGTTAATGCCGCCGCTACTGTTCTGGTTAGATCACAGTCAGGGAACTACTACATATATGAAAATAGCCAGTCACGCAGGGGCTGCGTAAATTAAGCAGATTTATCACTTTCTCGTTCATCACACTTGTGATCTCTCACCCCATATTCCCCTTTCCGAAGTAAAGGCCCGTCTCGCAGGGGCTGCGTAAACTAAGCAGATTTCCCTCGTGAATACTAATAATAGATAAACCCACATACATACTGCTAACACAACACCACCGTGAATAGTAAGTGAATATATACAAACGGTAATAAGAAATTATCCCCCTTCCGGCGGGACTCGTCTCAAATGTAAACAAACAGGTCTGCCAACGGCTCACCGGAAAGAAAAACAGTAACTGAAACATATCAGAATATAAGATATTCATTTTATTGAAAACTATGTACTATACGTAGTACAGTAATTTATAATGAATCAGAATAATTTTTATCTCAAATAATCAAATTTTAGTAGTCAAAGAATTTAAAACGGGGGGGGGGCACAAGAATATTTGCATCTATCTGGTATAATAAAGGTCTCTGGAAAACAATATTTGGTATTTAAGCTTCGAATAATGTGCTTTATTATTTAACAGAGTATTATTTATGTAAGAGGACGTGAAGTAACTCGGTTAATATTCAAGATAGAAAATAAATGTATATAACAATATTTATAGTACATTTAATTTAAAATAAGGTTTATTTTATACACTTTTTCGATCCGACTTATAAAAACAGAGATTTTTCGAATTTTCAAATGTCTCTCCTTTAAACCCCCCTCCCCCTTGTCCGATGTCAGCCGTTAACGAATTTGGTCTTTCAGCTTTACATAAAACGACTAAATATCGAGTTTGGTAACGATCAAACAAATTGAAAACAAACCAAAAAATTGTGGCCACTAGAGCGGTAACAGACAAATTATATTGATTCCTGGTGCTTTTGCCATTGGATAGTTCCATTGAGAATGCAATAGGAAACCACTGTGTTTTCTGTTCGAAGTGATTAACGCTCTTTCTTCACAGATGGAAAAATTTAAAAATTAAAATTAAGACAGAATGACACAGCCATGAAATGAAATTTCAAATTAGTGTAAAATAAAATTTAGAATTATTTTAAAAACTGACAGTTACAACTAAATTAATTTAATAGACATAAATAATCTGTCACAAAATTAATAATAAACATTTGTTTAACATTTGTTTTTCGGGAATAACCATTCTAATTCCAAGAAGGAATATATGAACAGGAATAATTATCTATTTTTTTTAAAACGTCTTTGTTCAAATAGTCTTTCTTTCAGTTAGCTTTAACTTCCTACTTGTACCAACTTAATTTAAAAATAACTGTTGATGTATGAATTGTTTTATATGTTATTTAGTTCCACGTAAGATTTTTATCTTAGTCCTAAGAAAGATAAGTTTTTTGTTATATGTGCCTAACATATTTTATAGAAAATTGTAACTATTATTGTGTGTGTCAACAGGGCACTGACGATGATGCACAGCATCGAAAGCGCTTTGCCGTGTTAATAAATTATTATAGTGGAAGCGTAGCCAACATTTTTTCATCCTACCTACATTAGAAGTCACTTCCACCTGCCAGATTACCAACTCAAACCAATGTTAAAACATGTAACAAAATAATATTAATATCCTAATTGATTCAAACTCCCCAAACAAGTCTAAAACAAACACAGAGATTAATTCCTATTATCACATCCAAACCACTCCCGTCTGCCAATCACCCAAGAGGCTAGAAACATTATGTATATAAATAAATAGACAAAATAAATTTAGCCACTGGAAAGCACGCCATAAATTAACAACTACTTTTAATTTAGAGTAATTTAAAAATAAATGCACATGTCTAGTGTTTTAGCAGATTTCCCTTGAGGGAAATCAGCTATTGAGGTTGTACCTTCTAATGTCCATCGATCCTACCTAGGAGATGACGAAAATGAGGTCCGTTCAAAACTATATATATATATCTATAGATAATATATATATATATATATATATATATATATATATACATATATATATATATATATATATATATATATATATATATATATATAACAACTGTTTGTCTGTTGCCGCTCTACCGGTCGCAATTGTTGTTTGATCGTTACCAAACTCGGTATTTAGTCGTTTTATGCAAAAAAGAAAGATCGAGTTCGTTAACGGCTGAAATCGGACCAGTGGGAGGGGGGGTTTAGAAGGGAGGATTTTCGAAAATTCGAAATATCTCCGTTACTATACGTCGGATTGAAAAATTGTATAGAATCAATCTTATTGCAAATTTACTATAAATATTGTTCTATACATTTATTCTCTATCTTGAATATTAACCGAGATATTTGCATTTTATTAAATCTGGGCGGGTAACGGATGAGAGTAACTTTCCCGCCAAAACCTAGGTCGGCCCCTCCTCTTACGACCTAGGTCGTTTCCTTCCATACCTGAAATTTCTCTATTGTAACACTTCACGTGGGAAATCTGCTTAGTTTACGCAGCCCCTGCGTGACGGACTTTTGATTATTATATTTCTTAGGGTACTTTGAAATTTTCCTATTTAAAGGAGGCCCTTTTCCTCATTCCAGAATTTTTTTAAAATGATATGCATAATCAAGGCTCTTTGAAGGTATCTACTCTCAATTCCTCTCTATCGTTTGTTTGGTTTTCATTGTGTTTTTATATTTGCAGATTTCGCTTAAGGGAAATCAGCTATTGAGGTTTCCTCATGACGCAATTTTCAGAAATTTTCTTCAAATGTTCATCGATCCTACCCAGGATCGAGATCCGATTCGAGATGACGAAAATGGGATCCGTTCAAAATTATATTTATTTTGTCAGTTAACACTCAAGCGGTCGCAATTATTGGTTGATCGTTACCGAACTCGATATTTAAACGTTTCATGTAAAAATAAAGATCAAGTTCGTTGGAAATCGGGGGGGGGGATTAGAGGGGAGGATTTTTGATAATTCAAAATATTTCCGTTACTATACGTCGGATCGAAACATTGTATAGAATAAATCTTATTGTAAATTAAATTTACTATAAACAGCGTTATATAAATTTATTCTCTGTCTTGAATATTAACCGAGACATTTGCATTACTATTAAGTGTGTGCGGATAAAGGACGAGATGAGATCGGCTAACTTCGGTTCCGTCGTTTCCGTAACTGTTCGGCTCTCATGACATTTCTCTATTATTAAACTTCACGTGGGAAATCTGCTTAGTTTACGCAGCCCCTGCGTGACGGACTTTTCCTCTCCTGGACATTTCTTCTGGTGTACCTGACTTTCTCTTTTCCGCACGTTTCCAATAACGTTTTAGATGTAATAGTATGTTTTAGGTTTTGGTGCTTCTCTGAGACAACCAGGAGTAGGGGTTATAAGGGAAGTCTGAAAATAAAAATAGCGATATTTCGTTTCCTATTGGTTTTTCGGTAAATATGAACATGGAAAAATTGTTTATTTTGTTATTTAAAGTAACTTTTGTTATATACACTTTTTTCGTATACCGAATTATAAATGAGATATACGCTAAAACCTATAGCGTAAGTGAACAATTTTATTTGGCACAAATGACTCAACTGTATTAGCTCTAAAGCCTTCATTATAATAAGCCATACCAATGTTTCCTAGGGACGGGCAGGAGTGAGGGTTGTAAAGGAGGCCTGACTTAAAAATAGCAGTATTTCGTTTTCTGTTCGTTTTTCTGCAAATATACACATGACAAAAGTAGTTTATTTTTTTATTGAAAGTAACTTTTGTGATATTCACTTTTGTCTTATAAAAAAGTATAAACGAGATATACACTATAAACTAAAGCGGGAGCCAACTATTTTATTGGGCACTAACGATTGAACCGAACTTAAAAAAACTCGGTATGTCTATTAGCATTAATTCTTCCATGATTATAAGCTATATTATAATTTTTAGGTTGGAATGGGATTGGGGGTTATAAGGGAGGCTTGAAATAAAAATTCGCGATATTTCAGTGTCTATTTAGAGTAACTTATATTTTATACATTTATTTCGGGAACAATGTATGAAGCAAGTAATTTGCGTAGAAATATTGATATGCTCAACAATTCTTTCCAATATGAACTACCAGGTACCTCACCTGGGAAAATTAATTCAAATCTATGTTAATATTCTGTCCTTAATTATTCAAATCTATGCATAATGCACAGGAAACGGGAAATGTGACAATATGGAGGACAGTGAAGTCTTACATAAAAAATTAATTTTATTATTAACAAATCCAAAGCTACGAAGGGTATAAACCCTAAACACTGGACGGGTAAATGTCAAAATATTGTGCAAAGAAAAGCCTTGCCAAAACAATACCATCAACATTCAGCTTCAAATGAATTCCCGAGCGAAGCCGGGTATCTGAGCTAGTATATATATATATATATATATATATATATATATATGTGTGTGTGTGGTGTGTGTGTGTGTGTGTGTGTGTGTGTGTGTGTGTGTGTGTGTGTGTGTGTGAGTGTTTTGATTTTTTATGTTTTTCATAAGCATTAGAGTTATGTACTTCTTATAGACGTGCGCGCGCGCGCGTGTGTGTGTGTGTGTGTGTGTGTGTGCGTGTGCGTTCCTTTGAATGAATACCCAAGTGCCCCCCCCCTCCCCCAGACATGGCGGCCTGCACTGACATGCACTCACTATTGCAATAGATTTCAAAGGTTTCAACTTGAGTGGCAAGAGGATCAATTGCTGCATACTAAAAATAAAAAAAAAATGCGTTGCCCTAAATGGACCTCTGTAAAAGTTTTAATTTCAGTCACTGTTTTTTTCTACGAAGTCTAAAAAATAACAAAAGCTTTCATTTTACAGTTTCATTTAAAAAAAAAAATATGTAAAAAAACTCTTTTTTATTATTTAAAACTATGTCTTCGGTTTACAAATGAATATTTCAATAAAATGAAACGGGAAATTTGGCAAATAATAACATACACACTGTTTCCTATTTGAAAATATATTTAATCTGTTATCTAAACATTATAAACTGCCAAATAAAATAGCCCTATCCTCATACACTACATGAATAAAAAACAACATTAGTAAGAAATTCAATTTGCAAGAAGATCGGTTGTATAATATTTATCGATCAAACAAACTACAGCATTTTAAATTTTCGATTCCCTCCCCAGTTTTACCCTCTCATTTTAGGGCAGGTTCAGCAATTACAGAATATAGTCGTTAGTTTTGAATGAAACAGCTAAATATCGAGAATAATAAATAAAAATCATGTAGATTAGAATCATGAAATCTTAAAGGATGTCATCACACCGAAATTATTTACATATATCTCGTGCAGTAAAATTTCAATGAAAACCATACTTTGTATACCATTTTAAGCTTAAAATAAAGTGTTTCACGATATAAAGGTTCATTGTGAGCATGATATGAGTAGGAGTGGGGATGTATTAACGGCTGGAATCTAAAGAAAATTCAAATATCACCCTCAATATTCGATATTCAGAAAATATGTATACAAAATTTATGGAAAATTAAATTTTTATCCCAAACTTTTCTGATCCATCTCATAATAACGGAGATATTTCGAATTTTTGAAATTGCAGACCCCCCTCCCGCTACTTCCACTGGTCCGATTACAACGGTTAATAACCTGGATCTTTTGTTTTACATAGAACGTTTAAATATCGCATTTGGTAACAATCTAATAAAAGTTGCTGCCCGTAAAGCGAAGCGTAATATATATATATATATATATATATATATATATATATATATATCCCGTATGTATGTATATTTGAAACAATCCTTATTTAAACACAAGTGGAATATCAAATGTACCATAGTATTTTAGTAATTGTAGTCTTGCCCTGAAGAAGAGAAAATAAAATTCTCGAAATATTGGCAAGGACTAAAACTTCTTTCTTCTTCCTCAAACCTCAAAAAACAACAATGCCACCATGTATAATAATAGCCTAGTCGTAAACTCTAGACAATTCTCTCCCCCTCTCTCTCTCTCACTCTCTCTCTCGCTCTCTCTCTCTCTCTCTCTCTCTCTATTTATATTTATAAATATATATATATATATATAAATATATATATATATATATATATATATATATCATCTACTAGGTAATATTGGTGAATATTTGAAGAAATGTTTCGGTACTTGCGTCATGGAAAACCTCTCAATAGCTGATATTCATTAAAGGAAATATGTTAATATGGCTACCTTGATGACAATGTGTCTTCCGTCAATGTGTGAAAAAATTGTAGCTTTCGAACAACTCCTTGTAAGTTCTAAGACATTGTAGTGTCATGTCAAAAAAGTCAACTGGCTTCATAGCAAACACCTCACTTTAATAGGCACTATTACTCTTAATTGCGAACAAGTTATTATTACTTACTGTCAATATTCTTCATTTTTGATAGCTCATTCGTAATTCATTGCCTCGAATGCCTAATGCGAAAACTTAGTGCTTATGTGGGAATAGCATGAAATATTAATTGCAATTTGCATCGATTGAGAACACATAATACTAGAAGGGGTTTCAATATTTCATTCTCCTCAACACTTAGTCTTCCAGTGAACTTACAGTTTTACCCCAGTCATTTTAATGAAGGGCTTCTATTGGAGGGAAAAAAAACCGAGCTCGGAAATTCGGGCAAGGCCATTAAAATGGCAAAAGAGGCTGTAAATTGGTCCTTTTTACTTCCTTGTACAGAGTAAAGGAAGTATTGTAATTGCGAAAATTTTCGGTATTCATATTTCAATGGAATTATCCGTTTTGGCCATCCTTGAACCCATTTTGACTAGTTTCGGCGTGACTTATGACGTAACACACTTAGAACGTTGAAATTACTATGTACCGTCAAATTTTACGCCTTCCAATTTTATTTTTTTTCAAAATCGTTAAAGGTAGGCGGAGTTTACAGGGAAGCGGAAAAAAAATTACGAATTTCTCTATACGTATTTGAGTCACATAAAATGTGTATAGTATCATTTTTGTTTATCATGAAAATGTCTATAAATTATGTTCTATAACGTTTTTTTTTTAATGTGATGAATAGCAACGGATTTTCAAATAAAAGTATGTTGAGTGATATGCCTCAAAACATTTGGTTTATATTATACAGGGTGGGGCAGAATGGACTCCCTAGTTTCAAACACTCACTGTAAAGCGCGCAGGTGGGGTAGCGGAGTGGGGATACTGGCGTTAGGTCGGGGAAACGATGTCATTTTCATTTCAGTAGTCGCCATGCAGTAGTCTGGTGAGCATAGAGGCTTTGTCGTTGAAACGTTCTTTAAAAATAATAATAGTGTGGTAGCGACACAGAGGGCAAACCCTGCAAAGACAGTTTCCCGGCCGCCTGATCTTACGTGCCGATATTCCATGGCCCCCTCGCTCCCTGGATTTGAGCCCATGCGATTTTTTTCTTTGGTGTTATCTCAAAGCTGAGGTTTACAAAGTTACGACCAAGGACCTTGGAAGCTCTTAAGGAGGCAATTAAAGATGTCGTCGCTGGAATATCAGAAGATATACTGAGAAGAGTTTTTGGACATTTTTTTGAACGACTCAACATGTGCATCGCTCACCAAGGGCGTCACCTGGATGAACTAATTTTCAAAACCAAATGTGAATAAAATGGCATTGAATGTAGTTTTGGGAAATAAAAACGTTTTGAGATTATCTTTATTTGTTCTTACACAATTCATCCTTCAAATAAGGGAATGCCCCACCCTGTATAATAGGAGTGCATGGAAGTTAGTTGGTGGCATCATCTGATTCTTTGATGTTAGTGTCCATTTCTCTAGCTTCTCAGAACTTTTGGCATTGTGTATTTCTACTACTGAAATTGAATTTATTGCCAATCAGATTTTATTTTTCATGTCTTCAATATTCTGCGACCAATTCTGGTAGACGGTGCCTTTGACCCTCCCCCTTAGAAAATTTATATATATATTTATTATTTATATTTAATTTAAAACTCTTCATTTAGGAAGCGGTTGAAGACTACCATCTAATGTTTTATCGAAGAAATTCTTCCCTGGAAGACATCGAACCGTTTTTTGCATGAAACTATTTAGGTGTATTCCTTTTATAAATAATTACTACGTAATGAGTTTAAAATAAATTAATTATAAGATCGTTTTTGTACACATTTTTGTGGATTCGTTCAAAAATACTTGTGCGTTATTTCGTTTAAAGTACTTTTTTGGGGTTTTTTAAATTTCAGAACCCATTCCTTTCCGGTAGACTTGTTTCAAAGATAATTTTGTTGGCTAGAACTTTTATGACGCAGCATTTTTCAATATAATATAATGTTTCTGAAATAATGATTTGTGCATTTTATGGCTAAAGGATTCGTCAAATGGAAAAATTCAACGATATAAACTAGTTTTAGAATTTTCTTGAAGAATCCGTTTTTTTTTTTTTTTTTTTTTTTTTTTTTATATATAATAATCCTTTATTGAATAACAAGAATTTTTACAAGATAATTCATAGTGTTCCTTGTGACCACTGCAATTTACAAAAGGAAACATAAAATAAAAATTTCTATTTAAGTAGCGGATTGTTGAAATGCAATTGTCTAATAGTAGGCAGTCATATTGCAACTTAGTGATAACAGTTATTTTAAATATTTACAAATTTAAGAGACCTTATGAGCTAATAATAATAACAAGTACAGACAAGAATCCGTTTTAAAAAGTAGGCCATTCCATTGGAAATTCCAAAGTTATGGTCGCTGGAGAAGTACTGGAGAAGGTTATGAGGTTGAAGAAGGACTAAAAAGATTCTTCAGGGGTCACAATTATGGCACACGAAGTCTCAGCCTTTTTATTAATACAATTGGCGATTTTAAGGGGGGGGGGTGTGGCGCGGGAACACGGGAAACCCTGTATAAAAATCATTACATATTATTTTTATTATAATCATATTTTAAATGTTTAAGTATAACGATGCTTTATTATGTAACGCATCATTGTAAATCAATCACACTAACAGTATACCAAGTACCTCGTAAATTATTATGTATTCCTGAAATAATTGTAATATAATATGCTGGAAAATAAATTTACTTTACTAATACATGGGACGATTTTATATCACGCTCGGTAACCATCGAAAAAGAATTACGACTGCTAGAATCAAATTTATAAATTTGAACGAAGATACTTATGTCGTATAGTAGTTTGAAGGACATTCGAAGATATTTTTTCGAAATCTAGCCATGAATACGACTGGCTGATTTCCTTTGGGGAACATTGCTAAAAATCGATTGAATAATCTGGACAGAGCATAGATGTTATATTTGGAGTCTTTTAAGTAAACTCATGAATAAGCAACTTTGACCAGTTCCATTGTACTTTGGATAGCAATCCAGCATAAAGTGGGTGAGAGTTAAATAAATAATTAATTATTACCAGCCAAAATGATATCTATTATCATGACGTGATTTTTGAAAATGTGAACGAATTTTTTGATATATATATATATATATATATATATATATATATATATATATATATATATATATATTATAAGTTTATATTTAAATTCATAAGGCGTTTGTGTATATTTTTTTTTCAACGGTGCTAAAGCCGGCATTTACACGTTTCATATTAATTTGATGTTCAAGAACGTTAATATCTGAAAACAAACAGATATTTTTATAACTCTATTATAACTAGTGTATTTATGCGCTATAATATTGTTGCGAAAATTAAATACGTGAACGATTGGCAGAGCGGGAGCCGCGTATTTGGGAGTTGCGAGGGACATGAAAGGGAGCCGACGAGGAAGATTAGTGGCGCCGGCAGGATCTAATTAGGGCCTCGAATGTTTTAGGAACTTGTCTAGCCCCTTCTGGCCATTCTGTTTGATGTTTGCCGACAGGCATATATAAGGGACTCTGACAGTGCCCGATTTCAGTTTACGCTCAGCGGTCTTCGAGTGATATTCAGCGCTACAGTGCGACTAAGTGCAGTGCGGTAAAGTGTTTTTATGTGAAGAACAGTGTTGTGCCGTGGCTGTAAGTAACAGTTTAGTGCTGTGTTTAAGAAAGTGCAGTGCCGCGAAGTAAAGGACAGTGCAGTGCCGTCTTTCTATGAAGTTCAGTGACCGCGAGTGCATTATTGGACTGTGTAATAACAAGAACAGTGACGTTATCAGTGAATACTGTGAGTAGTAATTAAGAATAATTAACGAAGTGTATTGTGCATTGATAAATAAATTGTGCAGTGATAAAAACTGTGAAGCTTGTGTGTGTTTAATTTTGCAATTCAAAAGAACTCTTATCAACAAAGTTTATTACTGGTTTTGTAATAAAACGTAACAATATATTGTAGAAATATATTAATTATATTAAACCAATTAAAAACATTTTATTGGTAGGTTGCATGTTTTTAGGCATATATATTAAAAGTATTTATCCCTTGGATTATTAACTAAGCGGCAGGGATTTCGAAGTTTAAAATCTAACAGTTATGTTGCCAAAAAAAAACAAGAAAAAAAAACTGCTGCATGGATTATACACAAATAGGGCTGTATAATGGTGGTTCGCTTCCAGGGCACCGTTAAAATATTCTAGCGAAAAAACTCTGGAATACTTTCTGCTCCTGTATCTCATAGTATATGCATGAAGTCTGAGCCTCCATTCCCTGCGACAACTTAAACCTAATAGCATGTTGTTTAAAAAGAATTGAAAGTTCTCACTTAAAGCTGTAGGGACGTCATAAAAGTATTCAGGAATCAAGAATGAGGCTTATCTTACTCCAAGCTTCTCTGATCTTGGAGGCAGAGTCGTGAAAGGAACTTGAATATTGTTCCAAGAATCTTTTTAACTAGTTTACTCTACTATAGCTCGCCCTCCAAAAGCTCATTCTACTTTTAGCAGATTTCCCATTGTTCATTGTTTAACTCATGACGCGATTTTGAAAATTTTCTTCAAATGTCCATCGATCCTACCTCGAATCGAATCGATGACGAACATGAGGTCCGTTCAAAATTGTATATATATATATATATATATATATATATATATATATATATATATTTCTCTGTTGCCACTCTAGCGGTCGCAATTTTGGTTTAATCGTTACGAAACTCGATATATAAGTGTTTTATGTTAAAAGAAAGATCAAGTTCGTTAACAGCAGAAATCGGATCGAGGGGAGGGGGGGTTTAGAGGGGTGGAATTACGAAAATTCTTAATATATCCGTTATTATGCATGTAATCGAAAAAATGTATTGAACCAATTTTATTTCAAATATAATATTCTATACATTATGTTATGTATATTTCTTCATTAGCTTTAATATTAACCGAGATATTTGTGGTTTTTATTAATTTTCAGCCTTGAGTAAACCCCCCACTCCTACTCATGCCATATCAACAACAAACTGTTATACTATGAATCACTTTGTTTGAAGCCTAAATATCAAATATTTTATTATTCGTTGAACTTTTGCGTCATGAGATAAATGCAAATAAGTGGCGAAAGTGGGAAATCTGCTTAGTTAATGCAACCCCTGAGTGACGGACTTTTTTCGATTCGTTCAGCTCTATCTTAACTGTTATTTGTATTTGCGTAAACGTTTAATGCTGAGTGGGAATTCGGGCATAACATTTATATTATCAATTTCATTGGCTATTGTAAATTTTATTAACTTCCAGATCAAAATTAATATAAACATGAATTGTTATTATCGTATGCAGGGACAGTATTTTTTCTTTTACACACAATTATTACATTTGTCATATTAAAATAAAAGCATGGCCGAAGGGATCGTTTAAAAATTTGGGGAGCTAGTGCTGTTTTAAATTTAAATAAAAATGCCTACATAGGAATATTCATTTGCATATATTTTATTCAGTCATTCCATTCACTTGTTGTCCACATTGCAATTCCCTTTCATTTTTTTTTTTTTTTGTAATTTCCAGTATTTATTTCTGTTGCGCTGTGTTCGAATGTGTTTTGACTACGAAAATGATGGAAATACACGACGAAAAAGACAATTTATTGAGGCAGGAGAGAGTTTATGTGCACGTTTGATTAAAAAAATATTATGATTGAGAGTTTTTACTATAGCTGTGTACTCATAACGTCAATTTTTATATAATTTGCCATGGTAGTCGAAATATTCTTTTTTTTTAGAGCAATAATGTAAACAGAAAAGTCATTATGGAGAATCAGTACAATAGGTCGTATATTCTGTGTTCTAAAGTATTTGGTTTTCTATTTTATTTTATTAAGAATATTACAGTCTGCATTTAAATGCATTTGGTAATGTGTGATATGTACAATAAAATAGTCCTCCATCACTCTAGACAGAAGCTACACCCCTTCACCACAATGAGAAGAGCAGCCACTCCCTTCCTGGCAAGGAAGTCAAGAGCTAAGGAGGAATGGCACTTGATAAGAAAATAGCCACTGCTATCACTTCTTTTTACACTTATAGGAGATCTCTGGGCCATTGTCTCTTGAGGCGCCACGGCGCTCTGTGGAGGGGCATATGGATGGATGAGTGGTACTGGAAAGGGCTAGGATTTATGGATTAGGATGATTGGACAGCCTGCTGTGGAATTTTCTGAATCTTAAGGGAAGTAGGTTCTTAACAAATGGAATATTAACATCTTTATGGAGGGTGTTGTTTGTAACATAATATGGAGCATCTACTATGGTGTGCAGGACTTTGGATTGGAAGGTCTGGATGCGTCTGATGTTCGAAGGTTTTGCTGTACCTTACACTTCTATTGCGTATGTCCATATTGGTTTTAGTAGTTGCTTGTATATTGTTAGTTTATTTTCGGTATACAATTAAGATCTTCTATTTAGCAGTCCGTAAAGTTGTCCGAATTGTCTGTTAAGTTCCTGTCTTTTAATTATTGTGTGGGATTTCCAAGTAAGTCTGGTGTCCAAATGTAGTCCAAGGTAGTGTATACAATCGGCTGGTGGTAAAGGAATATTGTTGAAATGAATAGGAGGACAGCAACTTCGCCGGAGGGAAAAACTGATATGGTGAGATTTACTTTCATTGATCTTTCTGTTCCAAACATTGCACGATTTTTCGATCTCAGTTAAATGGAATTGAAGATTCTTCGAAGCAGTTATAGGATCGGATGAAAGGATTGTTGTGTCATCTGCATAGGTAGCTAGGAGAGTTGTTGGTGATGTAGGGATGTCAAATGTGTATATGAGATACAGTAGTGGTCCTAGGCCACTGCCCTGGGGAACTCCTGCATCCACAGGATAGTAGTCTGAGTATTCATTTCCTTGACGGACTGGAAAAAATCTGTTGGAAAGATAGTATCTAAGTATAAGGTAGAATGTGCTGGGAAGATGAAAAATATTAGTCCATATTATGTGAAATTACTACTTTCACTGAAGTGATATCTTTAATGGGCCACCCCTAGACAGAGCCTCTTCTTAAATAATATACATTGGATAACCATTTCCCTCTATAAAATTAATTAATAAAAAAGTCCAAGTGGATCTCAAATATTCAGAACTACCTTTTGGAAAATTAATAATATGATCTCATACTGATCTCTAATTTCTATAGAAGAGTCATTTAAGAATTTTCTACAACTCCGTTGAAGGAAAAGAGAGAAAAAAAAGGAGGGTTGCATTAATCAAATTAGAAATCCCCTTTACACTTTGAGCAAGCCGGAAAGTATAAAAACCAAGAGCAAGAAGTCTTTATGCCTACACTTGAATTCCCTCAAAAGATGTTCTCTCTCAAAAGGATCATCCCTTAATTAATGAGCACATTATGCATATTTCAGATGGTTTATCCATTAAATCAGTCTTTGACTAAAAAATGTATAAATTGAAGTGTAGTTTCAGACGAGTTATAGGAGCTTCAGTAGTTTCGTACCAGTACTCGTTAGTATTTTCTGAACTAGTTATGTGAAAAGTGGAAATTTCAACTATTATCAGAAAAATATACTTCTGACGAGCTATAATTAGGCCAGGGAAAGAATTTATTTATGTCTGAAGTATACACAGTTAAATATTTATCAACATTTTAAAAGTCCTACCAATTCAGGAAGCCTAGAGTGAATTTACCTGCACATTGCCTGGAATTTATTATTGTTTAAACATTACCTAGCTCGATATTTAGCCGTTTTATGTAAAAAGAAAGATCAAGTTCGTTAATGACTGAAATCGGTCCAGTGGAGGGTTTTTTTTTTCTCGAAAATTCAACATATCTCCGTTACTATAAGTCGGATCGAAAAAGTATATAGACCCAATCGTATTGCAAATTGAATGTGCTATAAATATTGTTATATACATTTATGCTCTATCTTGAATATTAACCAAGATATTTGCATTTGTATTAAGTGTGTGTGGATAACGGGCGAGATGAGATCGGCCACTATCGGTTCTGGTCGTAAGTGTCCGGTTTAGTTCGACCGTTTCTGTAACTGTTCGGCTTTCGTGTAAGTTTCTTCTAACCGTGTTTGTCGTGTAAGCTTTTACTTTGTGAGATATATGCAAATACGTTCTGTTCATTCCCCCTCCCCTCCACCCCTTCTTTAGTTCTTGGACTACTAAAATTTGAGTTATTAAAATATAAATTATTCTAATTCATTATAGATTGGAGTACTAGATTTCGAAATAGTTTGCAAGAAAGTTAATGTTGAGATATATATCAGTAATTGTTTTTCTTTCCGGTGAAGAATACGTCTATCTGTATGTTCAGCTCTGAGTGGTTGGCAGAACTATTTGTTTACAATTCAGAAGCCTTTCTGTTGGGAGCTTATTAAAATTAAATGAAAGATTTCTCATTACCGTTTGTATTTACTCACGGTGGTGTTAAGTATCCAGATTTTTCTGTTGTAAAACCACATTGGAAATTTGCTAAGTTTAGGCAGCCCCTGCGTGACGGACTTTTTAAAATAGTAAAGTGATTTTCTTTTAATTATAATTTAATAATCGTCTTTATATGGGTGGCCTCCAGATAATCGATAAGGACCTTCCAAATATAAATGTTATTCGACCAATCTAGATAAACTATTAATCCCAATAATTGGCGTTCTGAATACATGTTTTCTCATAATTAGGTGAGTTATTCATTAATTCTTTATTTCAGCTTTCAGTAAACGCCCACTTCTATGCATAGGACTTTACTTAGAAATTGAGAATATATGTTGAGATGACATTACTATTGTGTCAAACAACAGGAGCGAAATCTCGTGTCTCGGTAGCCCCTGCGCAACGAACGTTTACCACTCAACGATAACTTTGGACTTTCAGAAACAACTAAAAGTCCGTCACGCAGGGGCTGCGTAAACTAAGCAGATTTCCCACGTGGAGTTTTACAATACAGAAATCTGCCTACTAATAACAGTAGTAGTAACGTATCTCTAAATCAATTCACGAGGGACGGAAAGTTACGGAAACGGCCGAACTAGCTTTCGGCGGAAAGTCCCGAATATAGCCGACTTCTACCGACCACTCACACTTAATACAACTGCTAATATCTCGGTTAATATTCAAGATAGAGAAGAAATGTATTGAACAATACTTTTTCAGTAAATTTAATTTGCAATAACAAAACATATAATACAAAATAAAATAGGTCTACAGCATACCTAAAAAGATTTAAAAGGGTTAACTTTTATTATATTCTTTAGACAAAGCACGGATATGAGAAAGAATCGGATATTAAAGAAATATTTTCCATAATATAAAAGTACAAAAAAGGTAACCACATGAAGGAGTAAATATATCATCCTAATAATGCCAACCACCATCGCTGTGGGGCACAAAACTAAATAACTAAAATTAAAAAAATAATAATAATATAAATGTACTAGTATGTAGGAATAACATAATTTTTTTATTAAAACCCTTTTAAATTGTTGTCTTTATTACTAGTCTAATGTTTATTAATTGTCTTTATTACTAGTATTTAATGATTATTTGTTGTATTTAATTTTTTATTTGTTGTTTCAATTTTTGTTATTTTTCTATAATTTTGTTTTCATTTTACATTGTGAAACTTTGAGCCAAATCGCCAAGATGCGGGTGCTTCTGTATAAATAAATAAAAAATAATTTGCAATAAAATTGATTCTATACGATTTTTCGATAACGGAGATATTTCGAATTTTCAAAAATCCCCCTCTAAACCCCCCTCCCACTGCCATTAACGAACTTGAATTTTCTTTTTACATAAAACGATTAAATATCGAGTTTGGTAACGATAAAACAAAAATTAAGACCACTAGAGCGTTCACAGACACACACACACACACACATATATATATATATACATATATATATATATATATATATATATATATATATATATATATAATATTTTGAATGCAACTCATTTTCGTAATTTCCTGGGTAGGACATTTGAAGAAATTTTTCGAAAATTGCGTCAAGAGTATGACCTCAATAGCTGATTTCCCTTAAGGGAAATCTGCTAAAATTCACTCTTAAGTACACAAGATAACTCAGAACACAAATTCAAGGCATAAAAAGGGAGAGTATGAAAGGAAAAGTGCTTTGTATTTGAGCCGATGGAGCTGAAAGGCTCCTAGGGAGGAGATAGAGAAGGAGATAGGATGCAGCGAGAGAGAGGCCTATTGATGCACCCAGACCGAGGGAAGCAACCGCTTATCATCGAGAGTGTTCCTCGGGGAAACCCACCACTCTTCGGAAATTCCCCCTACAGCCCCGATAAGAACCTTTACGCTCAAAAGGCTCGCAATGATCTGGGCACACGCACTCTTTTTATGGTGTTACGCATTGGGGTAACTTATTTTAATAATATTAAATTTTAGCAGATTTCCCTTGGGGGAAATCAGCTATTAAGGTCGTACTCATGACTGTGACTGTGAGATCGGCTGATGCCGGTTCTATTTGTAAGTTCCGCCGAAAGCTAGCTCAGCCGTTCCGTTACTACTACTGTTACTAGTATGCAGATTTCTCTATTTTAAAACTTCACGTGGGAAATTTGCTTAAGTTACGCAGCCCATGCGTGATGGGTTTTTCATTAAGCACTGAAGGTTATATTCAGTGTTCAAGGAAGAAGAAGAGGGACAATTCTTAATATATTATGAATCGTACAGAAAAATGTTAGTGAGCCAAACTTTTTCAACTATCGATGCTCTTCAATAGTCTTTATATACATTTTTTGGTAACTCAAATATTAAGCTACTATCTCGGACGTTCTTTTTTACTGCCTTCAGAGCAGCTATCATTCTACTCTTCTAAGTTTTACTTAGAAGTAGAGAATATACAGTGAGATGTGATCACTACTCGGTCATTCCAGAATGTGGCGAAACTGCTTGGTTTGAGCCACTTCTGATTGTCTGACGTTTTAAATTCACAAAGTATATAGAAACTGTAAGAGCTCACTGTACTCCACTTAATACTTTCCAGAACGTTCATTGTCTAAGGTGTAAACAAAATGCTTAAAGTTCAGAAAATTATTCTGAGTAATATAACTTCTTGGAGGCAATAGGTATGTTGAAACAGGAATTAATTTCGAGCCATGGGATCAAACACCAAATTTTAATTATTTCTGCGGTTATTGATCTTCGAGGTCGGACTTCCATCCGTTCACTCCAAAAGCCCATTCAGCGTCAAGGCACTTTAGATAGTACCTTGAATAAAACACTGCAATAATATGGTAATGAACAATTCTTGCTTACCACTAGGTCTACATTCAATGCTGAGTGGCAAACCTTTTTAGGACGTTTAGCCAAACTTTATTTTAAAACAGAATTTCAGATTTACTCTACACTTAGTTGAGTTACAAGTTTTTGTTTAGAAAACCAAAATATGGTCATGATAATTTTGGATATAGGCTTAGGGTTTTGGATCTTGGCTTACCGACGGAGTGATGCAGCTAATTCACATAGAAATGCGCACTTTAAGGCGTCAATTTGACACAAAAAAAAAAGAACAAACTAGCGGAAGGGTGGAGAAATCATCCTGCGAATTCTAAGAAGTGTGACGGAGGGTCTCCGTAAATTAATCTGATTCCCCATGTTTTTGAAATGAGTACCTAGAGATCTTACCTCAACATCTATTCTCTATTTCCTGTCTAGTAAGATGACAATATATATGTGGGTGTGCTTGAAGTAGGATTTAATGAGTGCATGAGATGTTTAGAGCGACAGTTGCTCAAATGGAAAACCAGATAAGTAAGAATAAGTAGTCAGTGCTCAGTTTTCTTATTAGTGAATAACAGTGAGCTCAGTGCAGTGCCATGATTTTGTGAAGATCAGTGCAATGCCATGTTTTGTGAGCTTCAGAGATTCGCGTGATCGTGACTTATTGTACGGTGCAATAAGAAGTGAAGTTATCATTGCATATTTTGAGTAGTAGTGAGGAATAATTTACCAAGTTTGTAGTGCATCGTCAAATAAATTGTGCAGTCCAAAGCACGCCCAAAAACGCCGAAGTTAGTGTGTTTAATTCAATCCAAAGGAATCCTAATAATCAACGTTATTTGTTTTTGTAATAAACGTAACAATATATTTATAAATCTCAATTAACTTTTTTTTTAATTAATACTATTATAAGTTACTAAGCTAAATAATATCACATTTCCTTCTGAATAAAGTCCTTATATATTGAAAACACCTTTATCATCCATATTCTCTCTGGGATTTCATCTGTAATAAATTCCGTTACATAGCTAATAATGTCACAATATGCTCTGGTTTTAAATCTTAAAATAAGTGGGGTATGACTGAAGTCTGAAACCAAAAAAAAAATACAGATGACTTAGGTAATATTTGAGATTAAGAAAAAATATAGAACAATAGTTCGACAATTAGTTTATTACAAGATAGGTTTTAAGGAAGTCAAACATCTCCACTCTAAGAATCCTTCATTAACGGCCGAGTGCATTCAGGTCGACCCTCCTCATCTCCAGTGCCCTATAACATAACAAATAAATATGCTTCAAAAATACAGGGAACTACATAAATAAACAAATAAATAAAACAAATAATAAAATTCATGTGAAAAGGCAGCCATTCAATCTGATAGCCTAGGTATACAACATTTTAAAAAACATATATTTGTTTTATTTATATATATATATATATATATATATATATATATATATATATATATATATATATATATAAATAATATTGTAACCTCTGTCTGTACATTGATTTTTTTCTCGAAATTTCAAGATAACTTTTTGTTTCACATGTCATAGACACCATAACTGCATTTTGTTTCTTTCGTGTCTGTTTGTTACCTATTCACGCATAAACGGTTGAACCGAATTTTATGAAACTTGGTATGTATATTACTACTAGCCCGACTTAGACTTTAGGTTATGTCAATATTCTCTGAGTCGAACAGGAACGGGGGATAAAGGGAGATCTGAAATTAAAAATAGCGATATTTCGTTTCTTATTGTTTTTTTTTTGGCAAATATACACATAACAAAAGTTGTTTATTTTGTTATTTAGAGTAACTTTTGTTATATTCACTTTTGACCTATAACAAAGTATAAACGAGATATACACTAAAAACTAAAGCGGGAGCCAACTATTTTATTGGGCACTAACGATTGAACCGAACTTCCCGGCCGCGCCGGGTACCTTAGGTAGTATATATATATATATATATATATATATATATATATATATATATATGTATGTATATATAAACACATAAGTTAAAACTCATTAAAATAACAACTAAGAACGGATCTCTATGTTGTACAAATGATAAAAGTACAAATAAAACTAGCCAACATCGCGATTATATTTTATATTTCGATACGACTTCGCAGATATTTCGTTTTTTTTTATTAACCCGTTCTAGGTTTGATTTTTACGATTCTTGAATATGACCGAGTTTTGCGTGATATTGGTATGAATGACCTCAATTTCGTTACCTCTTTGGCGTGATGGACATTTAATGATCTTTTCTTAAAATCGTTTCATGAGTAAAACCCTTTTAGTAGCTGATTTCCTGAAAGAGAAATCTTCTAATAAAAGGATTTTAGGATAGCAGTCCTATATCTTACATGTTCCGAAGGCCCGGCAGTAGTATTAAAGTTAAGCATGATAATTGCTTCTCCGCGGCAGTAATTTTCCGTATTATCATTGCAGCTTATCAACAAAGAATTCGTCACTGATGGCGAACTTAATGGAGAGGAAACCATTAGAAAGTTATATTAAAACGCCAAACTTGGGGTGGGCCAAGTAGTTTAATTTTACTTGGAAAAGGTTAAAACTCTTCCTTGAGAGGGAGAAAATTCAGGTCTGGAGTAAATAAAGAAGATATAGGGAGGGTTGGAGGACTTCTAACTACTGAGATAGTTACCTTTCACTAAATCCGTCCCGGCTCAAGCACGCCTCCCCCTGTGCATGAAGCATATTTAATGGCGTAATTTTCTCCCTGGCGTATTCTCCCTCAGGTTTTAGAGATGACTTTTTAAAATTTGGGTATTCTTTCATAATTTACCCCCTCCCAGATATTTTAATTTTTAGGTTCCTTGGCCACGACTTGAGCCTTATTATTCTTGGCAATTCGACCGTATTTACAAAAGTGTTTGCATAGGCACGTGATTTCCTTGTACTCCTATTATAATAAATACACAAGTGTCATATACACTTCATTTGAAATTATTTCAGTTGAAAGTGATCTCTGTTCCAGTGTATCGTATAAAAACACTCCAGAGATCATAATTTATAGAAATTTTTATAAGAAACCAAAACGATGCTATACACATAAGATTGACTTGAATTGTTTTAGCAGATTTCCCTTAAGGGAAAACACCTATTGAGGTCGTACTCATAACACGATTTTCCTACCGTTTAAAATTGTATATATATGTTACCGTTCTAGCGCTCGAAATTGTTTTACTGTTAACATAATCGACATATAAGCGTTTCATACAAATCTAAACAGAAAAGTCCGTCACGCAGGGGCTGCGTAAACTAAGCAGATTTCCCACGTGAAGTTTTACAATAGAGAAATCTGCCTAATTTCAACTCTTGTAGTAAGAAACCTCTAAACCTATTCACTAGGGACGAATAGTTACGGAAACGGGCGCCCTAGCTCTCGGCGGAAAGTCCGAACAGCCGACTCCGGCCCACCACATGCAGAATACAAATGCAAGTATCTCGGTTAATATTCAAGATACAGAATAAATGTATAGAACAATATTTATAGTAAATTTAATTTGCAATAAGATTCATTCTATACAATTTTTCGATCCGACGCATAATAACGGAGATATTTTGAATTTTCAAAAATCCCCCCTCTAAACCCCCCCTCCCACTGGTCCGATTTCAGCCATTAACGAACTTGATCTTCATATTTACATAAAACGATTACATTCCGAGTTTGGTAACGATCACACAAAAATTGCGACCGCTAGAGCAATAACAGACAAATCTATATATATATATATATATATATATATATATATATATATATTAACAATTTGAACGGACCTCATTTTCGTCATCTCCATGGTAGGATCCATGGACATTTGAAGAAATTTTTCGAAACTCGCGTCATGAGTACAACCTCAATAGCTGATTTCCCATAAGGGAAATCTTTTAAAATGATAGAAAATATTTGAATAACATCACTTATAGAAAATTATTGTTTCAATAAGATTGGTTCAAACAATTTTTCGATCGGGCTTATAATAACATTGACATTTCAAATTAATCGAAATTCCCCACTCCCTAAACTCCTCCTCCTGCAGGTACGATTATTGCTATTAACGAACTTTATTTTCAGTTTTACGTAAAATATGAATATACATACCGATAAAACCAAAAATGTACCCGCCAGAGAACCAACAGCCAAATATATATACAGGACCTGTAGGGGGAGGAATTACACACTTGGTTAATTATTCTTAACTACTACTGTTACTAGTATGCAGATTTCTCTATTTTAAAACTTCACGTGGGAAATCTGCTTAGTTTAAGCATGCGTGACGGGCCTTTCATTAAGCACTGGAGGTTGTATTGGCTAATGACTGAAACCGGGCGGAGAAAAGGAAAAATTCTAAATATATCCTTTATTATGAATCGTAAAAAAAATGTTAGTGAGCCAAACTTTTTCAACTAACAATGCTCTTCAATTGTATTTATATACATTTTTTCGAAACTCAAATATTAAGATACTATCTCGGACATTCTTTTTTACTGCCTTCAGTGCAGCTATCATTCTACTCTTGTAAGTTTTTGTTAGAAGTAGAGAATATACAGTGAGATGTGTTCACTACTCAGTCATTCCAGAATGTGGCGAAACCGCTTGGTTTGCGCCGCTCCTGCGGGACGGAAGTTTTAAATTCACAAAGTATGTAGAAACTGTAAGAACTCTAGCTCCACTTAATACTTTCCAGAACGTTCATTCTCGTATAAACGTATAAATATGAATATGCATACCGATAAATCGAAAAATGTACCCGCTAGAGAACCAACCGCCAAATATATATACAGGACCTGTAGGAGGAGGAGTTTAGGTAGTGGGGAATTTCGATAATTTGAAATGTCTATGTTATTATAAGTCCGATCGAAAAATTGTTTGAATCAATCTTATTGAAATTTTAATTTACTATAAGTGATGTTATTCAAATATTTTCTATCATTTTATAGTTCATTCTTCAGTAAACCCCAATCCTACTCATATCGTATTGTTGACTAGCTTATTTTCATGAGACATTTATTATTCGAGGTTCGCATGATGCCTTAATCAGTTAAGATTTTATGTTCTTATCTCTGGAATGTTTATTTTATCTATACCATACTCGATATTAAACCGTTCTAGTCAAGACTAAAGATCATATTTCTTATTGACTGAAATTGCACCTTCAAAAATACTTATAAAAACCAGTTCCTTACCCTACAGTAGCATGGAAAATAAATAAATTAGTTATTAATAATAAAGGAAAGCAGAAAAAAGGGCAAATACAATATGGACAAAGAAACCCCCATATTAAAACAAACGTCCATTGATGGATTTATATAAAACCGAAAACAGAGAACGTACCACAATATTAATAAACATATTCAAAATAAAAATAAATGCATTGAGGAGAAAATTACAACGATAAAAAGGGAGGGCAAGTGTCAAGTTGGTACCTATAGAAAAAAAAATATCCCTGTAATAATGAGTCGCATCGTAAAATGATATAGTTTTAAAAAAGTTTGAGGAAGGAATCAAAATTGTTATTAGTTTTTACGATTAATTTTGGAGGTTAAACAATTTCTTCCCAAGAATCTTAATTGGTTAACGCATTTTATTTGGTTCAAAACATTAGCAGGGTTTTAAGAATGTAAAAACACGTGTCTGAGTATTGCGATAAGGAGATAGTAGCGGAAGTCTGAGGCTGACATAGAATTGCCAATAGGCAGTGAAAACAACAGTGGATCCAATTAATGGGACATGGAAAAGCCAGGCTTTACGAAATTAATTGCACACCGTTCGAATGCATCCTAGTTGAGTCCTTACCGCAAAATACGGACCCCCCCCCCTCCCTCCCTCGCAAAATTCACTCCATTGTCATTCAGCACAATGCCGGTCACACGGCAATAAATAAGATTTTATAGCTGGCATACACATTGGCTCCCGTTCTTCTACGACCCCAATTTGAAAGAATTAGTGGATTGTTACTTTCCGATTAGCTTCTTCAAAATCAATATCCACGTATTACTGCTTCAATATGTTTTAGGGCCAATTGGTTTCAAAATTGTTCTTTTCGTTACTCTGGAATATGTATCCCCATATAGGTCATAACTCTTTTTTGATTAAATGTTAAAATAGTATAATAAGATACGTCAATTATTTTTCGTCTCTATCCGAGACTTACTAATATTATTATTTATTTATTTATAATACATCAGTTTACGGGATAAACCCATCCTGAAGGGGTGTTGGTTACATAATGCATTACAAAATATGATCCCACTACTTGGAGTACAAACAAAATTCATTAGGAATAATACAGAAATAGTAGCAATAAAATAAGATATAAATCAAGAATAAAGTAAAATTAATTGTTTTACAAAACAAATAAGGATAAAATAAAAGACCAATAAACTACAGCAAAGAAAAACAACATAGGAATTAAATAACCTTACAGTATCCAAGTCAGAAACAAAACTTAGAATTATTTAAATATTTTAGACAACGGAATATATGTACTTACATTTTAATATAGCAAAATGAGGAATTACAAACTAAATAATACATTTTCTAATTTTTAAACAATTAACTATATATAAGAATATATTATGTAATTGGTCTTCTGTACGAATACATAATAATGTTACAATACCAATAGAATTAAACAAATATTTTTGAATATAATATGTCCGAAAGTAATTGTAATTGAATATAAAAAAGTCCGTCACGCAGCGGCTGCGTAAACTAAGCAGATTTCCCAAGTGTGCCGCTCATTTGCATTTATCTAAAAAAAGTAAAAGTTCAATGAGAACAATATTTGGTATATAAACTTCAAATAATATGCTTCATAATATAACAGCTTATTGTTAATATGACTTGAGCAGGAGTGGGGGTTTACTAAAGGCCGAAAACTAAAAAATGCGACTATCTCCGTTAATAATCAACATATTGAATAAACGTACATAACAACATTTATAGTACATTACATTTGCAATAAGACAACATGGCTCTATACAATTTCTCGATCCGATGCGTAATAACAGAGATATTAAGAATTTTCTAAATGGCTCCCTCTAAACCCCCCCCTCCCACTGGTAGTATTTGAGCCATTAACGAACTTGATCTTTTGTTTTACACAAAACTATTAAATATCGAGTTTGGTAACGATTAAACCAAAATTGCGACAGCTAGAGCAGTATCAGACATATATATATATATATATATATATATATATATATATATATATATATATATATATATATACTAGCTAATGTAGCCGGCGATGCCCGGGAAATCATTGTTGACAGACTGTTTTTATAGGAAGACTTTAATATGTAAACTTGCATTTCCCGGCACGACTTAGTTTTTTTCCGAAATAGCCTATACTAAAGTGTAACTTTTGGAGAATAATAGAATCGAAATTTTAGTTTTGAAGATAAAATGAAAATGTGTTCCTAATCTATCCCTCTCCACTTTTTGAATAATTCAAACCATAATCATTGTTTTACAATTAAATACCATCTATAATGAACATATTTCCTGTCAAACCCAACCCGAGCACATATAGTTTAAGCATAGTTTTATACATATGATTATATTCGTAATAGTAAATCTCAGTGGAAGTCACTTCCCGTAATGCCAGAATAGGCACAGGAAATAAGTAAACTGAATTAACTGTTTGCCTCCCGTCAATTTCCGCTGTTTTAATAATGTATCTACCTGATGGAACTAAATAATAGTGGTAGCTTAAAAATAATTTCATTTATATTCTAAAAGCTAGATGAGGGGAAGAGAGCCCTCCCTGCAACCTAAGTAATACTTTAAACATTCATATCGAGTATATATTAAATACCGGAAATGCTCTTATAGTTTACATTTCTATTTGAAATAAATAACAAAGTTTGGGAAAAGAAATAAATGAGGAGGAGGCGACGGAGATTTATAACCTCATATATCCGAATCATTCTTAGAACTATCTTATAAGACTAAAATATAACATCATTTGTCATAATATGCATTTATAAAAAACACTTAAATGAGTACTAATAAAATTAATGACTCCCGCTATAGTTTTAGCGTATATCCTGTGTTTACTTCATTTTACGGCAAAAGTGAAAGCAACAAATGTTAGTTTAAATAAAAAAGTAAACAGCTTTTGTTATGTGCACGATTGCCGAAAAACAAATAGAAAATGAAATATCGCCAATTTTTATTTCAGGGATCCCTTATAACTCCCACTCCCGTTTGAACCGAAAAATTTTAATATAACTTTTAATCTTGAAAGAATTAATGCTAATTCACATACCGAGTTTTGTTAAGGTCGGTTCAACCGTTAGTGCCGAATGCAATAGTGGCTCCCACTTTAGTTTTTATTGTATATCTCGTTTATACTTTGTTATAAAACAAAAGTGTATACAACAAAAGTTACCCTAAATCTAATAGGAAAGTTACCTAAAAACCAATAGGAAACAAAATATCGCTATTTTTAATTTCAGGCCTCCCTTGTAACTCCCACTCCTGGTCGTCTCAGAGAATATTAACATAGCCTAAAGTCTAAGTTGGGTTAGTAGTAATATACATATCAAGTTTCATAAAATTCGGTTCAGCCGTTAAACAAACAAACAGACACGAAAGAAACAAAATGCAGTTATGGTGTCTATGACATGTGAAACGAAAAGTTATAGTGAAATTTCGAGGAAAAAATTAATGTACAGACAGTGGTTACAATTTATATATATATATATATATATATATATATATATATATATATATATATATATATATAGACACACACACACACACACACGAGATTTGTTTCATATATTGATTAGTTAGAAGAAACTCTTTACTTTAAAGATATAAGCTTGAAGTGAAGTCATAGCAAAATTTTATAAAGTTGTTTAATCAAATTGATAGTTAATACAAGGCTTGGCAAACGAAAAGATGATATCAAGCTGTCATTTCTATCCAATGAGCCTGAGGTGAAATTGAAAATGTGTCAAACAATTGATTGGTGGATAGTACAATTACCTGGATCCCGAATTTCCCCTCTCTCTCGCTCACCTCCACTTAAGCCATACGGTCAAAACACTGGACTACAACCAACTTCAGCATTCCATTACCTGATATTAGTTTTGTTTTTAATAACATTGGCCATCATCCTGGATTAGCAAAATCTGTTGGTTGTGATTCAGCATTTCCACTGAATTAATATTTCAAAAGCCTTGTCTATTTATAGTAAGTTCGTCACTCAGGGACTGCGTTAACTAAGCAGATTTCCCACGTGCGCCACGTATTTGTATATACCTCAAAACGTAAAATATCAATGAGAGCAATATTTGGTATTTAGGCTTCCAATATTGTGCTTCATAATATAGCAGCTTATTGTCAATAGGAGTGGGAGCTTAAGGAAGACCGAAAACTAAAAAATGCAAATATCGCAGTTAATAATCAAGATAGAGCAAAAACCTACATAACAAAATGTATTGAGAATTGCATTTACAATAAGATTGGTTTTATACGCTTTTTCAATCCAACGTATAGTAACGGAGTTATTTCGAATTTTCAAAACTCCGTCCTCTAAACCGCCCCTGGTTGAATTTCAGCCATTAAAGAATACCGAGTTTGTTAACGTTTAACCCAAAAGTGCGACCACTAGAGTCGCATAATATATATATATAATATATATATATATATATATATATATATATATATATATATATATATATATAATGGTGTTGTTATTTGGAGTTTTGGTCAATGTTGGTGAAATAATCTTAGTTTATGGCGATATTTCGAGAATCTTTATTTTCTCTTCTTCAGGGCAAGACTAAAGATACTTACAAACTACTGCACATAACTATTGCACTTAGGACTAGGGTTAGAATAACCTTCAATAAGAGACCCCCTAGTTGCCCTGAAGAAGAGAAAATAAAGATTCTCGAAATATCGGCATAAACTAAGATTTTTTTTCACCAACACTGACCAAAACTCCAAAAAGAATAACAACACCATATATAAATATAACCTGTCGAAAACATCAACACAATTATATATATATATATATATATATATATATATATATATATATATATATATATAAAATTGTAACCTCTGTCTGTAAATTGATTTTTTTCCCGAAATTTCACGATAACTTTTCGTTTCACATGTCATAGACACCATAACTGCATTTTGTTTCTTTGGTGTCTGTTTGTTTGTTTGTTACCTTTTCACGCATAAACGGCTGAACCGAATTTTATGAAACTTGGTATGTATATTACTACTAGCCCATCTTAGACTTTAGGCTATACTAATATTCTCTGAGACGAACAGGAGTTTGGGTTATAAGGGAGGTCTAAAATTAAAAATAGCGATATTTCGTTTCCTATTGGTTTTTCGGCAAATATGAACATAACAAAAGTTGTTTATTTTGTTATTTAGAGTAACTTTTGTTATATACGCTTTTTTTGTATACCGAATTATAAACGACATATACGCTAAAACCTATTGTGGAAATGAACAATTTTATTTGGGACAAAAGACCCAACCGAAATAAATAAAAATCGGTATGTGTATTAGCACTAACGCTTTCATTATAACAAGCCATACTAACATTTCTAGGGACGGGCAGGAGTGGGGGTTGTAAGGGAGGCCTGAATTTAAAAATAGCGGTATTTCGTTTTCTATTCGTTTTTCGGCAAATATGAACATAACAAAAGTTGTTTATTTTGTTATTTAGAGTAACTTTTGTCATATTCATTTTTGTCTTCTAACAAAGTATAAACGAGATATACACTATAAACTAAAGCGGGAGTCAACTATATCATTGGGCGCCAACGATTAAACCGAACTTAAAAAAACTCGGTATGTCAATTAGCATTAATTCTTCCATGATTATAAGCTATATTAAAATTTTTAGGTTAGAACGGGAGTGTCCTTAATAACTGAAATCTATGCATTATGCACAGGAGACGGGAAATATGACAATTTGGAGGACAGTGAAGACTTACATAAAAAATTAATTTTATTATTAACAAATGCCAACAACAGGTATTAACACTGGGACGGGTAAACAAAATATTGTGCAAAGTAATGCCTTGCCAAAAAAAGTACCATCACCATTCAGCCTCAAATGAATTCCCGGGCGAAGCCGGGTATCTGAGCTAGTATATATATAAAATTGTAACCTCTGTCTGTACATTGATTTTTTCGCGAATTTTCATATATATATATATAGATATATATATATATATATATATATATATATATATATATATATATAAAATTTTGAACGGACCTCATTATTGTCATGTACTAGGTAGGATCGATGTACATTTGAAGAAACTTTGCGTCATGAGTACGATCTCAATAGCTGATTTCCCTGAAGAGATATCTGCTAAAATTAGTATATTCTTGATGATTGTGTGTTTGTGGAGCTTTCTTGCGTAAATAGAGTTATCGCCCTCCATCACTTGGATTTCTATCATAATTATTACGAAATTGAAACGATTTAAAAAAAAGGATAGTTCCTAGTTAGAAAGTTACTGTATTGCAACATTAAAAAATATTTTACTCTGGTAGAATGAAAAACTCCAAAACCAGACATTGCCAACCCAATCCATTCCCTTCGACTTCGAGAAAGAATAAACTTCATTAAATTACCACGACGATCTTGAGGGTTATCTCTAGAACAGTGTTGCCAAGCTCTTAAAAGTTCTTCCGACAAACATGATTCAACTAGAGGATACAAAATGGAAGCGCATTTGTCAGTATTTACTCTTAGTCTCTACGGCTCAAGTCTTAGCTTCTAACTTATTATATAGGCTTTGTGAGAAAAGCTCAATTTTAGCAGATTTCAGGGGGGGGGTCGCAATTTTTGTTTGATCGATACCGAACTCGATATTTAATCGATTTATGTAAAATGAAAGTTCGTTATTGGCTGAAATAGGACCAGTGGCAGGGGGGTTTAGAGGGGGGGATATTTGAAAATTCGAAATATCTGCGTTATTATGCATCGGATCGAAAAATTGTATAGAACCAATCTTATTGCAAATTAAATGTACTATAAATATTGTTTTATACAGTTTTCTCTATCTTGAACATTAACTGAGATAGCTGCATCTGTATTTTGTGTGTGGTCGGCAAAAGTCGGATTTGTTCGGGACTTTCCGCCGATAGCTAGTTCGGCCGTTTCCGTAACTGTTCGTCCCTCGCGAATTGGTTTAGAGACTTGTTACTACTACTGTTATTAATGGGCAGATTTCTCTATTGTAAAACTTCACGTGGGAAATCTGCTAAGTAGACGCAGCCCCCGCGTGACGGACTTTGTTACTGTTCAGAGTTGGGCATGATACGACTAGTTATACAGTTGCTGAAAGTGAGTAGGAATGATGGTTAACTGAAGGCTGAAAACGAAATAAACAATTTCCAACAAGATTGGCATTATATAATTTTTGGATGAGGCAGAGATATTTTGAATTTTTAAAATTACTCCCGCCCTTTAAATCCTCCTCCCCTAGTCAAAAAACGTTCCGTTTTGGGGCATAAAATCTTAAATGATGTCACACCGTAAATATTTCCATATATCACTAAGAATAAAAGTTCCAGGAAAACTATATATGGTATTTAAGGTACGAATAAAGTGGTACACGATATAACACCTTATTGTTAAGGAGACATGAGTAGATGTGGGGTTTACTGAAGGCTGAATACTAAAAGAACCTTAATTTCCTAAAAATCACCCTCAGTCGGTCCGTTTTTAGCCGTTTAGTTTTACTTTAAGCACCTATTAATCGTGTTTGGAATCGATCAAACAAAAATTGTCATCACAGACCAGTATATATATATATATATATATATATATATATATATAAATTTTTGCATAAACATCAAAAGTGATGTACAATTTCAATAGATGATTTACCTTAAGGGAAATCTGCTAAAATTATTCAACCACTACAGCGTCACACTTTTTCAAAATGTTATGCTTTGGTTTCCGTCAGAACATGCAGCAAGTAATGAGTTCAAGAAGTAGGGGTTTTGTAATATATTTTGAATGTGGCAATCTAACCTTTGAAAGCAATTTATATTTTAAAGAGGTCGTTGGGTGATTATTGGGGGACAGACACGTGAAGAGAGACCAATTAATTTTAAAGCTGTTCTCTTAGACTGGATTTCTTCATTAGAAAATGAACTCGTGGATTTATTCTATTTTTGTTTTAGAGTGATTTATTCTTTTTAGGACAGTTACCATCCACCGCCATCATTCTAATTAAAGTCCGCCGCGCAGGGGCTGCGCAAACGAAGCAGATTTCCCGGGTGAAGTTTAACAATAGATAAATCTACATACTGGTAACACAACACCGCCGTGAATATTAAGTGAATAAATACTGACGATAATAAGAAACCTACCGACGGAAAGCATCTGAAATGTAAACAAACAGTTCTGTCAACTTCTTACCGGAAAGAAAAACAATTACTGTAATATATCTGAATATAATGTATATTACTGCAATAATTATTAGTCAGAATAATTTTTATCTCAATCAATCAAATTTAAGTAGTCCAAATACTTAAGAAGGGGGGGGGGTCGCCAGAACATATTTGCATGTATCTCGTATAATAAATGTCTATTGAAAACAATATTTGGCATTTAAGCTTCGAATGATGTGGTTAATTACATAACCGAGTATTGTTTATGTAACATGAGTAGAAGCGGGTGTTTGCTGAAGGCTGTAAACTGCAAATATCTCGGTTAATATTCAAGATAGAGAACAAAGATATATAACAATACGTATAGTACATTTAACTTGCAATAAAACTGTTCTATACAATTGTTTGATCCGATGTATAGTAATGGAGATAATCTCCCCCTCGCACTGGTCCGATTTTAGCCATTAACAAACTTGATCTGTCTTTTTGCATAAAACGTTTAAATATCGAGTTTGGTAACGATCAAAGAAAAAATCAGCTAAAATCCAAATTAGATGCCCATAATGAATAGGACTAGTGAATTGGGAAATTAATTTAGGCTTCTCTTGCTCATACAATGGTATGGATAAGTTTAATTAGTTAGTTCTATAAAGTTAATTAATTATTATTAATTTTGTTTATTAGTACCCTTATCATTCATATAGTCTAATAATCCAATAATTTATTTTAACAAGCGAAATTTCCCTGAGGCCTAAAAACATGATGGCGGAAGAAAAGTTATTTGAAAATTTGTTCTCTCTTTTAAACGAATTGGATGGGGAGAGGTGAAGACAAGAATAGGTAATTACGAAGAACGAGAAGGTAGTACAATAATATAGCTGCAGGGGCAAAAATCAATGTGAATTTTGTAAGTCTTTATAAGCTTAACCCTATTGTTAAAACCAGGGTACGAAATGAAAATTACTGACTCGTTTTAACTAAACGAATGAATAAATATTTATTTTGGCATAAATACATAGCGTTGCCTTGGGTCTGGCCATTTTATGTTAGTATCGTTAGGTATTCTACTTAAATAATTTATAATACTCTTATAATATAAGTAATTTATAACAATACGTATTCAACTATGTATATACAATAGTTCTGAAAACGAAAACAATTAAATGTTAAGAGACTGAGATTAATATACTCTTAATAAACGAAAATATGTTATTTAGCTTTTCTGTGCTGTTAATATTTAACATGTATTCCAATGAAAGTTCTTCCCTGTGTTTAGCAGATTTCCATTGAGGTAAATCAGCTATTGACGGGAGTTTCCAAAAATTTCTTTAAATATCCATCGATCCTACCCAGGAGATGACGAAAATGAGGTCCGTTCAAAATTATATATATATATATATATATATATATATATATATATATATATATATATATATATATATATATATAATTGTAACCTCTGTCTGTACATTGATTTTTTTCGCGAAATTTCACGATAACTTTTCGTTTCACATGTCCGAGACACCATATCCGCATTTTGTTTCTTTCGTCTGTGTTTGTTTGTTTCTTTGTTACCTTTTCACGCATAAACGGCTGAACCGAATTTTATGAAACTTGGTATGTACGTTACTACTAACCCAACTTAGACTTTAGGCTATATTAATTTTCTCTGAGACGAACAAGAGTGGGGGTTATAAGGGTAGCCTGAAATTAAAAATAACGATATTTCGTTTTCTATTGGTTTTTCGGTAAATATGCACATAACAAAAGTTGTTTATTTTGTTATTTAGAGTAACGTTTGTTACATACAGTTTTGTCGTATACCGAAGTTTAAATGCGTTATACGCTAAAAATTATAGCGGGAGTCAACAATATTATTTGCCAAAAAAGACTCAACCGAACTAAATAAAACTCGGTATGTGTATTAGCAGTGATGTCTTCATTTTAATAAGCCATACCAACATTTCTATGGACGGGCAGGAGTGGGGGTTATAAGGGAAGCCTGAAATTAAAAATAGCGATATTTCGTTTCCTATTGGGTTTTCCGCAAATATAAACATAACAAAAGTTTTTTATTTTGTTATTTGGAGTAACTTTTGTTATATACACTTTTGTCGTATACCTAAGTATAAATGAGTTATACGTTAAAACTTTAGCGGGCACTAACGGCTGAACCGAACTTAACAAAACTCGGTATGTCAATTAGCATTAATTCTTCCATGATTATAAGTTATATTAAAATTTTTAGGTTCGAACGGGAGGGGGGTTAAAAGGGAGGCCTGAAATAAAAATTCACCATATTTACATGTATAAGAGACGGGAAATATAAAAATATCGAAGACTGCGAAGCCTTATCCAACAAATAATTCTATTATTAGCAAATCCACGGCAAAGATGGGTATCAATCTTAAACACTGGGAAGGGTAAATGTCAAAATATTGTGCAATGTAAAGCCTGCTAAAAAATACCATCACCATTCAGCCTCAAATGAATTCCAGGCGAAGCCGGGTATCTGAGCTAGTATATATATATATATTTGTCTGTTAACGCTCTAGCGGTCGCAATTTTTGTGTGATCGTTACCAAACTCGGAATATAATCGTTTTAGTAAAAAGGAAGATCAAGTTCGTTAATGGCTGAAATCGAACCAGTGGGAGGGGGGGTTTAGAGGGAGGAGTTTTGAAAATTCGAAATATCTCCGTTATTATGCGTCGGATTGAAACATTTTATAGAATAAATCTTATTGCAAATTACATTTAGTATAAATATTGTTCTATACATTTATTCTGTATCTTGAATATTAACCGAGATATTTGCATTTGTGTTGTGGGAGTGGTCGGGAGGAGTCGACTATGTTCGGGACTTTCCGCCGAGAGCTAGTGCTGCCGTTTCCGTAACTGTTCGTCCCTCGTGAATAGGTTTAGAGATTCCTTATTTCTACTGTTATTATTAGGCAGATTTGTCTACTCTAAAACTTCACTTGGGAAATCTGCTTAGTTTACGCAGCCCCTGCGTGACGGACGTTTAACTATATATGATTGTAAATACTGCTGTCAGTGATTTACAAGTGTAGGGCAATGCAGCATTACATGCTTCAGGCTATTATAAATGTATTTTTTACACAACTTACATATTTCACCAGATTTCATGATATAGGCTTTATCTGTATGGGATATTTTAATGTATGTAGCTATTACAGACTTTCAGTTGGCTTATGGTCCTTAACTGTTCTATGCTGACTTTAAATTGAAGGTAATTCCCTGGTTCCGGATGTGAAAAGTTACAGAATAGTCTACAAAAGGGATTGTATTTGAGTTAAGTGCCCGACCAATATCTCTACAAACTAAATTATTTGTGGCTTTTACTATAATATTATTTCTATTAGCAAGTAGTGTTTGAGGGTTAGATAGATTGGTAAAATATTCCTGTTTGAGTAACCGAGTTAAATTCGTCTAGCTGCCTACAATCCAAAACCACCATTTCTTCAAATCACCTGCGAGGCAACCGTTGTTCTGAGAGGGATAATATTTTTATACAAAAATTAATTATTATCTTTAGTTCGAGAATAGCTACCGGGTAACGGCCTGATTACAGTCTGACTATATAATCAGGAGTACATCCTTGCCAAAAATATAAATACTTATATATTAAGTCTTTACATATACTTCATAATTTGCATTTTTAAAATAAAAAAAGAGCTGGAGTGAAATAACTTGTATAAAAACAAAATTACTTGATAAAAATGACTGGAAAACGTTTATATAATGTCCCTTGAAAAAACTAAAATGTAATTTTTAATTTTAAATTGAAAATTATTTTGTTTTGTTCTTTTAGACTATGTTTTGTTGTAATGTGCATTTTCTGAGTCTTAATTTGATCACTATTTTTATTTGTGTTTATTTTTAACAAATAAATACGCACTATATACCAGTTAAATAATAATAATAAAATGGAAAACGCAGGGGCTGCGTAAACTAAGCAGATTTCCCACTTGAAGTTTTACAATAGAGAAATCTGCTTAATAACAACAGTAGTAGCAAGGAATCTCTAAACCTATTCACGAGGGACGAATAGTTACGAAAACGGCCGCCAGAGCTCTCTTCGGAAAGTACCGAACAGCCGACTCCTGCCGACCACACACAGAACACAAATGAAATATCTCGGTTAATATTCAAGATACAGAATAAATGTATAAAACAATATTTACAGTAAATTTAATTTGCAATAAGATTGGTTCTACAAAATATTTCGATCCGAAGCATAATAACGGAGATATTTCGAATTTTCAAAAATCCTCCCCTCTAACCCCCCCCCCTTCCTCCCACTGGTCCGATTTCAGCCATTAACGAACTTGATCTTTCTTTTTGCATAAAACGATTAAATATCAAGTTTGGTACCGATCAAACAAAAATTACGACCGCTAGAGCATCTACAGACAAATATATATATATATATATATATATATATATATATATATATATATACCGTATATATATAAAATTTTGAACGGACCTCATTTTCATCATCTCCTGGGTACGATCGATGGATATTTGAAGAAATTTTTCAAAACTCGCGTCATGAGTACGACCTCAATAGCTGATTTCTTCCCTTAAGGGAAATCTGCTAAAAAATATTCTGGGCGGGTCAAAACGGACAAGTCTGTTGAAAACCGATATTATTCGCGATCTGAATACAGTTTTAATTTGCGCAAGGAAGTAAAAAATGTGCTTCTCACTTTTCCAATAATAGATTACTCATGTGGATGAAATTCAAATAAAATCTGCAATAGTTGAATGTTCTCCTCTTACATTTCAAATAAAGTTGTGAAGCTATAATAGCCTGTAAAAGTAATGATGGATGGTGCTCTGTGAGATCAATGTCATAGTTAGAGATATGCTCAATGAATAGTTCCCTAACGATGTGTTCAATGTAAACTTTATTCTAATATGTAGATGAAATAATCCTTGGGAAGGCTGTGTGGGAGAGAATAATTTCGTATAAATTATAAATTCACATTTGTTTTAATGCTAATCCTAATTCAGAAAGAGTAGGGTGGAATTTATCAAAATTTAGAGGGTTGGGGATGATAAAGGGACGATATTTAGCATTACATTTTACAACTCAGTAGCAGCTTTTCATTTGAATCATGGAGATCATACGACTAGCCAACTCTGGGATAATTAGCATCTGGAATAGCTTGATAACTTATCTGACAGAATGCTTTATACTACAAAGCGCCCTTCATTATTCCTACTATTCCTTCTATCTTCTAAAAATCTTACTAATATTCGAATGTTCGCTAGCTAAATTTTTACTTTGTTTTATAGAATTATAGAATAAAAATATTTTTTTTAGAATACTTCTTTATGATTCTTTGAATTGTCGAAATTTAAATGTTCCATCCAAATCAACAAGGCCAGAATTCGTTGGATGCTAAAATTGGAACGGAAGAACTGGGATTTTTAGGAAGGGCAAAGGAAAAAAACGTCCGTCACGGAGGGACTGCTTAAACTAAGCAGATTTCCCACTTGAAGTTTTACAATATAGAAATTTCACGAAAGGCTAAAAAGTTACAGAAATGGCGGAACTAGTTTTTGCCGGAAACCTACGATCTCGCTTAATATTTATGTGACGGCGGGTAGAGGGTCAAAGTGATCCTTTCCTAGCCCAATCCGTCTCACCATAGGCTGGTGTGTAGAAAATTAAAAAATATATATGTATAATAAAAAAAAATGCCGGGTTGTTTATAAACATTGAATTATATTGTACTTATTTCAAAAAAAGAAGAGTAATGATAAATATATGCTTATAAATATATATGCTTGTAAATAAATGAAATAAATTAAATCAACTGAGTTATTAATGTAATTTAAGAATTAACTGCTAATTCCAAATATTAAAAAAAAAGATTATTTGAATAATTGAATGAAATAAAGGTTATTTCATTAAAAGAAGAAAGAAAAAATACATTAAATAACATTCCTAAACGGTCTTGGACCTTGAATATTTTTCCTTCTTTTAAATTAGATAAAATCACTTAATATTATGTACATATATACTCTCTAATAACTAATGTTACTATACAAACAAACAATAGAAGAATGATGATCGCCTTGAGCGGGAATCAATTCACGTCAAAGAAGGAAGAACCTCACAGTCTGGGTGAAGGCGGAGGAGGAATCAGGTACCTGGTACCTTATTTAAATGGATTCCACCATTTTCCTTCCACGACGGCCGTCCTGGAACTGCTGGGCTCCAAGAAGAATGTTTTGTTCCAAATGTGGAAAAGCCTTGAGCGTGTTGAAGACGCTCTTGGAACGGGAGGACGCTGGAGAGTGCTGGAGACTGCAGTCGCTTGGCCGGTAGAACAACAGACTCTTGACGCACGTCGATTGTCATCAGCTGGCTGCCGAGAGATCCCGACTACTGCCGATTACCGCCATTCACTACTTAATAAACTAAAAACTTATATTATTTATACATATAACTCACTATTATTATTTAATTAATAAATATAAATTTTTACATAATGTGTTAGCCACAACAATGTAAGATGGAGAATAAATGGTTTATAACAATTTTAATAGTAAGTTTAATTTAGAATAAGATTTTTTTATTATTTTTATTTTTTTTGTGGCGTGTCAACCATTCTGGTCATTAACGCCAAACCGTTTTTGTGGATTATTAATATCAAAATATTTTAATATGTATTATTTCATTATGTTTAGCAGTCAATATTATTATTATTATTAGTTAATGATTGCGATACGAGGTATAACATATTGGGAGGGTTAGATATAGGATTTTAAATTTTATCACTTTTGGTAAATTTTTACAATATGATAGTTTCTATACAATTTTTCGATCCGACGTAAAGTAACGGAGATATTAAACTCTAAACCCCCTCCCACTGGTCCGATTTCAGCCATTAACGAACTTGATCTTTATTTTTAAATAAACGTTTAAATATCGAGTTTGGTAACGATCAAGCAATATTTGCGACCGCTAGAGCGTTAGTAGACAAATATAGATAATTTTGAACGGACCTCATTTTCTTAATCTCCTGTATATTTTCGTAGGATCGACTACCATTTGAAGAAAATCTTTGAAAATCGCGTTACGAGTACGACCTCAATAGCTGATTTCCCTTAAGGGAAATCTGCTAATTACAAGATTTATGTCATTATAAATTGGATCAATGTAATTATTATTATCGATGTTCTTGTGATTCGATGTACAATGTTTGATTTAAACATGTTTTTCTGTAATGGTAACATTACTAAACTGAAATGAGTGAAGAAAGTGAAACATTTTGCAATAAGTGAATTGCCTTCTTAATTAGTAATAAGTATAAATTAAAAAATAATTTGAAGTTGGAAATTAAATGCTTTTAAATGTTTCTTAACAATTTAAGAATTTATTTTAACAAAATAAATTGAAATGTGAATGAATTATTGGTGGAAATAATCAATATATTTTAAAATTTAAATATAATAATAATTATTACCTTCCTTGTTTATAACCTGCACTTGTTTATAACTGCACTACTTCACAATCATCACTAGTTGTTTTATAACTATGCTTATAACCTTTCACAACCATGCTTATAACCTACCAACAACATACCATAATCTTCACAACATCCTAATTTTGTTCATATTCTGGTTAGATCTGATCATGTATTACACGATTACAGAAAAAATTTAATATTACACTCGTGACGAAAGTAGAATTTACAACTCTCGTGAAATTACCACACTCGCTTCGCTCGTGTTGGTAAACGTTTCACTCGAGTTGTAAAATGATCTACTTTCGTCACTTGTATAATAAATAACTATTCTCTAACAGATATTTTTGAGACCTAGAACTTAATACACCCCTACTCACACTCATACCACACAGTATGCTAAGAATCGCCTTATTTCATCCCTAAATACCACGCAAGTTTCCAACAAACATTCAAAAATTCGTAAGAAAACGGATTAAAAATGAGTCAGTCTTTATAACGCTTTTAGTACGATCGGGTATTGACGTATTTATATTTTGACCTCTCTCACAATTTCAAGTTAAACGAGTTTCACTGTTCCTGAAATTTCATATATTATAATTCATAATAGAACAAAACTGAATAAAATACAGAGTTTCATTTCCATTAGCTAAAAAATGTAGGCTTTCATTTGATGTAAATGAATTTCTTTTTAATTAATGAAAATGTTGAATGTAGTAGAAGCCGTGATGGTTTGCGATGACGGAATATTTTCTTGATTGTTGGAATGGCAAAAGTTTTATTCGTTTAAGATAAAGAATGAATCAGTCATTTCTTGGTTAGCCGAGACGGAAGAAACTCCAAACTAAAGACCAGGCACGGCCTGTTAAATTGAGTGAATTGCGTATGGCAGGAGTGAGAGCTGGATCAAAAGAATTAGTCTGAACGAGGGAATAATTCAGGAAGGGAAAGTTGGGAATTTCCTTTCACTTCAACCGAGAGTATTATATAAATTACTTAGGTATTGGTTTTCTCAAAACAGGATCAAAAGATTAGGTAAATTGAAGTAGCTGATTTATCAAAAGCCTATTCCTTCTAAGTAATCCAATTACGTTTTATTCTCGCTGATATATACTGCTGAACTATAATTTTCCTTCAATGCAAAAGGGCCGAAGGAGATAAAACAGTCCTTATTTATTGGATGTCTTCATAGCCTTTCTTTAAGGAATATAAAAGGGTGCTAGAGTTCCGACTGGCTTCAAATAGCTATTCTATGCTCACTTGAAAAGTAATAAAGACTAAATTGAAAAATGAAGGGCCTCTGTTTGTATTTCCATGCTCAACAGCTGATGCGAACCAAGGTGATCGACGGTGACCTAGTTCTTTAAGTTTTTATTTCCTCTTCCTTTCCAGCGTGTTTACTTCCCTCTTCTAGACCCCAGAATAGTTAAGAAGTAAGTAAAGGACTCGGAGGAGTTCACAGCTATTTTATGCATTTCCTCCTCATGACGACTTTATTTATCAAGAGGATTATTTAAAAACACAAAATACACAAAAAAAAACATGTTTTTCGATGAACAATGCGAACATAATTTGACATATTAAAGTAAAGATGATTTCTCAGTGAATCTAATATATAATTAATAAATATTACTTATATATTGAGCGCAAATTGATGTTGTACTACAGTCGTAAACATTTTAACAATGGCCCAGCGCACTGGTAAGAATAATAAAAAAAAATATTTAAAATTTAAATTTTTATTTAGAAAGAAGAAATACATGTTTTTCGATAAATAATTCCATCAGAGTTTTACATTTTAAAGCTAATAACCTTTGCTTATATATTAAAAAAAAATTAATTTTGTTGGTTCTGCTGTACTACATTCGTAAACATTTTAACAATGGCCCTGCGCACTGTTTAGAATAACAAAAAAGTCCATCACGTAAGGGCTGCGTAAACTAAGCAGATTTCCCTCGTGTTGTTTACTAATAGATAAATCTACGTACTGGTAACACAACACCACCGTGAATAAATACAAACGGAAATAAGAAATGTTTCATCCAATTTTAATAACCTGTCGACAGGAAGCGTTAGGTTAGAAATGTAAACAAACGAGTCTGCCCGCTTCACACCGGAAAGAAAAACAATTACTGAAATATATCAGAATATAACATATTAATTTTATTGAGAACTATTTACTATATCTAGTACTGTAATTAATAATGAGTCAGAATAATTGTTATCTCATTCAATCAAATTTTAGTAGTCCAAAACCTTAAGACGGGGGGGGGGTGACAGGGACATATTTGCATGTATCTCGTATAATAAAGGTCTCTTGAATACAATGTTTCGTATTTAAACTGCGAATAATGTGATTTATTATGTAGCAGAGTATTGTTTATGTAACATGTGTAGAAGTTGCGGTTTGCTGATGGCTGAAAACTGAAAAATGTAAATATCTCGGTTAATATTCGAGATAGAGAATACATGTATATAACAATATTTATAGTACATTGAATTTGTAATAAGATTGATTCTATACAATTTTTCGATCCGGCGTATAGTAACGGAGATATTTCAAATTTTAGAAAATCCCCCCCTCCCACTGGTCCGATTTCAGCCTTTAACGAACTCGATCTTCCTTTTTACCTAAAACTCATCTCCTGGGTAGGATCAATGGACATTTGAAGAAATTTGTCGAAAATCGCATCATGAGTACGACCTCAATAGCTGATTTCCCTTAAGGGAAATCTGCTAAAAAAAAGTCATACGTTAATTTTTGAAGTTATCATTTGTAAATGTGTGTATAAATATTGCTCAGAGAACCGGAACTCGACTTAAATCATTATAAAAAAGGAATGAATTGAAATATTAATTAAGAGGAATTTATACCTATATTTAACTTATTTGTTTGTAAATAATCAATAATAGTGTAAATATTGCAGGGTATGTTGTATGTAACAATTGTTTTAGTAGATTTCCCTTAAGGGAAATCAGCTATTGAGGTCCTCATGACGCGATTTTCAAAAAATGTCTTCAAACGTCCATCGATCCTAACCAGTAGATGACGAAAAAGTCCGTCACGCAGGGGCTGCGTAAACTAAGCAGATTTCCCACGTGAAGTTTTACAATAGAGAAATTTCACGAGAGCCAAACAAGTCAAGGAAACGGCCGAACTAGCTTTTGGCGGGAAAGTAACTCTCGTCCGTTAGGCTCCGAGATTAAATTAAAAACAATTCAATGTCAAAAAAACAACAAGAACACAAAACATGGACTTACCTTTAATGATAGCAGCGCTCTGAACACTTATTACACCAACACTAAATAGTACCACAGAATATCTATTATTTGTAATACTGCTGTGAATATTAAGTAAACAAATAAAGGGCAAGTCAAATGGTAAGAACCTTCCTGATAGCAAACAGTCTGAGTTCTAAACAATCAGGTTAGCCAGCTTTTACCGGAAATAAAAGCAATTACGGAAATATATTTGAATATAAGTTATAAATTTTATTCATAACTATTTATTATATCTAGTACTGTAATCAATAATAAACCAGAATAATTTTTATCACAACCATTCCAAATTTAGGAATCTGGGAAGAAAATAGAAATGGGGGGGGGACAAAATACGATTCAGACGGTTATGGGATTTTTACATGATTAAGGAACAAACAGGTTAGCCAGCGAAGATTTACAATAGATAAATATACATACAGGTAACACTTCCGTGAATATTAGTGAATAATTACAAACGGCAATGAGAAATTTCTCAGTGAATTTACAATATAAGTTAATAGTTCCTACAACGTAATACGACTGGATTGTAAACAAACAGGTTAGCCAACCTTGTAGCGCAGTATCGATAGATAGACCGGAAAAACAAACAATTAAAGAAATATATCTGAATATAAAATATTAATTCTATTGGAAACTATTTACTATAGTTAGTGGAGTAATTTGAAATGAATCAAAATAATTTCTATCTCAATCACTCAGATTTTTGTAGTCCAAGAAAAAAGGGGGGGGGGGAGTTCAACAGAACGTATTTGTTTGTACCTCGTAAAATAGCTTTGTTGAAAAAAAATATTTTGTATTTAACCTAATAATGAGGTAGTTCATGAGATATCAGCTTATTATTAATATGCCCCTAGTAGGAGTGGGGGTTTACTGAAAGCGGAACTCATTACAAAAATACAAATATCTCGGTTAATACTCATTATACGGAAAATATGTATAGAACAATATTTATAGTAAATGTAATTTGCAATAAGATTGATTCTGTACAACTTTTCGATCCGACGTGTAGTAACGGAGATATTTCGATTTTTCGAAAAAGCCTTTCAATAGTTGTACTTGTAGAGTTTGTGTATGTATGTATATATATATATATATATATATATATAGTAACACTCTAGTGGCCACAATTTTTGTTTAAACGTTACCAAACTCGGTATTTAATCGTTTTATGAAAGAGAAAGATCAAGTTCGTTAATGGTGGAAATCGGAAAATTAGAAATATCTCCGTTACTATAAGTCGGATCGAAAAAGTGTAAAGAACCAATCTTATGGCAAATGTAATGATCGATAAATGTTGCTATGTACGTTTTTGCTCTATCTTGATTACTAACCGAGATATTTACATTTTAGCGGATTTCCCTTAAGGGAAACCAGCTATTGAGGTCGTACTCATGACGCGATTTTCGAAACATTTTTCAAATGTCCATCGATCTTACCCAGGAGATGACGAACATGAGGTCTGTTCAAAATTATATATATATATATATATATATATATATATATATATATATATATTTGTCTGTTAACGCTCTAGAGGTCGCAAATTTTGCTTGATCGTTACCAAACTCGATATTTAAACGTTTTATGTAAAAAGACAGGTTTAGAGGGGGGATTTTCGAAAATTCGAAATATCTCCGTTACCATACGTCGGATCAAAACATTGTATAGAACCAATCTTATTACCTATACATACTTACTAGCATACAGTTACGCGATACGATCGAAAAAGTATATAGAACTAATCTTATTGCAAATTAAATGTGCTATAAATATTGTCTATACATTTATTCTCTATCTTGAATATTAACCGAGATATATGCATTTTTATTAAATTTCGGCCGATAACGGACGACTGAATTTCTCGTCAAAAGCTAGTTCGGCCCTTTGCCGTAGTAGTTTGGCTCTCGTTTGGAGATTTCTCTATTGTATAACTTCAAGTGTGAAATCTGCTTAGTTTACGCAGCCCCAGCGTGATGGACTTTTTTAGTTTGCGGCCTTCAGTAAACCTCCACTCCTACTCATGTCATATTGACAGTAAGGCGTTACATTATGAAGCACATTATTTGAAGTCTAAATAACAAATGTGCTCATTGAACTTTTACTATTCCAGATATATGCAAATAGGTGGCACACGTGAGAAATCCGCTTAGCTTACGCAGCTCCTGCCTGAAGGAATTTTAAAGTATTTTTGTCGTATGAAGATTGCTCAATATGCCAAAATCAATGTTTGTCCAATGTTGCCTATTCAATTTTTCTTTGTTTGTTATTGTTTTTCCTTAACACGTATTTACCTAAAAGTATTGTGTAATGTTTCTTTAAGGAATAAAAAAAATAATAAGCGTTCTGGCTAATGGCCGTTTTACCATTGACCAGAACGCTTATTTGCATTCAATTATCATGATGCGGAAGGCTGTTTTGAGGTGTTAACATATCTCCTGCTTTTCTATTTAATGTCGCCGGTAAGAAAATAAAGAATTCTTTCAGTCAGGGTTTTAGCAGGCAAAATAAACTTACTTTAATGATTCATTCTAACGCCAATTTGGATAAGTACTTAAATAATCTGAAGGTTGGATAATACTTGAAATGGAATAGCTCTTCTCTTCTGTATTATACACATATTGAAAATGTCTATACAGTTATGTTATTATCATGAAAAAAGCAGTGGACATCTAAAAAATATTGATGAATTTATATTTTGACTTTCTTTTGAAGCAGAAATGAATGTGTCAGTAAAGTAAAAGTAGTTGTGCATTTTACCAATGACCTTTTCCTATATACAAATAGAAAAAGTTTTTCAATTCCATTCAGTCAATCTGTTGAGAAGTATGAGCCAGTAATCGGAAAGCCGATTTCAAAATTGGAAATTCATATTTAAAAAAAAAACTAACTATTGAGAACTAAAAGGGTTATTATAAACACGATTTGTTATTTAACTTGTCCGATAAAAACTAAGGGTAACGAAGATAGTGAGGGATTTAATTTTAGGGAATGGACAGAGAGACATGCCACCCTAATAGTAGTAATTTATTAGTTGACTATTAGTGTTAATGGCCCTAGTCTTATAATAACCAACTAAGATGATCCACCTGAAGCAAGATATATTTCTACTCTGAATTTTATATATACATAAAATTTAAAAAAAAAAACTTTTACAAACGTTTTATTTCCATGTCTTTATTAGTGTGTATTTAGAGACATTAGTGTCTACGTATTAGCAGATTTCCCTAGGGAAATCAGCTATTGAGGTCTTCCTCATGACGCGACTTTCGAAAAATTTCTTCAAATATCCATCGATCCTCCACAGGAGATGACGAAAAAGAGGTCCGTTCAAAACTATATATACACATATATACTAGCTCAGATACCCAGCTTCGCCCGAGAATTCATTTGAGGCTGAATGGTGATGGTATTTTTTTGGCAAGGCTTTACTTTTCACAACATTTTGACATTTATCCGCCCCAGTGTTTAGGGTCTATACCCGTCGTTGCTGTGGATTTGTTAATAATAAAATTCAAAGAAAAGACTTCACTGTCCTCCATATTGTCATATTACACGCCCCCTGTGCATTAAACAGAGATTTGAATTATTAAGGACAAAATATTTATATAGATTTGAATTAATTTTTCCATGTGAGGTACCTGGTAGTTCATATTGGAAAGAATTGTTGAGTATATCAATATTTCTACGCTAATTACTTGCTTCATACATTGTTCCCGAAAAAATGTGTAAAACAACAGTTAAGGAAGTAACCCTACAGGAAGGGACTTTATTAGCCACACGTTCCGTACAATAATTAGTACATAACGTGTGCATGATGCATTACATTTTTTTTAAAACTATGAATAACATAAAATATTTGTCCAATTAAATTATTTAATATATATATATATATATATATATATATATATATATATATATATGCCGTTGCAATTTTGAGGGAGAATTTTGAAAATTTGAAATAACTCCGTTCTTGTACGTCGGATCGACACAGTTTATTGGACAAATCATATTGAAAATTGAATGTTAAATGTTGTTACATGTCTTTATTTCATTGCCTTTTTTATTTGGTCGTTACCAAACTCGATATTTAATCCTTTTATGTAAAACGAAAGATCAAGTTCGTTTATGGCTGAAATGGGGTTAAGAGGGGGATTTTCGAAACTTCGAGATATCTCTGTTTATTAATAGCCGAATAAAAAAATTGTATAGAGTCAATCTCAATGGAAATTAAATTCACTATACATATTGTTATATAAATGTATTCATTATCTTCAAAATTAGCCAAGTGGGAGGGGGGATTTTCTAAAATTTGACATACTACTACCTATACATACTTACTAGCATACAGTTACTAGACGTCCGATCGAAAAAGTATATAGAACTAATCTTATTGCAAATTAAATGTGCTATAAATATTGTTATATACATTTATTCTCTATCTTGAATCTTTACCTAGATATTTGCATTTTTATTAAGTTTGTGTGGATAACGGACGAGATGAGATCGGGTATTGTTGGCTGTGGTCGTAAGGTTCCGGATTAGTTCGGTCGTTTCTGTAACTGTTCGGCTCTCGTGTAAGCTTCTTCTAACCGTGCTTGTCGTGCAAGCTTTTACTTTTTAGATATAAGCAAATACGCTATGTTCAACCCCTCCCCCCCCCCTACTTTAGTTCTTGGACCACTAAAATTTGAGTTATTAAAATATAAATTATTCTGATTCATAATAAATTGCAGTACTAGATATAGTAAATAGTTTGCAATAAAGTAAATGTGTTATATTCATATATATATATATATATATATATATATATATATATATATATATATATATCAGTAATGGTTTTTCTTTCCAGTGAATAATGGCTATCTATCGGTTTAGCTCGTGAGTGGTTGGCAGACCTATTTGTTTACAATTCAGAAGCCGTTTCCGTCGGGAGCTTATTAAAATTAACTGAAAGATTTCTCATTACCGTGTGTATTTATTCACTGTGGTGTTAAGTGTTAGCAGCATGCAGATTTCTCTATTGGAAATCTGCTTAGTTTACGCAGCCGGACGGACTTTTTTTTTATATTCCGACACACGTAAAATTTCTGCTTCGGCGTCAAAAACCTATGTTTTCAAAATCTTTCCTTTCTCTGTATGGGCAATAGTTTTTTTAGCAGATTTCCCTTAAGGGAAATCAGCTATTGAGGTTGTACTCATGACGGAATTTTCGTAATTTTTCTTCAAATGTCCATCAATCCTACCTAGTGGATGACGAAAATGAGGTCCGTTCAAAACTATATTTATATATCTATATCTATCTATCTATCTATCTATCTATCTATATATATATATATATTTATATATATATATATATATATATATATATATATATATATATGTGTGTGTGTATATTTAACGCTCTAGAGGTCGCAATTTTTGTTTGATCGTTACCAAACTCGATATTTAGTAGTTTTATGTAAAAAGAAAGATCAAGTTCGTTAACGGCTGAAATCGGACCAGTGGGAGGGGGGGTTTAGAGGGGAGGATTTTTGAAAATTCGAAATATCTCCGTTACCGTACGTCGGATCGAAAAATAGTACAGAATCTATCTTATTGCAAATTAAATGTACTATAAATATTTTTACGAAATTTGATATTTTAAGGTTTTATGTAAGACTGAATATAGTCCGTCACGCGTGGGCTGCGTTCAATAAGCAGATTCCCCACTTGCCTCATTTGTTTGCATTTAGTTCGAAATTACTGGTGGTTCAGTCACGTATTTTAATTGTTGTAGCAAGGGCAAATACCAGTAAGAGATATTGCCGGAGAGCAATATCGCGGAAGTTGATGTAATAGTCAGAATTGGGGCGGGGGCCAGATACTTTAAACTTCGGCAGAAACCTCTCCTGGCAAAGGCAGAGTTTTAAATTTACAACAGTCATCAGCCCAACAGTTATGCATGGCTGTGAGACGTGGACTCAAACCATTGCAAAAAAAAAATTCCGTCAAGCAGGGGCTGCGTAAACTAAGCAGACTTTCCATGTGCGCCAAGCATTTGCATTTATCTAAAAGTAAAAGTGTAATGAGAACAATATTAGCTATTGCTTCAAATAAAGTGCTTCATAATAAAACAGTTTACTGTTAATATGACATGGGTAGGAGTGGGGGTTTACTGAAGACTGAAAAGTTAAAAAGTCCAATTATCTCGGTTAATATCGAAGATAACGAATACATTTATTATAACAATATTTATAGTGAATTTAATTTTCAATAAGATTGACTCTATACAATTTTTTGATTCGGCTTATAATAAACAGAGATATTTCTAAGTTTCGAAAATCTGAACTCCTCTTAACCCCATTTCAGCCATAAACGAACTTGACCTTTTGTTTTGCATGGCACGCTTATATATCGAATTTGGTTACGATCAAATAGGAAGGTAATGAAAAAAAGACTTATAAAAACATTTATAGAACATTCAATTTGCAATAAGGTTTGTCCCATTAACTGTTTCGATCCGATGTGCAATAACGGAGTTATTTCAAATTTTCGAAATTCTCCCTCCTCCTGTCCGATTTCAGCCGTTAGCGAACTTGGTCTTTATACAAACGTCTAAATATCCAGGCGAATAGCTTAGAGTGCCAATTAAATAGATCGTATTTAATCTTGCTAATAATTAAGATAACAAAAAAATACAAACAAAAATGACTTCCATGAATAAAATATGCCGAAAACTGTGTAGAATTAAACATTACATAGGATGAAAACAATAGAAAATGGGAAACTAAAACATTGTAACATAATAAATAATTGAGGAAAAAACATAAGCTATTCGGTTTGTGTTTTCAGTATTACCAAAATGTGGTATCAAAGCCTTGTCTGGAAAAATAAATATTAACACGGAAGTTTCGTTAGTATATTATCAACAACAACTAAATACATTAGCAGTTTGTTATTATTTTAGCTGTGACCTCTATTACAATTAAAGGACAATGAAGAAAAATATATTATTTTAAATTGTAAACAGCACTTCACAACATACTGCATTCTTGAAGAAGATATTTAATCTATTTTCTTCATGGCTTTAATCCACTTTCTTTCAATGTTTAAGTCTTTGGATCGAGAAACGAGGAAAAACCTTAATTAGACACATAAATACTATATGTCTTACCAGTTATATGAAATAGCCTACAGCCTTCAAGAGAATTTTGATTTGACTGGAGAGTCCATCCGATTCTTCGGGGATATAGGACAAAAAAAAAACAAAAAAAAAAAAATTCTGCACATTGAAATGGGCATAAATCCAGATTTTTATGTGGCTAAAATATATAAGGTTTGAAGGCTGAGATATAGTGTTTTATTTATTCGTATGTAATGGAGGATGGGAGTGAGACTGGCGGCGTCTGTGAAGGGCCCATTGATTGATGTAGCCGGGTCCCCGCGTGGGCCCTCCCACCCCCCAAGAACAACAACAAACAAAAAATGAATATAATCGAATTTAATCAGATGATTGTATATCATCGTCAGCGCCTCCACGCTCCATCTCTTCAACTGGCACAATTCAAGCAAAAAACTAACTCTCCCCTAAATTTATTCCTCTCCCAATTTAGTTTTTTTTATCCTCACTGATATACTTGAACCATGCTTCTTAGTGAGAGTAAGCTGTTTCGATACAATAATCTCTATATGAATGCATCATTTCTCTACTACTATTACAACGATTCAAAATATCACCGTTATTGTGAGCCGGATCGAAAAATTGAATACATTATAACTTGTTGCACATTTAATTTCCTATAAATAATTTGTTAAACATTTTTAGCAGATTTCCCTTAAGGGAAATCAGCTATTGAGGTCGTACTCATGACGGAATTTTCGACATTTTTCTTCAAATGTCCATCGATCCTACCCAGGAGATGGCGAAAATGAGGTCCGTTCAAAATTATATATATATATATATATATATATATATATATATATATATATATATATATATATATTTGTCAGTTAACGCTCTAGCGGTCGCAATTTTTGTTTGATCGTTACCAAACTCGATATTTAAACGTTTTATGCAAAAAGACAAATCAAGTTCGTTAATGGCTGAAATCGGACCAGTGGGAGGGGGGTTTAGAGGGGGATTTTCGAAAATTCGAAATATCTCCGTTACCATACGTCGGATCAAAATATTGTATAGAACCAATCTTATTGTAAATTAAATTTACTATAAATATTGTTCTATAGATTTCTTCTCTATCTTGAATATTAAACGAGATATTTGCATTTTTATTAAATTTGGGCCGATAACAGAGGACTGAGTTTCCCGCCAAAAGCTAGTTCGGCCCTTCGCCGTAACTGTTCGGCTCACGACGAAAATGAGGTCCGTTCAAAACTGTATATCTATCTATATATTTGTCTGTTTCCGCTCTAGCGGTCGCAATTTTTGTCTTATCGTTACCAAACTTGATACATAATCGTTTTATACAAAATGAAAGATCAAGTTCGTTAACGGCTGAAATCGGACCAGGGGGGGTTTAGAAGGGGAGAATTTTAAAAATCCTTAATATCTCCGTTATTATGCGTCGGATCGAAAAATTGTATAGAACAAATCTTATTGCAAATGTAATGTTCTATAAATGTTGTTATGTTCAGTTTTCAATGTCTTGATTATATACAGAGATATTTGCATTTTTTAGTTTTCGTTCTTCAGTAAATCCCCACTCCTACTCATCTCATATTAACAATATTATGTTATGAAACACTTTATTTGAAGCTTAAATACCAAATATTGTTCTCATTGAAATTTTAAGTTTTGAGATAAATAGATAGATATTTAGTTTTCTATTGGCTTATGTTTTACAACATGTTGCCAAGAGTCTGACCCATTTCTGTTAGTACCGTTGTTAAAATAATATAACTCATTAAAACATGTGTAAATAACTAATGATATTTTCTAAAGTACAAATTCACAGCATATACATTGGTTTGTAATATAATATTAATATTAATCTAAATAATTATAGTACTTAATTCAATAAATCATAATTTAATGCACATGTAAATTAAATATACATATATACATACATATATATATATATATATATATATATATATATATATACACACACACACATACATATATACATATATTAATGTCTAAATAAAGATCACTTCTCTCATATATCAAATTAACGTAATTCTTCTCTATAATTTAGTTTTGAGATAAATACAAATACGTTGCGGGAAATCTGATTAGTTAACGCAACCCCGGCGTGACGGACTTTTTCTATATTAGCATATATGCCTTTAGGAAAAGCTTCTGAGGTTGTACTCACTATGCGATATTCGAAACATTTCCTCTAATGTCCATGGATCCTACCTCGTTACCTAGGACTTGACGAACATATTTTTTCCCACATTTTTTATTAATTTTATTAAGAATATTACAGTCTGCATTTAAATGCATTTTGTAATGTGATATGTACAAATCAATCGTCCTCCATCACTCTACATACTAACATGGAAATCCCAGACACTAATTAAATGACAGGAACTTAACAGACGATTCGGACAACTTTACGGACTGCTAAATAGAAGATCTCACTTGTCTACAGAAAACAAACTAACAATATACAAGTTACAATTTAAACCAATACGGACTTAAGCAATAGAAGTGTTGGGTACAGCAAAACTTTCGAACATCGGACGTATTCAAACTTTCCAATCCAAAGTCCTGCACACCATAGTAGCTGTTCCATATTATGTTGCAAACTACACCCTCCATAAAGATGTTAATATCCTATTTGCAAAGGACTTATATCCCCAAAGGTTCAGAAAATTCCACAGCAGGCTATCCAATCATCCTAATCCAGAAGTCCTAGCCCTTTTCAGTGCCACTCATCCATATTCCCCTCCACGGCGCCTCAAGAGACAATGCACCAGAGATCTCCTATAAGTGTAAAGTGATGACGATAATGAGTCGTAATTTTTTTTGATCGATATTGAACTGGATATTTAAATGTTTAATGTAAAATTAAAGATCATGTTCGTTAAATGTTTATATCGGACTAGTGGGAGAGGGGTGGGATTTCGAAAATCGAAAATATATCTGTTATTATAAGTAGCATTGAAAAATTGAATAATAAGCAACATTGAACATTGAATTTCGTACAAATGCTGTTATTTACTACTCTATCTTAAATATTAACTGAAATATTTGTAAAGTTTTATACATGTTTTTTTCTGACTGGAATATTAACGGAGTTATTGGTATTTGTTTTTTGTTCACCCTTTTGTAAGCCGCCACTTCTACTTATTCGATTTTCACTTTAAGTGGCTCATTTATTAAACTCTTAGTGAGTGAATATTATATGGACTGATTTATATATTTTTGGCTAATTGTAAGATATAGGTTAAGTGGAAGCATATGATTTGTAAATTCAGAAGAGAGGTTTTTGTTTTGCATGTCATGTGTTGAAGAATAAAGAGACACATTCTGATAAAATATGCTAAACCTTTTATGTGCTTAAAAACCTGGTGTCAGGTAGGGTTACTACCAACATACCCCGATCCCGTTAAGCCTCAAGTGCCAAGAGAAGTAGTGGAGAGATGGGAGGAACGGAAGAGAGCCTACAAAGCATCCTATGACCGTGGAGCTCGACCCCTGCCTCCGTTCCAGAAGGTCTGGGCGAGGAAACACCCTCAGCATCCTAGTCCAGAAGGAAGGGGAGAGGAGCTGTGTCGTCGAGGTGTGGGAGGTACCTTCGTAATAGTAGGTTCATCCGGACAAGAGGTCTTTCCTGCCACAACGCATCTTCACGAAGAAGCAGATGTTAGGGAGAGAATATTTTAAGGACTGATTTATATATCTTCGGCTAATTGTAAGATATAGGTTAGGTAGAAACGTATGTTTTGTAAATTCAGAAGAGAGGCTTTTGTTTTGAAAAGTCATGAGTTGAAGAATAACGAGACACATTCTGATAAATCATGCTAAACCTTTTTTGGGCTTAAGAACATACAAAGGTCCGTCACGTAGGGGCTGCGTAAACTAAGCAGATTTCCCAGGTAATTTTATACAATAGAGAAGTCTCCATACGAGTTCCGAACCGTTACGGAAACGGCCGAACTAGCTTTCAGCGGAAACAAATAGAAGCAACCATAGCTCGTCCGTTACACTTAATAAAAATGCACATATCTCGGTTAATATTGAAGATAGAGAATATATGTATATAGCAATATTTATAGTAAATTGAATTTTCAATAAGATTGGTTTTATACAATTTTCCGATCTGACGTAAAGTAACAGATATATTTCAAATTTTCGAAACTTCCCCCCTCCCACTGGTCCGATTTCAGCCGTTAACGAACTTGATCTGTCTTTTTATATAAAACGTTTAAATATCGCGTTTGGTAACGATCAAACATAAATTGCGACCGCTAGAGCGTTAACAGACAAATATACATATATATAATTTTGAACGGACCTCATTTTCGTCATCTCCTGGGTAGGATCGATGGACATTTGAAGACATTTTTCCAAAATCGCGCCATGAGTACGACCTCAATAGCTGATTTCCCCTAAGGGAAATCTGCTGAAACTCAAGTTCGACTAATAGTTTAATTACTGTTTGTAGGTGATATGACATTATCAGCGTATCATAATCCTGTGCGTGGGAAATCTACATTGTTTACGTTGCACCTGCATGACTGACTTTCTAAATCCTGTCACGGGCCGAATATCCTTTGGAATCCCTAGTATTTATGGCGAGTAAATGACGCTAAACACTGTTTGGAATATGGGCGGACGGAATGGGTTAGTGGGACGTTGCAATAGTGGCTACATAGCGGATAGGATATAAATTCGCCAGGGGTTTACAGCTCGACTAGCTCTCAATCAGGGGGAGGCAATCCACTGCCCCCCAACACCTAAGCCGCTTTGATTGAATCCCTCAGTTAACTCGGTGCCCATTGATAACGTGAATTGGTTTACCGATTGAAATAGAAGAGTGCCTGCTACTAACTAACGGGGATTATATCAATCTATCGCTCACATTTATAAATTACATTCATCTACGTTAGTCGCGTGTTGCTTATAAAGTCAAGTTTCGAATTCAGACTCACTCCTATCTGTAAATTTAACAGGAATTCTGCGAAAAGGATTAGGGATATACGTAACAATAACGACCCTCTAAGATTTAAAACCACTTAACGAAGTAAATATCGGGAGGTAATTATAACGAAAAAATTAAGTGATCCATGCGATTATTTTATGGCCGAACTAGTTTTACGTCCAATTAACGCCTCATAGGAGCATTATCCATCAAATCACAACTACATTTTGGCAGATTTCCCCTAAGGGAAATCAGCTATTGTGGTCGTACTCATGAGGCGATTTTTTTAAAAATTTCTTCAAATGTCGATCCTACCAAGAAGATGACGAAAATGAGATCCGTTCAAAATTATGTATATACATTTATATATATTGTCTGTTGCCACTCAAGCGGTCGCAATTTTGGTTTGATCGTTACCAAACTCAATATTGAAACGTTTTATGTAAAAAGACAGATCAAGTTCGTTAATGGAAATCTGACCAGTGGGAGGGGGGGGGATTAGAGGGGGTGATTTTCGAAAATTCGAAATATCTCCGCTTATACGTCGGATCAAAAGGTTATATAGAACCATTCGTATTGCAAATTATATGCACTATAAATATTGTTATATACGGTACATTTATTCTCTATCTTGAATATTAACCGTGATATTTGCATTTTTCAGTTTTCAGCTTTCAGCAAACCCCCACTTCTACTCATGTTACATGAACAATAATCGGTTATGTAATAAACCATGTCATTCGAAGCTTAAATACCATAAATTGTTTTCAAGAGACCTTTAATATACGAAAAAAATGTTATTTTGACCCCCCCCCCCTCCTGCTTCTCATGTTCTAGGACTACTAAACTGATTTGATTGAGATAAAATTTTTTCTGATCCATTATAAATTACAATACTAGATATAGTAAATAGTTTTCAATAAAATTAATGTTATATTCTGATATATTTATGTAACTGTTTTTCTTTCCTGTGAGAAGTTGGGTCTCCTGTTTGTTTACGTTTCCGGTGCTTCCCGTCTGGAGGTTTCTTGTTATCTTTTGTATTTATTCACTTGATGTTAACGGTGCTATTGTGTTACCAGCACGTAGGTTTATATATTTTTAAACTTCAAGCGGGAAATCTGCTTAGTTTACGCAGTCCCTGCGTGACAGACCTTTTTTTTTTGGAAGTATCTTTTATAATTCTTTCTTCTAGCTATATCAGTCAAGGACTAGCAAAGAACAACATCTTCAAGTCAGCTAACTATGATCTATACATCAAAAAGTAAAATCATGGATTATCACTAAAGAAGTGTAGTCTGGATACTCAACTAAATAATTACACTTTTTATTTTGGACCGTATATTCAAGTATAAAAACTACTTTCTATCACCGCAGACATTCTCAACATTTTCCTATATGTTTCGTGGCTTATATACCACCAATTCAGAGACCATTCGTTACAGCAGACCATTCTGTTTCGTTTTATCAAATTTCCCTTAAGGAACATCATTACACGATTTTTGAAAATTTCCTTAAATGTCCATCGATCCTACCCAGGAGATGACGAAAATGAGGTAGTTCAAAAGTGTGTGTTTGTATACTTGTGTGTTAACGCTCTTGCTGTCACAACTTTTGTTTGATCGTTACCAAATTTGATATTTATTTCTTTTATTTAAAAAGAAAAATCAAGTTCGTTAATGGCTGAAATCCGACCAGTGGAAGTGGGGGTTTAGAGGAGGGAATGTTTAAAACTCTTATTATCTCCGTTATTATGCGACGGATCAAAACATTGTATAAAAACATCTTATTGCAAATGTAATGTTCAATAAATGTTGTTATGTACGTTTTTTCACTATCTTGATTATTAACCGAGCGATATTAACAATAAGCTCCTGTACTAAGGAGCACTTTATTTGAAGTCAAAATGCCAAATATTGTTCTCGTTGAATTTGTAGCTTTTGAGATACATGCAAATACGCGAAGCACGTGCGAAATCTGCTTAGTTAACGCAGCCCCTGCGTGATGGACTTGAGTTTTATTTCTGGGAGTGAAATAAGTCATATAAAGGGATGGGATGAAAAAAAGTGCCTTCACGGCCTTTATTTTTATTTTCGACAACTAAGCTGCTTTTAGCAAATCATATCCACCGTCTAACAGTGTTTTAGTTTGAACAGCCTTAGAGCCGGTCGAACAAGCCAAAGGCTTTGAAGTGTTCGGCTGGCTTTACGTCTGCTCACATTGAAATGCTTTGAGGATGTCTATAAGAATTCTTGAAAGCAGCTCGGCAGTCAATATAAAAAATAAATGCTGCTAAGGAATTGGATAATTTTTTTTAAATCACCCTTTTATACTTGTATTCTACCTGAGAAACTCTAAAAAGTAATTCTATTCGTGTTTAATATCGTTTACACTTTTTCTAGCGGCTTCCTCATAGCGGGGGATTTAGCCATGCCGACCTAATTTACTTAACACTTAATGTTATATTAGAATCTAGGTCACAGAGATACGCCATATGAAAATGTATCTCTATTATTCTCAGGAAAAGGCTCAACTAGTTACTAGTTAATGCTATATAAACCACTACTACTAGATAATGCGGGGCTAATTCAAGTTTATATACTCAACGATAATAAGATGGACGAAAATGGATGGGTTTGGTTCCGTCAGGGAAAATGTCTGTATTCGGCTAAAGTTTCGGAATGTATTTTAGGTCTTCATCAGGGCCAGTACAATATAGATGGATAGATATTTTATTGGCTTATGTTTACAGACATGTTGCCATGAGTCTGGCCAATTACTATTAGTATGGTTGTTAATATAATATTGTGTATTAAAAAATGTGTAAATACATTTTTTTTTTCTAAATTACAAATTAACAGCATATACATTGGTATGTAATATAAATATTAATCTAAATAATTATAATACTTAATTCAGTTTTCAGCCATCTGCAAACCCCCACTTCTACTAATGTCACATAAACAAAACTCTTTTATATAATAAACGACTTAATTCGGAGCATAAATTCCAAATATTGTTACAAAGAGACCTTGCAAAAAACAATACGAGACACATGCAAAAAACAATTATTCTGATTCATAATAATCTACAGCACTAGCTGTAGTAAATAGTTTTCAATAAAATTAATGTTATATTCTGAAATATTTCAGTAATTGTTTTTTTTCCGGTAAAGAATATTTCTATATATCTGTTCAACTCTGAGAGGTTGGCAGGCATGTTTGTGTACAATTCAGACGCTTTCCGTTGGGAGTTTATTAAAATTGACTGAAAGATTTCTCATTCCGTTTGCATTTATTCGCTTAATATTCATGGTGGTAAGTGCTACCAGTATGTAGATTTATCTATTGTAAAACTTCACGAGGGAAAACTGCTAGGCTTACGCAACCCCTCCGTGATTGACTTTTAGCAGATTTCCCTCAAGGGAAATCGGCTATTGAGGTCGTACTTGACGTGATTTTCGAAAAATGTCTTCAAATATCCATTGATCCTTCCCAGAAGATGACAAAAATGAGGTCCGTTCAAAACTATATATATATATATATATATATATATATATATATATATGTGTGTGTGTGTGTGTGTGTGTGTGTGCGTGTGCGTGTGTGTGTGTGTGTGTATGCGTGTGTGTGTGTGTGTGTGTGTGTGTGTGCGTCTGTTCACACTCTAGCGGTCGTAGTTTTTGTTTAATCGTCACCAAACTCGTTATTTAATCGATTTATGTAAAAAGAAAGATCAAGTTCGTTAACGGCTGATTTTGGACCAGAGGGGGTATTTCGAAAATTCAAAATATCTCCGTTAAAATACGTCGGATCGAAAAAGTGTATAGAACCAATCTTATTGAAAATTAAATTTACTATAAACATTGCTATTTACATTTATTCTCTATCTTAAATATTAACCGAGATATTTGCATTTTTATTAAGTGTAAGGGACGAGCTATGGTCGCTTCTAATCGTTCCCGCCGAAAGATAATTCGGCCGTTTCCGTAACTGTTCGTCACTCATATGTAGATTTCTCTATTGTATAACTTTACGTGGGAAATCTGCTTAGTTAAATAGCCCATGCGTGACGGAGTTTTTTTTTTCCTCTGAGAGATTAAATCTCTCTCCATATATATTCTCAACCTTTTTTAGCGAATACCGTTTCTATACAGTCGTCAATGTAGCTGCTAGTGAATAGAGAAAAATTCCTCCCGCTCGCTACCGTAGGGGTAGGTTACGGCTGCCAATCATGGGAAGCGCTAAGAATTCCTCCAATTCCGGGCATCGCTCCACGAGCTAGCGGCTAGAGGTAAAGCCAATTCCAGTCATAAGCTAGTCACTAGAGGTAAAGTTCTACAACCCTCTAGAACTAGGAGTTCATGAATCAATAGAATCACTCTTCGGAATACAAACAATTAAGCATGTATTAATGCATCATTTCACTTTTAAGTCCACTCCTATCCCCTGAACGAAGGACTCAATGAGCAGGGCAGTCTAAAAACAATTTAACCTTCATCTTTCAAGGTTTTAAATATGAGATTTATATTTTTGAACGGTATTCCAGAGCAATGTGAACATCTCGAGATTAGCCTAAGAAATTCCATCGCTCAGGTTATTACAACCCCCCCCCCAAGACCAATTTCAACCATAATCTAATGCAATCATTAGTTTTACATGACACGGTTAAATATCCTGTATGATATTAATTGTTGAAACCATTTTGTTTATAGCGCAAAATCTTGATGAGGTAACACCGAAAATATTTGCTCATATGTCACACAGCTTATTGTTGTTATGACATGAGCAGGAGTAGGGGTTTACTGATAGCTGAAAACTACAAAATAATAAAATAAAAATAACTCGGTTAATATTCATTCCAGAGAACATTTGTATATAACAGCATTTATAGTTACTTATATTTTAATAAGATTGGTTTCATACAATACAACCAATAGTTGATTTCCATCAAGGGAAATCTGCAAAAATCTCTCACGCCCTCACACCCTCTTTCACGGAGAGAAAGTATATTTGGTACAGGCCGCATTTCTGTCGTAAACCAAGTAGGATTAGTGAACGTTGAAAACTCAACAATTAAAGACATGCTGAATAACTAATTTTTATGACTGTAAATTACTTGAAATAAATGGATTACGATTCACCTTTTATAAAACATAACATTAAACCAGTCAGTCTGTAATGAAAAAAAGTCCGTCATGCAGGGGCTGCGTAAACTAAGCAGATTTCCCACGTGAAGTTTTACAATAGAGAAATCTACCTAATAATAACTGTTGTAGTAAGAAACCTCTAAACCTATTCACGAGGGACGAATAGTTACGGAAACGGCCGCCAGAGCTCTCGGCGGAAAGTCCGAACATAGCCGAGTCCTGCCGACCACACGCAGAATACAAATGCAAATATCTCGGTTAGTATTCAAGATACAGAATAAATGTATAGAACAATATTTATAGTAAACTTAATTTGCAATTTATTCTATACAATGTTTCGATCCGACGCATAATAACGGAGATAATTTGAATTTTCGAAAATCCCCCCTCTAAACCACCCCCTCCCACTGGTCCGATTTCAGCCATTAACGAACTTGATCTTTCTTTTTGCTTAAAACGATTAAATATCAAGTTTGGTACCGATCAAACAAAAATTGCGACCGCTAGAGCGTTAAGAGACATATATATATATATATATATATATATATATATATATATATATATATATATATATAATTTTGAACGGACTTCATTTTCTTCATCTCCTGGGTAGGATCGATGGACAGTTGAAGAAATTTTTCGAAACTCGCATCATGAGTACGACCTCAATAGCTGATTTCCCTTAAGGGAAATCTGCTAATATCATGGATTCTTTCAAGGTTTGCTGCTAGATATTGTAGTGACTACATGAATTATTCTACCGCAATATGTTAAATGCAATAACTTTAAATATTAATACTTTTCTTTTATTTTTCAGGTGAGATTCTACTTTTCTGTGATTGGAAGTATCGTAAGTTCATTGAAAAAATATTTTGAATGAGATATACTATCCAAAGAATGATCATATTTTATTCTCCTTCTTAACTTCCTACCTGACCTGTATTCTTATCACAGAACTCGTAGTGCATTAAAGTCCTATCTAGCATTCTCTCACTCGCGAATGACAATAACCGTATCTTTTCCATTTCTCTCTAGAAACTACAAATAAATAGCAACAAGTATACCCTCACCCTGAAAAATAAAAATTTTAAATTAGTCCATTCAACTACACATTCAGGTACCTTTTCTTATTGTTTGAATTAGTATTACGAATACATCGAATGAAAGAATAAATAAAATATACATAGTTGCTATGGAAGTCCTATCAAAGGATCTTCTTGACAGCCGTTTCAATTTGTAATGCGGACTGTAATTATTAATGTTTACTTTAACAAATAAACCTAATATATTTATGGAAACAATTTAATCGTTTTCCGAATCATAATTAATTGTTTTCATTTGATGTATTTTCTATAACGTAAATGCTCTCCAATTATAAAATTATTGAACTGGTCATAAATAAAGTCAATTTAACGTAAAATAAACAAAAGCATTTACCTTTAAAGTGTTTCAAACTCTATGGCATCAGGTTTCGGTTTGATTTTCCTCCAAATCAGCTCAGCATTAGCTCAAGTTTGGATATGTCATCGCACTATCGAAATATTGAATATATGTAAAATCCTTTTCAACTTAGCCTGACACATAAATAGTACTGACTTCTTGCAGACTTCCCTTAAGAGAAGGCAGCTATTCAGGCTGCACTCGTGACGCGATTGTTGAAAACGTTCTTCAATTGTCCATCGATAGATCCTACCAAGTTGATGTCGAATTGAGGTTCTTTCAAAATTATACACATACACGCACTAGTCTGTTAACCTCTTTAGTGGGCGTCATTTTTTTTGTTGTCGTTAGCAAACTCGATATTTAAGCGTTTCATGAGAAACGAAAGATGAAGTTCCTTAATGGCTGAAATCAGTGGGAGGGGAATCAAAAATTGAAAATATCTGTTTGTTTCATAAGGTTTTTGGGCGAAAAACTACTAGGTTATCATCGCCCTGTAATATCTATAACTCTCGTTTTGGTTAAGTACCTGCATTTTGAGAGTAAACTGTCTTTATGTAAAGTGTCAATATTGTAATTTTTGCGAACCTGTATTGTAATTATATCCTCATCCTTATCGCCATTTAAAATTTAACAATATGAACGTTGATACAAGAAACTTGTAATTTAAATTTATTTATATAAATTCGCAATTTTCACGAAATTAAACAATTTATCAAGCTCTTTGGGGTCATCTCCAAGGGCCACTGCTATATTATTGGAAATATTGCATTCGCTTCGAATATTTGAATACCCATGGCATTCCATTAATATATTGTAGATAGTCAAGTGTGTGCCCTATTCGGAGTCTTCCTAATACGACTGCATGTCTTCTGTTGTCTCTTGTCGAATATTTCCATGGACGGATGGAGGTTTTAGTAGTTTGTAGTTTATTGTTCTGGGTTTCGTTCCACATTTGTTGCCAGTTTTTATCAATATCTTCTTTGAGTGGTTGATAGAGTTTTGCAGATGTAATTGTTGTAGGGGTGATGGAGTCGAGTTGGTGGGCTTCTTTGGCTGCTACATCTGCTTTCTCATTTCCATCTATTCCCGCGTGGCTTGGAATCCACTTGAGGTAGACGACCCTTTTTAACTCTCGGAGCATTTGTATGTAATTATGTGTTTGTACAATCGATTGTTTGTAAATACATCTTTTATACTCAACAGGGCACTCAACGAGTCGGTGCATATGAGGAATTTTTCTTGAGTCGAGTATTTGCCAATGCAGTGATATAAAGCGAACTGAATTGCGAATAGTTCGGCCGAATAGATGCTGGTTAATTGGTTGAGCCTGAATTTTTGACAGGAATTTTCTGCAAAAATATCTCCGTTACTATGAGTCGGATAGAACAATTATATATAACTAATCTAATTTTAAATTTAATATTCTATAGAAGTTTAATCCATACATTTTATTTTTTTTTATTTTTTTTTTTTATAATAATCCTTTATTGAATAACAAGAAATTTACAAGATAATTCATAGTGTTCCTTCTGACCACTGCAATTTACAAAAAGAAACATAAAATAAAAATTTCTATTTAAGTAGAAGATTGTTGTAAATGCAATTGACTAATAGTAGGCAGTCATATTGCAACTTAGTGAATATCAGTCATTTTAAAAATTTAAATGATCACTTTAAACACAAGCACTTTAAAAATAAGTGAATTTATCATGAAACATCTTATTCTTAGATTAAGTACCCAATATTGTTTTCAGCAGAAGTTTACTATATGCAAATACGTTAATTGATGACTTCAAGTAAGATTTTATTTACAGCCCACTTCTACACAACGGATATTTATTTGTAAATAGAGAATATATGGAGAGATGAGATGAGTAGTGTGGCATGCCAGTACTTGGTAAATCTCCATACTTTACACGGACATTTTGTGTTTCATCTTTAATTCTTGAATACATGGTCTATTACTTACCGATTATCGGGTGGCCACCCATATAATGACGACTATTAAATCATAATTAAAAGAATATCCCTTTATTATTTAAAATAATACTTCTAAAATTTATAAATGACAAAATGGTTAACGGGAAGCCACTAATTATTTACAGATAAAATATTTACTGGTTCAAAACCGCTAACCGCTATTCGCAGTTGTTGCTTTCACTTTATCGCTATAGACTGTTCATAATTCACTAGGTTGTTTTAGTCATTCAGTTTCTTTTGTTCCCATCACATCCCGAAACTTCCCTTCTCACGTATGCAGATGATACTGCAATCTTTACTTCCAACTCAGACCCAAATATGGCATCCCATCTTTACAAGAACACTGTTAGAATCCTGGCTGACTCAATGGAGGATCAAGGTCAACAGCAGCAAATCAAGCCATGTAACATTTACCCTCCGACGTTCCAGTTAAACTCAATAGCACACAAATTCCTCAAAAATCACAAATTAGATATCTAGGACTCACATTAGACAAGCGACTAACTTGGAAACCTCACATCACATTAAAAAGACAAGAAGTGAATAGACGGTACAGACTTCTACTAAGACTACTCGACAACAGATCTAAACTATCACTACACAACAAACGACTGATTTGTACGACAGTACTCAGACGAGCATGGACATACGGACTTGAACTTTGGGGTTCCACTAAACCTTCAAATTCCTACAAAATCCAAATCCTCCAATCCAGATTACTCCGCAAAATTACAGATTCTCCATTTTACGTATCCAATTTAACTCTCCAAAACGACCTCAACATTCCTTTTGTCCAGAATCCCGATATCAGAAATTCCACTCTCTCCTTCCCGCATATCCTACTCCATTATTCGAATCACTCTCATCAACCCATATTCCAGAAAACCCAAGGCGACGCCTGATGCGTAAGTGGCCAAGAGATCCCGTGTAGTGTACTGTTTAACTCCATAATACAAGCCAATGTTCCCTCCATTGTGGGTATTGTCAATGGACAACTTCCCACCTCAAGACAATAATCAAGCCATTCTTATTATCATATCATTTGCTTGTAATATTTAAATAGGTTGTTGCAATTAAAGGAATAAATACATAACATAAAAAAAAAAAAAAGTTTCTTTTGTTATTAGAAAATGAGTAATCGTTTATTTACACCACTTGGTGATCATTTATTAATGCACCACTTGGACAGCTACCGTCCAGAGTTCGTATGGCAGACGACGGCCGGGGATGATTGCTTTATGCAGCTTCACGGCATTGTCCTATTTTTGGGCTAACTTTAATTTATAATTACATTTTGTTATTCAAATAAATCCTAAAAGCATTATTTTAAATAATGAGGATTTAATAGTAGTCGTTAAATGGGTGGCCGATTATGGGGATTATGCGTACCTTCTTTTCTATGGCTCTGAAAAAACGTACTATGGTTAGGCTATATTCACATTTTTGCAGCAGCGGCGAGAATGGTTTCTATGCCAGCATGGCAGTAGGAACGTAGAATATTTCTATTAGGACAACTTTTGTTGGGCTAGGATCGGTGTGGCTTTGGAGTGGACTTTGTGAAGTTCTCAACTTCATCAAATGCCCTTGATGACTCCTTCTCTGGTCGACCATAGATAATGGAAATGTGGTGAATAACTGAGAGTGCCTAGAAAATAGAGGAAACTCGACTTTGAACTTACATTGTTCCCCTTTGTAAACTTTTAATCCTCCTATAATGCATAAATCCTACGCCCCCCTTACATTCTCCAAATGGAACAACGAAACGTAATAGTTCAAGTAGTTTTTTTTCCTTTTGGTTACTATTGTCACGTCCGGTTTTATTCTCCATTTCTTCTTCATTCACACACACGTGCTCGCTTTCAGAAAATTAAGATAGATTGTAATGAATCTGAGATTGCATTCCTATCATAAATGACCATATATTTTATATTTCGAGTAATGCCAGCACAAAGCTCATTAAGATTATTATTTATGAGTAATTAAATGTCTAGTTTTTACCTGTAAATAAGAGCTTTATGCAATTCGGAGTTAAGTCACCATGTGCTCCGGCATTTTAGTAGATAACGCCGATGGATTTTTATAATAACATTCACTGCTCTCGAATTCGATACACTAATTAATATTCCGGATGAATTCCGATAATAATAACATGCTAAATAGACATTTTGAACATATTTGATCGGAGGGGCGAAGTTCGACATCGGCTCAGGCTATAATAGGGCGATCTCGAGAAGGGATTAACACAGTCGTTGCTTACATCCTCTTGACAGGAGACCCTTGTCCAGTGACATCTCGCCCAGCCTTCAGCTTGCACCTAGTCAAACTGCTTATCGCCTCCACTACCTCTCACGGCTAAGTCTGGTCTCACAAGAGGAGTGCACGCCCTTCCCCCCCACCGATTTGAACGAAAAATTTTTAGTGTTTAGTACCTGATGAAAAACCAATTCTGTTAATGAGTGAGCGCAATTCTCAAGCGTTAGTCTAAAAAAGTCCGTCACGCAGGGGCTGCGTAAACTAAGCATATTTCCTATGTGAAGTTTAGCAATAGAGAAATCTGCATACTGGTAACACAACACCACCATAAGTAAATACAAACGATAATGAGAAAAATTTCAGTTAATTTTAATAAACTCCCAACTGAAACGGCTTCTGAATTGTAAGAATAATTTATATTTTAATAACTCAAATTTTAGTAGTCCAAGAACTAACGAAGGAGGGGGGGGGCGGATGAAAAGAACGTATTTGCATAAATCTCACAAAGTAAAGAAGGTTAGGTAAGGTTAGAAACGACTGGTTAGGTTAGAAGCTTCCGCCAGAGCCGAGACTTCCGAACTAACCCGAACAACACCCGACCACAGACTTCATAAAAATGCAAACATCTTGGTTAATATTCAAGATAGAGAATAAGTGTATATAACAATATTTATAGTAAATTTAATTTGCAATAAGATTGGTTTTATAGAATTTTTCGAGCCGATGCATAATAACGGAGATATTTCGAATTTTCGAAAATCCCCCCTCTAAACCCCCCCCCCTCTTGTACGATTTCAGCCATTAACGAACTTGATCTGTCTTTTTACATAAAATGGCTAAATATCGAGTTTCGTAACGATCAAACAAAAATTGCGATCGCTAGAGCGTTAACAGACAAATATATATATATATAATTTTGAACGGACCTCATTTTCGTCATCCCCTGAGTAGGATCGATGGGCATTTGAAGAAATTTTTCGAAACTCGCGTCATGAGTACGGCCTCAATAGCTGATTTCCCTTAAGGGAAATCTGCTAAAAAATTGTTAAACTTTGCCTGAAAAACTTTTTATTTATTTATTAATATTATATTATTAATTTTTACTAAAAACAAAATCCAGAAAAAAAATAGTCGCTCCCGGCGAGTTTCGAACTCGAGATTTCCGATTACAAAAAGAATGCACTATGCCCTGAGCCACTACTTGAAATACATAACTTGGGAACAACTCAAGACCTTCAGGCCAACTTTAACAATTTTTTTTAGACAAAAGTTTGAGAAGTGCGCTCTCTTTCTTTAACAGAATTGGTTTTTCATCATGTACTAAAAACTAAAAAATTTTCGTTCAAATCGGTGGGGGGAAGGCCGTGCACTCCCGTTGTCAGAGTACTTCTATAAACCAGCAAAGATATTTCATTGTAATTTAGTTAAAGTAGATATAAGTGTCCCCATTTATATCGCTAAAAGGTCCCTTTCTCATTCCAATTTATGTTTATTATTGGTGCATTTTTAATTATAAATAAATTTATACACACACACTCACACTCAAACACACACACACACACACACACACACACACACACACACACACACACACACACACACACACACACACACACATATATTAAAATTTTGAGTCAAGAGTCGATTGTTGGTGAACCCTTCCTAAATTCTTTGTTAGTGATTTGGTTGTGGGAATTATCACCTTCTAGAGCTACCACTGCCTATTGACGCAGCCATATCGCAACAAGATAGATATGTTTTATTGACTTATACATACGTTATAGCCATGGAGCCTGGCCCAATTGGTGTTAGTAGGGATTAATATATTGTCAGAAGTCACTTACATGGTTTTACCAATAATACAGCATTAGCCAAATACAACTATACACTAAATCGTCTTAGCTATGAACCCACTGTCTTCACTTAATTAATGTATTTGAAATTGTTTCTTTTAATACTCTAAACATTTAAAATCTATGTAACCTAATGTGAAAATAATAATAAATTTAATAACTCTTCTTATAAAACTTTTAACTAATTAACCCCTTTTAACGAAATTTAGTGGACAAACATTATAAATCAAAGCATTTGTTGTATTCATGTGGTAAATTACTTGCATAAGAAAAGAAAACATAATGACAAACTGGTCAAGGATTTTAATATCAAAACAGTCTCTAATGATAATCTTCCCTTCTCATTATTAGCGGATTTCCCTTAATGGAAATCAGCTATTTAGGTCGCGATTTACGAAATTTTTCCTGAAATGTCCATCGATCCTATCCAGGAAATGACAAAAATGAGGTTCGTTCAAAATTTTATATATATATATATATATATATATATATATATATATATATATGTTTGTGTGTGTGTGTGTGTGTGTGTGTGTTTCTAGTAATACTCTAGCGGCCGCGCTTTTTCTTCAAACGTTACCAAACTCGGCATTTAATCGTTTTATGTCAAAGAAAAGAAAGATCAAGTTGGTTAATGGTTGAAATCGGAAAATGCGAAATATCTCCCTTACTATAAGTCGGATCGAAAAATTGTGTAGAATTTTTATAAACTGAAACATTTAGATTCAGAGTGATTCTTGCAACCTGTGTTATTACATTTATAGCATAGTGTTGAATGTTTCTGGTCAGACATTTTGCACAATTCATCCTCATTTAGCTGTATTTCTGAATCTGTATCATGATCAGAACGAATGGACTGGTTGTCCACTGTAATTACTCATTAGATCCTCGTTATCATCAGACACAGGATTCTGATTTCCATCATCTTCGTTCATATATGCCCACCAATCCTTATAATTTCTGCCATCCACGATAAAACCCTCATTAGTCATATCACTATGAATACATTAAACAACGTTTTAATAACGTAATTACTGCCACTGGTCAAAAATGATCCCAAAACGTTAATTAGGCAGACACAGGTAAGAACTGAAACAAGACGAAGAGGTTAACTGTAACAGCTGTTACTAAGGGGAGAATACATAGTACCTGGTGGCGCTGCCTAGCAACAAATCAGAGAAACCTTAATTTTTATTTTATGCTCGGGCCTTTTATGATGGTAGTAGTTAAAGGTTAACATCATCTATTCTCATACATCTCTCAACCTTCAACCCATATGATCTCTCGAATCATCCGAACTACTCAACATCTGATCTACAACCATTTTTAATTGACTTATTAATTCTTGGCTTTCTTAAGGACTGAATATTCTTAATTCTGTAAATTCAGAAAGCTGACTAGATACATTTATGATTAATGCCGAGTGGGAAATTCCTTGATCCTGGTTTATTGTGGGTTCAATATCGCAGCGGTGTTGCAATTGGTAAATGTGCGTTGACGGGGACCGGATGAGTGAGCCCATCAAACTGACCCATTAGAATTACAAAGCACATTGCCGTTCGGGCGTCCATCAACTCACGCATAGCGAAATCGAATTAAAAAAACATGATCCGGTTAGGATTCCGTCATTAATATTTATCTCCTGGAGCTTGCCACTTTGCATTTATCCAGAAATGTTCATGTAATTTGAGAAAATAATGTATCAACCTCAAGACATTATAGAACATCGAACAATAAATATTGAGTGGGTTGTTCATAAATTATATTAAGCTAATTTTCCTCTTAAAAAACGGAAAAAAATGTTATTACTAAAAAAAAGTTCGGGGCTCAGAAAATATAAAAAGTCCGTCATGCAGAGGCTGCGTAAACTAAGCAGATTTCCCACGTGAATTTTAATAACAGATAAACCTACATATTGTTAACACAACACCACCGTGAATAAATACAAACGGTAATAAGAAATCTTTCCCCTCCCGGCGGACAGTGTCCGTATGTAATGTAAACAAACAGGTCTGCCAACGGCTTTTAGCTATTATTTTTTTTTTCCGGCGTCGGAAACATATCAGAATATAACATATTAATTTCATTGAAAACTATGTACTATATATTGTACTGTAATTTTTAATGAATCAGAATAAATTTGATCTCAATCAATGAAATTTTAGTAGTCCAAGAATTTAAGACAGGGAGGGAGGGAGCACAAGAACATATTTCAATTTATCTCATATTATAAAGGTCTCTGGAAAACAATATATGGTATTTAAGCTTCGAATAATGTGGTTTATTATACGAGTATAACAGAGTATTTTTTACGTAACACGAGTAGAAGTGGGAGCTTACTGAAGACTGAAAACTGAAAAATGAAAATATCTCGGTTAATATTCAAGGTAGGGAATACATGTATATAACAATATTTATAGACCATTTAATTTGCAATATGATTGATTCTATACACTTTTTCGATCCGACTTATAGTAAAGGAGATATTTCGAATTTTGAAATATATTGAATATATATATATATATATATATATATATATATATATATATATATATATATATACATACAGTTTTGAACGGACCTCATCTACTGGGTAGAATCGATGGACATTTGAAGAAAAATGTCGAAAATTTCGTCATGAGAGAGAAGGGAAATCTGCCAAAACCTGCTTATAAAAATATATCTACAACCGATTCGAATCATGATTAAACTTTTTATTTTGAAAATAGACTTTTGTTTATTTGTGCTGATGTATTACTGAGATCCTGGTGGCTGGGTACTTCGTATTAAAACGTTAGCATTTAGTAACACAGCCTTTGGGAGTACACATTTTTGATGAGGCTCAGGTTAGCCATCTGAGTTAAAGGGTGGGTCTTAATCTCACATGGTAAACCTAGAGTGGCGTGTTCGATTATCGCTTGGGCAATGGAAATTATTTAGTGATGAAATTCATTAAATAACATCCTAAGACCCACCTTGGCTAGAAAAGGGTGGTAACCTGTAGATAACCCGTCCCAATTAGCCTGAGTTGCCAAAAGTAGACGTTAATTAATAATAATAATAATAACATTTTTGAAGTGAAAACTTCTTTAGGCACGTTGTGCACCCCGTAAGGAAGCATTTGCGGGAGAGGAAAAAAGTATGAAATCGCTCTTCCGCCACCGCTAGTACTAAGGTTTAGAAATAAAATCATATGGTATTTTATAACCTAATCATTTGATAGTTTATTTACAATTGAAGTGAAAACTTCTTTAGGCAGGTTGTGCACCCCGTAAGGAAGCATTTGCGGGAGAGTAAAAAAGTATGAAATCGCGACACCGCCACCGCCACCGCTAGTACTCAACTCAAAGCTAAAGGAGCTTCTTTTCTTCATAACTCCTGAACCAAATTATCTAGAGTTTTCGTTCGCATACCATTTTAAAGAGGACAAAACCAGCATCATTTCGTTCACAGATACTATATATCTACCATTTTTACTTTCATAGATATTTTAATCCGAAGTTTAAATAAATTCGAATATTTAAATAAATAAATTCAAATATTTAAATAAATTCCGATATTTAAATAAATTCGAATCAAAACTGTTTGTATCCTACTTTAGCTACCATATACCGATTGTATCAGTTTTAGAAATTGGTGATGATGCTGGCAGTGATGATGGTGCAAGAGTTGTTGAAATTATGCATAGAAATTGATTTTTCTGAGTGTACTTAACTTATTTTTGTAAAGCATTTGCAATAATTCTGAAATGTAATTTTTTTCTTTTATGTAAAATAACTGAAATAATTATGTATAGTATTTTATATTGATAAATAAAACAATTCGTGGTACATTATTTTTTTTTTATCACTATTATTTTTGTCATTTCATTTTTTCATGTAAAATAGAACATAACTGTTACTTATTGATAAATAACTAAAAATATTTTTAAAATAAGACTTCGTAAATAAAATTTCTCAGCAATGCCAAAATTGAGCGATCAAAGCTAAAGGAGTTTTCACTTCTACCGGCAGTCCCCTGACTGCTTTTTTTTTTTTTTTTGTTATCCAAGTTACGGGTTCTTCAGGATGAAAAAAACTAATTAACCATGAGAACTTAAGATCTGCAATTCCGATTATATGCCTTCATGTGTGTGTGTGTAGAGCTTCATTTTATTCGAATAATGAGTTTAATTCATTCTAAAAAACATATTTCAATGTTGGGAAAATATTTGTCTTTTTTGGCTGTCCTCTTATATGAAAGGATTCATTTAGTAATTGTTTAATCAAATACCGAGACAAGGGGCAAAAGAGTAATTACATTAGAAATTTCGATTCAAATACAGTATAGGTATTTATTCAATTTTAATTTAGAGAATGCGAAGATTTATACTTCTGTGGACTGAACATTTTCAAAATATACAGAACACTGTACAAACTCTTAAATTGTATAACTTTAATCATGTTTCTGTTTCAATATTTTTTTTTGCTCCTACGAGTTTTCTTATTACGAAATTTGTTTTTGTTATATTCTTCCTCAATAGCAGATTTCCCTTAGGGGAAATCAGATATTGAGGTCGGACTCATGACGCGATTTTCGAAAAAAAATTTCAAATGTCCATCGATCCTACCCAGGAGATGACGAATGAGGTCCGTTAAAAATTTTATATATATATATATATATATATATATATATATATATATATATATATATATATATATATATATATATATTTGTCTGTTAACGGTCTTGCGGTCGCAATTTTTGTTTGATCGTTACCAAACTGGAAATTTAATCGTTTTAAGTAAAAAGAAAGATTAAGTTCGTTAATCTCCGTTATTCTGCGTCGGATCGAAAAAGTGTAAAGAATCATCATCAATGTTGCAAATTAAATTTACTATCAATATTGTTCTATACGTTTATTCTGTATCTTGAATATTAACCGAGATATTTGCATTTGTATTGTGTGTGTGGTCGGCAGGTGTTGGCTATGTTTGGGACATTCCGCCGAGAGCTAGGGCGGCCATTTCCGTAACTCTTCATCCCTCTTGAATAGGTTTAGAGATTCCGTCACGCAAGGGCTGCGTAAACTAAGCAGATTTCCCTTGTGAAGTGTTACAGTAGAGAAAATTCACGAGAGCCGAAAAGTTACGGAAACGGCCGAACTATCTTTTGGCGGGATCTCACGACTAGAACCAAAGTTAGCCGATCTCATGTCGTCAGTTATTTGCACACACTTAATAAAAATGCAAATATCTCGGTTAATATTTATGATAGAGAATAAATGTATATAACAATATTTATAGCAAATTTAATTTGCATTAAGATTGATTCTATACAATTGTTTGATCCGGCGTATAGTAAAGGAGATATTTCGAATTTTTGAAAATCCACCCGTCTAACCGCCCCCCTCTCCCACAGGTCTGATTCCAGCCATTAACGAACTTGATCTTTATTTTTACGTAAACCGTTTAAATATCGAGATTGGTAACGATCAAGCAAAAATTGCGACTGCTAGAGCGTTAACAGACAATATATATGTATGTGTATATATATAGTTTTGAACGGAGCTCATTTTCGTAATCTCCTGGGTAGGATCGATGGACATTTGAAGAGAGACAAATTTCGAAAATCGCGTCATGAGTACGACCTCAATTGCTGATTTCCCTCAAGGGAAATCAGCTAAAATCGTTCAGTGAACACTACTTCAATAGCGGGCTAACATTACTGGGATATATGATGCAATGTAAATAAGGGCTAGGTGTAGTGAGGTGTTTGGAAAAAAAAATTATTTCCTGACTACCGATGAATATATTGCTGATTTTGCTCCATATTTCTTCTGTAAATATCCTTTGAATAGGCATTAGGTAAATGTCAAGAACAATTGCACAGAAGAGGACAATAATCAGCTTATATTTAGCTGGATCGATGTTTGAAAGAACCACTTATGCTATGACAGCTTAGTAGGCAGATCTGCATAATTTATATGAATACATAATCGACCCATATTATATCTACTCAATTGAATTGATAATGGGAGCATTAACACCTCTTGTAGTAATTAATATTGCAAAGTCATTTTATTTTAGGTTGGCTTATTTATAATTCAAAATAACTGTACGGTACCTGTGCAGTCCCTTCTCCAAGAGAATTTAAGTGAATAACGAAAAAAAAAAAAAGGTCCGTCGGGCAAGGGCTGCGTAAACTAAGCAGATTTCCCCCCTGAAGTTTTACAATAGAGAAATTTCACGAGAGCCGAGCAGTTAAGGAAACGGCCGAACTAGCTTTTAGCAAGTAAATAAATACAAACAATAATAAGAAACCTCCCAAAGGGAAGCGTCTGAAATGTAAACAAACAGTTCTGCCAAGTTCCAACAGGAAAGAAAAACAATTACTGAAATATATCTGAATATAACGTATTATAACTATAACTTGTACTGTAATTTATAATGAATCTGAATAATTTTTATCTCACTCAATCAAATTTAGTAATCCATAAACTTAAACGGGGGTGGGGTCACCAGAACTTTATTTGCATGTATCTGGGTATAATAAATGTCTCTTGAAAACAATATTTGGTATTTAAGCTTTGAATAATGTGGTTTACTACCTAACAGAGTATTGTTTACGTAACATGAGTAGAAGTGGGGGTTTGTTGAAGCCTCAAAACTGAAAAATGCAAATATCTTGGTTAATATTCAAGATAGAGCATAAATGTATATGACGATATTTATAGTACGTTTTAATTTTAAGAAGATTGACTTTAATCAATTTTTCGATCCGACTTTTAATAACGGAGATATTTCGAATTTTTGAAAACCCTCCCCTCTAAACCCTCCCCCCTTCCCCAGGGCCGATTTCAGCCATTAACGAACTTGTTCTTTTTTTTTCCATAAAACGACTAAATATCGAGTTTGGTAACGATTAAACAATAATTGCGACCGCTAGAGTTGTAACAAAAACACACACACACACACACACACATATATATATATATATATATATATATATATATATATATATATATATATATATAATATACACACACACACACACACACAGTTTTGAACGGACCTCATTTTCGTCATATCCTAGGTAGGATCGATGAAAGTTTGAAGAAAATTTCGAAAATCGCGTCATGAGTACGACCTCAATAGCTGATTTTCCTTAAGGGAAATCCGCTAAAAAACAAAACAGATACTGTAAAAAATCTGATGAATTCTTTGTGCTCCAATTAAATTAATCAAATGTTTGGTTACACATCATTTGGAAGTGATATATACTTCCAATGCATCGGATTGAAAAGTGTCATACAACATAATTAATAAATCTACTCATGATAAACTAAAATAATTTTATATACATTTTTAGCTGTTGACGGATCTGAAAGCCATCAGAATCGTTAAGTACTTTTTCCTTACAAAAATTACTTTTCTGTACTCCTTCTTTTACTTTACTTTTCTCTGTAACCCGACTGACTGTTACTACACAATAATATGATTAAAATATGTGCTCTTTTTCCTACCGCAGATACTTAGATTAATTAGGAACAGTAAGTAAATAATTTGCACAAAAGAATGACGTTTTCTTTTGTACAGTAGAACGACCAAATTAAAAACGAAACAGAATAACAGTTTTTTTTACAAAGAGCTACGTGGTTGGCTCTTGATTTCATTTGTAGCTCAACAGTGTTAATTAACCAAATTGGATTTTAATATCCGCTAAAAACAGTATTAAAATATTGAAGGAATGATTACTATAAATGATTTTGAGAGCATGTGAACAAGAGATCCATTGAATCTTCAAAGCAAATATAATTTTCTCCTTCCTGAAGCAGTTACTACGCTAATAAGCAGAGCACCTTTCTCATAAGATAACCTTAATTGATTAATACTCTATTTATTGAATCTAAATTACTTAAAAGACATAAATACATTTTCAAGCATTTCTTAATTATTTTTTTACTTTGCCTATGGTCCGTAAGATAAGAGGGTAAAGAATAATTACTAGGACATTGTTTGATTGACCTAGAAATGCTTTCCAAAGATATCAATAGGTCTAAGTAATTTTTAAATGCTTTATATAACAAAGTTTTGACAATATATTTACACTCATAGCAGATGTTGATGAGAAACAGGCGTAGACACTACATCTGTGAAAACACATGCTACGAAAACATGTTCATGTAAAAATGGTGTATAAAAATAAATTTTCATTTATCACAGATTTGCAAAAATTATTTTATTCGAAATTATTATAGATGCTAGTAATTCTTAGTAATATATGAATAATGGTAATGTTTGTAAAGAAGATTTAAAATTAAAAAAGAATCCATTAGTATTTGTAATATTTTTATAATTAATTATTTAGAAACGTTTACTCATATTTAACATGTTATATTGCTATTTTAAAAAGTCCGTCACACAGGGCTGCGCTCACTAAGCAGATTTCCCCCGTGCGTTAAATATTTTCATTTATCTCAAAACGTAAAAATCCAATGAGAGTAATATTTGGTATTTAGGCTTCTAATAAGAGCATCATAACATAATAGCATATTAATATGAGATGAGTAAGAGTGGGGTTTATTAAGGACCAAAAACTAAACAAATGCAAATATCTTGATTAATAATCAAGATAGTGAAAAAATGTACATAAAAACATTTTTCTGTAATCGTTGAATAATTGAAGTGCAACATTTTGCAATAGAGTGAAGAAAGTAATTGCCTTCTTAATTAGTAATAAGTATAAATTAAAAAAATATTTTGAAGTTGGAAATTAAATGCTTTTAAATGTTTCTTAAGATTGTAAGAATTTATTTTAACAAAATAAATTGAAATGTGAATGAATTATTGGTGGAAATAATCAATATATTTTAAAATTTAAATATAATATTAATTACCTTCCTTGTTTATAACCTGCACTTGTTTATAACTGCACTACTTCACAATCATCACTAGTTGTTTTATAACTATGCTTATAACCTTTCACAACCATGCTTATAACCTACCAACAACATACCATAATCTTCACAACATCCTAACTTTGTTCATATTCTTGTTAGATCTGATCATGTATTACACGATTACAGAAAAAATTTAATATTACACTCGTGACGAAAGTAGAATTTACAACTCTCGTGAAATTACCAGACTCGCTTCGCTCGTGTGGGTAAACGTTTCACTCGAGTTGTAAAATGATCTACTTTCGTCACTTGTATAATAAATAACTATTATAGAACGTTATATTTGATATATGATTGGTTCTATACAATTTTTCGACCCAACGCATAATACCGGAGATATTAAGAATTTTCGAAATTCTCCCCCTCTAAACCCCCCCCCCTCTCCCGAGTCCGATTTCAGCCATTGTTCAACGAACTTGATCTTTGTTTTTATATAAAACGATTATATATCAAGTTTGGTAATGATAAGACAATATATATATTGTCTGTTACCGCCCTAGCGATCGCAAATTTTGTCTTATCGCTCCCAAACTTGGTGCATAATAGCTTTATATAAAAAGAAAGATCAAGTTCCTTGAACAACGGCTGAAATCGGACTCGGGAGAGGGGGGGGGTTTAGAGGGGGAGAATTTCGATAATTCTTAATATCTCCGTTATTATTTGTTGGATCGAAAAACTGTACAGAACCAATCTTATTGCAAATTTAATGTTCTATAAATGTTGTTATGTACATGTTTTCACTATCTCGATTATTAACCGAGATATTTGCATTTTTTTTTTAGTTTTTGGTCTTTAGTAGGCCCGACTCCTAATAATTTCACATTAACAATATGCTACAATGTTATGAAGCACTTTCTTTGAAGCCTGAATACCAATTATTGTTCTCATTGAATGTTTACGTTTTGAGATAAATGAAAATACGTAACGCACGTGGGAAATCTGCTTAGTTAACGCAGCCCCTGCTTGACGGACTTTTTAAAGCCTTGAGTGTATGGACGGGGACTTATCTTCTTTTACAGACGTGAGCTATTTTTTTTTTTGTCGACACCTCAACTTCTTCCGCCAAGAACAATGACCTCTGACCTGACTGAAAAGTCCCTTTGAAATTCTTCTTACAAAAATCATTTACACTTAATCCAGAATCACTAATGTTCGTTGAGTTTAAGTTGTTTTCCCCTATACTGATAATTTTTGTGCCACCATACACGCACACACACACACACACACACACACACACACACACAGCCTTGGTTTCCTTTATTTTTTTCCCACACACTCATTTCATTTCAGAATAAAATTATTTTTAAAACTAATGGCCCATTGTAATGTCTGTATCAAAGCTGTCTACATTGTGCAGACAACTTGATTGTCTTTACTTTAATTGAGGAAGTATAGTAAAACGAATGAGTCTTTGCTATTTCCTTTTACAGAAAATTAATAAGCGAACTGGCAGTACAAAGGAATAGCGAATCTAATAAGAGTTGCCCCCATTGCTTGCTTATCTTCTTCGGGTCTGAACAAATTAAATGAAACGACTATAGCATTGACAGCCAAATCTAGATGGGTAATATTGATTTAAACTAAGTAAATTAATAGATAGACCCCAGGGAATAAGATTTAAAGACTTTATCAGCTAAAGTATTTTGATGTCGGCTTAGGTTAGGGCCTTCATTTCTCTCGCAATTCTTTCGGCTATAACTTTATCACGGCCGTTAATTTAATTTAACTTACAGTAAAACTCAATTAATTTCAAGTTTATTCAGCTTTCATTGAAAGTATAAACAAGCATATAAAATTAATTTCTCGAAATGAAAGAGCGACTGAAATACAAAAGACTATTCATAAGTTTAGAGGAGGGCGTTCACCCAAAATTATTTCTCTCAAAATTCGTACGGAAGAAATAAATGTTTTTTTTTAGATACTTAGAGCTACCTCTATCTCATTTAGTTCTAAGTACGGTATCTACATGCAACATCTGATAATTCAGCACGTGAGCAAATAAACTTGATTTCCATGGGAGCGAACGAGGAATAAGAGACTCACAAGGTCATGCAGAGATTTCTCGTTGCCTTCTGCATCAGGCCATCCTGTAATAACATATTCTAAAAATGGCATCGTGAGAAAAATTCTATCCCCATCAATATGGGAATGAGCGGAGAAAATTGTGCTTTATGACAGAGTTGGCTAGATAGCCATTCCTCCGTAACCTGCAGCCTCCATAAGCTAACTAATTTCTGTGAAACGAACAGGAATAGAGGCTATAAGGGAGGCCTGAATTTAAAATAGAGATTTTTAGTCTCCTAATCGTTTTTCGGCAAATATGCACAAAACAAAAGTTGTTTATTGTGTTATTTAGAGTAATTTTTGTTATATACACTGTAGCCACACAACAAAGTATAAAGAATATGTACTAAAGACTAAAGCGGAAGTCAACAATTGGGCACTGACGATTGAACCGAACATAACAAAACGGGTGGGCGGGTGGTCACCAGATCATATTTGCATGTATCTCGTATAATAAAGGTCTCTTAAAAAACTATATTTGGTATTTAAGGTTCGAATAATGTGGGTTATTATGTAACAGAGTTTTGTATATCTAACATGAGTAAAAGTGGGGGCCGAAGGATGAAAATTGAAAAATGCAAATATCTTGGTTAATATTCAAGATAGAGAATAAATGTATATACAAATATTTATAGTACTTTTAATGTGAAATGTGAATGATTCTATACATTTTTTCGATCCAACGTATAGTAACGGAGATTTTTCGAAAATCCCCCCTTTTACTGGTCAGATTTCAGTCATTAACAAACTTGATCATTATTTTTAGATAAGACGATTAATATCGAGTATGGAAACGATCAAACAATAATTGCGTCCGCTAGAGCGTTGACAGACATGTGTGTGTGCGTGTGTGTGTGTTTGTGTGTGTGCGTGTGAGTGTGTACGCGCGCGCGCGCGTGCGTGTATGTGTGTGTATATACAATTTTGAACGGTCCTCATTTTCTTCATCTGCTAGGTAGTATTGATGAACATTTCCAGAAAAATTTGGAAAATCGCGTCATGAGTACGACCTCAATATCTCATTTCCCTTAAGGGAAATCTCTTAATGAGTGATCCCTAGCTGATCTCACCACTTAGAACTCACATCACGAATCCTTCGAGTCGGAGGCTGCTAAAGATCTCAATGTTCTAAAATAGCAACCGAATATAGCATATATAAAATCCAACAATCACAGAATTGGTTTTATTATTTATAAAGAATAGAAAATGAGCAAGATGTGACAAAGCTTGTTTTATCCCCTAGAAGAAGAGCTAAGATCTTGAAAAGTATAGGGGAATAATAAAATAAATAATACATATTATTCTAATTAAAATATTTTCATTTTTGCGGAATATTTACACTTTTCTTATTTAGTAGGTGTCATATATATGTGTGTGTGTGCGCGTGTGCGTGCAAGTGTGTGTGTGTGTGTATGTATGTATACAGGGTGTCCCCGCTGCCCGTTTCACTCCATCATTTTAATACAAAGCTGTGACTTGGTGTGCCATAATTGGGACGCCTGAAGAATCTTTTCAGTCTTTATTCAACCTCCTAACCTTCTCCAGTACTTCTCCAGTGATCATAACTGTGGAATTTCTTATGGAATGCCTTACTTTTTATGGCGGATTATTGTAGAAAATCAAATTCTAATATGAGTTTATATCGGGGAATTTTTAGATTTGACGCATAGAGCCGTAAAATGCACATATATTTAGCACAGAAACGTCACATTTTATTTACAAATGGCGCGACATAGAAATTGTAATGAACAAAATTATCTTTAAAACAAGTTTACATGTGAAAGGAATACTGAAATAAAAAAAAAATAACAAAGTATTCTTGAATGAATCCACGATGCCACACCAAGTCTCACTCAGCCTTGTATTATAATTATTAGAGATTTTAAGGTGGGGGTGTCACGGGAACTTGGGGCACCCTGTGTATATATATATATATATATATATATATATATATATATATATATATACTTAAATATATAATGGATTGTTCAGCTCGATCACTATGGTAATTATCGTCATAAAAAATATATATTTTAATAAGTTTAATAAGCCGAATTTAGTCATATCATTTCACATAGGAGGTTAAAAAAAAATAAGAGAATATGTAGGTAAAGTTACATCAAACAAAAAAGACTAAAATGATATATTAAGTAGGGATATAGAGCAGATGAGTCCCCATAAATATGGAAATATCGGATCTAGAGAGATTTGTTGAAAATCAATTCTGCTCGGGTTGGAGTCCTTGTCGCAGCCTTCAGAGGTCTCTCGTTTCCTTCGGCTGTTAGTCTATTATTTAGGTGTGTAGAGGAAAAAGTCCGTCACGCAGGGGCTGCGTAAACTAAGCAGATTTCCCACGTGAAGTTTTACAATAGAGAAATCCGCCTAATAAAAACAGTAGTAGTGAGGAATCCCTAAAAATATTCACGATGGACGAATAGTTACCGAAACGGCCCGCACTAGCTCTCGGCGGAGAGTCCCAAACATAGCCGACTCCTGCCGACCACACACATGCATACAAATGCAAATATCTCGGTTAATATTCAAGATACAGAAGAAATGTATAGAACAATATTTATAGTCAATTTAATTTTCAATAAGATTGATTCTATACAATTTTTCGATCCGACGCATAATAACGGAGATATATAGAATTTTCAAAAATCCCCCCTCTAAACCCCCCTCCCACTGGTCCGGTTTCAGCCATTAACCTAGGGTCCCATTCTAGGAATGGTAGTGATATTATTTCCCGCTTATTGGTATTGATACGTAAATTTTACGTGTGCAACTGGTAATTGGTAAAATTATTCAAAATTTGTTAATGTTTGTGACTATTTTTTTATTTTATTAAAACATACACTTATCTTTAACTTATATCTACGTTAATATCTAATAATTTGCACGACATTCCTTTCAGGCGCTTTGTTCGAAACACGTTCCGGAGGTTGTGCGCTCCATTCATATCTATTCTTACCAAGCACAACCCCACCTTCTACATTTATTGTGACTGATCTGTCAATATTGTGTGGTTGAGAGGTTTTAGGTTTTTTTCCTCTGTGTTTGTTCTCTTTCTTCGATTGCCTTGATGTCTTCTAAAATTTTCTCACTCTCATCGCTATCTAGCCCACTCTGTGTTGCAATTATTTCCGGAGGCTCAACCTCCTCATCACTTGGAGAATACTCCGGATCATCATCGCTCTCCTATCCATAACCATCTATTTCATAATTGTCATTTTCCCCATCTGAGTCATCGGAGAATTCTTTCAACAAATTTCTGATTTCTTCATCCAATGAATATTTTTTCTCCATTTTTCCGAAACTATAAACAGATTATTTATATTCTTTTTATACATCTTTGACTTTTTTATATTCAAAAAGTTAAAAATATTAAGAGAAAATAAATTGTAATATAAAAAATAAATTGGTAGAAAATAAATTGAGAATAACATTAACTAAGTTATGGCATAAAAACCGGTTATTAGTAGTGATACGTAAATTTTACGTGCCAAAAAGTTGCGGTTAATAGTATTGATACGTAAATATTACGTGTCGTTTTTATTTCAAAAAATAGTATTGGGTGAGTGGTAAGGTTCACTTAGCTGTACTTGGCGGAGGTCAAGTCCGAACTGTCTGGAGGGCACATAGCTGAGGGGTGGGGGTGGTGGGGTCGTTAACGGCCCTTTGATAACAGTTCAAACCAGATCATACGTAATTTTTACGTACACTACCATTCTAGGGTTAACGAACTTGATCTGTCTTTTTACATAAAACGCTTAACCCTCCGTTAGTCGCGGCGTCCTGACAGGTGCATCTTTGAGGTGTTTTCCAATAGCTTCCGATTGAGTGGACCCAACGACTTCCGCCTCCAGCAATGCTTCTAGCTTCACTTCCTCCTCAAAACAGTATAAGTTTGACGTTCGAAGTTTGTACACCGTGCTTTCCTTGTGCTAAAATCACCCCACAGGAGCACCGCGACCAAAATTGTAAATTCACCTTAGACATATTTATCATTTGACGTTTGTAGTAGTGCCTTGATTGTTTTTGAATAGTTAAAAATACCTACAAAATAGGGAATTCACCTCTGAGGTGACCGCGACTAACAATGAATTTTTAAAACATTATTCAGAAAAAATGGACCAGGACATACTTATTTTTTACTTGAGTGATCAAAATGACATTGCTAGACTCCACCACACATTACTGGATCCTTTCGAAGAAGACGATAACATACAGAACGACACAGATTCGGAATTTGAAGACGGCTTGGAAGAACGAAGTATTGACTCAAAGACTGAACAAAGTGACGTGGAATCGGATAGTGATGGGGAGGATGAGCAGTCACACGAAAAATATGTTGCATTGAGAAGTGTGGGCAGAAAGATCGTTGACCGTTATAAGTAGAGGAAACCCCCTTTTCCTTTGCGTAAAATAGGAAAACAAAATTTATTGGCACACCTTCCGGGAGTGAAAGGGGCGGCAAATGAGGCTACTAATGAACTTAACTGCTGGTTCTGTTTCTTTGATGAGACGATTATTAGTAGTATTGTGCACTGCACAAACGAATTAATTATAATCGTTGAGCCAGAATTTTCTAGGCAGAGGGATGCCAAAGAGACGGACTTCACAGAAATAATAGCCTATATAGGCTTTCTTTACTTAGCTGGTGCATACAGAGGAACGAGAATGAATTTAGAAGACTTTATGTACAACATGTTAGGCAAGAAACTCACCTGAGTTGAACTTGAAAGCACTAAAAGATTCGATGTGAAACGTTTTAATTTCCTTTTTTATCATAAATGTTTTCTTGTATTTGCTATTCCTGCAGTAATCAAATGAATAAGTAGTTCTCAACTATTCTTATTGTACTTTTTTTATATATATTTTCTAGTAGCTAAGTAAGTAGTACCTAAAGAATTCATTGTTCATAAATTGCTTCATGTCACCTGAAATTAATTAATATTTTTGATAGTTGTAAGATATATTCATGTGTTACTTCGCTAACTTTTAAAATAAAATAGGTTTACTATTTGTTCAGATAAGTATTTATATTTGTTTAACTCTATTTTTGCCCTAAGAAGCAGTTTTACCAACATATTTCTCCATCGTCACCTCATAGGTGACCCGCGTCTAGAGTCGTTTGGAAATGACCCGCGCCTAACGGAGGGTTAAATATGAAGTTTGGTAACGATCAAACAAAAATTGCGACCGCTAGAGCGTTAACAGGCAACTGGTCCGATTTCAGCCGTTAACGAACTTGATCTGTATTTTTACATAAAACGTTTAAATATCGAGTTTGGTATATATATATATATATATATAATTTTGAACGGACCTCATTTTCGTCATCTCCTGGGTAGGATCGATGGACATTTGAGGACATTTTTCAAAACTCGCGCCATGAGTACGACCTCAATAGCTGATTTCCCTTAATGGAAATCTGCTAAAAAACAAAAATTAAATTCTTGTTTTAACAAAATAATTCGAAGACCCGAGGGAATGTAGGAGTTATTATTAAATAATGCTTCCTCGTTTGTTTCCCCTAAAGCCTATGGTTATTCCGAATGGGGACCGTAGCTTAGTTCAATCCTACCTTCTACCTAAATGTCTTTGAAATGGCCGCTTCTAAACGAGCAGCCCTATATTTCTGCCCCAGAATTGGTGTTTTAAACTTCGTATATTCTCATGCAAGGCGTTCAGGGCATGGCTATGGAATGTTCAGGAGTAGAATTTACACATATTCAATAAATTTTCCTATTTTAATTTATTTTTAAATTAACTTGATTTATTTTTAAATTTAGCATGTATTTCTGCAAATGTTAATGAAAGATATATTAGAAAATACATACTCATTCAAAGACAGGATCTAATTTCTCTAAAAATATATTCATATAACTTGCAAATTACTGTATTAGGTTTTTATTTTGAGTTTCAACAAATATAGTTATATTTTTCCAAAACATTTCCATTTTAGCAGATTTCTCTTAATTGTGTACAATATATCACGGAAAAGTTATGATCATCTTAAAAATTTTGGAATCTAAAAAGAGGATGTTATTTCATATTTTTAATTTATTAGTATTTGAATAAACTGTATTCACTTACGAGGATGTGTTTTGTAGTTTTTAGTTTTATTAAGATTTTTTGATATATAAATAGATCTTCCTGGACTTTGTTTTATTTTCTTTTGGATAATAATTATTTTTAAGTGATATTGACAAAGAGATGATCATGCTCCTCGTATGGATTATTAATACTTCATTATTCTGATAGAGATACAGTTATAGGGCTAGGACTTCTGGATTAGGATGATTGGATAGCCTGCTGTGGAATTTTCTAAACCTTAAGGAACTAGGTCCTTTACAATGGACTTATAACAAGAAACAAACTCTTGAAGAGGTGACACAAAGTAACTGAAAATATAGCGATGATGACATAAATTAAATTAGTTTGAAGAATTGTATTTTAGCGTAACTTTTATTGTGGCTTTTAATTAAATGAAAAATTCATGAGAGCACTTCATTCAAATCAACAGGCTTAACTAGTGGTATTTTCAACCCGTTGATGATGACTGGCTCCTATTCAACAGACATTTCTCGCGGTACACAACGAATATTTAACAGGATAAATACATTGAAGGGAATACGCAACTATTTAAACCAACAAAACGACAATATAAATCAAGTGGCCGTTGAGTCCTGTATTCGAGAATCAAAAACACTGCAGGGATGCTCAGTATTGAGTGCCAATCAACAGGTTTTCATTGAAATATTCACAAAGCTCAATCCTATGGGTGGGGGATAAAGGAAACCTCTGCTATATACAGCCCAAATGCGTTGTTTTCATTTCCACATGAAACACTTCATTGGGCCTTTACAGTGAGTTAGTTGAAGAATGCTAAAAGGGTAGTTAGGGATCTACAGAGGTCCATTGAATTCATATATCTGCCATAAAAACTTAAAGAAATGCAGTAAAAAAGTCCGTCTCACACAGGGGCTGCGTAAACTAAGCTGATTTCCCATGGAAAGGTTTATAACAGATAAATCTACATACTGGTAACACAACCGTGAATGTTAAGCGAATAAATACAAACGGTAATAAGAAATCATTCAGTCAATTTACAAATTAATAATATCTACAACGGGAAGTATCTGAATTGTAAACAAACAGGACAACCAACTTCGCAGCGCTGGATAGATAGATATTCTAGACTGGCAAGAAAAAAATTAAAGAAATATATCAGAATAAAACATATTAATTTTATTGAAAGGTATTTACTATAGCTAATAGAGTATGAATCAGAATACAGTGGAGCGTCGATTATCTGAACGTCAATTATCCAAACGTTGGATTATCGGAACCAGTTTTTTTTTTTTTTTTTTTTTTTTTTAAATGTGTAATTTTAATTAAACTGATCATTTAATTTACTTATCGGTATGTTATAATTATTGTTACTTTGAATAAAATTAAACAAAAATAAAATTATTTTTCTCAGAACGTCTATAACGGAAGCCATCATTAATTATTTCTCAGAAACTGATTCGTTACATATTTGTATCTGGTTCAATGAAATTAGACGTTGAATAGCATTGGCTTACTTAGAACTGTATACACTACCTAATTTGATCATTGCATTAGATTCTGTGAAACCCTTTCCGTTCATATAACTGGTTGTGGATAGCTTACTTTCAGTTTCAAACCGTTCTTTGCGAGGTGTACACTGTATTTGTATTGCACATGTAGCTCAATTAGACAACTTATACATATGTATGTATGTATTTCATAACACTCGTTTCTTCACTATGCTCATACATACTATGTTTAAATAAATAAACAAACTTGTTTTTTTTACGAAGTTATTTTAAATATTCCTTTTCCTTATTATTTATAAGAAAATAAATAAACACAAAATAAATAAAAATTTTGATTATCCGAACTTTTGATTATCCGAACCACGTCTGACAACATTAGTTCGGATAATCGACTCTCTACTGTAACTTCTATCTCAATCCCTCAGATTTTAGTAATCCAAGAACAAAAGAAGGGGGGGGGTCAACAGAACGTATTTGTTTGTATCTCGTGTAATAAAGCTTTGTTGAAAACAATATTTGATATTTAACCTTGCAATGAAGTGTTTCATGATATAACAGCTTATTATTAGTATGACACTAGTGGGAGTGGGGGTTTACTGAAAGCGCAAAACTATAAAATCCAATTAACACTACTAATATTCAATTAATTTGCAAAGGGATTGTTTCTTTTCAGTTTTTCGATCCGACGCCCACTGGAGCGAGTGATAGGGTAAGCCGGACATTCATTAATATCTCCGTTTCTACTGGTCCTAGAATATTGATTCTGGTGTCATTTTAAAGCACATCGAATACTCTATTGAACTACCTGATCAGCAATTTTGCCAGATGCGATATAACGGTAGAATGAATTTTAAATGTGTACATACAGATTATGTATCGCTTACTAAGTAGAGAATTGTGATTTGTAGACACATAATATCAACATATGTTTTATAATTTTTTATTTTTTTAATAAATTGAAGTTCACAAACGCAATACTAAAATTGTAATCAAAAATATATCTAGAATAAAAATTAAAAAAAAAAAAATCTATGTATTTAATTTAATAATGATTTATTTATTTATTTATTAACGTCCACTTTTTGCAACTTAGGCTAATCGGGACGGGTTATCTACAGGTTACCACCCTTTTCTAGCCAGGGTGGGATTTTAGGACATTATAATGATTTTAGGAATTTAATAATGAGAATTTGTAAGCTGGAAGAATATCTAACATTTCTAAAATTTCAAATGTTTTTTATTCTTCAATTAGAAGTTCTTTTACTTCCGAAGATATTGTTTCTAAGCGATCGCTATCGTTGTTAAGTATTGGCCTTAAATGTGATATTAAAGGGTCTGAATTAATTAACAAATTATTCAGGATATCTCTGTTGGTAGCCGTCCTTGAAAATTTTCTTGAAAAAGATTCTCTGTATGCACGGAAGTATTTATGGTTAGCCTCCTGAGGATCTCCTGACACCATACCAATTGGTACAATAGCGTTTTTGACTATTTCCGGGCCATGTATTAACAGTGTTTGAGCTGTTACTGCATTTTCATTTGTTTTAATTTCCATAGTGTAGAAGCGCGAGACAACATCAGACTGATTACTAGTTTGTCTTTAAAGAGGATAATCAAATAATAAACAGAAGTAAAGAAGAAGGGATTAATAAAATGTCAACAATGGCGTAGGTATTAATGTTGAATTAGAACTTTAATTTAATAAACGAATTAAATTAAATTTAAATGAAAGTTAAATTAATATTTAAAATGTTGATGAAATTGTGGAAAAAAAATATTTCATTTTTTTTCCAGAAATAAACACTAAATAAACGTAAAACTTACAAAATGATCTGTTTAATTTAATAGTTTAAAATTATTACCAGCAAGCAACTCGGGAACAGGTTTGCTTGAATACCAATTTTTTCTTCTGTAATTGAATCTTCTAGTATTCGTAGAAAAAAAAAATCAGTTAGTCATTTAAAAAGTTTCTTCCTAATATCTTTCAAGGAAATAACAACAAAAACAAATACTACTTACTTCTACTTTGAAGAATGCGATAAATGAATTTGCTTCCTTTAATTACATTTATTCATTTAATCAATAATGCTAACTTTAAACGGAGTTCACTTTATGACACCTTGGACCTTTTTAAAAGGACAGTAAAAATATTTAGACAAGAAAAACACGTATTTAACTATTTCTTCGAACGTGAATGGTGGCGTCAATTGCGTAGAGGAAGAGGCGTTTAACACCGTACGTAGTTGGGAAAGGCCCGCGGGAGGTATAATACGTCTTCCGCACCGAAAGTGTTAACACTAAAAGTAAAATATTTAATGAATAGGCAAGTTTAGGCAAGATCTGACGACGTTGTAAATAAGACAATATACTCCTAAAAGCATGCCAAGTGGTATTTTTTCAAGCAAATACTAGCGATTTGCGAATTCAATTAAATAAAATTATTTTTAGCTCGATGTAAAAAAAAAAAAAAATTAGAGGAATTTTAAAAACCTTTTGTGCCAGTTTTTGTTTTTTATAATACCCTTAATGTGTACTGGAAGCAACAATAATTTATAAAATGAAATAAGAGTTCACGACGAATTTAATAAGCCAAGGCTTTTTTTAACATAGCAATTATAACCAGGCATTATGTAAAAACCATTGCAATAATATGGCTAAAAATCAATCTGCTCAATTGAAAAGGGTTTATGTGGTACTAACAATACAATCAAAATCCCAAATTTAAACTTTTATTTTTTCCCCCAATGTCCAACATTACTGAAGGATCGAACAAGTGTGAGACGTATAGTAACTGAGATATTTCGAATTTTCGAAATTCATCCCCTCTAATCCCCCACCGCCTCCCTCCCCTGGTCCGATTTCAGCAGTTAACGAACTTGATTTTTCTTTTCACATAAAACGACTAAATATCGAGTTTGGTAACGATTAAACAATAATTGCAACCGCTAGGCCGGTAACAGAATTTATACACATATATATATAGTTTTGAACGGACCTCATTTTCGTCATCTCCTAGGTAGGATCGATGGACATTTGAAGAAAAATTTCGAAAATCCCGTCATGATTACGACCTCAATAGCTGATTTCCCTCAAGGTAAATCTGCTAAAAGTATCATAATTAAAGCTTTTGGCGGGAAAGTCACTCTCATCCGTTAGACGCCCAGATTTAATAATAATGCAAGATAGAGAATAAATGTATATAACAATTTTTATAGTAAATTTAATTTGCAATAAGATTGATTCTGTACAATTTTTCGATCCGACGTATAGTTACGGAGATATTTTGAATTTTCACAAATCCTCCCTTCTAAACCCCCCCCCCCCCTCCCACTGGTCCGATTTCAGCCATTAACGAACTTGATCTTTCTTCTTACATAAAACGACTAAATATCGAGTTTGTTTTAGACAAAAAAAAAATTGCGACAGCTAGAGCGGCAAAACACACAGACACACACACACACACACACACACACACACACCATATATATATATATATATATATATATATATATATATATATATATATATATATATATATATATACAGTTCAGAACGGACCTCATTTTCGTCATCTACTAGTAGGATCGATTGACATTTGAAGAGAAATTTCGAAAATTCCGTCATGAGTACAACCTCAATAGCTGATTTCCCTAAAGGGAAATCTGCTAAAAAAAGTCCGATACAAATCTTCCATATCTCTGATAGGTACCATTAGCCATTTGCTTTTTATTTTTACTCTCCTTTAACCCCAGCATCCACCTCACCCCATCCCTCTAAGGTTAGTCACTTTATGTGAAACGTACGTATATAACACATACGTGTTGACTAATTAAAATGTTTTCAGAGAGTGTCCAGATGGAAACATTCGTTGAAATTTGAAAACTAAGAGGTTTTCAAAATTTAATATATCGTACAAGTAAACATTGGCATAGCATCAATACATGTCATTATATAGCAAGGGAAAATAGTTTTATACATTTTGTCAAGCAAGTTATATGTAATGCCAGCTAACGTACTTTAAGCATAATATTAAGATTTTTAATATATATGTGAGTGTGTGGTCATCAGTTGTGGAATCTTATACAAATAAATATCTGAGGTATTGCAAGGAATAAAGAACGTTAGGATATATTTAGTAATTGCAAGATGTATGCGCTGTTTTCATTTAAATACGTCGATGACATTATAATTACGGGAAGTACAAGTTATGTGATCAAAGTAATTCCATTAATTAATTGGGAAATGCAATTTGAAAATTTTCAAAGGAAATAGACATGAAAAACAGGATGATGTTTCTTGAATTCACGAAATTATTAAAAGAAATTTTAACCAATTAGAGTTGAAATGGTACCCTAAAGAGACTTCATCTGGGTGGATGATTAAATGCCTCTCTGGCCACTCCTCAGAATTAAAAGAAAACCAAATTTACAAAAGAGAGCTCTTTTAAGGTCCAGGCCGAAGCATTTAGCAAAATTTAAAAGCACTGTGAGTGATATATTTCGAGCTAGCAGCTTCCCGAATGATATAATTGAAAAATAAATGAAACAAGACACAAGTGAAAAGGCAAAAGAGAAAGAAAAATCTGTATACGTTTTAGTTTGAAAATGATATATTTTATTTTATTAAGAATATTGAAGTCTGCATTTAAATGCATTTTGTAATGTGATATGTACAATTCTCGACAGAAGCTACACCTATTCACCAGAATGAGAGGAGCAGCCTCTCCCTGCCTGGCAAGGAAGTCAAGAGCTAAGGAGGAATGGCACTTGATAAGAAAATAGCCACTTTATTCTTTCTATAAAAAAAAATGCATAAAATGATTTACAAAATTGTATTTTTCTAGAACTCTTTACACATACCCCTATCATAGATGAGGTTTGGTAAAAACAGTACTTGTTACTATAAGTTGTAACAATATAAATATATTAAAATTGTTATAATATAAATATAAGAAGGAATTTATTTCATAATATAATAAGATCTCAGATTTAAACTTGAATTATGACTAAGATGATATGAGATAATTACCACTGTGTAGGTGGGTCAAAACCATTATATAAGACATGATCTTGATAAATAATGAAATTTCGTTATAAATAAAATGTTAATTTCATCTCAATCGATAACGATGTTAAAAAATATATAAAACTAAGAAATATCGTTTATTGTTATTATAGTTAGTGAAGATTTAGTAAGTAGTATAGCTATACTTATTATAATGTGTATTTTTTAATACACTCTGTTGACACCTCCCCCCCCCCCCTCCCTTCTTTTGTTCTTGGATTACTAAAATTTGAGTGATTGAGACAAAATTGATTCTGATTCATTAAAAATTACAGCACTTGCTTTAGTTAACTGTTTTCAATAAAATTAATATGTCATATTCAGATATATTTCAGTAATTGTTTACCTTTCCGGTCTATCTATCTATTCAGCGCTACGAGGTTGGCTGGCATGTTTGTTTACAACTCAGCCGCTTTCCGTTTTAGAGATTATTAACTTGTATTGTAAATTGGCTGAAAGATTTGTCATTACCGTTTGTATTTATTCAATTAACATTCACGGTAGTGTTACCTTTAAGTATATTTATCTATTGTAAACTTTCGTGTGGGAAATCTGCTTAGTGCAACCCCTGCGTGACGAACTTTTATTTGTTTTATATTTAGCCTTTTTTTTGTCACGGGGTGGTTATAACGGAGTAACACTTTTTACTAACTTTTTTATAAGATTTAATAATTTCGAGACAAGGCTTCCTGGATTCTGGATGAGACTGGTGCCAGAAACCATGTCACTGAAAAATCTCATTGGATTTTTAGCAGATTAATAATGCTGAACAAGTTTTGAAGAATTATTCAACTTTTAATAATTCAAGTATTTTAGCGGAATGAGAGTTAGTCTTACTACCCGGCGACGACAAAGGACTGCGAGAAATTGCGGTTTCCTGCTGGCATAGGAGTTGTCACGATTAGATCCCCGTGGGAGAAATAGGTACTCGCCCAGCCTACTACAATATTGGAGGGAGCAATTGTGAGCATCTGGCAGAAGCTGAGGTTATTGCTGGCCATTCTTGCCCAACTTAATCTAGGGCCACTCTGACCTCAGGAAGGAGGGGAAATGTTTCACGCACGTGTAGCTCTCAACGGACGTCCAGGGGACGGGCTGTAATTCAAAAAATTCTGTCGTAAATTGGTGTAGCAGAGATTAGCCCCAACACCAGAGAGAAAATCTAGAAAAAAAAAATCATATTTGATCTGCCAAATAAATTGTTTCATTATTCAATAAAGTCCGTCAAGCAGGGGCTGCGTAAACTAAGCAGATTTCCCGCGTGAAGTATAACAATAGATAAATCTACATACCGGTAACACACCACCACCGTGAAAATTAAGTGATTAAATACAAATGTTAATAAAAAACCTCCTCACGGAAAACATCTGAAATGTAAACAAACTGTACTGTCAACTTCTTACCGGAAAGAAATACAATTACTGTAATATATCTGAATATAACGTATTAATTTGATTGAAAACTATTTACTGTATATAGTACTGCAATTTATAACGAATCAGAATAATTTTAATCTCAATCAGTCAAATTTAAGTAGTCCAAAAACTTAAGAAGGGGGGGGGGCTCACCAGAACATATTTGCATGTATCTCGCATAATCAATGTCTCTTGAAAACAATATATGGTAGTTAAGCTTCGAATGATGTGGTTAATTACATAACCGAGTATTGTTTATGTAACATGAATAGATGTGGTGGTTTGCTAAAGGCTGAAAACTGAAAAATGCAAATATCTCGGTTAATATTTAAGATAGAGAACAAAGGTATATAACAATATTTATAGTACATTTAATTTGCAATAAGTATGGTTCTATACAATCATTCGTTCCGAATTATAGTAAGCCTCTAAACCCCTCCTCCCACAGGTTCGATTTCAGCCATTAACGAATTGATCTGTCTTTTTACATAAAACATTTAAATATCGAGTTTGGTAACGATAAAACTAAAATTGCATACAAGAAAACTCCGACTTCTACTCATGTTAAACTAACAATACTGGGTAATATAATAAACCACATTATTCGAACCTTAAATACCAAATATTGTTTTCAAGAGACATTTATGTATACGTGATACATGCAAATATGCTCTGGTGACCCCGCGCCCTCTTAATCCCGCCTGGAGGGGAAATTTTTCTTGTTACCGTTTGTATTTATTTACTTAATATTCAAGGTGATGTTGTGTTATCAGGATGTAGACTTATCTATTATTAAACTTCACGAGAAAATCTGCTTAGTTTACGCAGCCCCTGCGCGACGGACTTTTAAATATCGCGTCATAAGTACATCCTCAACAGCTGATTTCCCCAGGGGAAATCTGCTAAAAACGTTTCCAGCCGGCCGGTCGACTTGAAGACCAAATACCCCCTTTGATAGCTAAAAGGCTTAGAAAGGAACTCTGAAAGGCCTACCTTTACCACTTACCCACCTTTAGAATATGAAAGGAAAGTGAACAACGACCACCTTTACCAATGGCCAACCTGGACGTGGGGAATGGACGTAAGGCTCTTCCAAAAGGTGTTAACTCGATATGTGAACAATGTAAAATAAAATTAGTAATTAAAATATAACGTAACTTTTTATAGATATCAATACTTACTGACTGTTATCATATTTTTCTAAAGAGTAAGCCAACTGAAAATATAGAAAAGAATAAGTCTGATGTATGAAAAGTCCGTCACACAGTGGCTGCGTAAACTAAGCAGATTTCCCACGTGAATTTCAATAATAGATGAACTTACATAATGCTAACACAAGCACGGAGAATATTAGATGAATAAATGCAAACGGTAACAAGAAATCTTTCCCCTCCCGGCGGAAAGCGTCTCAAATGTAAACTAACAGGTCTACCAACGGCTTTCAGTTATTTTTTTTCTTTCCGACACTGGATAGAAAAAACAATAACTAATACATAAAAGAATATAACATATTAATTTTATTATGATTATGAGGTTAATTGTATTTCATTAAACTACGTACTATATCTTGTACTGTAATTTATAATGAAACAGAATACATTTTATCTCAATCAAAAGAACATATTTGCATGGATCTCGTATAATAAAGGTGTCTGGATAACAATATTTGGTATTTAAGCTTCCAATAATGTGGTTTATTATATAACAGAGTATTGTTTACGTAAAATGAGTAGAAGTGGGGGTTTGCTGAAGGCTGAAAATTGGAAAATTCCAAATATCTCTGTTAATATTCAAGATAGAATAAATGTATATAACAATATTTATAGAACATTTAATTAGCAATAAGATTCTATAAGTACACTTATAGTAACGTAGATATTTCGAATTTTAAAAATTCCTCCCTCCAACCTCCCACCCCCTTCCCCTTGTCCGATTTCAGTCCTTAATGAACTTGATATATATATATATATATATATATATATATATATATATATATATATATATATATACAGTTTTGAACGGACCTCATTTTCGTCATCTCCTGAGTAGGATTGATGGACATTTGTAGAAAAATTACGAAAATTACAACATGAGTACGACCTCAATAGCTGATCACCCTTAAGGGAAATCTGCTTAAAAATAGTGTAAAAAATATTTATTAAACTGATATACGTTCAAGAACGTGGTTAGCATTCAAAAATACAGCCAAAATAGATCATTTCTTTCTCAATATGATCTTGAAGTCAGAATTGATTTGATTTCGAAATTGAAAGAATTGGATCTTGAAAAATTTATATTAGTAAATATTGGTCTTGGAAAAGGAAAGAATCGACGCACAACGAAAAATTTAAATATAAACCATTTTCCGCCTTACTTTTGGAGAGTCCTAAGATTAACAAGACCGCCTCGCAGGGGCTGCTTAAACTAAGCAGATTTCCCACGTGAAGTTTTACAATAGAGAAATCTGCATACTGGTATCAGTAGTAGTAACGAATCTCTAAACCTATTTCCAGAGAGCCGAGTAAAGACAAGGTGAGTCGGCTGCTGCAGCTAGGGCAAACGGTCTCCTGTAAAACTCCTTGCTTTCAGGATGTTCCAGTTAGTCAAACCCATTTTTAGCAGATTTCCCTTTAGGGAATTCTGCTATTGATCGTTACCATGAAATAAAGCATATAAAAAGAATTATCTACTTCAAACGGCTAAAATCAGACAGAAAGTGGGCGGGAGTTTAGAAGGGGGATTTTTAAAAAACACATTAAACTTTCTTAATGCATATTAAATTTAAAGAGTGTTAAATATTCTTTCTCTAATTTCAATATAAAACGAGTCATTTTTTTTTGTTTGTTTTTGCCAATAGTTAGCCCTGACCTTTCCATGGAAAGCATTTTCCGCCTTTCGCATTTGTATCACTAATAAATATCCCTTTCTACTAAATTGGGACTCTCAATTAACCTACACAGCAATATAAAAATATCTCTAATAAATCCATTTCCATTTGGGACTCTACAATTAACTAGATGTTTTTCAAATAACGAGTACTTAGGCAATTCGTCTGAAACAAATTTATGAGCAAAATAAAAAAAAAAGTAAATTTTAGATTAAAACAACCGACAATTTAGAGTATAATAGTTCCACCGACATCAGATAGAGTATATACCGCTCATCATACAACCCAGATTATTGATTGCTCCCTTCAGGGGAAATCAGCCTCATCAGACGTAAGGATAACTGCATCGTCATTTTCTTCAAAAAATGGACTCATTGTGACTCCATCGATCCTACCCAGGAGAATGAAAATGAGGTCCGTTTCAAAATTATATATATAAATATATATATATATATATAAATATATATATATAAAACTATCTATTACGTCTGTTAACAGGTCCGCAATTTTCGACATTTTTTGTTTAATAGTCACCAAACTCGGTATTTAATCGTTTTATGTAAAAAGAAAGATCTAGTTCGTTAATGGCTGAAATCGGACCAGTGGGAGGGGGGATTTTTTGAAAATTCGAAAGATCTCCGTTATTATGCATCGGATCGGTGTGCTGTATAGGGTAGTTTGATATCGGTTATAGGAAGCACTCAATTAATCAAATGTTGAGTAAGTATATTTTCGATGCTTACAGTTTCAGAATACGTTAGCATTCTTTTTCAAGGCAATAATGTTTTAGAAAGATTCAATCCCACAGAAAGATAGTCAGACTGGAAAATCTAATAAAAAAAATTATCTTAATTTAAAATATATATAAATAAGTAAATCTGAAAAAGCCTTATTTTCGTAGGTTTGTTGGACATCTGAATTAAGTTTTTAAAACCGTGGAATGATTACTACTTCAATAGATTATTTCTCGTCTTTAAATAATTGGAAAACCTGACTAATAAAATATATCGTTATCCTAGAATATTAGTTTAGTTATTCATTTAATTTGAAAGTGAGATGAGTTCGTATTTATACTGTATAGTAAAACTGGGTGTGTACAGTATGCCCTTAACTGAAAGATCTGTGCCGTTACAGAGAGAGATTGGTGACCTATAAAATAATTTGGGGGAGCAGGAAGAGTCCCCCACCCCCTCCAGAGTCTCTCAAGGGTTAATTTGAAAATGCTATTACCCTTCAATAAATTATACATTCCTTTTAATATCAGAGTATTTAAGTGCCCCAAGTAATCAGTTATTACATTTAATCATTTTTAATTATGAAGCTTATTTATGAAGTAATATAAAGCAATAGCAATTTTCTTATTTCATAAAAAAACAATTTGCTTCTTTAATTAGTTTTTATTGGGATAAATTAGATCCTTAATCATTATCGGAAACATTATACGCATAAAAAACAACACGAAAAATTTTTTTGTCGTAATTTAATCTCAAATGAAGATTTATTTAGATATTTCTTTAGCAGACTTTCCAATAGGGAAATCAGCTTTAGAAGTTGACATTTGGTTTGCATGTGTAACTCCACCCAAGGAGCGCGGTAACCTTCAATCCCAAGCGGTCATGCGGGTTCACATTCAGGCGAAATCCCTCTAATTTAATTCTAAAAAAGCAGGAATTATTAGCAGATTTCCCTTAAGGGAGGTAGTACTGACGCGATTTTCGAAAATTTTCTTCAAATTTCCATCAATGCTACCCAGGAGATGACGAAAATGAGGCCCGTTCAAAATTATATATATATATATATATATATATATATATATATATATATATATATATAACGCATATTTGTTATTTAACGCTCTAGCGGTCGCAATGTTTGTTTGATCGTTACCAAACTCGGTATTAAATCGTTTTATGTAAAAAGAAAGATCAAGTTCGTTAATGGCTGAAATCCGACCTGGCTGAAATATCTCTGTTACTGTACGTCGGATCGAAAAATTGTATAGAACCAATCTTATTGCAAATTAAATTTAAATACTATAAATATTGTTATATACATTTATTCTCTATCTTGAATATTAACCGAGATATTTGCATTTTTATTAAGTGTGCTTGCGGTATTGTCGAAAGTTTCCGGATTAGTTCGGAAATTTTAATTACTTTAGGATTATTTTTTAGATTCTGTGCTGTATTTGAACCAGAGAAAAGTCACTTTTAACAACGTGAAGAATTTTACACGGTGGAGATAGGCCACATTTGGCTCTTGGGCTACAGAAAGTTTAGCAGATTTCCCTTACGAAAAATCAGCTATTGAGGTCGTACTCATGACACGATTTTCGAAACATTTCTTCAAATGTCTAATAATCCTACCCTGGAGATGACGAAAATAAGTTTCGTTCAAAGTTTTATATATATATATATATATATATATATATAAAACGTATATTTATTTGTTAACGCTCTAGCAGTCGCAACATTTGTTTGATCGTTGGAATTCCCACTTCTGCTCATGTCACATAAACATTACTCTGTTATATAATAAACCACGGATTTCCGAAAATTCAAAATATCTCCGTTACTATACGTCGGATCAAAAAATTGTACAGACCCAACAATATTGAAAATTAAATGCACTATAATTATTGTTATATACGTATATTTTCTTGAATATTAACCGAAATATTTGCGTTTTTCAGTTTTCAGCCTTCAGCAAACCCCCAATTCTACTAATGTTACATAAACAATACTTTATTATATAATAAACCACTTATTCGTAGCTTAAACACTAAATATTGTTTTCCTACCTTTATTATACGAGATAAACGCATATATGTTCTCTTGATCCCCCTCATCCCCTCCCCCGCCTTAAGTTCTTGCATTACATTTCAGTGATTGAGATGAAAATTATTTTAATTCATTATAAATTACAGTACAAGATATAGCAAGTAGTTTTCGATAAAATGTATATGTTATATTCAGATATATTTCAGTAAGATATATTTCAGTAATTGTTTTTCCTTCCGGTGAAGAATATTTCTATTTATCTGTTCAGCGTTGAGTGGTTGGCTCACCTGTTTGTTTAAAATTCAGACGCTCTCCGTTGGGAGGTTATTATAATTGACTGAGAGATTACTCGTTACCGTTTGTATTTATTCACTTAATATTCACGGTTAAGTCTTACCAGTATGTAAAATATATTGTAAAACTTCACGTGGTAAATCTGCTTAGTTTACGCAGCCCTTGCATACCGGACCTTTTTCATATTACAAAATTTATTTGTTTTTGATTAGTCTAGAAATATTTACTTTTAAATAAGCATTTATATAAATATACTTTTATATAAACAACATTTAAATTTTAATAGTAAATTTGTTGATTAAAAATTCAATTTTAATTAAACTCTTCCATATGAATACTTTATTTACTTTGAGCTTAAATGGAAACCACCCACACACAAACCCACCCACTCATTCACGCACTCGTAATATCCGCAGGGGTTGAGCAAGTTTCACTAGCTAATCATTTGTGGTTGGAGATATGTTCTACATGAGATGATACATTTGGTTACAACGAACTTTTGACTGTAATCCATGAAGACCTGAAGCCAGAAGATATGGCAGCTTATATGACATTTTATATTTATACAAGTCTCATACAGCAATCATGGCAGCATCAATTAACCACGTAAGTAATGGCCACGTCTTCTGATCCATCACTGACTGATGTCCTTATCTATTCCATCAGTTTCGCTTATAAATGTGTTGGATTGGTTTATTATTTTATGCTGGAATTTTAATAATTTTTTTAGCAGATTTCCCTTAAGGGAAATCAGCTATTGAGGTCGTACTCATGACGCGATTTTCGAAAAAATTCCTCAAATGTCCATCGATCCTACCCAGGAGATGACGAAAATGAGGTCCACTATATAGTGTATATATATACACTGCTCAAAAATTAATAAAGATATTGGTTATTTTTTTCTTATTCTATTAATTTTAATTAAATCGACCTTAACTAAATAACTTTTTATGGGGGGGGGGGGGAAAGACAATAATTTCTATTAAATATTAATGATTTAAAAAAAATGATAGGACCCATAAATACCACAAAACCTACCAACCAACCAATATCCCTATTCATTTTTGAGCAGTTTATATATATATATATATATATATATATATATATATATATATATATATATTTGTCTGTTAGCACGTCATCAAACTCAGTATTTCATCGTTTTATGTTAAAAGAAAGATCAAGTTCGATCACGGCTAAAATCGGACCATTGAGAGGGTGGGGTTTAGAGGGGGGAATTTCGAAAATTCACAATATCTCCGTTACTATAAGTCGGATCGAAAAATTGTGTAGAAGCACTCTTATTGAAAATGGTCTATAAATATTGCTATATACATTTATTCTCTATCTTGATTATTAACCGAGATATTTGTATTTTTAATAAGTGGAACGGACGAGATGAGATCGCTATGGTGGGTTCTAGTCGTTTCCGCCGAAAGATAGTTGGGCCATGTTGGTAACTGTTCGGCTCTCGCTTGGAGATTTCTCTATTGTATAACTTCACGTGGGAAATCAGCTTAGTTTACGCAGCCCCTGCGTTTCGGACTTTTTTATGGTATAAGAGCATCACTTTAGTCGTTGGTTACTATGGGCTATGAATCTTTCTTCTTCGATTCATCGTATATGCATACACATCAGCCTGGCATGTTAGTTCTGTAAACGACTTATGCATCACTAGTTCGTTATCTCACATCTTGCTGAGACCTCTCTCGTCTCCACTTTCCTCTTCTGAGAGGGTGTTTGGTTGTGCAATGAATATGGCTTTCACTACTATCGGATAGAACAGCTCCTTCATTCCTTTTTAGCAGATTTACCTTAAGGGAAATCAGCTATTGAGGTCGTACTCGTCGTAATTTTAGACAAATTTTATCCAATGTCCATCGATCCAACCCACGAGATGTCGAAAATGAGGTCCGTTCAAAATTATATATATTTGTCTGTTAACGCTGTAGTGGTCGAAATTTTTATTTGATCGTTACCAAACTCGATATTTATACGTTTTTTGTAAAACTAATAATCATGTTCGTTAACGGCTGAAACCCGATCAGTGATTGATCCAACAAAATCTATAAACATATATGAAACGCTTGCTTCTTTTAAAAGTACTTGATAGATATTTTTTTTCCGTTACCATAAGTCGGATCAAAAAATTGTATAAAACCAATCTTATTGTAAATTAAATTTACTATAAATATTGTTCTATAGATTTATTCTCTATCTTGAATACTAACCGAGATATTTGCATTTTTATTAATTGTGGGCCGATAACGGATGACTAAATTTCCCGCCAAAAGCTAGTTCGGCTATTTGCCGTAACTGTTCGGCTCTCGTATGGAGATTTCTCTATTGTATAACTTCACGTGGGAAATCTGCTTAGTTTACGCAGCCCCTGCGTGACGGACTTTTTTATTAATAATTTGTCTAGGTACTTGAGTTCGCTATTGCACTTTATTCGTTGTATAGCTAATATGAGTACAGAGTTGTTTGGTACTTGTACATGCGGTATCGGAATTTCAAGAGCCTTCTTGATCGAGTTGGCGCCCCTACCGGAGAAGTCACCAGACATTTCAGTCGCGTTCCATTAGTCACCTGGTTTGGTCGCATTTGTGAGTACTCCTTGGTTTTAGCATACAGTCCATTAAGTTTTGCATACAGTGTAATCTGGTTTTATTTAACATTCTGCTAGTTTCTTTACAGAAACCAAGAATTCAAGAAAACCATGTTTTGTTTCGACATGGTATCAGATCCTAGCCATGAATATGGTTTGAATGGTGAATCTGAAATATATTCTGTAAATTCTTGGCACCTTTTTGACATTCGTGACGGAAATTGTTGCTATTCAGCAATCAATCATATCTGATTAAACTTTAAATCCCATATAACAGAAGCATATCGGTGTGAAAGCATTACAATTATTTGCCATTGAAAAATGTCCAATGTATTAAAAATGTAGGTAAACAAATGAGACGTAAGATAAATTTTCAAAAGCGGCAAAAAATCATGTATAAACAAATTAGAGAAGAAAGAAGAATTATTATTATTATAAAGAAATATATTTGTAAGTTAAGTACCGTGAATTAAAAATTAATTTGTTATAACGATATAAAAGGAAATAATAGATACACTTACAGTAGCGAGGCTATAAGAAGAATTGTTGAACAGAATTATTTTTATAACACCACCGCCCACAACTCCTCTAAAAAAATCATTAGATCATTTCCAGATTGGATATCTCAGGAAAAAAAATAACATTAAAAATTCAAAGTATAAAAAATGTAAATTAGATGTCTTCAAGTCATTAAAGAAGAATGGAATTTTTTTTTTCAGTTGAAAGGTAAAAAAACGAATAATCTTTTTCGGTAAAATTAGACTTTATGAAATGATCATAAAGAAAAGAGGCTACAGTTCATTAACATTGTATTACTAAACGAAATTGTTTTATATCTATATTTCAGACATTTCTCATCAAGTATATTTAATTATTTGAGCACTCATTTATTCTGAAACCGATACTGTTTTAAATTAGTCTTGTAGTTTATAATGTTCAATAATATTTGGGAAAAGAAATGTAATTAAATTTATTATTTTCCTCTCGTCACTTCACACTTTTCAGTATGAACTACTTCTGAAATACAAGAAAGTTGCGAGTTCTTATAATCCAGAAGACATTTATTCCAAGCAGCACTTTCAGATGAACTTCAAGAAAAATATCTTGAATTGTATACAATAGTAGTTGTGTTTCTTCGTCTTCACTACAATGCTTCATGAATTCAGTTGCATCTGAGGTTAACGAGATGCAGTATGCCAGATTTGTCAAAGATTCATTTAATTACTCAGGCCATTCAGCATAAATGACAGACAAGGGGAGAACACGGCCTCCTTCCGCCCCCCCCCCCGATTACAAAAAAATGTTTTAGTGTTTAGTACCTAATGAAAAACAAATTCTGTTAAAGCGAGAGAACGCACTTCTCACGCGTTCGTCTAAAAAAAAAAGATTAAGTTTGCCTGACCGTCTTGAGTTGTTCCCGAGACGTCTATTTCAAGAAGTCCTCGTGGCTCAGTTGATGGAGCTTTCTTTTTCTAACGGAAATTTCGAGATCGAATCTCGCCGGGAGCGACTATTATTTTTTTCTGGAATTTTCTTTTCATTTTTTGGCTCTAGGGTGTCTACTTTATATTAATAAATAAATAAAAAGTTTTTTTTTTTCAATTATTGGCATTTAATTTTTAGCGTGTTCCATATATTTAAAGAAAATTCGAATGCTTTCTGTCAAAAATATAATTGGTATAAGGAAATATTTAATATTATACAAGAAATATATTATTAATTAAATACATAAGTATATAACAATTATCAATAATAACGCAGATATTTGAATATTATTTTTAAACGGTTTTATTTAACTTTACCAGTTTATTTGTTATTGTTGTTAATATTCCGTAGATTATTTAAATTGACTGAAAGATTTCTCATTACCGTTTGTAGTTATTCACTTCACATTCACGGTAGTATTAAGTGTTTGATACCAGTATGGAGATTTATCTATTGTAAAACTTTACGCGGGAAAACTGCTTAGTTTACGCAGCCCCTGCGTGACGGACTTTATTTATTATGAAGGCCAGTCAAATGTTTGAAACTATCCCTCAAGGAGCCGTAAGTAGACTTTTTTTAGACGTGCTTCGCCTCTAGGAACATTATTTAAGTTTTTAAGCGTACCCGACTCTGCTTTGGGTTGAATCAATTAATTATGTAAAGGGGAAAATAACAAGTCCCTGAAGTTTGGTAGAACTTGGTGTTTTACATTGTTGGCTGGTTTACTGGTTTCGGTCGCTGGTTTGGGTGCTGGGTTTCATGGCAGAATGGGTGGAGCTCGGCTTCCAGAATACAGCCGGCAACCACCAACTATTCCTCGTGAAATAACTTTCTACTATGGGTCCCTTATTCACCAATCGAATAACCCATTCTAGTCCCTTGCTCAACTTCAAATGTATGGAATACAATATTGTATTTAACGCGGCTCAGAATTAATTCTCTAAAATTTGAAATAGTGTTAATACGTACTTAATTTATTTCGTAAAGATGAATAAAATAAAATCGGCTTCAATTAGTGAAGAATATAGTTCACAATAAAATAAAAATCTAATAAATTCATAACATTAGTACTAACGTCCGTCACGCAGGGGCTGCGTAACCTAAACAGATTTCCCACGTGTTGGTTTAATACATACCAAATATTCACTATTTCTATACAAAAAAAAAATCTATGAGTGGGAGGTAGGTGGGGGAGGGGTTACTGAGACTCATACTTGGGTTACGAAAAAATGCATAGAACAAGAATAGTAGAAAAATCAATAGCTTAACAAGATATATACAACTTTTTACGATCCCACTTATAGTAACGGAATTTCAGCCAATAGAAAACACGATCTTTAGTGTTGAGTGAAACAGTTAAATATTGAGTATGTTATAGATTGAATATATATTCTTGAGTAAAAAAACGAAAATTCCTAAGTTATTATCATAACATATTTGTATGCATCTTACAAAGTGAAAGTTCAACGAAAACCATATTTGGTGTTTAACCTTGGAATGAAGTGGTTCAATTAATAGTAGTGTATTTCTTGTATAATATTAAATATTTCCTCATACCTATTATATTTTGACAGAAAACATTCGAATTTTCTTTAAATATATGGAAAACTTAAACATTTAATACATATAATTAAAAACAACTTTTTATTTATTTATTAATATTAAATAAACGCCCTAGGAACAAAAAGTAGAAAAATTAAAAAAAAAAATAGTAGGCGAGATTCGATCCCAAGATCTTGTGGTTACAAAATGTAAACGTTACCACCGAGCCACCGATTGCCTTTGAAGTACCTACCTTAGCATCACCTCAAGGCTTTCAGGCAATCTTAAACATTTTTATGTAACAGCTTATCGTTAATACGAGTATGACATAAGTAGAAGAGGGGCCAAAAAAAAAATCCATTTGTACTGGTTAATATTCATAGTACAAAAAATATGTATAGAACAACATTTACAGAAAATTAAATTTGCAATAAGATTAGTTACATTCACTTTTTTCGATCCGACATATAATAACGGACATATTTCGAAATTTCTTCCTTCTCCCTCCCCCCTTCTCTCTGGTCCGATTTCGGCCGTTAACGAACTTGATTCTCTTTATATAAAACGATTATATATCAAGTTTCGTAACCATAAAACAATTATTGCGACCGCTAGAGCGGTAACAGATATATATATATATATATATATATATATATATATATATATATATATAAACTTTGAACGGACCTCATATTCCAGATAGGATCGATGGATATTTCAAGATAAAGAAATTTTTCAAAAATGTGTTATGAGTACAGCCTCAATAGCTGTTTTCCTTTAAGGGAAATCTGCTAAAACTGCTCAGTTATTTATTACTGGACACATTAGTGTAATAATTTTTGCTGTTATATAATACTATTTTAGCAGATTTCCATATATATATATATATATATATATATATATATATATATATATGTATATATATTTATATATACTTTTCTGTTAATATTCTAGCAATCATAAATTTTGTTTCTTCGCTATCAACTCGATATATTTATGTAAAACTAAGAAACGAGTTCATGAACGGATGAAATTTGAGGATAGGTTTCAGCCACTTATTTGTACTTCAGCCTTCAAGTAACAACCCCTATTTCTATTCATAGGATTTTTACTTCGAAATAGAAAAAAATGTGGTGAGAAGAGATCCTGGTTGCCAACTAGGTGGGGGGGGCGTGGGAAATTTGCATAATTTACATAGCCCTCATTGCAGGATTTGTTTTTATATTTGTGACCATATAATTGGATTTTGATTCATATTCACCTGAACAAGGTTTCACAGTTGTGAACGTTATAACATTCTGGAGATTATGGCTGAATGAGGTAGTGTTTGCTTGTAACAAACACTAACTTTTGGAGAGTAATTAAACCACCTAGAACAGAACTCCTGCTTGGCCGAAGCCCGAAGCTTGTGTCCTTCCTCAAGAACATTAGCTCCGAAGAAAATCTTAATATAATCTGTTTTTCTAAGTATAAATATGATGAGTAGTAGTGGGCGTTTACTGAAGACTGACAACTAGAAGGTACGAATAACTCGCCTTATATTTCAGTTACGACAAAATGTATTGAAGAACAATTGTTGACATCAGTAGTTACATAATTGGCTCTGGACCATTTTTCGACCCCACTCTTAATAATGAAGGTATTTCGTATAAACTTTCCCATTTCCACAATATCCACCTCTTCTTCCTAGTCTTGGTCCGATTATTACTGATTACTCTACATTAATATACTATGACTATTTCCCTAGTCGGTTAACCTATGGTGTTATGCACTGGGACTACTCCTAGTATCATATTTTAATATTTAAATTGCAAAAGAGAGCAATAAGGTTTATATACAATAGAAAGTTGAAAAACTCCTGTCGACCACTTTTTAAGGAGTTAAATATTGTTACGTTTTTATTACCAAAATAAGTAATAAACGTTGTTAATTAGAGTTCTTTTAGATTGCAAAATTAAACAAAAAACAAGTTTCACAGTTTTTATCACTGCACAATTTTTTGTTTTATTTAACAATGCACTACACACTTGGTTACTTATTCTTAATTACTACTCACAGTATGCACTGATAGCTTCACTGTTCTTCAGATTACACAGTCCAATAATTCACTCACAATCACTGAAGTTCACAAAAACACGGCACTGCACTGTCTTAAACACGGCACTAAACTTTTACTTACAGAGTCACTGCACAACACTTTACCGCACTGCAACTGAGTCGCACTGTAGCACTGAACGCACAGATGAGCACTTGAAGACAGCTGAGAACAAACTAACTCGCGACGGGCCGGGTCTTTATAGAGATCGTCGGCATACATCAAAGGGAAGGCCCAGGCACTTCCAGAACAGTACTCGAACGAACTCGAACCGCTGTCGGTTTCTTTGATCTACTTCCCGAATACGTGGCTATCTCTGTTTAATTTTTCATGTATTTAATTTTCGTAACAATATAATGACTTTTCCCTCAATATTTATGCACAAAAAATATTGTTTGTGAAACAAAACATGAACTTGTTTTACAAAAATAGCATAATACATAATCATAATACAAGATAAAATTATATGATCCCTGATGATGATACCACAAACAAATATTTTGAGAGAAGAGTATCATTTTGAGAAGTAAAACTCTTTAATGTATGTATGTGTCTGAATGTATCAATTATATTAAAAATTCTCTTTGTTTTGAAAATAATTAAAGACTTTTATGAATGAATTTTCAATTATTAAATAAAACTACAAAATATTTGTCACAAATATCGGTCTAAAATAATTTGTGATCAGGTACATTGTCTCTATAAGATGGGACAAGTTTCACATCTCTCTCTCTCTCTCTCTCTCTCTCTCTCTCTCTCTCTATATATATATATATATATATATATATATATATATATATATATATATATATATATATATATAATTGTAACCTCTGTCTGTATATTGATTTTTCTCGCTAATTTTCACGATAACTTTTCGTTTCACAGGTCATAATAGACACCATAACTGCATTTTGTTTCTTTCGTGTGTGTGTTTGTTTGTTTGTCTATTTGTTTGTCTGTTTGATACCTTTTCACGCATAAACGGCTGAACCGAATTTTATGAAACTTGGTATGTATATTACTACTAACACAACTTAGACTTTAGGCTATATTAATATCCTCTGAGACGAACAGGAGTGGGGGTTATAAGGGAAGCCTGAAATTAAAAATAGCGATATTTCGTTTCCTATTGGTTTTTCGGCAAGTATGCCCATAACAAAAGTTGTTTATTTTGTTATTTAGAGTAACTTTTGATATACACTTTTTTCGTATACTGAATTATGAACGAGATATACGCTAAAACCTATAGCGGAAGTGAACAATTTTATTTGGGACAAAAGACCCAACCGAAATAAATAAAACTCGGTATGTGTATTAGCACTAACGCTTTCATTATAACAAGCCATCCCAACATTTTGAGGGACGGGCAGGAGTGGAGGTTGTAGGGGAGGCCAGAAATTAAGAACAGCGATATTTCGTTTTCTATTGATTTTTCGGCAAATATGAACATAACAAAAGTTGTTTATTTTGTTATTTAGAGAAACTTTTGTCATATTCATTTTTGTATTTTATCAAAGTGTAAACGAGATATACACTATAAACTAAAGCGGGAGTCAACTATTTCATTGGGCGCTAACGATTAAACCGAACTTAAAAAAAACTCGGTATGTCAATTAGCATTAATTCTTCCATGATTATAAGCTATATTAAAATTTTTAGGTTAGAACGGGAGTGGGGGTTATAAGGGAGGCTTGAAATAATACTGCGATATCTCATTGTCTATTTGTTTTTTGACAAACATGCACATAACAAAAGTTGTTTACTTTGATATTTAGATTAACTTTTGTTTTATACATTTCTCCACGAACAATGTGTGGAGCAAGTAATTTGCGTAGAAATATTGATATGCTCAACAATTCATTCCAATTTGTACTATGAGGTATCTCACCTGGAAAAATTAATTCAAATCTATTCTAATATTTTGTCCTGAATAACTGAAATCTATGCATAATGCACAGGAGACGGTAAATATGACAATTTGGTGGACAGTGAAGACTTACATAAAAAATTAATTTTATTATTAACAAACGCCAACAACCGGTATTAACCCTAAATACTGGGACGGGTAAATGTCAAAATATTGTGCAAAGCCTTGCCAAAAAAATACCATCACCATTCTGCCTCAAATCAATTCCCGGGCGAAGCCGGGTATCTGAGCTAGTCATTTATAAAGCTTGCTATCCTTTAATTAATTTGCATGTCAACAAATAAAATAATGAATGTTTTAGAGTTGTAAACAAATTGTTCATATTTAGAGTTGTTTAATTAAGATTGCTAATGAAACTAATTTATTGTATATAATTATGTAAATTGATGAATTTTATACTATGTATTCTTATAATTTAACCTAATTTTTTAAGGAATGTATTATATAAGTATAAATATAATTCAATAATTTATTAAGAATTTAATTTACATAATATTAGAAAGTTGTTTATAGAAAAAAAAACTATTTGACGTATCCTATTATGTTATTTATAACATTTAAGGGAAATGAACAGATTTCATTTCATCAGAAAAACATTTTTGAGTTACGAATGTCAAACAAATTTGTAGGCATTGGAGCGTTAGGTAGCCATTATAAATATACATAAAAAAGTAGTTTTTAAAATAGAAATTTGATTAACGTTTCTAACGATTTTCTACAACTGCTTCATATGTACACGTTGGCTAGAAATGGTTTATCGATCCCCATTCAGAGTTTTAAATTCAATGCTTATTAATGTTTAGGCAAAATGGATAATTTTCAGCAAGCATTATTTGCCAAGGCATGAAGTTCTCTGGTTATATGATTTTTTAGAAGGCGATGACATATTTACACCAGTTTTTTTTTTAAATATATTTTAGCAAATCCGCTATTGAGGTCGTACTGACCTGATCGTGATGACACGATTTTCGAAACATTTCTTCAAATATCCATCGATCCAACTCAGGAGAAGACGAAAATGAGGTAGGTTCATAATTTTATATATATATGTCTGTTAACGCTCTAGTGGTCTCAATTTTTGTTTGATCGTTATCAAACTTGATATTTAAACGTTTTATGTAAAAAAAAGAAAGATCAAGTTCGTTAATGCCTAAAATCGGACTAGTGGGAGGGGGAATTTCCGAAAATTCAAAATATCTCCATTACTGTACGTCGGATCGAAAAATTGTATATAACAAATTTTATTTCAAATGAAATGTACTATAAATATTGTTATATACATTTATTCTCTATTTTGAATATTAACCGAGATATTTGCACTTTTCAGTTTTGAGCCTTCAGCAAACCCCTACTCCTACTCATGTTATATTATTAATAAGATGTTATATCATGAACCATTTCATTGTCTATCATTTCAATGTTTAATACCAAATTTTGTTTTCATTGAACTTTTAACTTTGTGAGATATATGCAAATATGTTCTGTTGTTTGTTCTTGGATTACTAAAATTTATGTGATTGAGATAAAACTGATTCTGCTTCAATACGCATTACAGAATTAGCTGTTGTAAATTGTTTTCAATAAATATTAATATGTTATATTCAGATATATTACATTAATTAATTAATTATAAACTTGTATTATTAATTGACTGAATGATTTCTCATTACCGTTAGTGATTTATTCACTTAACATTCACGGTAGTGTTACCTGTATGTATAATTATTTATTGTTAACCTTCGCATGGGAAATCTACTTAGTTTACGGAGCCCCTGGTTGACTTTTTAAGCGTGGAATGGGAAGTGTATTCGTTTCTGTAATATCCGTCAGAGCGTAAACTTAATTTTTACATTTGGGTTAGATCATTTATGAATATTGCCGAGGAAATGAATATTTATATAGATGTTGAGCGGTACTAAATGAGAGTCCTCTATGAAGTGGAATTCACTTAGCAGGTCCGTCAACTGGATAAGACCTCCTTAACAGCTTCAAAGTTAGACTTATGGAAGAAGTGCGAAATTTGGCATGGCAGAATAGGGTGGTGATCATTAAGATCTCGAGTGCTTTAGACGTTTCAGGCTGTGTCCATAAAAATTGAGAGAGAGAGAGAAAGTGCTTTTGAAAGCTGCTCAACAGAATTAAACCTTTTTAGGAGGTACTAGTGTTTGCGTTTCATTTTTAAGAGCCTAATATTCTTTTCTTTACCTCATTTTAAATCATGAATAATAATAAAAGTAAAAACTTCATTGTGAATTGGAAGTATCTTTTTGTCTCGCAATACCTCGACAATGTGGCCTGCGTATAAAAACCAGAGTTTCCCAAGATTTTCAAACAACACTGGAGGAGCCAAAACTCTTCCAGATCAATAACAAAGAGGGAGAACAATGGAATTGAATATGATAACCCCCTCCGAGTCCAATGCCAGTTTTTATGGCTTACGAAAAGTTGTCCCAACAGAGTACTTTTTATTTATTTTGATCATAAAAACCCTTCACAGTTTCATTGGGGTTTATTGAAGCTTCTATACAGCATGATTTTGCACTTTTGTTTGGAGCATTTATTACAAACTTCTAAATGTTTTGAAAGGAAATTATGGCGATAAATAGGATAACTTAAATTAATTAAACAAATATAAATTCTCCACTTCATATATTTCCCGATTATTCAATCTCTCTAAAGCTAACTATTTTATGCACCCATTTTATTTTCCAATTTTCGTTACACATTGCTTTCTATTGTTTGTACGGGCATTGAAATAAACAGTTGAATTCGATTCTGTTCAAAATATAGAAAATGGGAATGGAATTTTGTAGTACAAATTATAAAGTGTTAAGTATTACCAGTATGCAGATTTCTCTATTCTAAAAATTCACGTGGGAATTCTGCTCAGTTTACGCAGCCCCTGAGTGACGGACGTTTATACTTCCGGTATCGGTAATGATATAATTCGCCAAAAGATCTAGGAATAATCATATTATTTAATGGTTAAGTTATTGAAATGTTAAAATTTCATTGGGAGACCGTTTTTATTTCAACTCTTGGACGACAGTTAATATAGTTATTGAGTTAATATATTCCAGCAAATATGAATAAAAGTGAAATACAATTGGGTGTACTTAAATTTGTGAAAACTCAGGAAGGAAATACTACGAAATCACGTAGCCCCATCACGCCTAGGTTTTTCTTATTTTTCGTCGGGCGGTAAACCCCCCATGGACGAGCAGAGATTTCACAATATTGGATAAAGTATCCGAGAAGCTGTGGAGTCGGCGAGAGTAAGTGAAGCAGTGTAGGTAAAATTAAAGGAAATCAAGTTTCGATTCTAGCAGCTCCCCCCAAAGCTCTCCTCCTCCAAATCCTCACCCGAATACTAAGCAGCCTTTATTTCAGCATCGCTTATTTTCTGATGATACACACTCCCACTGAAATTCACTCGAGCCATTCCTATTCTCATTGAATAACTATATCTCCTAGTTCTAACACTTTCATTCATATATTGAGTGTTCGAAGTAAAGCGTTACCCATCCCTGTCTACGCAGAATGATAAAGAAATACTTCTTATAGCATTCCCTGACCCAATATTCCACTTCTGTTGACTAAAAGATTAATGTGTTATGTAAAATTAAGTCCGCCACTTTAGGGCTACGTAAACTAAGTAAATTCCCCACTTGCTGGTACGACACACTACGGAACACATCTCACAATATTTCAATATTTTCTCTATTTTGAAATACAAAATCCGATGAGTAGAAATTTTTTTTTGATTTCTGAAGACGGAAATCAATAAAACACGACTAACTTGCTTAATATTTGATTTACGAGAAAATTTATAGAACAGCAATTGTCACTAGTACCATAGTTGGTACTGTATCATTTTTCGATCCGACTCATAATAATGGAGGTATTTCATATTAACTTTCCCATTTCCACTATATCCACCCCCCCTCTCTCTCTTGGACCGGTTAAATAGATGAATGAATGTCTACAATTTTTATAACTCAGCATTTTTCAATAAAATGTGCCGTTTCTGTAATAAATATTTCTGCATTTTACGCTCGTGCGTCAAATCAAAAAGTTTACCGATATAAACTCGTTTTAGAATTTCATTTTCTACAAGAATCCACCTTAAAAAGTATGGCATTTCATTGGAAATTCCAAAATTATTGTCGCTGAAGAAGTACTGGAGAAGGTTACGAGGTTGAATATGGATTGAAGATTCTTCAGGGGTCCCAATTTGGCACATTAAGTCTCAGCTTTTTAATAATACAATTTCCGATTTAATGGAGAGTGGATGGGAACTTGGGACACCCTGTAAATATATATTTGTCTGTTACCGCTCTAGCGGTCGCAATTTTGGTGTATCGTTACCAAACTCGTTATTTAATCGTTTTATGTAAAAAGAAAGATAAATTTCTTGATGGCAGATATCGGAGCAGTGGGAGAGAGGGTTTAGGGCAACGAATTTCGAAATTACTAAATATCACAGTTGGATAAAAAATTTGTATAGAATCAATCTTATTGTTATATTTATGTTCTCTAATATGAATATTTTAAATTTTTAGTTGTCAGCCTTCAGTAAACTCCCACTCCTTATCTCGTCTTATTAACACTAAGCTGTTATATTATGAAGCACTTTATTTGAAGCCTAAATACTAAATATTGTTCTCATTTGAACTTTTACTAAATACAAATACGTGACGCAAGTGGGATATCTGCTTAGCTAACACAGCTCCTGCGTGATGGAGTTTTAGCAGATTTCCCTTAAGGTAAATCAGCTATTGTGATCGTACTCATGACGCGATTTTCGAAAATTTTCTTAGATGTCCATCCTACCTAGGAGATAACGAAAATGAGGTCCGTTCAAAATTATATATATATATATATATATATATATATATATATATATATATATATATGTCTGTTAACGCTCTAGCGGTCGCAATTTTTGTTTGATCGTTACCAAACTCGACATTTAAACGTTATATGCAAAAAGACAGATCAAGTTCGTTAATGGCTGAAATTGGACCAGTGGGAGGGGGGATTTTCGAAAATACGAAATATCTCCGTTACCATACGTCGGATCAAAATATTGTATAGAACCAATCTTATTGTAAATTAAATTTATTCTCTGTCTTGAATATTAACCGAGATATGTGTATTTTATTAAATTTGGGCCGATAAAGGTCGACCCAGGAGTTTCCCGCCAAACGTTAGTTCGGCCCTTTGCCGTAACTGTCACGCTAGTGTTAAGTGTTTGATACCAGTATGGAGATTTCTCTATTGTATAACTTCACGTGGGAAATCTGCTTAGTTTACGCAGCCCCTGCGTGACGGAGTTTTTAATTTATGGAAGATGAGTACGTGGAAGTCACGTGAAAACTAGTCAAAATGAATTCATGGATGGCCCATGTACAAGGAAGCCATTTGCTAAACACACCATAAAGGGACCTGGGCCTAGAGGACAGTTAACATTGAAGGTGTGTCTGATCCATTCCTACTTCGGTATTGTGATGGGATTACACGCCGAAGACAAATGACCGCTACTTCTCTGTTCCAGCAGCCACTCAATTACTTCGGGATGCTAAAACGACACTTGGTCTTGAAGCTGGCATCCTGAAGTACTTCGATATAATACTTTAGCCACTAGGCGAACAGCCCCCACCCCCTCCCTTCTACCGGCCAACTCCAACTATTAATGGACAGTTCCGCCAACTCCACCACTCATAGATGTGTTGACAGTTCTCGAGTGCTTCTGGTTGTAGCTGTCTCGTTCCTTATCGTGTAATTTTGAGAGGAGGAAATCTTCCCCGCCAATAATGGTGTAATATTTCAAAATCAATTGTCGTGTTTATAAACCGAAGTAACGTATAATATTGAAAAGGAGACATGCATTTATAGCCCGATGATAAAATGAAAGGTATTTATTTCCATGAAATGTTTTAAAGCATAATAGGTCCAGTCAATAATTTTTTTTTCTATAAAAAATATATTAATACTTTGTCAATTAATTTATTTACATATTATTAAATAACACTCATACACATATAATCCAATCGTTATGTGTATATAAAAAAACGTTACTCTAAATAACAAAATAACCAACTTTTGTTATGTGGATATTTGAAGAAAAACTAATAGGAAACGAAATATCGCTATTTTTAATTTCAGCCCTCCCTTATAACCCCCACTCCTGTTCGTCTCAGAGAATATTAATATAGCCTAAAGTCTAAGTTGGGTTAATAGTAATATGCATACCATATTTCATAAAATCGGTGCAGCCATTTATGCGTGAAAAGATAACAAATAAACAAACAAACATACACGAAAGAAACAAAATGCACTTATGGAGTCTATGGCATGTGAACCAAAAAAGTATCGTGAAATTTTGAGAAAAAAATCAATGTACAGACAGAGGTTACAATTTATATATATATATATATATATATATATTTATATAGTATATATATATATATTTTGAATGTACCTCATTTTCGTCATCTCTTAGGTAGGATCGATGGACATTTTGGAAATGTTTCTAAAAATGCGTCATGAGTATGATAGCTGATTTATCTTAGGGAAAATTACCTCAAACGTTTGTCACGCAGGAGCTGCGTAATTAGTGTTATTTTTAGGTGCCTAGAATTTAGGGAATATATTCCAGATTCATATCATATTTGTGCCTAAGATACGAAATCATGATGAAAAAGGATGACTGTCTTAAGATTATGGTATCTGTAAATACAACTGACAGAAAGTTAAATATAGGGTGGAGCAGAGAAATAATGAAATACATAGTGAAAAAGATGCGTTTCCTCTGCTACACTCTCTGTAAAAGATTACCCAGTAATTATGCACCAATTACTAAAATAACCTATCAATTACTTTAATAAAAAACAAACCAAAATAACAATAAAACCAATATATGAACCAACAACACCGACAAAAATCACTTTGCAGTAGGAAATATTTTAAATGATAAGATAATAATATTTTCAATGATTAAATGAAATAAGAGCCAGAGCTCCGGGGACTAAAGTTATAATTGATTTAACAATATGTGTAAATATATACCAAAAACATTGTATTTACATTGATATTGCATTCCACAATTCGTCGAAGGTCTAAAGCATATGTGGGCAACAACCGTGAGACATTTTGAAAAACCCAATTAAACAAAAATATTACACTACTTACTCCAAATGAGGAAGATGAGGAGAGATTTGTGCGTTTGGCAGTACTTATAAATGAGAACAGTTCTTTTCAGTGATGAAAGTTAATAAATCAAAACATTATAAAAGGCTGAATGACGATATATTGGAAAACTCTTTACGTCTTTGCATCAGTTTAAGTAATCCGAACATCCATGGATTAGTACATTAGTAGTAGTATCGATAACGCGATGGATTAGTAGGATATTAACATATAACATTCGTTGTGTGTAATAAATTCCAGATCTTACGATTTAATTGTATTGTTGTACCTATTTTTTATCATTTATTTTGTTATTTTTATAAATTTTATTATAATTACATTACCACATAATTTCCTGTCTGACACGTGCCGTTAAAAATTATGAACAGTACTTTTAAAGGTCCGCGAACGTATTTGCACATAAAGTTTGGTCCGCAACATGTCAAAGGTTGCCCTACATGGTCCAAAGGATATTTTGTGTGATTTGGCCAAGTTCGCAAACTCAATAGCTACTTTTTTAGTAGATTTACGTTAAGGAGATCGTAATATCTCAAAGTTTGAGTGTTTATATAAAGATTGAGAGATAGACGGGAGTTATTACTTAATTTTAGCAGATTCCCCTCAAGGGTGATCAGCTATTGGGGTAGTTCTCATGACGCGATTTTCGAAACATTTCCTCAAACGTCCATAGATCCTACCTAGGAGATGACGAAAATGAGTTCCGTTCAAAATTATACATATACATGCATACTTGTCCGTTACCACTCTAGCGGTCGCAATTCTTATTTGATCGTACCTCAATAACAGATAGTCGTATGAAAAAAATGCATAGGATCATAGTAGAGGTAAATTTGATTTGCAACGAGAATGTTTATACATCATCCTTCGTTCCTACTCATAACAACGGATATAATATGAATTGTTTATTTGCCCCTCCCCCATATAAACCCCTAATCCTCCTGTACCATTTCCTAAGGAACAGGCATTTTATTTTTATGGTAAATGTTTAAATATGAGGTTTTGTTTCAATATCTAGAAATTTTGGCCGTTAGGGACTGAAGGGAAAACCAATTTATATATATATATATATATATATATATATATATATATATATATATATATATATATAGATAGATATAGATATCAAATTTTAAAGCTCCAACGGAACTTCTTTTTGTTACTGATTTATATTGATTCAGGAATACTTGAAGGAATATTTTTTTTTGTATATTTTTCCCTTGAGCGATCTCAATTGCTTTTTTGAAAAAGCTCTAAAAATGTAAACGCTCGTCTCGCAGGGGCTGCGTAAACTGAGCAGATTTCCGAAGTGAAGTTTTAGAATAGAGAAATTTCACGAGAACCGAACAGATACTGAAACGCCGAACTAGCTAGCCGGAAACTCTCGACTGCAACCAAAGTTAGCCGATCACATCATGTCCGTTACGCTCAATAAAATGTAAATATCTCGGTTAATATTCAATATAGAGATAACAATATTTATAGTAAATTTAATTTGCAATAAGATTGATTCTATACAATTTTTCGATCCGACGTATAGTAACAAAGATATTTCGAAATTTTTAAATCTCCCCCTCTAACCCCCCCCCCCCTCCCACCGGTCCGGTTTCAACCATTAATGAACTTAATCTCTCTTTTTACATAAAACGTTTAAATATCGAGTTTGGTAACGATCAAGCAAAAATCGCGACCGCTAGAGCGTTAACAGACTATTTTATATATATATATATATATTTAGATATGTGTGTGTGTGTGTGTAATTTTGAACGGACCTCATGTTCGTCATCTCCTGGATAGGAACGATGGACATTTGAAGAACATTTTTGAAAATCTCGTTATGAGTACTACCTTAATAGCTGATTTGCCTTAAGGGAAATCTGCTAAAAGGACTCATAAAGAAATGTTGGGTAGGTGTGAGGAGAAGGAGGGATGACTGGTGGACAGGCTGTAGCTAGAGGGATAGCCAGGGGGAGGTCGGTCGATATAGTCACCAGCCCCAGCCGTCACCTCAGCCCCATTCCCTCTCTCATTCTATTCCTTCACACCCTCCTTCCTCTCCCTCACTTTCTTATATTTCTCTCCTTCAAACCTCCACCTCTCCCTCGCTACCTCTGTCATAATCCCTCTTTCTCCATTCCCTCTATTTCTTCCTTTCTCTTATTTCTTTCCCTCACTTTCAGTCTTGTCTTTCTTTCCTCTGCCTCAACTATCTAATATTATCCCTATCACTCTCTCTCACTTCATCCTGCCCTATTCTTCCTGACACTTTTTGCCCTCCATCACTTTCCTTCTCCACGACCGCTCTCCCTCATGTCCGACATTATTTCTCACAGATTGAAAGGAGAATAGAAGGATATTATATAAGGAAAGGGAGAAGAGTCAGCCCCCTTTCCCATTATAAGATCCCGAAAGAGCGTGGGTTCAAATGCCATCTCTGAATAATTGTAGCATAAAACTATTACTTTATTTAACATAACCAAAAAAGAAGCTAATACTCAAATATAACCTCATTTGAACATATGTGAGTTTATCACTTTAAACAACGCAATTGAGCTCCGTCGAATGGATGTGGGTATGAGGGCTTTTGTTCGCAAATGGTTGCATCTCCCACCGGATTCCTGCAACGAGTTTATTCATGCTGATCGGAGGAGTCGTGGGGTTGGTATTCATTGGATCACCTCAAAAATACCCTTTCTTAGGGCTAAACGGTTACGGTTTGATGGACGCATATTAGGAAAGTGGGGAGCGACGCGGGAGGTAAGGCACAAGGGCTTGGTGGAGGGTTGGTGCCACCTGAGAATGTCCTGGATGTGAATGTGACATGAATGAGCTGTATGCAAGGGTTGACTGTAAGGATTTGAGTGAATGAAGAAAGGTGACTGCCTCTACTGCATGGATGGGTTGAAGAGTCGCGGAATTGTCGGGAAAGCAATTCGTTGCTTTCTCGAGGATTGTGGGAGGGGCAATGCCTACCAGGATGAGGACTTGCCATGGAGCGGAGGAGGAATGCCACTTGCCGAGCTGGTTGTGACTCCCTGGAGACGATGGCCCACATCATGAGCATCTGCCCGTATAATCGCAGGCTAAGAATACACCGTCACATCACACAAAATAGTACGATTTGTAAGGCGGGGTTTCATTATGCGAGGGTGGCGCACGTGGCATGAAAAGGTTTTTATGACCACACAGGGTAAATTTAGGCCGGACTTAGTCGTGGAGTACAAAGACAAGGCCGCTTTATTGATGTACACGTGGTCACCGTGGCAGGACCCTTGGAAGACAGCTTCTGTAGGATGAAAATAAATATGATCAACTGGAGTTGAAGATGGCTGTTGCCAAGCTCGCTGATGTGGAGCCAGGCTTGGTGAGGTTTCTGCCGGTAACCCTGTCTTACAAAGGCGTTTGGTGCAAGAAGAGTGCAGATGGGCTGCGAGAGCTGGGAGTGAGTCAGGCGTGTGGACCAAATTTAGTACCTTTCCCCGAGGCTTCAGGTCAGCTGACAGACCAAGAGAAGGCGTAGGATAGGCTCGGCAAGTCTGATGGAAGAGTCCCGAATCTATGGTGTGCTCATTTCTGGACGAAGGCTTTGGAACGACGCTTCGGCCTTGAAGTTATTTATGGTTGTTTTTTTTATTTAAGTAGTAGTTTGAGTCTTACTTAGTCTCCTCCCCTCTCCAATTCCCACACAATGATCCCTCCCACTCCTATACGTCCTTTCACTTCTTTCTCTCTCCTTCCCACTCTCCACGCAATGCGTAATTTTATCTCTCATTTTCCCTCCCGCTCCTATACTTTCTTACACATCTTTTTCTCCCTTATTTTGAGTCTGACTTTCTCTCCCCTTCCCACCCTCCTCCAACAATGCTTAATTTTATTCCTCCCGCCACAAAACTTCCTTGCAATTCTTTCTCTCCCTCGCGTTGGTCTTGTCTTTCTCACCCCCCCCCCGCACTATGTATAATATTAACCCTCCAACCCAGTCTAACCTCATCCCATAATTGCATGGCGGAAGTTGTTTTGTGGCTTGTGAAATCATTATGTCATTTCTTCGTCCTGTAGAGACATTCGATGGAGTCAAAAAGCGAAATATATTCTCAAAATTTAAATTGTAATCAAGTTTCACTATGACTCCACATAGTATTCAGAGCGACAACGAACACTGGTCTTGGGGTGGTTTTGGAAGGTGGGGGACTGGAACTAGTAGAAGAGCCACTGCCGCGGAATATGGGCATCATGGGGACAGATCACTGCTCCGGATAATTGGCGCTCCCTTGTAAGTGGTCTGGGAAGTTAAAATTTTACACTGATCCTTAAGAGAAGCGGTGCCTGGCCAATATTTGGTGGAGAGGGATAGGTGAGCAGTCGATTGGAAAACCACCGGGCCGCAGGTTCCTATTAACTCACCTCATCCCCCATCTTCTATATACCCGCTCTTCCTATAATTGACTATCGTGTCTCCAATCCCACCCCCTCCCCTACCTTCCCACTGTCCTCACACGTTTGCTAAGTGGTGATGAAGCTAAAAGCCACTTTTTGCCTAAGGGCTAATGGTACTTTCCCATTGTCAACTACTAATAATAGTCTGCTTAAGCACGGTTTGTCACACCAGCAGTATTAGTCGTCTGTCGACAATATTTCGCCACGAGATCACTTCAGTCTGAAGTAAATGTCAGTTAAATATCGTCTTCTGATGACTAAATCCACTGATGAGACAAGCTGAGGACAATCTAACGACTTCCCAGTTTATTTTCAAACACCACTTTACTAAAAGGCCATCAAACGGGGCTTGAGATTTCTCACATTTTGAAAAAAATAACAAGCAATTGAAATGAGTAAATTCAATTCGACAAATCACGTAATTACGTATCGGTGCTTCAATCCTTACGGGAATTAGTCATCTGGAACCATATTATAACCATTGTAAGAATAGTCCATTTTAATGTTAACCAACGGTGTACCATAAAACAATTTCCTGTGCAGTTTCATAATAGCACAGATGATATCAGGCTATCCATCTCCATCATTGGATTTATACATGGATTGGCATTGCTTCTGAGGCTTTATCTTTCTCGTTACACCAAATAGCTCTAGGCTCTTCTCTCTCAGATTGGAATGACTCTCCCGTTTTCCTTGTCGGGAGTTCGCTTTTCCCTTTGCTCTCATCAAACTGCTGGTCTGATGACCGGCTTTCATATTCCCATTTCCTCCTTTCTGGAACTACTCTTAAAGCGACGGACTTTCTGCATGCATAAAAAGCGTTTGTTCTCTATGAACATTGTGAGGACGATAGTTAACTTATTTTCTACTCGACAACTACTTGAGAGGTCATATGTATATGATGTTCATTTGCAGATCTATAGCATTTTAAAAATGCAAAAGATGCTGGTGGCATTAATCGAGAATGACCAAGCATGCGTATCAAATTGTCGCGGATGACTGGAAGAGACTTTCTACAAGGTCTGGGAAACAGGTCTCAATAACCGGAAGTCTTCCCACCAATTTCTTTATTAAAGCACAAGACCTTTCGGCAGTAATGTGTCATCATCAGGTGCTATGCTGTATAATAGATGCTAGCGCTACGGCTTTGAGAACATTACTCCACTACGGAGTAAACCAAGAAATTGGTGGGAAGACTTCTAGTTATTAAGAACCGTTTCCCAGATCTGCACTCCCACATCCTGTAACAAACGAATTAATACTTCTACAAGGTCGTAACCAGATTTGGCGTCATTGATTTAACGTTACCGTTGGCGTGTAACAAATATACCCGTAAAATGAAGGCTCAACCTTGAATTGCAATATAATAATATGGAGATGGAGTTTTATGCTGACTGAGTACTCATCACTGGAATAAATATCGCGAACATAGGGGTTTTGTGTAGAATAGAGCCTCGCAAGTTCTGTGGATTTAAATAATAAGCTTGATAAAACCATTAAATATAAATTTTGAAGATAAGAACCTCAAGACAGGCCGAGGAAACTAGAGATTCTGTTAAATTGGGGGTGTTTCCGTATCACAGATTTAGAATGCTCAATACAAAGGAGGGATAACTTTAGAGAACAATAGTGTAAAAAACATGTGAAAAGGGACCAGACGAGTATATGCCTGCAAAACGCTCTAGGTTTCCAGGTTGTCTCCAGGAAAGAGAACATCTAATATACATGAAAGTCATCAGAACAACAAGTAAATATAAATATATTTTATGTGGGAAGGACTTCCAGGAAATTAAAGAAAAGGTCGCCAGGATCATCTGTCTAGAATGGACTCATCGTTCCTCCAGCATTTGAGAAGCACGAACATGCCGCACACGAGATAGCTCTATTGGTTAGTGAACATGACTATAAAATAATTCAGTAACTGGAACCCCTTTACATTGAACTGGAGTGAAGGAGGGGTATCTGCCTGAACGTACAATTGGAAATGCAGAGTTCTGTCCTGCTGAGTAGACCTCGCTGTTTCTCTGCTAGTCGCCAGTAGTGGCCCCAAAGCCCTAGCATTATATTATACAGCAAAGGTAGGATAATTGTTAATTTATAGATTTTTTTATAAAAGATATATGTCTTTAATGCTCAAAATGTTTATTCATTTTTTAATTGATGTCAACTATATTTTTAGTTAATTACACTATAATATATTCCTTTTATGTTTAAGATAGGACTGTTTTGTAAGACTGATGTTAGTTGTAATTCTATTTTTGTTAAAACATTTCAAAATGTAAGTATTGGATAAATCACTTGGCGTGTTTTTTTTTGTTTGTTTGTTAGTACCTGATGATGGCACGTTAGTGCCGAAAGGCTTCGTGCTTTAAAAATAAATAAATTGGTGGGAAGACTTCCTGTTATTAAGACTTGTTTCCCAAATAAATATATCCTTGAAAACTGAACTCTCGCCGTGTAAACTATGAGAATCCTATTGGTCAGAGTGGAAGAGCCTTGAAAAAAATAACTGGAGCCGAGAGACCAATATAGTTGGAGGATAATGAGAACCGACGGCTTAATGGATATGAACGGTGACCCCCATTCTATATGTCCATTAGAAAAGACGGATTCCACTGGAAGGAACACATGAAGAATATGAAATCTGATATGTTTATTATTTTTACTTTATTAAGTATATTACAGTCCACATTTAAATGCATTTGGTAATGTGATATGTACAATATAATCGTCCTCCATCACTCTCGGCAGAAGAATGAGAGGAGCTATAGGTAGCTAGGAGAGTTGTTAGAGATGAAGGGATGTCAAATGTGTATATGAGATACAGTAGTGGTCCTAGGCCACTGCCCTGGGGAACTCCTGCATCCACAGGATAGTAGTCTGAGTATTCATTTCCTTGACGGACACAAAAAAATCTGTTGGAAAGGTAGGATCTATGCATAAGGTAGAATGTGCTGGGAAGGAGTTGCTTGAGCTTATAGAGTAAGCCGTCATGCCAAATGAAATCTGATAAGCTAAGAAGAAAGATGTTATATCATACACCGGTTGGTGGAGGAAGAAGGGGCAATCTCGGGTAGAGATGGCTGGATGCATTGAGGGAGGACTTGTGGAAGTTTGAGGTCTACAATTAGGTGTGGCAGAGACCACACAGAATGTTCTCTGAAGGAGGACCGGCTAGCCTAATTGAAATTTAAATTATACATTCCTATCGATAACGATTGGAATCAACCGACGAACGATCCAACCTATAGAATGTAGGGACGAATAGAAAGTTTCATATAATACGTTACTTTGTTGTTTTAGTTATACTCTAGAAAATGAGCCTTAAGTTGGCCTGAATTCATGTTTAATATATTTTGATTCTAACAAAAATAATTGTTTTAAATAAAGACTCATATATAAAGAGAATGACACTGTTTCTAGTTCCAATATAAAATATTAATGTACTTCTTCATTGACACAATTTGGAGCAACCAAAAGTAAACACTAAATCCTATAAGAAAGGTTTTCGAAATAATAAGGCGAACATTTCCTTCTAATTTCTTATTTTTATATTAAGTTAATTAAGCTAAACCAGATCTTCATTACAGGGCAATTTCTTTTATTACATTTTAATATTTTGGTTTTTTGTTTTAAAAACTTACTTACTTAAAAGTCCGTCACGCAGGGGTTTACAATAGAGAAATCTGCATACTGGTAACATTTAACACTACTGTTAGTAAATAAAAACCGTAACGAGAAATCTTTCAGTTAATTTTAATAAGCTCCCAACCGAAACGGTTTCGGAATTGTAAACAATCTATATGTAATATATATATATATATATATATATATATATATATATATATATATATATATATGAATATAAAATATTAATTTTATTGCAAACTATTTACTATATCTAGTACTTCAATTTATAATAAATCAGAATAATTTGTATTTTAATAACACAAATGTTAGTAGTCCAAGAACTAAAGAAAGGAGGTGGGGAATCAACAGAACGTATTTGCATATATCTCACAAAGTAAAAGGTTACAGGAGCCTCTAAGCCAATTTCTTGAGAGCCAAGCACTTACCGAAACAGCCAAACTAGCATTCGGCTGTTTTGTGGAAGAATACCGACAATAGCCGATCTCATCTCGTCCGTTACCGACACAAACTTAACAAAAATGCAAATATCTCGGTTAATATTCAAGATAGGGAGTAAACGTATAGAACAATATTTATATTAAATTTAATTTACTATAAGATTGGTTCTACACTGGTTTTCGATCAGACGTATAGTAACGGAGATATTTCGAATTTTCGAAAATCCTCCTGTCTGAAAGCATCCTCCCACTGGGCCCATTTCAGCCATCGTTAACGAACTTGATCTTTTTTTCTACATAAAACGATTAAATATGGAGTTTGGTAACAATAAATAAAAATTGCGACCGCAAGAGCGTTAACAGACAAATATATATATAATTTTGAACAGACCTCATTTTCGTCATCTCCTGGGTTGGATCGATGGTTATTTAAAGATATTTTTCGAAAATCGCGTCATGAGTACGACCTAGATAGTTGATTTCCTTTCAGGGGAAACTGCTAATAAGATAATTTAAACTGACAAAAAATAATACGGTTGCTCAATGATTGAAGTTCAGAACATTGGCAAGGATTGCTCTAGGGAAGTTACCCCTAGCCATTTTTGAAACTGAACTCATATCACCAGAATTAAGTCGATTTACAATCTCCTGATACGCCGGATTAAGAACACCACACTCTCTGGTGGAGTTCAAGTATTATTCATATCCTAAAGAATTTCTTTTCATTTAAAAATAGTTCTTAAATATACAAAATATGAAGTAAGTCAAACGTTATAGAGACTCGTGTTCAATTTTCTTCATGCCTGAAGCCTTTACTGCTAGCCCACTTTTAATTAAATTCCAGGATACTCCTCTGCTGCCTACTGAGGGGAGGGTACAAAGATTAAAGTTTGTTGGTAAATTACCAACATGGTTTTCTTGGGGTCAAATTCGTTCTAGAATATCTTGGAAACACCATGTATGGTGAATATTTAACGTAATTAGCTTAGACTCCCACTGATTCTGCTGTAGCAAAAGTGACATTCAGAAAAACGAAGAATCAGCACGCTAAGAAATATATTTTGTCATATGTTATTAAAGTATTTTAAAATCAAATTAAAACTTTCGAAATCCATTACTGTTTATTATTGTTCCGCTGAACATAATCAATCATTTTTTTTTCTAAACTCAATCAAAACTTCTTCTAAAGGAATATTTTTCATTTACTTCAAACAAAAGTTTAGTTACAAAAACTGTAAAGACTTTACAGTTAAAAAGGGGAGCTTTTATCATTTTATTAGCAGATTTCCCGTAAGGGAAATCACCTATTGAGGTCATACTCATGACGCAATTTTCAAATTTTTCTTCAAATGTCCATCGATTCTACCTAGGAAAATGAACGAAAATGAGGTCCGTTCAAAACTGTATATATATATATATATATATGTCTGTTACCGCTCTAGCGGTCGCAATTACTGCTTTATCGTTACCAAAGTCGATACTTAGTGGTTTTATGTAAAAAGAAAGATCAAGGTCGTTAATTGCTGAATTCGGACCAGGGAAGGTAGGGGGGTATAGAGGGAAGGGATTTTGAAAATTCAAATAATTGTATAGAAATAGTCTTACTGCAAATTACATTTACTATAAATATTGTTATTTGCATATTGCCCATACAATAAGCATTAACCGAGATATTTGGATTTTATAGTTTTGCGTTTTCAGTAAACCCCCACTCCTACTTGTGTCATATTAATAATAAGCTGTTATATCATGAACCACTTCATTACAAGGTTAAACACCAAATATTGTTTTCAACAAAGCTCTATTATACGAGATACAAAAAAATAAGTTCTGTTGACACCTCCCCCCCCTCCTTTTGTTTTTGGATTACTAAAATCTTAGTGGTTGAGATAGAGATTATTCTGATTCATTTCAAATTACTCCACTTGCTATAGTAAGTAGTTTTCAATGAAATTAATATATTATATTCAGATATATTTCATTAATTGTTCATATTTCCGGTCTAGAATAATTTTATCTATTCAGCGTTGCGAAGTAGTGCTGTCTTGTTTGTTTAGAGTTCAGACGCTTTCCGTTGCAGATATGATTAACTTGTAAACGATTTCTTATTACCGTCTGAATTTATTCCCTTAACATTCACGGTGGCGTTGCCAGTATGTAGATTTATCGGTTGTAAACCTTCCCGTGTATATTGTCTTACTGGTTGTCATAAAAAAAAAAACATTTGTCTCCCAGGAGCTGATATTTTTATATCACTGGACAAACTATGCATAAGCTTAAAGAAGAATTGGATAGTGGTCTGTCGAACTTGCTAAATTACAAATAAATCAGTAAATTTTAAACTAAGGGAGAGTCGTACAGATCAACAAATACCACACACATTAAATTCAAAAGGAATGGTTATTAAATATCTTTTGATCTGAGTAATAAAGACGAGAATTGTGCGCAAAGCTTTCAGTGATAATTTAATATTTTATATTGTATAAAAAATGTCTGTTGAAGAGTACGCTTTCTTTGGGCTTTAATAATATGAAACAGGATATATTGGATTCGCGTTGATCCAAGTTGAACGGGAGCGAGGGTTTATTGAAAGATGACACACACACACACACATATACACACACACTTGAAAAATAAATAATTTTAATTAGTATTGGATTTATAGAACGACAATTTTATAATAATAAATTACAAACGCTTAGAGCTGTAGGGTAACTGACAAGTGAATATTTATGATTATTTTCAAGCTCTTCACATTGGAATGTAATTTAATAACGTTCATTTTACACTCCGGTGGCTAATTAAGACGAAATAACAACAGGCTAACGCTCTTTTCTACATATGGTGGTGGTAAGAATTTCATTTAATGAGTTCGTCACAAAATAAAATCCCATTTCTTGTCTGAGAATCCAACGAAGATATTAGGTTCAGGCCATGTGCTGTAACTCCAGCAAGTGAGAAAGCTGCTTAGTATAAGGATCACCTGAGTGGCGGAATCTCATTAAAGTATTTTCAAAACAAACAACAACAGTATTACAATGAATGCACATTAATCTGAATTGCAGTCATTTTTCCAAATGTTGCTTAATGTTATTTAACGAGTAGTTGTTTTGGCTATAAACGGAAATCAGTTATTGAGGATGTACACATGACGGTTAATTAACGGTGGTTAATTTGGTTATTAACGGAAATCGGTTATTGAGGATGTACACATGACGGTTAATTAAAGGTCGTTAATTAGGCTATTAACGGAAATCAGTTATTGAGGATGTACACATGTCGGTTAATTAACGGCAGTTAATTTGGCTATTAACGGAAATCAGTTATTGACGATGTACACATGACGTTTAATTAATGATATTTAATGTGGCTATTAACGGAAATCAGTTATTGAAGATGTACACATGAGGCGATTTTCGAAAAATTCCCTCAAATGTCCATCGATCCTACCCAGTAGACGACGAAAATGAAGTTCATTCAAAATTATATATATATATATATATATATATATATATATATATATATATATATTTGTCTGTTAACGCTTGGTAGTCACAATTTTTGTTTGATCGTTACCAAACTCGATATTTAATCGTTTTAATCTAAAATAAAGATTGTTAATGGCATAAATTGGAGCAGAGGGATGAGGGTTTAGGGGGGAATTTTGAAAATTTGAAATATCTCCGTTACTATACGTCGGATCGAATGATTGTATAGTACCAGTGTTATTGAAAATTTAATTTTCTATAAATGTTGTTATGTAAGTGTTTTATCTATATTCAATATTAACCGAGATATTGTCATTTTTTTAGAATTCTCTAATACTGTAGAAAATCCAAGCAGCATGCTATTAACCTTTAGTAAACCCCCACTTTCAGTCATCGCAAGTTATGAATAACCCTATATATCATGAACCGTCTTATTTCAAGCAGAAATTCCAAATATTTTGTTCAAAAAATCTTTTCTAGATGAGATACACGCAAATGCGTTCTGATGACACCCCCTCCCCCCTCTTTTGTTCTTGGATTACTAAAATTAAAGTGATAGAGATTAATCTGATTCATTATAAATTACAGTACTAGATATAATAAATAGTTATAAAATAATATTAATGTATTATAATAAGATGTATTTCTGTAATTGTTTTTCTCCCCGAACAAGAATATTCTATCTATCTATTCCTGTATGAGAGGCAGGTTGACCCGTTTTTTACAATTCAGACTCTTCCTGTTGTGGGGGTAATTTAAATTGACTGAATAATTTCTCATAAACATTTGTATTTATTCACGTAATATCCACGGTCGTGTAATGCGTTATCTCATAAATAAATTAGTATCTAGATTTATTTATTGTATACCTGCACATGAGAAATATGCTTAGTTTAGGCAGCTCTTGAGCAACGGACTTTATTTTGGTTTGACCTGGATACCTAACGGAAATATCGGCCCCCCATTTCGGCAGCTTACTGTACCTTTTCGAAGGGAGAGTGCGTATAGATAAATCAGTCACCAAATAAATTCCCAACCCCAGGCCTGTATGGAGTAGATACCCTAAAATCAAAGTTAACCAAGAGTATTAAGATTAATACTTCAAAGTGCAAGGCTAACCTGAGCATTAATTTAACAATGCCAGTTACCGAACATTTACAGTTGTTTGTTCCACGTTTTGAAAATGAACTGCTCGATTTTATGGAGGTACCTTGTAGATTTCTACAATATATTAACTGCGTTTAATCTCGCTAATTAAAGTATTTTCAAAACAAATAAGAACAGTATTACAATGAATGCACATTACTTTGAATTGCAGTCAATTTGCCAAATGTTGCTTAAAGTTACTTATCGAGTAGTTGTTATGGCTATTAGTAGTTGGAGGTGCCTTGTAGATTTCTACAATATATTAACTGCGTTTAATCTCGTTGCAAAAAGAAAACTTTGATTATCGCTCATACAATTCGCCACTTCTTAGTTTAGATTACAGCGTTCTGCATCTACTTCTTGTTGGACGTACTTAGAACTTACTGGCGCTCACTGAAATATCAGCAGAAGTCACTTATGCAAACTCACTCATAATTACAACTAAACCTATTTCATTCAGCAGTCTCTAGGACTATTTCAAACATAAACTGTACAGGGCTTCATATATTTTCTATTTATGTTCTGAATCACAGTATTAAATGTAAATGTCCGTCTCGCAAGGTACCTACTACGTAAATTAAGCAATATTCTAGTGCTGGCATGACACACTAGTGAGCTCATGAGTGAGTTTATATATATATATATATATATATATATATATATATATATATATATATATAAGTTTGTTAGCGCTCTAGCGGTCGCAATTATTGTTTAATCGTTACCAAAATCGATATTTAGTCGTTATCTGAACAGGGGGACGGGATTTAGAGGGGAGGATTTCTGAAAATTCAAAATATCTCCGTTACTATACGTCGGATCAAAAAATTGTACAGAACCAATCTTATGGAAAGTTAAATGTACTATAATTATTGTTATATACGTATATTTTCTATCTTGAATATTCGGTATATTAGCGAGATATTTGCGTTTTTCAGTTTTCAGCCTTCAGCAAACCCCCACTTCTACTCATGTTACATAAACAAAACTCTATTATATAATAAACTATATTATTCGAAGCTGAAGTAACAAATATTGTATTCAAGAGACATATATTATACGAGATACATGCTAATATGTCCTGGTGACCCCCCCCCCCCCATCTTAAGGCCTTGGGCAACTAAAATTTGATTGATTGGAATAACAATTATTCTCTTATTATTAATTACAGTACTAGAAGTAGTAAATAGTTTTCAATAAAATTAATATGTTATATTCTGATATATTTCAGTAATTGTTTTTCTTTCCGGTGTGAGGCTGGCAGATGTGTTTGTTTACATTTCAAACGCTTCCCGTCGGCAGGTTATCGAAATTGACTGAACCATTTCTTATTTACGTTTGTACTTATTCACTTAATATTCACGTTGGTGTTGTGTTACCAGTATGTTCAATTATCAATTACTAAACTTCACGGGGGAAATCTGCTTAGTTTACGCAGCCCCTGCGTGACGGACTTTTTTAAATCCCACTCACAATTATTAGAGATATTGTGAATTTTCAAATTCGCAAACCCGAACCCCTAAACCCAACAATTCCTGTTCCGGTTTCACCCACTACGAATATGATCTGTAGTATTGAATGGAACTTTTAAATAGCTAGTATAATATGGATCATATAAACAAGTCGGGAAATAAAATCTTAATTAAAGACGTCATCACACGACGTATTTGAATGTATCTCATCTTGAGAGGATCAATTGAATACTATATTTAGTATTTAATGGGGAGAGAAAACTGTCAGAATCTAAATTATTTATTAACGTCCACTATTTGAAACTAAGGCGTATTGGGGCTGGTTTTACAGGTTACCACCCTTTTCTAATCAGGGTGGGACTAAGGATTTTATTTAATGAGTTTCGTCACTAAATAAATTCCTATTGCCGTGGCGAGAATTGAACCCGCCACTCTAGATTTACCATGTGAGATTAAAATCAACGCTTTAACTCACATGGCTAACCTGAGCCCCTGTTAGAATATAAGTGGAAATTAATATCTATATTTCAATAAAATATAACCAGAAGTTAAAGAAAAAAGCATTTCATTCAAGGGTTTGAATACTTAATGGTAGAGAAATATTAGTGAGCGGGACCAATTCTTTTTTGTCCATCCCATTTTTTCAAATTATTAATTAATAAAACGTTTGCTTTAAAAAGAAATGCTATTTTTTTCCGTTCCTTGAACGACTCAGATACTGAAAGTCAAATAAATTTTAATGAGCAAAACTCCAGACAGAATCAGAAGTTCGTGGAATATAAAAATAAAATAAAGCATTTTATTTCTGGAGAAGTCCCTTAGAACTTAGCTTATCCTTTTGAGCCGCTCATTTTGGTCTACAGCTCCGTTTCGCATATATGTTAAACCTTCAAAGCACTTTTATAAACTGAGGCTATATAATATTTCAATCTGTGCCAACAACCTGCCCCAGGTAAACCGTGCAACATTTTATTGAGTAGACTATCTCAATTTATTATTTAGTATTTAGTTGTTTTATGTAAAAAGAAAGATCAAGTTTGTTAAAGGCTGAAATCAGACCAGTGGGAGGGGGTCTAGAGGGGTGGATTTTCGACAATTCGAAATATCTCCGTCACTATACGCCGGATCGAAAAATTGTACAGAATCAATCTTATTGTAAATTAAATTTACTATAAATATTGTTATATACATTTATTCTCTATCTTGAATATTAACCGAGATATTTGCATTTTTATTAAATCTGGGCAGCTAAAGCGTTCAGGGTGACATTCCCGCCAAAAGCTAGTTCGGCCGTTTCCTTAACTGCTCGCTCGACTCTCGTGAAATAACTCTATTGTAAAACTTCAAGTGGGAAATCTGCTTAGTTTACGCAGCCCCTGCGTGACGGACTTTTTATTATAACATGTAGTTATTAAATCTATTAGGTTGCAAGAAAATAAAGCTTGCTCAAGATTTCCCTTGAGGGATATCTGCTATTGAGGTCGTATTCACGACGCGATTTTCGTAAAATTTCTTCATGTCCATCAATCTTACCCAAAAGATGACAGAAAAGAGGTTCGTTCAAAATTATATATATTTGACTGTTAACGGTCTAGCAGTCGTAATTTTTGTTTGATCACACGTCGGATCAAAAACTTGTATAGAACCAATCTTATTGCAAATTAAATTTACTATTAATATTGTTATATATATTTATTCTGTATCTTGAATATTAACATAAACTATTTGCATTTTATTAAGTGTGTGCGGATATCGGACGAGATGAGATCTGCTATTGTCGTTTCTATTCGTGAGTTACCTCCGAAAGCTAGTTCGGCCGTTTCCGTGACTGTTCGGCTCTCGTGAAATTGGTTTAGATACTCGTGTAGGCTTCTATTTTGTGAAATATATGCAAATACGTTCTTTTTATTACCCCCCCCCCCCCTTTAGTTCTTGAACTTCTAAAATGTGAGTGATTGCGATAAAAATTATTCAGATGCATTATAAATTACAGTACTAGTTATAGCAAATAGTTTGGAATAAAGATAATATGTTATATTCAGAAATATGTCGGTAATTGCATTTCTTTCAGGTGTAGAATATGTCTCTCTATCTATTCAATTTCATGTTCTATAAATGTTGTTTCATACATATTTTATCAATAATATTCAATATAGATAAAATATTTATAAATGTATATTGAATATTAAACGAGATATTTCCATATTTTAGTTTTCGGCCATTAGTAAACCCCCACTCCTACTCATGTCATATTAATTATAATCTATCATGAACCACTCCATTCCGCGGTTAAATACCAATAATGGTTTTCAATGAACTATTACTTTGTGAGACATGCAAATACGTCATGTGATGACGCCATCAATTAGGATTTTTCGTCCTTTACTCGAATATGTTGAATTGATCTATACCATACCTGTTTCAGTCAACATAACAGGTCATATTTGTTTTTGCTTGAAACCGGACCTGAAATAGTGGGGGTTTATAGTGGGGGGGGGGCTAGGTTTCGAACATTAAAAATATTTCTGAAATAATGAGTCGGATCTAAATATGTTAACCGATTTTGTTAAACTACAATTGCTGTTCTCTGCATTTTTGTCGTAACTGAAGTATTCAAGGAGCTCTTGAAATCAGCTATTGAGGTCGTACTCATGACGCGATTTTGGAAAAATGTCTTCAATTGTCCATCGATCCTACCCAAAAGATGACGAAAATGAAGTCTGTTCAAAATTATATATATATATATATATATATATATATATATATATATATATATAATTTATCTGTTAGCGCTCTGGCGGTAACATTTTTTTTTATCGTTGCCAAACTTGATATTTAATCGTGGTGGATCGTAAAAAAAAGGATCAAGTACGTTAATGGCTGAAATAAACCACCCCTCGTTTAAAGAAGGAATTTATTAAAATTCGAAATATCTCCGTTATTATGCGTCGGATCGAAAACTTGTATAGAATTAATCTTATTGCAAATTAAATTTGCTATAAATATTGTTCTATGCATTTATTCTGTATCTTGAATATTAACCGAGATATTTGCATTTGTATTGTGTGTGTGGGCGGCAGAAGTCGACTATATACGGGATTTTCCGCCGAAAGCTAGTTCGGCCGTTTCCATAACCGTTCGTCTCTCGTGAATTGGTTTAGAGATTCTTTAGTACTACTGTTCTTAGTAATCAGATTTCTCTCTTGTAAAACTTCACGTGGGAAATGTGCTCAGTTTACGCAGCCCCTGCGTGACGGCCTTTTTTTGTTTTCAACCGTCATTACCCCACCCCCCTCCTCCTCACCCCCTACTACCCCGTCCTTTCTACTCAATGGTTTTGTACTGACAAATAGAGAATATGTGGTGAGATTAGATCACAAGTGTGCTTACCAGAAGAAATCAGCTTAGTTTACGCAACACCTGAGTGGGGGATGTTTTTGATTTTTTTCGATGCAGACATCCCTGCACTAGTTTTGTCTAGAGCAAGTATGGGCAACCTTTGTCATGTTGCGGGCCGAACTTTAGTTTGCAAATACGTTCGCCGGCCTCTTTTAAAAGTAGTGCATTTTAAAGTAGTGTTCATAATTTTTAATGATAGACATCGGATATGAAATTATAACGACAAAGTAATTATAATAAAATTTGTTAAAATAACAAAATGAAATTAAAAAAATAGGTAAAACATTATAATTAAATCGTAAAAATTGGAATTATTACAAACAACGAAAGTTAAATAGTGACACGGACATCAATGAGCTTGAATTTGGGAAATAATCCATGGATGTTTGGATTAAATCCACTGATACAAAGGTGAAAAGAATTTTTCAAATTATCCTCAGTTAGCCTTGTACGATGTTTTGATTTATTAACTTTCATCATTGAAAAGAACTGTTCGCATTTATAAGTACTGTCTCTCCTCATCTTCCTCATTTGGATTAAATAGTGTTATATTTTTTTATAATTGGGTTTTTCAATATGTCTCGCGTGCCGGATCAAACCTTACCGCGGGCCGATATTTACTCACATAAGGTCTAGAGCATCCTATGGTACTTTAACCTAAGTAATATTTGTTTTTAATTACACAATGTTCGTTAATAGCAAAAACCGCAATCACTGTAGCATTCAACAAACGAAAAACTTAATGGTAAGTAAGTATTGTAAATATGACTTATTAATGTTAATAATTAATTATATTACCATGATACCTCTCAAAGAAAGTCAAAACTTGGGTATTCTTCAGTCCAAATAAGGTATGAAGCTCTAATATCTAATATAGTCCAAAGCTGGTGCCAGTCTTATAAAAGATGAATAAATACGAACACAGGTGTGAAATATTCAATTCTGAGCCAATAACTTCTAGTGAGAAAACGAGAGTATTCCAAGGGAATTTTAATCTAAACCCTCTGATTAACAATTTCTGAAAACTTCAATTCTCCTGTGGTGAAATGTAATAAGTTCTGTATTTCCAGGAAAATGGAAAAAATATTCCAGAAATTCAGAAATTTCGAGGGAGTACGGAATCCCTAGCTGGAGTTTATTCCGGTTCTTCTTATTTTCTGCATTTTATTCTTGGAGTATTTGAACCGGATATACACGTCAAGAGTAGGAGTTTTATCATCAACATTCAGGAATTTTCCTAGGATCATTTAAATTTCCTGATTGGATATTAGTGTATGTCACTGTCAGGGCATCACTTTTATTTTTGATTTTATGAGTTGCTACGGGTGCTATGAATTATTAAACATAAAAGAAACTTGCCAAAAACAACAAAATAAATTTGGAAAAAATACAAACTTTTTAAGGTCGAATACGCTTATTAAAAACTATTCTGAGACTTTTAAATAATTCCATCATTAAACATTTCCCTCATTATAAACAAAATTCCATTTCTCTAGAAACTTTTTTGACCTCTATCTGTAGATATAAAAGTTAAATAATTCTTCTGAATAAAAAGGTACTTGGAATAATTAAACCAACAGTGGAGAATTTCTTATTTATCGTAGAAGAGATGCTTTTCCCCTAATTATTTTCTGACAGAAATTAAAAAAGTTATTTAAATGGTCTTTTTTATTTGAGTTTGAATTTATCATCATGTTTTTTTTTTATACCTTTCAGTTCTAGCAAGAGAACGATAATCAATCCTATGTCGCTGCCTGTCTCCATGTGAATAGGGGCCAATCATAATTAACATGTATTCTTTTAGCAGATTTCCCTTTGGAGAAATGAGCTATTGATGCCGTATTCATGATTCGATTTTCTAAAAATTTCAAGAAATGTCCATCGATCCTACCTAGGAGAAGACGGGAATGAGGCCGTACGTTCAAAATATTATATATATATATATATATATATATATATATATATATATATATATATATATTTAGCGGTGCCAAATTTTGTTTGATCGTTACCAAACTCGACATTTGAACGTTTTATACGCCCTAGAAACAAAAAAAAAAAACAACAGTCACTCCCAGCGAGATTCGATCTCGAGATCTTGCGGTTACACAAGGAAATGCTACGAACTGAGGCATCAGACCTTGAGATATGCTACTTCACACGACTCTTAAGACTTTCGGGCAAATCTTTAACATTAGACGAACGGGTGAAAAGTGCGTTCTGTCACTTTAACAGATAAACTTTTAGTTGAAATCGGGAAGGCCGTGCACCCCCCTTGTTAGACCTGCTTGTATTACCTGCTGTAAACCTAGAGTGGCGAGTTCGATTAGGAATTTATTTAGTGACAAACTCATAAAATTAAATTCTGTCACGCAGGGGCTGCGTAAACTAAGCAGATTTCCCATGTGAAGTTATAAAATAGAGAAATCTCTATGCGAGAGCCGAACAGTTACGGAAACGGCCGAACTAGCTTTCGGCGAAACCGAATAGAACCGATCTCATCTCCGCACACACTTAATAAAAATGCATATATTTCAGTTAATAGATAGAGAATACATGTATATAACAATACATATATAGTAAATTTAATTTGCAATAAGATATTTTGAATTTTCGAAATCCCCCTGTAAACCCCCCCCCACCCGTGGTCCGATTTCAGTCGTTATCGAACTTGATCTTTCTTTTAACATCTTTCCCTAGATTGTTAACAGACAAATATATATTTATATGTATGTGTATATATATATATATATATATATATATATATATATATATATATATATATATATATATATACACATATATATAGTTTTGAACGGACCTCATTTTCGTCATATCCTGGGTAGGATCGATGGACATATGAAGACATTTTTCGAAATCGCGTCGTGAGTACGACCTCAATTGCTAATTTCTCTTAAGGTAAATCTGTTAAAATCCTTAGTCCCAACCTGGCTTGGAAAGGGTGGTAACCTGTAGCTAATCCGTCCCAATTAGCCGTAGTACCACAAAGTGGACCTTAATAAACAATAATAATAATAATCTTGTTCAATGACGTCTGATTTACTATCGAGATACCAATGTATTTAATTTATGGATTTTCCGAAATTTTTAGGCATTTATAACATGGGATTTGCAAATGTATTTGTCATTTTTAATAAATTTATTATACAAGTGGAGTTTAAATACATTCTAATATAAAATGCTATATTTAAGAGAGTCTCTTTCTCCAAGCAATAAAAGTATTCACTCATAGTCGGCATGGCTGGTTAAAATACTCCCTTGATATTAGGCACAGAAGGGCATAAATGAGTGGAGGCTCTTTATGTAATTTGAGCATTTTTATTAATATCAGTAAATCTCACTAAATATTCATATTCCGTATAAAAAAATATCTAAACAGTTCAAATCCTTTAGAACTCATTTATTTCAAAAGAAATAATCTTTGCTCGTGTTCACTAAGTTGATCAAAGCTTTTAAGAAGTTCTAAGCAAGTTTTTTCATTAGTTTTTTTTAGGACAGTTAATATATGGCAAATCTAAAAAAAAAAAAAAAAAAATGTGAAAGGAAAAAGTCCATGTTGCCTATTTAAATCCAGAGCGTTACTCATCTTGAAAGTTAATAGCTTGTCGAAATGATTACGATGCTTGTGCTTGGTAGATTAGGGCCCTCATAACTTCTCCCGTTCGTAGGTTTTAACTCTTTTAAACTTATGCCGCGCTTTCTTTTGGAGTGGCTTATATCCTCTTCTCTGCCGCTCGCCCTTTGACCTTTACGCTACGTTTTTTAATCGAATTGCCCAAAGAAAATAGGCTCTTGAGGTTGCTCAGGTGGTTCTCAAAAGTATATAATTTTTAAAATTGTAATAAATTATTTAAAAATAAAAGAAGTTTAATAAAAATAAGATAGTTTTGAATTTCGAGAACTGTGTGTGTGTGTGTGTGTGTGTGTGTGTGTGTGTGTGTGTGTGTGTGTGTGTGTGTGTGTGTGTGTGTGTGTGCGTGCGTGCGTGCGTGAGTGCGTGCGTGCGTGCGTGCGTGCGTGCGTGTGAGAGAGAGAGAGAGAGAGAGAGAGAGAGAGAGAGAGAGAGAGAGAGAGAGAGAGAGAGAGAGAGAGAGAGAGAGAGATATGTATCCATCTACTTACGCTGGGCAAAATGTCTGCGCGTTGCTGAGTAACCAGAGAAATAATTCCCATAATTTTGAACGGACCTCATTCTCGACATCTCCTGGGCTAGATCGATGGACATTTGAGAATTTTTTCGAAAATCGCGTCATGAGTACGACCTCAATACCTGATTCCCAATCTTCTAAAATGGACTACTTGGCAGGATAAGTGTTGTTTTAAAGAATTTTTTCAAGATTCGTTACGTGAGTCATACTCAATAGTTTAATTCTACTGAATAGAAATATGCTAAAACGAAAATGCAGGGTGCAGAAAAATAAATAAATTCGTATGGCTAGAGATGATTCAATGATTTCATGAAGGATGACAAACGGCTGTTAGATCTATCATTGTTTCATTTGTCCTGTCAGAGGAACGGGAAGGGAGAAATCAGAAGTCGTCTATTTATTTTTGTCGCCCTGTAGAAGTAAGTAGTCTACCCATGCTCATATACTCGTTAATAAATTTTCAAAAATTATTTACACGCTTTATTTTTAAAAGATGATAATAAAATAAACTTGTTATGTTTGTCCCACGAGCCCTTCCCCAAAGTTGTTAGAGTTAATTTAGTTGTCCTTCTGACGCTAAAAATATCTGATCAAAGGCGTAATTATATTTTTGACGTTATTCAGATTAGATTTTAGAATATAATCTTCCACGTGGCGTTGTATAATATTAATGACAAAAATTCTTTTTCCTCACGCTGGATATCATGTTCTTTACTCCTTTACTTTATTTTCACCTGAATACTATTAAGTCAGTAGATTTTTTGATTTTGACTTCATTATTTGCGTTACTACTCCAGACAAAACAACAAGAAATTTAAAATACTTTGGTTAATAAATACAAATAGTCATTTCATTTTCTCACAGTGACAAATAAAAGTCCGTCACGAAGGGGCTATGTAAATTAAGCAGATTTCTCTCTTGAAGTTTAATAATATATAAACCTACATACTGCTATCACAACACCACCGGGACTATTAGGTGAATAAATACAAACGGTAATAAGAAATCTTTCCCCTCCAGGCGGGAAGCGTCTCAAATGTAAATAAACAAGTCTACCAAAGGCTCACCGGAAAGAAAAACAATAACTGAAACATATTAATTTTATTGAAAACTATATACTATATCTTGTTCTGTAATTTATAATGAATCAGAATTATGTTTATCTCAATCAATCAAATTTTAGTAGTCCAAAAATTTAAGACGGGGGGGGACTGTAAGAATATTATGTCATTATGAAGAAAAGAATTGGGCCAACATATGAAAAAACAGTGTCAGTACGAGTGAATCTCTCTCTTTATATATATATATATATATGTTTTTCCTTATAACACTACTTTTTATTAACTCATTTCCAAATTCAATAACATAGCTTTTTTATGAAATCTGCAGGATTTATTTTATAACTTCTTTGTAACTGTGATGCTATAATTGATAGTTGCATGACACTTATATATAATTATATATAATATTACTTCATGAGTAAGTACAAATACGAACATTTGAAATTTCAAAATTTTAGCTAAATAAAAGGCCACATCTGCTCCAATTTGATATAATTTATTTAAAAATACTAAAGTTAATATAAAAAAGTTAGTGAGTTGTAGCAGAACTATTTTGATGGCTACAACAAGTTTATTTATTGAGTAATAAATAATTTATTAATTGAGTTCCATTTTTGTTATTGGATAGGATATAAAATATATTAAATTATTACTCACTCATTTTCTGGCATTTTAGAAAATACAAGTTGTCTTAGAATATATGATCATTTGAGATTTGGTCTATAACTAGGGTTAGGGGGAGCCCAGTCTCCTTTCGTCTTCTACGTGCTCATAATCCCTACTAACTAGTGAATAAAGATTTTTTTCAATGAGTTTCTTCTTTTGGAAGAGAAGCATCTTGGAAAATGCAGTCCGTTTGACAAATTATTCCTATACCTTCCGTTTAATAAATGCTAGTAGCACAGTGTTCACATCGATTACTTGTGCGGATGTTTTCTGCTTGCAACATCGATGCCCTGAGAAACAAGTAGTGAATAAATGCTTCACAGTATCTCATATATACTTTCGTTTTCGTTTTTGTAAATTTTTTTCTATCTCATTTGTTTATTATTCGTGTTTTTTATGTTTGTTTTGGCTTTCACTTTATGTCCTGTTTCTGTAGTTGTTATTTTTTTCTTGTTAGTCTCTTCTATGTTTTCTATTTGTTTCTGTTTTTGTCCATGAGGAATATCGCCTAGCTTGCGAATGCTTCAAAGTAAATAAATAAATAATATAATTTTTATAGTCTTCATATTTTATGGCAAGGGTCACCAAAAAACAAACAAAAAACAAACATTTTTACCGGTGCAAACTTTATTCAAACTGCCCTACATTTTTCGGGGCATACTTACCCCCTCTTCTCCCTTTTAAAAAAAATATAAAAAATTAACGTCAATTTAACAAAACCCTTGATAATTCTTTGCTGGTTATTGTATTAGTAGGCGACTACATCCATGAAATATTTATTAACAATAATTATAGATTGCTACTTAAATTTCTGAAGTGCTCGTTTCCCTTTTACATTCTTTGCGACTGTCCTCACTGGTAGTTGATACTGAGGTTCCCGAGGTAGGTTGTCAGCTGACTACAAATCGATTAACAAACGTCAATCTTGAACTCGATTATTTCACGTCATAATTTAAAATCGATTAATTTAAGCTAAAATTTTATCGAATATATGATTGAGGCATTTAATTAATGAAGGAAATGTAAGTAGCAATCTATAATTAGATTTAATAAATATATCATAGATGTAGGCACCTATTAATCAATTTATAGCAAAGAATTATTAAGATTTTTGTTGAATTAGTGATATTAATTTTTTATATATTTTATTTTTGAAAAGAGATAGCCCATGAAGAGATGGCAAGTAAGCCACGAAACATGTTGGACAGTTTTAATAAAGTTTACATCGGTAATATTTTTTGTGAACCTTGCCATAAAATATGAAGAATATTTAAAAAGTATAGTATTTATTTACTTAGAAGCATTCGCAAGCTAGGCGGTTATATAAGAATATATAAAAAATATTGGGTCAAAAATAAGAAAAAAATAATATGATATGAACTAAAAATGAATGGAAACTTGGCTTCAGGTATGTAAACTATTGTCACTCTAGTGTAGTTACACGTTTAGTAGTTCAACTTGTTTAAACAATTATTAATGTTTCGCAATTTCGATTTTTAATTAGACCCCGACTGCAGTAACATGAGAAAAAGTCCGTAAACTGAATAGAATAGGCCCACGTATTATAATAACACCTTCTTATATTTCATTCTCTGTTTCTCCCCTAGTCACCGTTGCCATCATTATTATCAACGCAATGTAAATGGCACCTCTTGAAGTGGCAACCATTGCAGTCTTTCCGAAGTTTCTCTATTCGTATTACTATATACTCGGATATTGAGATGTTGGATGTCTTCAAAACATTTCTTTCGTGGTATCACCAAGCAAGAGAGCTATATTGTTTCCTAGAAACGCATTTGTGGTGAACTGTTTTGCCGTTAGTTATACTTAAGAATTTGCGGACACGAAAAAAATTCTGGTACTTGTGTATTATACCCACCACATGCTAGTTACATTGTAGAGTGCGCTGCTGTTTTAAGTACTACGATTGCTCGCCGGCAAAGGAGGTTATAATTATATTATAACCTTATAAGGAATTATAATGATAAATAAAATAAAACACACTTTTTAACAATAAAACATTTTATTTGACTTATATTTCACTGCCTCGTCTTCACTTTTTGGCAAATCCCAGATAAGCATTTTTAAATGAATAAACAAGAAACACTAACGCACAATAAACATCAAACGCAACAAAACCAAAAGATAACCTCCTTAGCCTGTGAGCAATCGTAGTACTTCAGGCAAAAAACATATGGGTGGGTATAATACACAAGTACCAAAATTCTTAGGCATTTATAACATGGGATTTGCAAATGTATTTGTCATTTTTAATAAATTTATTATCAATAAATGCTATATTAAATCTTTCTCCAAGCAATAAAAGTATTTTTAAAAAAATTTAATTTCTCCAAGCAATAAAAGTATTCACTCATAGTCGGCATGGCTGGTTAAAATACTCCCTTGATATTAGGCACAGAAGGGCATAAATGAGTGGAGGCTCTTTATGTAATTTGAGCATTTTTATTAATATCAGTAAATCTCACTAAATATTCATATTCCGTATAAAAAAATATCTAAACAGTTCAAATCCTTTAGAACTCATTTATTTCAAAAGAAATAATCTTTGCTCGTGTTCACTAAGTTGATCAAAGCTTTTAAGAAGTTCTAAGCAAGTTTTTTCATTAGTTTTTTTTTAGGACAGTTAATATATGGCAAATCTAAAAAAAAAAAAAAATGTGAAAGGAAAAAGTTATTCTCCATGTTGCCTATTTAAATCCAGAGCGTTACTCATCTTGAAAGTTAATAGCTTGTCGAAATGATTACGATGCTTGTGCTTGGTAGATTAGGGCCCTCATAACTTCTCCCGTTCGTAGGTTTTAACTCTTTTAAACTTATGCCGCGCTTTCTTTTGGAGTGGCTTATATCCTCTTCTCTGCCGCTCGCCCTTTGACCTTTACACTACGTTTTTTAATCGAATTGCCCAAAGAAAATAGGCTCTTGAGGTTGCTCAGGTGGTTCTCAAAAGTATATAATTTTTCAAATTGTAATAAATGATTTAAAAATAAAAGAAGTTGAATAAAAATAAGATAGTTTTGAATTTCGAGAACTGTGTGTGTGTGTGTGTGTGTGTGTGTGTGTGTGTGTGTGTGTGTGTGCGTGCGTGCGTGCGTGCGTGCGTGCGTGCGTGCGTGCGTGTGTGTGAGAGAGAGAGAGAGAGAGAGAGAGAGAGAGAGAGAGAGAGAGAGAGAGAGAGAGAGAGAGAGAGAGAGAGGGAGAGAGAGAGAGAGAGTGAGAGAGAGAGAGAGAGAGAGAGATAGAGAGGAGAGAGAGGAGAGACGAGAGAGAGAGAGAGAGAGAGAGAGAGAGAGAGAGAGAGAGCGAGAGAGAGAGAGAGAGAGAGAGAGAGAGAGAGAGAGAGAGAGCTCAACGGAATGGAGGGCTAAGAAGGAGAGGGCGAGAGGGGAGGGGAGGCAAGTGGGTCTGAAAGGCCTTATTTTAGCAGGCTTGTCTCCCTTAGCAGGGGAGAGAGGTGAATAAATGAAGAGCGGACTGTAAAGGGGCGAGAGGAAGGCTAGCCTTGCTCCTTGTCCCCTGAATAAAGCAGCTAAGGATGGGCTTGTCTGGCCCAGGGCAAGACCACCATACACTCCGACAATAAGCCATCCTTAATGCTCCAGCTCGCCTCCAAATAGGATAAGTAATATCCAAGGCTCAGACATAGTACCTTACCAAGAGGCTAAAAAACAAAATTGCGGTATGCCACGATGCAATGGAAAGAAGCATGTTCAAAAGAAATAGAAAGGGCCGAAAAAGCGATGAACAGGTTAGGAAACGAAACCAAACTGTAGGTGCTAATAAATACGTGATTGACAGAAGTTGTTGATATGGGCAGATACCTAAGGAAACCTGGGTGACAGAACTACCAACCAAGTGGCTGCCACTAGAGCTGGTGATGAGAAGAGGTAGACAAAGAAGGAAATGAACAGATGAATTTTAGAGAAATGAAGGTTCTACCTTGGATGAAAAGTGCAAAGGATCGTATACTCTGGAAGGAAAATACCTTCAACTCCATTTACTTACAGGTAAGACCAGCCATCCATAAAACACATAATTCACCCTACATAGGGAAGGCCCATTATGTACAACATATTCAACCATACCAAAATAAGATATATTTTTTTAATGAAATGTTAAGATTTAGTTATTATTAATTTTATTAGCAGATTTCCCTTAAGGGAAATCAGCTATTGAGGTCGTACTCATGACGTGATTTTCGAAAAATTTCTTCATATGTTCATCGATCCTACCCAGGAGATGTCGAAAATGAGGTCCGTTCAAAATTATATATATATATTTGCCTGTTAACGCTCTAGTGGTCGCAATTTTTGTTTGATCGTTACGAAACTCGATATTTAACCGTTTTATGCAAAAAGACAGATCAAGTTCGTTAATGGCTGAAATCGGACTAGAGGAAGGGGGGGGGGGGTTTAGAGGGGGGATTTTCGAAAATTCAAAATATCTCCGTTATTATGCATCGGATCGAAATATTGTATAGAACCAATCGTATTGCAAATTAAAGTTACTATAAATATTGTTATATACATTTATTCTCTATCTTGAAGGTTAACCCAGATATTTGCATTTTTATGAAGTCTGTGAGACATGTGGTCAGGTATAGTTCGGATTAGGTCGGCCATTTTCGTAACCGCTCGGCTGAGGTGGAAGCTTCTTCTAACCTTACCTGTCGTTTCTAACCTTACCTTACCTTCGTTACTTTGTGAGATTTATGCAAATACGTCCTGTTCATTCACCCCCCCCCTTCTTTAGTTCTTGGACTACTAAAATTTGAGTTATTAAAATATAAATATTCTTACAATTTAGAAGCCGTTTAAGTTGGGAATTTATTTTAATTAACTGAAAGATTTTTACCGTTTGTATTTAATCATGGTGGTGTTGTGTTACCAGTATTCATATTTCTCTTTTGTAAAACTTCACATGAGAAATCTGCTTAGTTTACGCAGCCCCTGCGTGACGGACTTTTTTTTGTTAAGGGAAGTTTTAATTATTAGCAGATTCTCCTTAAAGAAAATAAGCTATTGAGGTTGTACTCATGACGCGATTTTCGAAAAACGTCCTCAAATGTCCATCCATCGTATCCAGGACATGACAAAATGAAATCCGTTCAAAAAAAAATCTATATAGACACATATATATTGTTGTCATACCTATTGGTGGATGGATACCAATGTCACTGGCTGATCAATTGAGTACAGCTGGCAAGGTGCAGGTAAATTGTTTTTGTCCGTTATCCGTATTAGGTTGATTATGTTTTAGTATGTAATTTGCGTCTGGCTCTGATGTAATTGCATCAGTGTGAGTACAGGTTCAATATATTGACATGATGCTTCTGCAAATATATGGGTATAAGCATAGGTAATATCACATAATTGAATTAAAATATGAACCCATGTTCGACGTCGCTTTGTCTATTGGTATCCGTGCTAACCCTTAATTTGATATACCCTGTATATTTGCCCATTAACGTTTTAGTAGTAGCTATTTCATCGTTAGCAAACTCAATATTTAAACATTTTAAATAAAAGTGAGGATGAAGTTCATTAAAGGCTGAGATTGGACGTGTAGTAGGGGTGGTTAAGAAGTTTTTTCATTTTCGAAAATTCGAAATATGTCCGTTGTTATATGTCAGATTAAAAAAAATGTATAAAAAACAATGTATTGCAAATTTAATGTTCTATAAATATTGTAATATACAGGTTTTCATTGATAACCGAAATATTTGAAGTCTTCTTTAGTTTTCACCCCTTAGTAAACCCATTCCTACTCATGTCCCATTAACAGTAAGTTGGGATATTATTATTTGAAGCTTAAATACCAAATATTGTTTACTTAAAACTTTTACTTTAGTGATAAATGCAAATACCTTGTGTGATCATTAATTAAGATTTTGTTTCTTTACTGGAAAATGTTTATTTGATCTATACTATCATAATCGATATTTAGCCGTTTAGTTCAACACTGAAGTTCATCGTCGTTAATGGCTGAAATAGGACCAGATACATGGGGGAATTAGAGGGGGATTTTTCGAAAATTCAACATTTCTCCGTTATTATACGTCTTATGAAAATATGTTATTGAATGAATCATGTTAAACTGTTCATGCCCTACTATTATTTCGATTTTCATCTTTTTTTGTACCTTAAATGATAAGTGAGTTATTCGTACTTTTTGGTTTTCAGGTATCAGTAAACCCTCACTTCTTTTAGTCAATTTTACTTACTTAAATATAGAAAAAGTCCGTCTCGCAGGGGCTGCGTAAACTAAGCAGATTTCCCACGTGAAGTTATACAATAGAGAAATCTCCATACCAGAGCCGAACAGTTACTAGCTTCGGGCGGGAAACTCGCTCGTCCGTTATACTTAATAAAAATGCAAATATCTCGGTTAATATTCAAGATAGAGATTAAATGTATAGAACAATATTTGTAGCAAATTTAATTTGCAATAAGATTGGTCTATACAATTTTTTGATCCGACGTATGGTAACAAAAATATTTCGAATTTTCGAAAATCCCCCCTTCTAACCCCCCCCCCCCTCTCCCACTTGTCCGATTTCAGCCATTAACGAACTTAATCTTTCTTTTTACATAAAACGGTTAATTATCGAGTTTCGTTACGTTAATTAAAAATTGCGGCCCCTAGTGCGTTTACAGACATAGATATATATATATATATATATATATATATATATATATATATATATATATAATTTTGAACGGACCTCGTTTTCGTCATCTCCTGGGTAGGATCGATGGACATTTGAAGAAATTTTTCGAAATTTTTCTTAAGGGAAATTTACTAAAATATATGGGAGATCAATAGTGTGTCATACCAGCAGGTAGAAAATCTGATTAGTTAACACAGCCCCTGCGGGGTTGAATTTTTTATTTATTTTATGAATGTTAATGAAAAGTTTATTATTTTGCATTTTTTGTAGCATATATAATAAAAACATGAAATAAGGAAATATTCAGTAGGAAAAGAACATTGGTGATCACTTCATGCATCTACAGTTTTACTGCTAAATGACAAATAATCTTATATTTTTTCCTCTGAATATAAAGATTATACTTATCGTTTTGGCGGGAAAATAGATTAATTTGATTCCGTGTATGATAATAATTTATCATTATTCTTCCCATAGCCATTTCACACCTCATTAAAACTATGATATGACAATAATGGGATTATTTAGTGCTTTCGTTAATCCTATCTGTACATTTCTATCGGAAGGATTTATTATCTCAATTCATTTCCGGATATCAGCTACTCTAAATACAAATTCGTCTAACTACCACGTTTTACTTCACTGCTATTACAACTAAATGAGTTCATATTTACAGTACGTGATACAAGACATTTCTCTCACGTGATGAAAATGAGGGGATCATTTTGTGCGTAGGAGGCTAATCCAATCTTTGTATTTCCATGGGAAAATGGTTCTATTTCAACCTTTCAGCGACGGACAAGACAGCTAGTATATCATAAAAGGTACTGAATGAGGAATCACTCCATTTGTAGTAAATGTTCACGAAGGTGGGAACATAAGCCGAAAATGATTATTTTATGCCAACCCCTATAGGAGAAGAACCACGTCCAGAAATATCCAACTGAAGGGCAGGAACTCTTTTAGTCACTTTTATTACCGGGTGAGAATACCTTGTCAGTATTCTAACGCCCACCAAACGGGGTGGTTAATGAATATATAATATACGAGGCTTGATATATAGTTATCTATTTGAAAAGATTACCATGCCTTAATGTAATGTGGCAACGCTCTGCTAACAGTAAAACACGTACTAACATACTGCAACGACGTGACCATTATTAAACCATTAAATATTTAAATATATTTGGATTAAATTCGAACTTGGCAAAAGAATATTTGGATACAAATTAATTACGTCAAATGAAACTAATTTGTAATTGGGTAAGGTTTTTGTATTTTTAAGTTTATTTCTTAAGTCAACAGTGCTGAAAACATCAAAGGGATTATCCTGGGAAAATGGTTTCAAATCTTTATCAAATAATTATGCCAATTTCGAATTTAATCAAAATATTTTTAAATTTACTGACGAATTCTTTTGAGATATAAATGTACGTAATAAGAAATAAAGACAAATTTCATTAGAGAATATAAAAGAAAATAGGCTAATAAAAAAGCAAAAGCTAACAAGTAACGAATTAAAGTTAGAAACAAATAAAAATAATTAGAGAAAGAGAAAAATGTAGTCAACCAGATGATAAATCCAAAAAAAAAGAAGCTTCAATAAACCTCTGTAACAGATTTTTTTAGCTTTAAATCAAAAACAGAGAAGTAAAAATAACAAACTTAATACTCAAATTTTATTGCAAAATAGTAAAAAACCATTAAAAGAAAACTTAGATAAAATAAAATTACAACCGTTCTATTCTTTCAACTATCACCCACAAATATATAGAAAACTGAAAATAATTTGCAATGGGGTATGTAATACAGCCTGGAAATATAACAATAAAATACAAAAAAATGTTAGTAGAATTAAAGACAAAGTAACTGAATCAATATTTAATTATAATATATATGAAATAAGCAGTGACACCTGCAATGGAACTTATATTAGTGAGTCCTGGCAGCTGCTGAATAAAAGTTTAAAGCAACACGTAAAACGTATATACAATAATGAAAATAAAACTGCTTTCACGGATCATTCTATCTCCAGGAAACACACCTTCAATTTTGAAAAAGTTCAAATAATTGATAAAGAAAGAAATAATACTAAACGAAAAGTAAAAGAGAATATTCACATAATCAAAATTAGAAAAAGGGTAGAAACAAAAAAACAGAAATTAAATACCTTAATCATATATTTTATAACATTTTAACTTAAATTAATCGATTTTAAATTATAACGTGAAATAATCGAGTTCAAGATTGACGTTTAAATAATCGATTTGTAGTCAGCTGACTTAACCTACTTCGAAAACCTCAGTATCAATCTAACTCCTCTGTGTGGGCAATGAATGTAAAAGGGAAACGAGTACTTCAGAAATGTAAGTGCAATCTATAATTAGATTTAATGAATATATCATATATGTAGGCACCTACTAATACAATATCTAGCAAAAGAATTATTAAGGGATGTTTTAAATTATTGTTATTAACTTTTATAATTTTTTTTTGAAAAGGTATAGCCCCTGAAAAAGTGGCAAGTAAGACACGAAACATGCAGGACAGTTTCAATAAAGTTTACACCGAAAATAGTTATGTATTATACAAGAGACGAAAGTAGATCATTTTACAACTCGAGTGAAACGTTTACCCACACGAGCGAAGCGAGTGTGGTAATTTCACGAGAGTTGTAAATTCTACTTTCGTCACGAGTGTAATATTAAATTTTTTCTGTAATCGTGTAATACATGATCAGATCTAACCAGAATATGAACAAAATTAGGATGTTGTGAAGATTATGGTATGTTGTTGGTAGGTTATAAGCATGGTTGTGAAAGGATATAAGCATAGTTATAAAACAACTAGTTGTGATTGTGAAGTAGTGCAGTTATAAACAAGTGCAGGTTATGAACAAGGAATGTAATTATTATTATATTTAAATTTTAAAATACATTGATTATTTCCACCAATAATTCATTCACATTTCAATTTATTTTGTTAAGTTATTGTGTTGTTGTTAAGAAACATTTAAAAGCATTTAATTTCCAACTTCAAATTATTTTTTAATTTATACTTATTACTAATTAAGAAGGCAATTCACTTTCTTCACTCTATTGCAAAATGTTTCACTTTCTTCACTCATTTCAGTTTAGTAATGTTACCATTATTCAACGATTACAGAAAAAAATGTTTTTATTGGAGACCCTTGCCATAAAATATGAAGAATATATAAATAATATTGGGCCCAGAATAAGAAGAATACTATTTTATTTATTGCTTTTAATAGTTTTCATTTTAACAATTCAATATATATATAATTGTTTTTGTAATTTATTGCTTATTGTAATTTTTAATAACCTGGTGACTTTAGAAGATATTTGTTGTTTTTGAATTTAATCTTTCGTTATCATTTTTGTTTATTTTTTCCTCATTTGATGATTATTCGTGTTTGTTATGGATTTTTTTGTTCTCTTTTTGTCCTGTTTCAGTAGTTGTGTTTAATTTTTTCTTGGTACTTTCTTCGATATTTTTTATTTATTTCTGTTTTGTTCATGAGCAATATATAAATAATATATGAACTAGAAATGAATAAAAACTTGGCTTTTCTGGTATATAAACCATTGTCACTCTAGTATAGCTACACGTGTTAGCAGTTCAACGCAACAAAGCAGACGCTTAGTAGTTCAACTTCATTAAACCAATTATGTGTAACATTTTTAAAGCTTAAAGTTAAACAAATTTGTTATTAAAAAAAAACTTAGAAAATGAATAAGATTAATGGCTTCCAACTTTGCAATTTAATGAGATAAAGAACAAACTAACTTTTCTTTTTAAAGAAAGCATTTGCCCGGAAGGAATGACAAAAGAGAGCTTGTAAAAACCACTTTGCTATAGAATAAATTAAAGGAAAAGTTGGTGACGAAATTCTGCCAAACGTTGGTATGCTACAAATACTCGTAATTAAAGCCTTTGACAACATCACTTAAAACAGTTTCCTTTTGTGTTAAAAATAATTATTCATCTGAAACAAAAAACGACTTTCGAAAATTGCAGATCGTTATTTTGAAAAGTCCGAATTCCCGAAACTCTGTCTTGTTAGCTTATTCAATTATTCTAGACATTGTTATATTTCGTTCCATTACTGCTTATGAAAACTATGACAAAACGAATCTCCAGATCATGGCATTGCTGACACGATTATTAGGAAGTCATTCTTTTATCAGATTTCGAATAAGGAAAAGAGACATTGGGCGATATAATAGTTATATTCAGGACGTGATTTTCGGATGGTTTCTTGAAATCTCCGACAATAAAAACATATATAGAACATTATATTTGCGAAACAATTGGTTCTATATCATTATTCGATCTGACTGTGTGTGATGTTTTGAATTTTCGAAATTTCCCCCTCTAAACCCACTCTCCCACTGGTCCCATTTCAGCCATTAACGAATTTGATCTTTCTTTTTACATTAAACGACTAATTACCGAGTTTGGCAGTGATTAAACAAAAACTGCGACCGCTAAAGCGTTAACAAACATACATACATACACACACACACACACACACACACACACACACACACATATATATATATATATATATATATATATATATATATATATATATATATATATATATAGTTTTGAACGGCCCTCATTTTTTCATCTCGTGGGTAGCATCCCTTAAGGGAAAATATTTCTGAATAAAGGGCTTCCAAAGTTTACTCAATCTGTAACCGTATTCTCTGTTTAAGTTGTTAGAACATTTAACTAACTCGATTCCTTCTTGTACGATCCTTTCCATCGCATACTTTCTCCAAATGGTGTATAATAATAAACCGCCATATAAAATTGCACATTTTTGTTGATAGTCCGCAGTAAGAATTCTATACAGCAATAATTTTGAGACTCAGTAATCTATTACCGTACCTCATGAAGTATTTTTATAACATATTCGACAGGTGGGCAGAAATCAGTAAATGAGTTTATCTTTGAAATGACGGCATCCCAAAAAACCCTTACCTCAAAGTAGCCTTAATAAATGAAGTTTAATTTCATGTAGTGGGTAATTATAAGAAAATTTCTTTAACAAGCCAACTCAAATTACGAGCTAATTGCCGAAACTCTGTAAACTCTTAGCAAACGTCTAATATTAAATTGGTATCAACTAAGCAGACAGTGTGGATTGTTATTCAAACTACTTAGCGAGAAATCCACCTTTTCAATTAAAAACAAAGTTTCTTTATTCAAAGCAATTCAAACCCATTGCACTTTTAGAAGCGCTCCCAAACTTTTAAAAAGTTCAACATTTACCTTTTTAACTACGGCCATTATAAAACAACCACAACTACTTAAGTTGTATACTCACCAATAAAATTACTTTTACTATTAGGAATGAATTGCTTATACATTAATTTCCTGAAAAAACATTATTCCTCTAGGGATAAAATATTTAAGGAATGACAGAAAGAAAAATAATACATCTATATAGTTTGAATATTAAAATAAGAATTAAAAGCCTCAATTTAAACAGGCGAATAACAATAATAATAATTTAAAATTTGTCAGAATCTAGTTAATTTTTGTTAAAGGAAATAGTTACTACTGTAGATGGCTTGCACAGAAGTATGCCGCAGGCCAAAGGCAAGGATATTTATTCATTTTTAAAGTGACAACATTAGAACCGATAGTGCAATATCAATGAAACTGAAAATATAACACTTCGTAACACAAACCAAAAGCTCGAAAGAATGCTTTTGTTGGGAGGGAGGGAGATAAAAAAAAACTCTGGATCTCTGCCTCATGACGAATATAGGGAATATATAAAGGCCATTTTTTGTAAAGAGGTCTGCAATGCATTTAACATAAGACTAGTTTTATACGACGCATATAAATGGAATTTTTACGATTTTGTATTTCATATATTACAACGCACTCTGAACTTGGTTCCGTATTGCCACCAAACTGCGTGTGATTTTCTGCTCGTTTATAAAATTAAAATGCAGAATTTCATTTAAAAAGTCCGTCACGCAGGGGCTGCGTAAACTAAGCAGATTTCCAACGTGAAGTTTTACAATAGAGAAATTTCACAATAGAGAGTCAAACAGTTACGGGAACGGCCCGAACTAGCTCTTGACGGAAACTCACGACTAGAGCCGAAGTCATCCGATCTCATCTCAGAAGCTGAAAACAGAAAAATGCAAATATCTCGGTTAATATTCAAGATAGTGAATACATGTATATAAAAATATTTATAGTAACTTTAATTTGCAATAAGATTGGTTTTATACACTTTTTCAATCCGACTTATAGGAACGGAGATATTTCGAATTTTCAAAATTCTCCCCTTCTAAACCACCCCTCCCCCTGGTCCGATTTAAGCCGTTAACGAACTTGATCTATCTTTTTCTATAAAACAACTAAATATCGATTTTGGCAACGATTACACAAACAATGCGACTGCTAGAGTGTTAACAGACAAATATATCTTTATATATATAATTCTAGCGTACGTGTGTATGTCACTGAACTCCTCCTAGACGGATGGACCGATTTGATTGAATTTCTAAATACGCGTTCGGTTGACTCCCCGGATGGTTTAGCGCCGCAGATCCGCCCGGCAGATGGAGCAGGAGTGGGGGTCGTGAGGGTGGCCTGAAATTAAAAATAGCCGTATTTCGTTTCCTATTGGTTTTTCGGCAAATATGCACAGGATAAGAGTTGTTTGTGTTGTTATTTGGAGTAACTTTTGTCATGTTCAATTTTGTCGTATATTAAAGTATAAACGAGATATTCAGTAAGAAAGTAAAGTGGGGCCAACAATTTTATTGGGCCCCAACGATTGAACCGAACTGAACAAAACTCGGTATGTGAATTAGCGTTAGTTCTTCCATGGTTATAAGCTGTACTAAATTTGTTAAGTTCGAACGGGAGTGGGGGTTTACTGAAGGCCGAAAACTAAAAAACGCCGATATCTCGGTTAATATTAAAGACAGTGAAAATAGGTACATGACAACGTTTATAGATCTTTTAATTTGCATAAAGATTGGTTCTATACAAAATTTCGATCCGACTCAAACTAACGGAGATATTTCGAATTTTCGAAAATCCTCCCCTCTAAATCCCCCCTCCCAATGATCCGATTCCAGCCGTTGAAGAACATGATCCGTCTTTTAACGTGAAACGTTTAAATACGGAGTTTGGTAACGATCGAGCGAAAATTGCGACCGCTAGAGCGTTAACAGGCTAATGCACCTCTATCTTTATATATATAATTCTAGCGTACGTGTGTATGTCACTGAACTCCTCCTAGACGGATGGACCGATTTGATTGAATTTCTAAATACGCGTTCGGTTGACTCCCCGGATGGTTTAGCGCCGCAGATCCGCCCGGCAGATGGAGCAGGAGTGGGGGTCGTGAGGGTGGCCTGAAATTAAAAATAGCCGTATTTCGTTTCCTATTGGTTTTTCGGCAAATATGCACAGGATAAGAGTTGTTTGTGTTGTTATTTGGAGTAACTTTTGTCATGTTCAATTTTGTCGTATATTAAAGTATAAACGAGATATTCAGTAAGAAAGTAAAGTGGGGCCAACAATTTTATTGGGCCCCAACGATTGAACCGAACTGAACAAAACTCGGTATGTGAATTAGCGTTAGTTCTTCCATGGTTATAAGCTGTACTAAATTTGTTAAGTTCGAACGGGAGTGGGGGTTTACTGAAGGCCGAAAACTAAAAAACGCCGATATCTCGGTTAATATTAAAGACAGTGAAAATAGGTACATGACAACGTTTATAGATCTTTTAATTTGCAAAAAGATTGGTTCTATACAAAATTTCGATCCGACTCAAACTAACGGAGATATTTCGAATTTTCGAAAATCCTCCCCTCTAAATCCCCCCTCCCAATGATCCGATTCCAGCCGTTGAAGAACATGATCCGTCTTTTAACGTGAAACGTTTAAATACGGAGTTTGGTAACGATCGAGCGAAAATTGCGACCGCTAGAGCGTTAACAGGCTAATGCACCTCTATCTTTATATATATAATTCTAGCGTACGTGTGTATGTCACTGAACTCCTCCTAGACGGATGGACCGATTTGATTGAATTTCTAAATACGCGTTCGGTTGACTCCCCGGATGGTTTAGCGCCGCAGATCCGCCCGGCAGATGGAGCAGGAGTGGGGGTCGTGAGGGTGGCCTGAAATTAAAAATAGCCGTATTTCGTTTCCTATTGGTTTTTCGGCAAATATGCACAGGATAAGAGTTGTTTGTGTTGTTATTTGGAGTAACTTTTGTCATGTTCAATTTTGTCGTATATTAAAGTATAAACGAGATATTCAGTAAGAAAGTAAAGTGGGGCCAACAATTTTATTGGGCACCAACGATTGAACCGAACTGAACAAAACTCGGTATGTGAATTAGCGTTAGTTCTACCATGGTTATAAGCTGTACTAAATTTGTTAAGTTCGAACGGGAGTGGGGGTTTACTGAAGGCCGAAAACTAAAAAACGCCGATATCTCGGTTAATATTAAAGACAGTGAAAATAGGTACATGACAACGTTTATAGATCTTTTAATTTGCAAAAAGATTGGTTCTATACAAAATTTCGATCCGACTCAAACTAACGGAGATATTTCGAATTTTCGAAAATCCTCCCCTCTAAATCCCCCCTCCCAATGATCCGATTCCAGCCGTTGAAGAACATGATCCGTCTTTTAACGTGAAACGTTTAAATACGGAGTTTGGTAACGATCGAGCGAAAATTGCGACCGCTAGAGCGTTAACAGGCTAATGCACCTCTATCTTTATATATATAATTCTAGCGTACGTGTGTATGTCACTGAACTCCTCCTAGACGGATGGACCGATTTGATTGAATTTCTGAATACGCGTTCGGGTGACGCCCCGGATGGTTTAGCGCCGCAGATCGGCCCGGCAGATGGAGCAGGTCTCCGGTCGAAGGGCGAAGGGCGAGGTTATTTATATATATATATATATATATATATATATATATAGTTTTGAACGGACCTCATTTTCGTCATCTCCTGGGTAGGATCGATGGACATTTGAGGAAATTTTTCGAAAATCGCGTCATGAGTACGACCTCAATAGCCGATTTCCCTTAAGGGAAATCTGCTAAAAAGTATATAGTTACAGGAGCTAAGTTGCTATTACTGAATTACTGCATAAAAAATATTTACATTTTACACTTGTGAATATTATATAGATATATTGGAAGGGAGGATTATAGAAGGAAATTTGTCACGGGGTACTTTGCAAATTAATTGTTTTTGTGAATACATATATAGCGAAAATTCCACAGTGTTGTGGGTAAAATGTTACCCATGAAAAAATATATTGCCGAAATTCTAGTTAGTAGCACTTCGCCTTCTTGCATCGATCATGTTTTTTTTTCCCTCCTCCAGCTGATGAAGGTAAATTAATCTGTTGTAATTGATACAGGAGAATACGTGTCAGGTTACCGAGTAAATCTATAAATCAGCGAAAAACAAACTGGTAAAAAAAAACATATTCCAGGGGAATGACGTTAATTCATATAAATGGGCTTGTTTGTAGGCAATTAATTTAATTTATTTCAGTGGGTTTTATGTACTTTAAAATAACCTTTAATTACTACTTCCTGGAAATTAAGTGATTTTTTAATATTCACGAGCTATACATGTAATACAAGTATTACAAGAAAGAGAAGTATTCATATAAACAAACGATATTGGAATATTTTAAATACTTTTTGTTCATTTATCTTATATCTAATGGCATATCATTATTGATGACATACTCATGACATGATTTTTATAAATTTTCACCCTATGCCCATATACATATATATATATATATATATATATATATATATATATATATATATATATATATTATATTGCATTAGAATTATTGTGGTATTTAAAATGTTGAAAAACAAAATCAAAATTTAAATAAGTATCCTGCCATATGCTGGATATGTGCAAAAATATAAAACGGAAAAATATATGACCAGTATCGTTGCTGAAATTCTTTTTGACAATTTGTGTTCTATACATTTGTGTCTCATGTTATCTAAATTATTATATTTTTTAACTGATTTCTTTTAAGGGAAATCAGCTATTGAGGTCGTACTCATGACAATATTTTTCTTCAAAGTTCCATTGATCCTACCAAGTAGATGGCGAAAATGAGGTCCGTTCAAAACTGTATATATTTCTCTCTCTCTCTCTCTCTCTCTCTCTCTCTCTCTCTCTCTCTCTCTCTCTCTCTCTCTCACCCCTCTCTCTTTCTCTCTTTCTCTCTCTCCCCTCTCTCTCTCTCTCTCTCTCTCTCTCTCTCTCTCTCTCTCTCTCTCTCTCTCTATCTCTCTCTCTCTCTCTCTCTCCCCCCCTCTCTCTCTCTCTCTCTCTCTCTCCCCCTCTCTCTCTCTCCCACTCTCTCTCTCTCTCTCTCTCTCTCTCTATATATATATATATATATATATATATATATATTTGATTGATTGAGATAAAATTTATTCTGAATCATTATAAATTACAGTACTAGATATAGTAAATAGTTTTCAATAAAATTAATATGTTATATTCTGTTATGTTTCAGTTATTGTTTTTCTTTCCGGTGAGAGTCGGGTTGGCAGACCTGTTGGTTTCCATTTCAGACCCTTTTCGCCTGGTGGGGAAATATTTCTTATTACCGTTTGTATTTATTCACTTAATATTCACGGTGGTGTTGTGTTGGCAGTATGCAGAGGTTTTATTTATTATTAATCTTCACTTGGGAAATCTGCATTTCATTTTTCAGACAAATATTTACCACTACAACTTATTTCATGCTTTAATCAGAATAAAATACTGGATCACTAAATATTTTATCTCCTGACTATTTATTGTCTTCCTCGCGTCTATTATATTATACCTTTAATGTATTTTGTGGAATACCATTGTCAGTAAAATACTCTGAATGTAAAAGAACACGTGAATGTTTTATTTTTATTTTTTAACAAAGTAGAACAAATTTATTACAGCCAATAGAATAAAAGTTTTTGATCCTAATATTTTATTCCCTTTAAAGAGATTGAAGATTTATATTACGCAAAGATAATGAAGTTGATGAGCTTTTGTTCTCCTACAATGTGGAGGGGGAGTTGCTTTGAACCCTTTCCTATCGCAATTTTCTTATCATTAAACCCTATAGAGGTTGGCGAGTTCAACAACCACTGGATCAACAAGGCTTATAATGAATTGTCCTCTTTTTCTTTCGTGTCCCGGCTACATTTTTTCGAATAATGGTGCCTGTAAAACCCGTCCCATTATGTCAGTTAAACTAATGACGAGGTATTTGAATTTAATTTATGAATGGTGTGTTATACAAAAATTGTGTCATGTAGATGAAGCATAAAGAGTTCGGCTTTATAGTTGGTATTTCTTATGCAATTAATCTCGTACTTATTACAGAAAAGTCCGTCACGCAGGGGCTGCGTAAACTAAGCAGATTTCCCTCGCGGGTAAATCTCAAATTATTGTGCAAAGTAAAGCCTTGCCAAAAAAAAATACCATCACCATTCAGCCTCAAATGAGTTCCCGAGCGAAGCGGGGTATCTGAGCTATTATATATATATATATATATATATATATATATATATATATATATATATATATATATATATATTTGTCTGCTAACGCTCTAGCGGTTGCAATTTTTTGTTTGATCGATAAACTCGATACTCGTTTTATGTAAACATAAAGACCAAGTTCGTTAACGCGGACCATCGTGAGGGGGGGGGGGGGTTAGAGGAGAGGAATTTCTAAAGTTCGAAATATCTTCGTTATTATACGTCGGATCGAATATTTGTATAGAATTAATCTTATTGCAAATGCAATGTTCTATAAATGTTGCTATGTTAGTTGTTTCATTATTTTGATTATTAACCAAGATATTTGCATTTTTTAGTTTTCGGCTCTTAGTAAACCCCCACATCTACTCATTTCGTATTAACAATAAGCTGTTATATTAAAAGCACTTTATTTGTAGCCTAAATATCAAATATTGCTCTTATTGAACTTTTGTGTTTTGAGATAAATGTAAATATGGGACGCATGTGGGAAATCTGCTTAGTTAACTCAGTCCCTGCTCTTCGGACGTTCTGCTATACAAATATCTCCGTTAGAGCTGTCTATAAACGAGATATGAATAGCTAGATCAAAAAAATCAAAGGTTCAAAAAGAATGCCATGATTTAAATTGAGCTCGTTATATTTATTCCCGGAAACTGATATTACAGAGTAAATTAGAATTCTTAAGAATAAACAGAAGTGGAGAAAGAACGTTAACTTCAAAGTGTAGGATGACATAACCTTGATGATATTTATATTATAAAAAAAAGTGGGGTGGATATTAATAAAGGAATTTAATTTTGAATAATAGTGTCTTTATCAATTTGAGAAAGGAATTTAAGATCAAGAGAAGTTTTTATTAACTTATCTTGCAAGAGTATTAGAAGATATTATAATAGAATTTTAAGTCCTGTTTTCTCAGTACAAGGAATTAAAAGAGAATATGATCATCAGCCTAGGTTAACTTCCTTATTCCCTCAGGCTCGCGTTGCTACAACTGGCGTCCTTCAAGAAAGTCCATCATGCCAGGGAGCTGCGTAAACTAAGCAGATTTCCCACGTGCTGGTATGACACACTAGAGATCTCATCTCGCCGTCTATTCAGTATTTTCTCCGAGTTAGTAAAATGGCTTTAACAGAATTTGGGAACTCAAAGTAGCAGTTGACTTTGGGGACACTTATAGTGAAAATCTGACGATTATAAGTTGGGGTCTACTAATGCTGTAAACATAAAAATTAATTTTACTGCCTTATTATTGTTGATAAAAAATAATTATTTATTATACAAGTGACGAAAGTAGATCATTTTACAACTCGAGTGAAACGTTTACCCACACGAGCGAAGCGAGTGTGGTAATTTCACGAGAGTTGTAAATTCTACTTTTGTCACGAGTGTAATATTAAATTTTTTCTGTAATCGTGTAATACATGATCAGATCTAACCAGAATATGAACAAAATTAGGATGTTGTGAAGATTATGGTATGTTGTTGGTAGGTTATAAGCATGGTTGTGAAAGGTTATAAGCATAGTTATAAAACAACTAGTGATGATTGTGAAGTAGTGCAGTTATAAACAAGTGCAGGTTATAAACAAGGAAGGTAATTATTATTATATTTAAATTTTAAAATATATTGATTATTTCCACCAATAATTCATTCACATTTCAATTTATTTTGTTAAAATAAATTCTTACAATGTTAAGAAACATTTAAAAGCATTTAATTTCCAACTTCAAATTATTTTTTAATTTATACTTATTACTAATTAAGAAGGCAATTCACTTTCTTCACTCTATTGCAAAATGTTTCACTTTCTTCACTCATTTCAGTTTAGTAATGTTACCATTATTCAACGATTACAGAAAAAAATGTCTTTAACAACAATTGTAGAAAATTAAAATTCGAAGAACATTGGTTATATTAACTTTTTCGGTCCAACACATAGAAATAGAAATATTTCAAAGTTTTAATTGTGATCCTTCTAACCCCCCCCCTTTCCTAAGGTTGATTTCAGCCATTACCTAATATGGCAGTTGGTATTGAATCAAACGGCTATATATAGAGTGTGGTATAGATAAATTAACATTTTTTAGCCAAGAACGTAAAAATGAAAACTGTTAACGTAAATTTCTGTTGAAGACAATATTTGGAATTTAATCTTCGAACACAGTGTATTGTTTATGTGACATGATTAGGAGTGGGGGTTTAGTGAAGGCTTAAAACTAAAAAATGAGAATATCTAGATTAAAATTGCAGGTAGAGAATAAATGTAGATATAAATACTTATAGTATATTTGATTTGCAATAAAAATGGTTCTATAAAATTTCGCGTTTCGACCAATAATAACAGAGATTCCTCTATACCCACCTCCTTCTATAAGATTTTAACTGTTAACGAACTTGATATTTAGTTTTGCGTGAAACCCTTATATATCCAGTTTGGTAATGAAAATATGAAAATTTCGACCGCTAGAGTGGTAAGAAACACACACACACACTTTTCGTGCTGGGTAGAATCGACCTTTTAGATATTACGATCCAATTTATTCGAGCTTGATCTTCAGTTTTGCATAAAACATTATGTTTTGTAACGATAAAACCAAAATTGCGACGGCTAGATCCTTTAAAAACACACACACACGCACACACACTCACAAACATATATATATATATATATATATATATATATATATATTCACTGAAATGCGACACTTTAAATATCAAAAGACACCGTACAAAAAAATTAAAATGTCAAAATAACGAAACACACTTAATATAATACACTCAACTTAAAATGTCGAAGAATAAACGAAATCCTATGCACGTAACTTATATCTGAATATAATACGCTCAATATTTACACGATACATATACTATCAAAACACAGTGTACAAAAAAATTAAATGCATTGAATGAATACATACACAACAATTCATTCAAGTTGATCCAGCCGTTTAGTTGCAGTATAGATAATAAATAAATTACCTAGATACCGACTGCAGCCAAACAACTCATACAAATCGGTCCAGCCGTTTAGGAGTTCAGTGACATAGACACGTACAGTAGAAATATATATGTGTGTGTATACATATATATATATATATATATATATATATAAAATATATATGGTGTGTTGTTCTTTTCGGAGTTTTGGTCAATGTTGGTGAAATGAATCTTAGTTTATGCCGATATTTCGAGAATCTTTATTTTCTCTTCTTCAGGGCTGCAAAATTACATGTACTACTTTATAATATTGCACATTGTTGTAAAAGGGTGTTTTTTCCTTATTATTACTTACCAAGACTAAATATATCTATAGACTATTATACATTCTTATTGCACTATGACTAGGGTTATAGTAACCTTCCTTGGTTTGTTTACATAGCAGGGTCACAGCCTTTTGTATGTTTTATATATTTATAGTATGGTGTATTTGTTTGTTAAATATATTATAATATAGTTTAGTGTATTTGTCTGTTAAACTATATATTATAATTGTTCTACTCTACACCACAAAATAAACATTCTCGAAATATCGGCATAAACTAAGATTCATTTCACCAACATTGACCAAAACTCCGAAAAGAACAACACACCACATATAAATACAACCTGGTCGAAAACATCAACACAATTATCTATCTATCTATCTATCTATATATATATATATATATATATATATATATATATATATATATATATATATATATATATATATATATATATATATATATAAAATTGTAACCTCTGTCTGTACATTGATTTTTTTCGCGAAATTTCACGATAACTTTTCGTTTCACATGTCATAGACACCATATCTGCATTTTGTTTCTTTCGTGTATGTTTGTTTGTTTGTTTGTTACCTTTTCACGCATAAACGGCTGAACCGAATTTTATGAAACTTGGTTTGTATATTACTATTAACCCAGCTTAGACTTTAGGCTATATTAATTTTCTCTGAGGCGAACAGGAGTGGGGGTTATAAGGAAAGCCTGAAATTAAAAATAGCGATATTTCGTTTTCTATTGGTTTTTCGGCAAATATGCACATAACAAAAGTTGTTTATTTTGTTATTTAGAGTAACTTTTGTTATATACACTTTTGTCGTATACCGAAGTTTCAATGCGTTATACGCTAAAACTTTAGCGGGAGCCAACAATTTTATTGGGCACTAACGGCTGAACTGAACTTAACAAAGCTCGGTATGTCAATTAGCATTAATTCTTCCATGATTATAAGTTATATTAAAATTTTTAGGTTCGAACGGGAGGGGGGTTAAAAGGGAGGCCTGAAATAAAAATTCACCATATTTACATGTATAAGAGACGGGAAATATAAAAATATCGAAGACAGTGAAGCCTTATCGAACAAATATTCTATTATTAGCAAATCCACGGCAACGACGGGTATCAATCCTAAACACTGGGACGGGTTAATGTCAAAATATTGTGCAATGTAAAGCCTGCTAAATGAATTCCCGGGCGAAGCCGGGTATCTGAGCTAGTATATATATATATATATATATATATATATATATATATATATCAACTGGATAGGATTGGTGGACATCTCAATAAATGCTTGAAAATCTCAATTGCCGAATACCCTTAAGGGAAAAGGTGGAAAGATTATTAGCTACATGAAATCTGAGAACACAGAAGGATTGTGCAGCTACAATTGAGAAGAGCAGAATTTCCTTGTGTATGACAGTAAAGGAGACCTTGCCAATAGTTCAATAGCTCTAGGTCGTCCATAATGTAAACACTCCACTATGCAGAGAGACCTCCTCCATATCCTATTCAAGTTAGTTAGGTACTTACCTTTGCATACAGTATTACACCCCTATGTATATTTGGCCAGGGCTTACACAGACACAATGTTACTCGGCCAGTCGGCAATTCATGATATTGGCTTAAATAGCTAGGCAAGGGCTTTGTAAACTTTGAAGTTTTTCCGACGCTCTTGAAAGGCACATTGATGTCATTATCAAACATTCTAATCTCTACGCCTTCTTTAGTAATTTATTTATTTAGTAATAGTAGTATGCATTAGGCGATTCCGTTATGCCAAAATGTGAGGAAGAACGCCGTTCTATTCTTTGTATAATTCCGTATTTAAATATCTTGTTATCGCAGGTACCAGTCATAAAGGAAAGTTGGGTTTGCGATGACAATTTGTATCGCATTAATGAAGAACTGTTAGCTGATTTACCTTAAGGGAAATCTGCTATTGAGGTAGTACTCAATCTTTGAAAAATTTCATCAAATATCCATCGAACCAACCCACGAGATGACAAAAATGCGGTCCGTTCAAAACTGTATATATATATATATATATATATATATATATATATATATATATATATATATATATATATATACATACACACTAGTGGACCTGACAGACGTTGTCCTGCATGATATTTCAAGCGATTAGGATATTAAATTTAAAATATTATGTTTAAAACAAAAACTACTTTTAATAACACAAAAAACAACTTTTGTTATGTGCACGTTTGCCTAAAAACAAATAGAAAATGAAATATCGCGAATTTTTTATTCAGGCCTCCCTTACCCACCCCCGTTCGAACCTAAAAAATTTAATATAGCTTATAATCATGGAAGAATTAATGCTAATTTACATAAGGAGTTTTGTTAAGTTCGGTTCAATCGTTAGTGCCCAATAAAATTGTTGGCTCCCACTTAATTTTTTTAGTTTTTAGTATATATCTCGTTTATACTTTGTTATACGACAAAAGTGAATATAACAAAAATTACTCTAAATAATAAAATGAAGAACTTTTATTTTGTGCATATTTGCCGAAAACCCAATAGGAAACGAAATATCGCTATTTTTAATTTTAGACCTCCTTTACAACCCCCACTCCTGCTCCATATGCCGGGCTGATTTGTGAATCTAAACCATCCAGGCCATCACCCAAACGCATACAAAAAAATTCATTCAAATCGGACCAGCCGTTTAGGAGGAGTTCTGTTGCATACACACATACAGTTGAATTATATATTTATATAAAGATTTGTCTCTTACCGCTCTAGCGGTCGTAATTTTTGTTTAATACTCGTAGTTACAAAACTGGGTATATAACCGTTTTACGCAAAAAGCAAGATCAAGTTCTTTAACGGCTGAAATCGGACTGGGGGGGGGAGGTTTAGCCCCCGACAGCGGCAGCCGAGCACACATACCCCAAAACTGAGGTATATTTCAAGGGAAAGGCGAATGAGAAAGGGCGCTATATGCAAAGGAATGGGGATGGAATTTGGAAAAAAAAAAATTCGAAATATCTTTGTTAGTATACGTTGAATCGAAAAAGTGTATAGAACTAATCTTATTGTATATTTAATTGTCTATAAATTTATACATATTTTCTCTAAGATTAATATTAACCGAGATATTTGGATTATTTTTTGTTTTCAGTCTTCATCACCCCCCCCCTTATTTCAGAATGCTACCGAAAAAAAAGGATATAGTCTTGAATTTCTTATCCTTGCCATTAGTAAAGCCCATCTAAATTAAAAGTGGTCGAATAAGCTATTTAAAATGATGGGTGGACAACATATGAGCTATGGTATATTTATGAAATTTCTGTGCAATTGTTAACTGGGTGATTTACAGGCACAATAGACCCTCTACTTTCACTATTGAACAGGAATGTTTGAACAAGACACAAATAAGCGTGGGAATACAATAACGAGTTCATACTTCTGCTTCGATGGGATGACAATTGGTTTGGAGGTCTGGCCTTGTCAAAGGTCGCCAAGATAGCCAATTGACTTTGCGTCATAAACTTGCCAATCATAATCCTATTAGCTTTGAATACAAATCACCCTAACTTTGGCTTATTTAGAGGAAGATGGCTCAATTAACGAAGTGGTTTTAGAACTTAACGTTGTAGTAGTCAAGAGAAATTTCCCGGAAGTTGTAGTGACCCTATTATAGGAAGTTTCCTTGAAGAGCGCGGGCAAATTGGAATAACTTTCCAAGATTTCATAGGCGACTAATCTAATTATCCGTCAGCAGTATTTTAAGTTATTATATTGATTTACTGTTACTCAACTTTCTAGTAAATTAATTGTTCTGTCAATCTTTCTCCATAAGGAAGAAGTAACGTTACATTGATCTACTGACAACTCGGTTGAGTCTTGTACAAGCGGATTAAAAATGAATATGTTTGAATATCCAATGAATGTGAGATGAGTTTTAGCAAATTCCCCTTAAGGGAAATCAGCTACTGAGGTCGTACTCATGACGGAATTTTCGAAATTTTTCTTCAAATGTCCATCGATCCTACGAAAATGAGGTCCGTTCAAAACTGTATATATATATATATATATATATATATATATATATATATATATTTGTCTGTTACCGCTCTAGCGGTCGCAGTTATTGTTTAATCTTTACCAAATACCTCGATATATAGTCTTTTTATGTAAAAAGAAAGATCAGGTTCCTTAACGGCTGAAATCGGATCAGGGGGAGGGGGGGGGTTTAAAGGGGAGGATTTTCGAAAAATCGAAATATCTCCGTTACAATAAGTTGGTTTGAAAAATGTATAGAATCAATCATATTGCAAAGTAAATTTACTATAAATATAGTTATGTACATGTATTCTCTATCTTGAATATTAACCTAGATATTTGCATTGTTATTAATTGTAACTGTGGAGGTGAGATCGGCTAACTTCGGGTCTAGTCGTGAGTTTCCGTCAAGAACCAGTGCGGCCGTTTCCGTGACTGTTCGGCTCTCAAGAAATTTCGCTATTGTAAAACTTCACATAGTAAATCTGCTTAGTTTACACAGCCCCTGCGTGACGGACTTTTTTTTAACTGCCTTTATTTTTGGCCAACAATTAATAATTATTGTACATTTTTTAATACTGGCAATATACTTACTTATCCTATATAATAATAGTATATAGACTTTTTTCATTATATATTATATTACATCAACATATATTTTCTCCCTTACAAGTACATATTTTCAACTGGCATTATAATTAGCCAATATTACAATTAAATGACTTTTACTTTTAATGTAAGTACTCTTTTCTGTTATTTATTTATTTATTTTTTGCAAGTAATTAAAATCAATTTATCACACAAAAATTGTAGGAAGTTATTGATCATACTTGAATTAGTGTTCGTTTCGTGGTTTTCAATCATGGACATCTAAGGCAAAATTTAAAATATTGGGTCTGTGGAAGAGCGTGTCCATGACCCACTATATCATATAATCAATTTTAGACAAGCTCTATAAATCTCCACTTTGAATATACGAGTTGGCAATATTTTTATTTAATTAAATTATGAAACGAGCACCGAATAGACTTTTAGAACACTAAGGTAATACGGGGTGGCAATCTATGAAATTAAAAATATTAAATAAATATAAATGTTAATTAAAAAAGTCATTTTGGCCAAATTCAAACACTCCAGAGGTATTTGTTACCTACATTTCAATTAAATTAGAAATCTTTTAGTTCCAATAGACATTGTCATGTTTAAACTTGACAATTTATATGGCTAGTGAAATAAATTACAGGAAGTTTAAAAAAAAGCATAAAAATGAACAGTACTGACAATTTTCAGGACAAACCAGTGCCATGTGTAGCCAGTGCTAATGTAATTTCAGTTTTTTAAACCAAATAAAACGTTTGTCAAGCCGACCCACAGTCGTCCCGATTTCCTCATCATGGTGCAAAAAATACTTTTAGTGGGCGGATATCGTTCAAACTTTATATGATGTTTATTGTGGGATTGAAAATGTGTTTCACATTAGTTTTATTAGATTTGTCAAGGTTTGGGGTGGGAGTTACAGGGGGAGGTGCTCTCTCACATTTCTAGGGCTTTCATATATTTTATGTAACAAAAAAGGGATATTTCTGTGCTATTACTATTTTTATTCTTTTATTCAAAACGTATTTATGTTTTTGTTGTAATTATAAGAATTAATATTAATGAAATAACTCGAAATGTTTGTAACTTTTTGTTTAACTATTCTGTTAAAAGAGTTCCTTATCGATCAAAATGTTTCAACGAAATTTAAAAATTAATTAAAAAAATAAAATAAAAACTAATTAAATGCTCTTAAGAATTTCTTATAGAAAATAACAATTTCATATAAAACTTAAAAAATATTAAATATATAAAATAAAAATGTTCACTGTAACAATACATAGATAAAAGTCATATTTAAATTGGCTTATTTTCATATTATATATTTATGGAGGAGTCTTCTCCATTTAGCTTCTACAAGGGAATCAAACAAGGGGACAGCCTTAGCCCATTGTTGTTCATTATAGTGATGGACGAAATATGGAAAATCTGCAAAAGAAGGACACCCCGAGCACTGGTGGGCTACTGGAATATGACGCCCGTTCTTGTCCAAGCAATGTTATATGCCGACGATGTAGTGATTGTGGCGGACTCGCAGGAAAGGCTGCAAACTAGTGTTACGGAGTGGTATGAGGAGCTAAAGAGAAAAGGAATGGACATAAATGTCAAGAAAAGTAAGGTTATATGTGTAGGAAGAGAAGAGGAAGATGTTGATGTCACCTGCAATGGCGTACCACTTGAGATGGTTGACACCTATAAGTATCTTGGCACACTCATATGCAGGGATGGTAGGATAGATCAGGAGGTCTTGAATAGGGTGAGTCAGGCCAATGGAATTTTCTACCAAATACGTAACACCCTAATTGCCAAGGAAGAATTGAGTAGATCAACCAAACTCAGAATCTACAAAGCGGTCTTTCTACCTGTGCTTTTGTATGGTGCAGAGAGTTGGACCTTAGTGGACAACCACGCAAGCAAACTCAAGGCAGAAGAAATGAGAAACCTAAGGTGCATTGCGGGAAAAACAAGGCGAGACCGCATCAGAAATGAGCGGATAGGAGAGGACCTTGGGGTGAGACCGATTGGAGAGATAGTTGAGGAGCGCCAACTTTACTTGGTTTGGTCATGTCAACCGAGTGGGGGACACAAGAAAGGCCAAATGGTTATGTGAAGCACGGTCAGAAGGCAAACGACCCCGTAATAGACCTAGACTTACGTACCAGGTCTACGTAGCTCGATTAGGAGCAGAAAGGGGCAAGACCGCGTCAGAGATGAGGAGACTAGCGACGCAAAGTGGACTGAGGTGGCCCCTCCACGCTTATCGGCACGATGGAGGTAGAAGAAGAAGAAGATATTTATGGAAAAGTATTATCATATGTCAAATTAAAGATAAACATTTGCTAAATATTCATTACCACAGACAAGACCGCCACAAAAAAATACCATCATCATTCAGCCTCAAATGATTTTCCGGGCGAAGCCGGGTACCTTAGCTAGTGTGTGTGTGTATATATATATATATATATATATATATATATATATATATATTTAAGGAATGAATATTATTAACATTTGCTATTTTACACTCATTTACTACCACCCTCTGGAGTAGTGTATTTCAATGGAAAATCATACTCTCGTCAATATTAGTTTTATCACGAAAACCTAAATAACGAATTGCGTTAAAAATACATTTAGGAATTTGTTGACGTTACACTTTCTCCTTTATATTGTTCCCGGCTCAGAGATTAATGCGCTTGGATTACTTCAAGGTTCTTTTCTAATAAAACAAAATATCCTTCGTATACAAATATTATCCGGTAGATGAATTTTTTAATATGAAAAAAAAAGTTTACACATTATCCGTTATGAAAAAATCAAGTTGTTTTCCAACTCTGTCTATGAGATACAATTAAACTCCTGAAATTCCTTCCATCCTTTACTTAACCATTTAACCACTGAACAGACATCAGGAGAAGAAAGATGTAGCCTTCTTGTATGAAATATTTATTTTTAAGGAATGGTTTCCCCACATCAGTGGCATCTTCAAGTTTTTAATTCACGCAGGGGCTGCGTAAACTAAGCAGATTTCCCTCGTGAAGTCTAATAATAGAGAGTTCTACATACTGGAGCACAGCACCACCGTGAATATTAAGTGGATAAATACAAACGATAATAAGAAACCTCCCGACGGAAAGCGTCTGAAATGTAAACTAACAGTTCTGACAATTTCTCTCCGGAAAGAAAAACAATTACTGAATTATATCTGAATATAATGTACTAAAGTGATCGAAAACTATTTACTATATATAGTACTGTAATTTGTAATGAATCAGAATAATTTTTATCTCAATCAATCAAATTTAAGTAGTCTAAAAACTTAAGACGATGGGTGCGGTCACCTGAAGATATTTTCGTGTATCTCGTATAATAAAGGCCTCTTGAAAACAATATTTGATATTTAAGCTACGAATAATGCGGTTTAATACAAAACAGAGTATTGTTTATGTAACATGAGTAGAAGTAGGGGTTTGCTGAAGGCTGAAAACTGTAAAATGCAAATGTCTCGTAATTAATATAATCTTCAAGATAGGAAATAAATGTATATAACAATATTTATAGTAAATGTAATTTGTAATAAGATTGATTCTATACATTTTTTGATTCGACGTATGGTAACGGAGATATTTCGCATTTTCGAAAATCCCCCTCTAAACCCCCCTCCCACTTGTCCGATTTCAGCCATTAAAGAACTTGATCTGTCTTTTTACATAAAACGTTTAAATATCGAGTTTGGTAACGATCAAACATAAATTGCGACCGCTAGAGTGTTAACAGACAAATATATATATATATATATATATATATATATATATATATATATATATATATATATATATATATACAGTTTTGAACGGACCTCATTTTCGTCATCTCTTATGTAGAATAGATGGGCATTTGAAGAAAAATTTCGAAAATTGCGTAATGAGTACGACCTCAATATCTGATTTCACTTAAGGTAAATCTGCTAAAAGGAACAGAAACCAAAGCTACATGAATATCGGTAGAGAACTGGTAATAAGGTAGCTAATACAGCCCTGTGAATCTAGTCTCAATCAATCTGTTATTCTAGTCTCAAAAGAAATGTTACAAAAGTAGTACAACCTCAATAGGTGTAGTCCTTTATTGGTAAATCTTCTTGGAATAAATTGAACTGAAGGAAGACAAAGGCAGAGGTGGTGTTGGACGGCTTAATTCAGCATTTAGAGGGTTATGGAGTTGGCGTGTCGGTTAGCCCTGTCAGGGAGCAGGACTTGCCCTAGAGAACGTTACTACCTGAATTATCTATAGGAGCAAGTTCTTCACTACGGGGCGACTGCTGTTGATTCTGGGAACGTACTCTGCTGGACATGCGACCGTGGCCCCATGGCTCATTAAATATTCCATCCAGCAGCTGGCGTAAATTTAGCTCCCAATTTCGCAATGCGGCCTCCCATTACCTAATCACGTATATAAGATATTCCGCTATGCCGAAGACTTTAGAAATGATTTAGTGCATAGGCCGTGTATTACCTATGGAATGGATATAAACTTCGGTGGTGTTTTAGCAGATTTCCCTTAAGGGAACTTAGCTATTGAGGTCGTACTCATGAAGCGATTTTTCAAAACATTCCTCAAATGTCCATCGATCCTACCTAGGAAATTACGAAAATGAGGTCCGTTCAAAATTTAATATATATAATATTGCACATTGTTGTTAAATTAGAGTGTAACAGAAGTTGTTTATGATATTTTTACATACCAAGATTAAAGATACTTAAAAACTACTGTACATACTGCACTAGGGTTACTGGTTACAGTAACCTTCCCTGTTCACATTGAGCAGGGTCACAGCCTTATGTTTTTGCAAACTACAGTATATTGTCTTTTGTCTGTTGAACTATATTATAATTATTATTCTAGCTATTATATTATGTTGGAACTATTGTTGTGTTATTACAATTATTGTCATACTTCATTAAAGCTATATGCTTGCTGTATGAAAGCTATTATGTTATTGTTATTTTATTATGTAACGACTGTTATTGTTATGTGTTATTACAACTATTGTTATATTTTGTTTAGCGGTCGCAATTTTCTTTGATCGTTACCAAACTCGACATTCAAACGTTTTATGTAAAACTAAAGATCTCTGAATACCTAGGAGAAGACGAAAATGAGGTCTATATCTAAATCTATCTATTTCTCTCTCTCTCTCTCTCTCTCTCTCTCTCTCTCTCTCTCTCTCTCTCTCTCTCTCTCTCTCTCTCTCTCTCTCTCTCTCTCTCTCTCTCTCTCTCTGTCTCTCTCTCTCTCTCTCTCTCTCTCTCTCTCTCTCTCTCTCTCTCTCTCTCTCTCTCTCTCTCTCTCTCTCTCTCTCTCTCTCTCTCTCTCTCTCTCTCTCTCTCTCTCTCTCTCTCTCTCTCTCTCTCTCTCTCTCTCTCTCTCTCTCTCTCTCTCTCTCTCTCTCTCTCTCTCTCTCTCTCTCCTCTCTCTCTCGCCTCTCTCTCTCACCTCTCCCTCTCTCTCTCACTCTCTCTCTCCCTCTCTCTCTCTCTCTCCCCCCCCCCTCTCTCTCTCTCTCACTCTCTCTCTCTCACTCCCTCTCTCTCTCTCCCCCTCCCCCTCTCTCTCTCTCTCTCTCTCCCCTCCCTCTCTCCCCCCCCCCCCCTCTCTCTCGCCCTCTCCCCACCCTCTCTCTCTCTCTCTCTCTCTCTCTCTCTCTCTCTCTCTCTCTCTCTCCCCCCCTCTCCCTCTCCCTCTCTCTCTCTCTCTCTCTCTCTGTAGCGGACCCGACAGACGTTCCCCTGCATATTATTTCAAGCGATTAGTATATTAAATTTAATATTATTATGTTTATAACAAAAGCTACTTTTAATAACACAGAAAACATCTTTTGTTATATGCACGTTTGCCTAGAAACAAATAGAAAATGAAATATCGCGAGTTTTTTATTCAGGCCTCCCTTATAACCCCCACTCCCTTTCGAACTTAAAATATTTAATATAGCTTATAATCATGGAAGAATTAATGCTAATTTACATATAGAGTTTTGTTAAGTTCGGTTCAATCGTTAGTGGCCAATGTAATTGTTGGCACCTACTTATAAAATTGTTGGCTCCTAACAAAAGTTACTCTAAATAACAAAATAAACCTTGTAAAACAAGGAAGGTTACTATGACCCTAGTCATAGTGCAATAAGAATGTATAATAGTTTATAGATTATTTAGTCTTGGTAAGTAATAATAAGAAAAAAACACCCTTTTACAATAATGTGTAATAACAAAGTGCAATATTATAAAGTAGTACATGTAATTTTACAGCCCTGAAGAAGAGAAAATAAAGATTCTCAAAATATCAGCATAAACTAAGATTTATTTCACCAACATTGACCAAAACTCCGAGAAGAATAACACAGCCTATATAAATACAACCTGGTCGAAGACATCAGCATAATTATATATATATAATTTTGACGGACCTCATTTTCGTCATCTCCTGGGTAGGATCGATGGACGTTTGAAGAAAATTTTCGAAAATCGCGCATGAGTACGACCTCAATAGCTGATTTCCCTTCAGCGAAATTTGCTAAAATTTCGAAAATCGCGTCATAAGTACGACCTCAATAGCTGATATCCCTTCAGGGAAATCTGCTAAAACACTTGCATTCATTCTAACCATGATCTGGCCATTTACGGATGCCACATTGGATAATGCTTTTTAAATTTCATATTTCCCTCATAAATTTAGTTAAAAAAACATAAATTATATTATACTATAGAAGAATTCTTATGCTTTAAATCGGCATGTATGTACTACAGTCGGAATTAAGTTGTAAACTTTTTCTTCTCTTGTTGGCTGAAGTGTGAGACCTTGTTGTGAAAAAAGAATGACTGGCTTTGTTGACTAATAGAAAACTGTTGGAGTTTTAGACTATAGTTATTTGTTGAATAAATGTGAGAGAATATATATGGATTATTGCAATATTACTGCTTAGCTCAGATAACTTGTATCAATGTTAAAATAGGAAGCTTACTAATTGGACAGGAATGCAAATTTGCCAAATTCCCATAGAATCTTGACGTTAATTAACTGAGTCAATCACTCACTATATCATGCTATCTCAATCTCTCTCTCTCTCTCTCTCTCTCTCTCTCTCTCTCTCTCTCTCTCTCTCTCTCTCTCTCTCTCTCTCTCTCTCTCTCTCTCTCTCTCTCTCTCTCTCTCTCTCCCCCCCCCCTCTCTCTCTCTCTCTCTCTCTCTCTCTCTCTCTCTCTCTCTCTCTCTCTCTCTCATCTTTATCAATTTAATAACCTTTGTGATAACATTAACAATTGTTATCACTAAAGATATTAAATTTAGCATTGAGAAATACAGATATGTGGCTGAGGGGGAGGGCAAATCATTTGAAGAGTGTTAAGATATTTTAGACAGAGGATTTTTTTGTATCCATACTCCATGCTACCCCATGGAGTATGGATACAAAAAAAAAATCCTCTCTCTTATATATATAAGTAGATAAATATATTTAGATAAAGATATAATTTTGAACAGACCTCATTTTCGTCTCCTCCTAGGTATCCAGAGATCTTTAGTTTTACATAAAACGTTTAAATGTCGAGTTTGGTCACGATCAAACAAAAATTGTGACCGCTAGAGCGGTAACAGGCGAATATATATATATATAGCTCAGATACCCGGCTTTGCTCGGGAATTCATTTGAGGCTGAATGTTGATGGTATTTTTTTGGCAAGGCTTTATTTTGCACAATATTTTGACATTTACCCGCCCCAGTGTTTAGGGTTAATACCCGTCGTTTCTGTGGATTTGTTAATAATAAAATTAATTTTTTAAGGACTTCACTGTCCTCCATTTATTTTATTTTCCTGTGCATTATGCATAGATTTGAATTATTAAGGACTAAATATTAACATACATTTGAATTAATTTTTCCAGGTGAGGTACCTGGTAGTTCATATTGAAAAGAATTCTTGAGCAAATTTCTCTAAATAACAAAATAAACAACTTTTGTTATGTGCATATTTGCCGAAACTACAATAGGAAACGAAATATCAATATTTTTAATTTCAGGTCTCCCTTATAACCCCCACTCCTTCCTGTCCCTAGAAATAGTATGGCTTTTTATAAGGAAGGCGTTAGTGCTAATACACATACTGAGTGTTTTATTTAGTTCGGTTGAGTCTTTTGTGCCAAATAAAATTTTTCACTTCCGCTATAATTTTTAGCGTATATCTCGTTTATAATTCGATATACGAAAAAAGTGTATATAACAAAAGTTACTCTAAATAGCAAAATAAACAACTTTTGTTATGTTCATATTTGCCGATAAACCAATAGGAAACGAAATATCGCTATTTTTAATTTCTGGCTTCCCTTAAAACCCCCACTCCTGTTCGTCTCAGAGAAAATTAATATAGCCTATCTCTCAAGTTGGACCAGACTGCTACGGTGTGCCAATTTAATTTAAAATCGGTTAAGTAGTTTAGGAGTCCATCGCGGACAAACATCGTGACAGGAGATTTATATATATTAAGATATATATAACAAATTTTGAACGGACCTCTTTTATAATAAAATATAATAATAATTGTAGTGTAGACACACAGCAATAATATATATATATATATATATATATATATATATATATATATATATATATATATATATAACAATAACATAATAGTTTTAACAAAATATAACAATAATTTTAATAACACATAACAATAACAGTTGTAACATAATAAAATAACAATAACATAATAGCTTTCATACAACATGAATATAGCCTTCAGAATGAAGCAAACTATAATCTTCCAAATTTTACAAGATAGGCCAATTTCTATAGTTCTAGTTATATCAAACTTTTTTTTCACATATGTTGAAAGGTTTTTTAGTCGATCATATCTCATTGTTCCTCATCAACCAGGCTTCAGAAAAGGATATAATACGTTTGTCTGTTAACGCTCTAGCGGTCGCAATTTTGTTCCTTCGTTACAATACTCGATATTTTTAATCGAGTTTTTTGCCAAACTTAAGAGAAGTATCTTCTTTATTTTACTCCCGATAGAAAAATCGTATACAACTAATCTTATTTGAAATTTGTTTCTTTGTTATTTTTAGCAGATTTTCCCTAGGGTCGTCTTAAGTCGCAATTTTCAAAAAATCTCCACAAATATCCATCGATCCTTGACGAGGTCCATTCAAAACTATATATATCTGTTAACGCTTTAGCGATCACAATTTTTTTTTTTTTTTATAGTTACCAAACTCGATATTTAAGCGTTTTATGTAAAAATAAAGTTCATGTACGTTAAGAGCTTAATCGGGTCAGTGAAATGAGGTGGGGGTTCAGAGGGGGAGAATTTCGAAAATTCTTAATATCTTTGTTATGCGTCGGATATAAAAAATCGATAGAACTTATCTTATTGCAAATGTAATGTTCTACAAATGTTGTTATGTACGTTTTCAATATCTTTATTATTAACTAATATATTTGCATTTTTTAGTTTTTGGACTTGAGTAAACCCCCCCTTCTACTCGTGTCATATTATCAATAAGCTGTTATGTCATGAAGCACGTTATTGGAAGCCTAATTACCAAATATTGATCTCATTGAACTGTTATGTTTTGAGATAATTGCAAATACTTGTCGAACTTGGGAAATTTGTTTATTGAACGGAGCCCCAGCGTAACGTACAATTGTTTTTAATTTTAATCCTTCAATAAACCTGCTCTTTGTAATCATCCGATCTTTACTTTAAGTAAATAATTCACTAAATATTCCATTTTTAGTGTACATTTCCAATTTTGATTACGTAGGCTTCTGACTACGGAAGAATTACAAAATAGATGGGGGATAAGATGACCAGTGCCATTCCAACGCGGGAAATCTTCTTAGTGATGGAATTTTTAGCAGATTTCCCTTAAGGGAAATCAGCTGTTGATGTCGTAGACATGACGCGATTTTCGAAAATTTTCTTCAAATGTCCATCGATCCTACCAAGGAGATGACGAAAATGAGGCCAGTACAAAATTATATATATATATATATATATATATATATATATATATATATATATAATTTCTAAGGGAAATCTGCTAAAATGTTTAAACAAATGAATTCTGCTTTTTATCTTGAGCACATAATATTAACCGCGGTAGGTTTAATCTTGTCGAACTATATGGGTAAAGGGAAACTTGAGGAGGGGGGGGGTATATTTATTTGGAGCCGAGGAAAGTAAGATAGTAAGGGAAGCTGTATTTTTCTAAGGGCTCAATAATCTTGTGATAGGGCTGATAACTCCCTCCAACGAGCAGGGGCCCTTCACTACTCCCCACTCGCTCGCTCGCTTATCTGTCTCCCCCTCTTTTATATTTATGCAACAACGTATACCCTCCTTAAACACTGAACTCTACCATTAAACTCTGAATTACAGTCACACTTCTGGGGAAAACCCGAGATCTCTCGCGTGTGATACTGTATATGAGAGCCTTTTAGAAGTTTGCCCTTAAGGGAAATCGGCTATTGAGGTCGTACTCATGACGCGATTTTTGAAAAACAATCCCCCAAATGTCCATTGATCCTATCCAGGAGATGACGAAAATGAGGGGAGGTTTAGAGCGGGGATTTTGAGAATTCTTTTCAAAGAGTTTTTTTTTTATTTTCCGATCCGACGTATAATAACGCAGATATATAGAATTTTCGAAATTCCTCCGAGATTTTGAAAATTCGAAATGTCTCCGTTACTATACGTCGGATCAAAAAATTGTAAAGAGTTTTATACATATTTTCCATATAATGAGTATTAACCAAGATATTTGGGTTTTATAGTTTTACGCTTAAAGTAAGCCCCAACTAGTACCATATTAATAATAAGCTGTTATATCATGAACCACTTCTTTATAAGGCTAAATACCAAATATTTTTTTCATTGAACTTTTACTTTGTGAGATATATGCAAATACCTTGTCATCACCCTTCTTTTGTTCTTTGATTACTAGAATTTAAGTGATTGAGATAAAACGGATTCTGATTCATTACAAATTACAGCACTTCCTTTACAAAATTGTTTTCAATAAAATTAATATGTTACATTCAGGTATATTTCGTTAATTGTGTGTCTATCTATCTATTCAGCGATACGAGGTTGGCTGGCCTGTTTGTTTACAATTCAGCCGCTTTCCGTTGTAGATTTATTAACTCGTATTGTAAATTTACTGAAAGATTTCTCATTACCGTTTGTATTTATTCATTTAACCTTCAAGGGAGTATTCCCGGTATGTATGTGTTATCTATTGTAAACCTTAGCCTGGGAAATCTGCTTAGTTTACGCAGCCCCTACGTGACGGACTTTTCCAGAGTGAGTTTGATTTAGTGAACAGTGTACCAGCTGATTTGTGTACCCTCTAAAGACTTTATCTTGTTGCCAAACTTAAATAGGGGATTTCCATGTTAAAGAGAATGCAGAGGATAGTTAAACGAGTTTCTTCCTACCTCCGCCCACTCACTTCGTTAGAAAGGTTTGCTTAAGGCTAAACCTTCGCACTCGTCGACGAACTGACATTTACAGTTTTGTTGTAGTGACATTTTCTCAATATGACACGTCCTGTGCCGCCTTACTTCTCCATTATAACTTTAGGCTACAAGTTTAGAACCAAAAACTTTCGATTAGGATTTACAACATATAGGTTCCGTGTGAGGGTGGGATAGGGAAATGAGTGAAGAAGGAAAGTTTGTTAAGACGATGGGATTAGAGCTTGTTGAAACAAGAATTATATAGTTCTGGTTTATTTTCGTTAGGGATTAAAAAAACCTACGAAATGTGTAGTATTTAACTTCTGGCAGAATTATTCTACTGTGACAATATTAAGGGGTGTGAGTATTGTTACGTTGATTAAAAAAAAGTATTAAACGTTGATTATTAGGGTTCTTTTGAATTGCAAAATTAAACACACAAACTTTGGCTTTTTTATCAATGCACAATTTATTTGACGATGAACTACACACATTATTATTGACTACTACTCACAATATGCACTGATCTATACCAAGAGAAAGAAGTAGTAATTTGTAGCAACAGCGATGGAATCAAACAGTCGAAGGATTATATCTAAAATTATATATCCCTGTATTAAAATCCAATTTCTCACTATCCCAACATACATTTTTACATTCCTAACACAAATACTAACTGGGCACGGAAATACAAACTCTTACTTATACAGATTCAAACTTACTGACTCAAATATTTGTAAATGCGACAGTTACACTGAACAGACATTCACCCACCTGATTTATGAATGTAGACTGACTCAAGACAGTTAAAGACTCATATTCCCAAATAGTCTATTAGTCCCGATATTTTATTTTCAGAACGACTAAATTTACTAAAATCAATAGCCTATGATATTCTTAAGCAGAGAGAGGAAAAGATAATATAAGATTAATATTATGTAATTTTTGTATTGGTTATTTAATTGTATTCCTTAAATGTTTTTATTTAATGTTTTTTTTTATTTTGTCAAGTTTAATTTTCATGTTCTTATTTACATTTTTAATATATATATATATATATATATATATATATATATATATATATATATACACTCAACCGCAAAAAAAAACCGGACACTTAGATTTAGTCTTATAATTTTGTTAAATACTTAATATATATGTATATTAATCTTTTTAATTAAAATAATTGGTTAATCTATAGGTTATTTAAACAAAATCTGCCAAAAGTGAATAATTTTTATTGATTATTTACAAAACAATACAAAATAAAAAAAAGAAAAAGATAAATTGACACATTTAAAAAAAAAATTATTCTTCATTCTTATTACAGTGAATGGTAGACTTCGCTACCCCAAGCGTTTCGGCAATGCAACGTAAGCTCCGGCCTTCCATCTAAGTTTGAAAGACCCATTATTCTGGACCGAAATAAAAATAAAACATTAATTAAAGAAAATGCTTGGTTAATAATTAAAGATGTTTAAATATGCGCAAAACTACTTACAGTTTAGAATAGATCAACTTCACGACAAATAAATCTAATCTGAGTTTTATCTAATTGTTCACTAATCCTGAAGGGATTAGTTCAATGGACTTAGACTCTAAATTCTCTGTAATAACTAGAATACCCACATAAAGAAAATTGCTGAAAATTAGCTTTTAATACGACAAAAATGAAGTGTCCGGTTTTTTTTGCGGTTGAGTGTATATATTATTATTATTTAAAAATTGTTAAAAGTTTTGACAGAATGCACATATAATGCAAAAATGCATGGGGTGTGCAGCAAAATAAAATCCCTCCACATATGGTTACTATGTAGAGGAAATGCGTAAAAAAAAAAAAAATAAAAAAAATAAAAAAAAAAAGCACAAAAATGCACTGATAACTTCACTTCTTATTGCACAGTGCATTAACTCACGATTTCGCGAATCAGGACATCGCTCCAGTTGGGTTGCCTTCATTTACTTCTTACTTCAAAAATACTTGTTCGACTCTCCGTAATTTTTCAAGTACGCAGTTTTCTCAACACTATTTCACTGTAATACTCTTGAAACATAACAGCTTAACATTCTTAAATCTCTGGTAGCTTTGATGTTCGTATACATTCTAAACATGGAAGACAACTGACTTTATTAGAAATAATTTGGGCAATTAAAAAACTCCAAAATAAAATATTTATGAAAAAAAATTTATTCTTTTAAAGAATGTCGTATTGGAAAATTAATATATTTTTATATATACAACAATATAATTGCATAATATAAAATTCTTACATTATTGTACAACACAGAATAAGATATTCTAAAATAGTTTGAGTTACAAATATTTATGAAAATATAATTAATAATAAATATTAAATAAATACTTCCAACAAAATAGGTGACAATAAAAATAATAACAGACATTTCTGATGGTTTATTTTATTAGATTCTATTTAAAATAAATGTGTAGATATTTTTTAATTTAAAGTGAGCATAAATTATTTTATCTTACCATTACTGAATGAATTTAAAAAATGCTACGACAAATGTTTGTCTCAATTTTTTGGGGAGCGGGGGTTTACAGGCCGAAGGAAATCACTAATTGAAAATTCTTTGCACCTTAGAGATACAAAAATTTTTTAAACAATCACATTGGTATATCATATAAGGATTTATAAATTATGTTTGATGACATTTTTGATCGGATGTATTGGAATGCAGATATATTAGTTTCAAATGAAATCATTTTGGTTGAAGTGCTTCAAAACTGGCGACCTTATCAGATTTTAGCAGATTTCCTTTAAGGGAAATCAGCTATTGAGGTCGTACTCATGACTCGATTTTCGAAACATTTTTTTCAAACGTCTATCGATCCTACCCAGGAGATGACGAAAATGAGGTCCGTTCAAAATTATATATATATATATATATATATATATATATATATATATATATATATATATATATATATATATGTGTGTGTGTGTGTGTGTGTGTCTGTTAACGCTCTAGCGGTAGCTATTTTTGTTTGATCGTTACCAAACTCGATATTTAAACGTTTTATGCAAAACGACAGATCAAGTTCGTTAATGGCTGAAATCGGACTAGTGGGAAGGAGGGTTTAGAGGCGTGATTTTCGAAAATTCGAAATATCTCCGTTACCATACGTCGGATCAAAACATTGTAAGGAACCAATCTTATTGCAAATTACATTTACTGTAAATATTGTTCTGTACGTTTATTCTCTATCTTCAATATTAACCGAGATATTTGCATTTTTATTAAACGTGGGCGGTAACGCACGAGTGAGTTTCCCGCCAAAAGGCCGTTTCCGTAACAGCTAGGCTCTCGTATGGAGATTTCTCTATTGTATAACTTGACGCGAGAAATCTGCTTAGTTTATGAAGCCCCTGCGTGACGGACTTTTTTAACCTTGAACTCACGTAGTTCTCCAAACTTAATAATGAAACAAAAATGGATTATACGAAATTTCCCATACTAATAACAGACCAAAATACTAATGGGTATTAATTGAAGCTGAATATTGCTTTCTGTGGTCATTCGCATATTTAGAATATAATTACAACTGAGGCACAACACCAAAGTTGTCAATTTACCATAAACCCGTTAATATAATAATAGTGTGTTGGTACACAATTGCCGATCCCTTACATTTGTTGTTATTTGCATTCCTTCTTCACATCAGTTTTGGGACGTGCTGTCTAATTTATTGTTTCCCCGTTTTTTTCTCTATTTATTTATACAGGAGCACCTTGGCGATTTGGATCAAAGTTTCACAATGTAAAATGAAAACAAAATTATAGAAAAATAACAAAAACTGAAACAACAAATAAAAAATTAAATACTAGTAATAAAGACAATTAATAAACCATAAGACATAAACAAAGACAAATAAACATTAAATAAACAAACATAAATAAACATTAGACTAGTAATAAAGGCAACAATTTAAAATGGTTTTAATAAAAAAAATATGTTATTCCTATATACTAGTACATTTATATTATTATTATTTTTTTTTATTTATTTAGTTTTGTACCCCATAGCGATGGTGATTGGCATTATTAGGATGATATATTTACTCCTTCATGTGCTTACCTTTTTTGTACTTTTATATTATGGAAAATATTTCTTTAATATCTGATTCTTTCTCATATCCGTGCTTTGTCTAAAGAATATAATAAAAGTTAACCCTTTTAAATCTTTTTAGGCATGCTGTAGACCAATTCTATTTTGTATTATATGCTTTTGTAAATGTTGATGTGTTTTAGATATTTGTGGAATATATTGGCTGCTGTCAGTTAATAGTTTTGTCATATCGTTGGGTATGTGAAGGTTTTCTCATTGGATGCAGACTGTCAGTATGTGTTTTATCGTAAGGTGTTTGTTGCAGTATTTGCATATAGGGTTATCAGTCCTTGTCATTAAGTGTTTATGTGTCAGGTATGAGAAGCCGATCCTGAGTCTGGCAAGAACTACTTCCTCCCGTCTAGTACTCCTATGGCTCGATGACCACTCCTTACGTTTTTAATTTAGAGGCTAAATAACAGATTATATATATTCAGCTTTTACAGTCTCATCATTACTGAGATATGAATAATTCTTGACGAGCTGAGACTTTTAATTTAGTGATTCCACAAGAAAAAGAAGCAACATTTTGAATTCCACAGAATTATTATATTGTTAGAAAAGAAGGCAATCTACCCTGGAGGGACAGAATGATAATGTAACGAGAAAGAAAGAAAACTTTATTTTAATAAAAAGTTAAGTTAGCTAGTTAACTGAATTGAGTTGATGTCACACACAGGAGATTTATCCATCATGAGGATATTTCTAGGTTCATTCTGAATCATTCAGTCCCTGAAAGTAAACGTTTATTATTCAATTGTTTTATCTTTCCAGATTCTTTATTTTCTCACAAGATTAGAATCTTATGTATCGCCCACGGGCATCAATAGAGTATATAGTATATCATACAATCCCTTTTATAGAAGTGTCTGTCATTATACCAGCCCCCAACCCGAAGATTATCTTAAATTCAAAGTAAATATGAAGAAAATAAGATTAGTTAATCAACTTAGGATTTCAAATAACGATTACTTGAAGCTGTATAAAAAAAAATGAAAGTAATAAAATCCGGAGAAATTTGTGAATGATGCCAGGAATTTATATCGGACGGATTAAACAATTTATTATTGCAATGCTCAGAATACAGCTATCATAGAGAGCAATACATGAAGAAGTTTATAGCCACAAGTGATGACTTAATGTCCCTGAAAAATATTCTTCACTTTGACGACATTCATAAACTGAACATGATTTACTTTCTTTCAGCAGTATGCAACTAGGCAACGACATAGTTTATACCATTATCTTGATAATTAAACACTATAATATAGAAATGTCCGACGAAGTCAATTAACACGTCACAGTAAACAAATAAATAAAAGTAAATACATATGATGTTGAATAGTACTAATCAGATTAAATTATGAAGAATTTTAGAAGTTTAAGTAATACTTGAAAACATTTATTAAAAAAAAAATGTTTTATTTTATTGTATATAGTAGGTTAATATTATATATATATATATATATATATATATTAATTATATACAAGGAAAACGATTAAGTTCTTTAAGAGCCAAAATCAGATTAGGGATGGTACACTTGTCTTTATCAGCTGAGTAGAATTAGTGGAATCTAGCTGAAGCTTTTCAAAAACCGTCTCATGTTTTAAAAATTCCTTCAATAATTGAAGTGCTGTAGTTCTATTTTGAGGTACACTTTTTAAGGGTTTACGCTCAACGGCCAACGGCTGTTATTGACTCCAACCGGAATGGAAATGGTTTTCAGGTGTTTGCCTATACCCGACCCGGTTTCATTACAGTTATTGGTAGATTTCGGATCCCTCCAACGATGGAAAACCCCATATTGGGCTACTAAATATTTACAATGTAGCTCCAATGAATTCAGCAATACAAAAGTTTAAATTTTTAAAACTGAAATCGTTCAATTTCAGCACTATTACTGCAATCCTATCGAATTTATACATAACACAAATACTATTAGCTCGTTATAGTAAGACTTAAGTTATTCTGTAAAGATTTCATTCGCTCTGAAGTAAAGTAATAAAAATTTCAAAATGGGGGGGACACCATTAAGTCAGTTTTTCCATTAAGCCAGTTTCCATAAAATAAATTAATGTCAAGAGCAATCTTATAATACTCAATAATTTTTTTAATTAAAAGAGATAGATATACTATTTTAACCTCATAAAATAATGACTAGAAATTAAAGGAAAATGATCAATTACTGTTTTACTTATGACACGATTAATATATATATATATATATATATATATATATATATATGTCTATTACTTGTCGCAATTTTAGTTTGATTGGTATCAAATTCGATATATAAACGTTTTATTGGATTGGGATTAGGATTAATATGATTTGGGCAATCAACAACTAGGTTATTATGGCCTTTATAATGCTGTTTACAAGTCCCTGTTTTATTCTATGTCTTAAATAATATCAACTAATATATTGTAAATACCTTTCTTGTCATATCCTAAGAGTATTGAATTAACTAATTTTCTATACAATTATTTCTTAACTAAATCTATAAATAAATTTTTATTTATTTATATTTACTTAAAGAAACCCGAGTTACGTTTTACCTATTTACACTTCTCACTTCTGGTTTAATATTTTTAACTACCTTCATTTTTGGCCAATAATTAATAATTATTTTACATTTTTTAATACTGGCAATATACTTACTTATCCTATATAATAATAGTATATACACTTCTTTCATTATATATTATATTACATAAACATATATGTTCTCCCTTACAAGTACATATTTTCAACTGGCATTATAATTAGCTAATATTACAATTAAATGACTTTTACTTTTAATGTATGTACTATAAACGTTTTATATAAGTCCAATAACGGTTGAAATCAGGAAGGGTTAGAATCGAGAATTTCAAAATTACGAAATATTTCCGTTGGTATAGGTCGTTTCGAAATATTGTATAGGACCACTCACTTAACCACTCAAAAATACTATCGCTTTGTTCTAACCAATTTTAGCAGATTTCCCTGAAGGGAAATCAGCTATTGAGGTCGTATTCATGACGCGATTTTCGAAACATTTCTTCAAATGTCCATCGATCCTACCCAGGAGATGGCGAAAATGAGGTCCGTTCAAAACTATATATATATATATTTGTCTGTTAACACATCTCTTAATCGTTTTATGTAAAAAGAAAGATCAAGTTGGTTAATGGCTGAAATCGGACCAGTGGGAGGGGGAATGTCGAAAATTCGAAATATCTCCGTTACTATACGTCGGATCGAAAACTTGTATAGAACCAATCATATTGCAAATTAAATTTACTATAAATATTGTTATTTAATTTTTTCTCTATCTGCAAACATATATATATATATATATATATATATATATATGTTTGCCTAAAAACCAACTACCTGACAAAAACTAGCTCCAATCAAAGATATATTTGAAATTAACAAAGAAATAACTGACCCTAAAAGAAAAAGAGCATTACAAAATTCCTCTGCTTAAGATTGTGCAAATAGTGTTTTATTGTACCAAAAATGATACAAAAGTGACGAGGAAAATTATTCTAAGATTCACATGGAGGCCAGTCGAAATTGTGAAAAGTTCGTCACGCAGGGGCTGCGTATACTAAGTAGATTTCCCTTTTATTGTTTAACAATAGATAAATCAACAATAGCACTGTCAATATCAAGTGAATAAATACAAATGGTAATAAGAAACCTCCAGACGGGAAGCACCTGAAACATAAACAAACAGGTGAGCCAACTTTTCACAGGAATGAAAAACAATGACGGAAATATATCAGAATATAACATATTAATTTTATTGAAAACTATTTACTGTATCTGGTTCTGTAATTTATAATGATTTAGAATAATTTTTATCTCAATCAATAAAATTTTAGTGATCCAAGAACTTAAGGAGGGGGAGGGGTCACGATAACATATTTCCATTTATCCCGTATAATAAAGTATTGTTTATGTGACATGAGTAGAAATTTTAAATTACAGGAATTTAAAAAAATATTGTTAACAAATTGATAACGGTTTAATGGGCATTGCTGTCCCAGAAATAAGCTAAATTTATTGAATGAGCAGAGGTAGAAATCATTCCATTACTACAGGTAATCCTCGGTACATTTGCCATCAGATAAGGGCCCTCAAATTAGTTCAATTTATTCCTCAAAATACTTTCAGGATAATGTGTTTTTTACAGCACCAACAACAAATCTCTCCTTAATCGAAATGATAATTGAATCACCTTCAATATTATATCACATTTTCACTTGACAAGTAAAATTTTATAAATATAATCCACTATTCATTTTGGGTCTAAGACTAATTGTTCAGTCGTCATTTTGATTTGAATTTCCCGCGCTCGCTGAGTTCACAAACCCGCCACACATATGCTGATCACCAAGGCTGTGGCTACTGCGGAAACTACTTTTGCAGCTCAAGAAGGCATCGGCTAGTTACAAGGATAGAGTCAGTTGGTTTTAGACGCTCGCTGGGGTCGTTCCTACGGCCAGTGGGGCCTTGCCCCTCTCCCTCCGCTACAGATAACCGCTTCATAGACAACCGCTCAGTTGGAATTCACCCGTCATAGAGTTACAGTCAGTTTTTCATCTCCCGCACAGCTGCCATCCTGTGCGGATCACCGCAACCGGCTGGAAGTCGGATCTTCTACGGAACACAGATGGAAGGGCGTAATAACCATGCAGTTGATCGCCCCTAAAACAATCTCATCTACCATCTACGGAACACAGAAAGTAGCAACGAAGGAGGACTCCACTTCTAGGAACGTTTTCGTTTCCCGCAGGTGCCTATTTTAATAATGCTAGCATTATTTGCGCAAATTATCAAATGAGTACTCACACAATATAGGACCTACCGCTCATTCTATGTATATATATATATATATATATATATATATATATATATATATATTGCTGCTAAATTAGTTTATAAAGTTAAGTTCTTTCTGTTTCTTGTTCAACCTCTATTTATAACGTGTATTATATGTAGTTTTAATCAATTCAATATACTTGATTCTTAGGAGAACTCAAATAGTTCTTTGTGTTATTTCCCCTCATCTTTCCAATATAAAATATTAAATATTTCAGTCTAATGCTATCTTATTCTCGCCTTTAAAAAGCTTCCCGCCAAAACATTTTGGTGCCGACATTTTCTATTATTACCACAAAAGCTAACCGCACGCCCCTACACTAATATTTAGAATCTTCTAGGTGTATCTGGTTGATAGAATGCAAAGCAATTGTGGAATAAATAAAAGAAGTTAATCGTTTATTAATAATTATTTTTTGGTAGATGTTACAAAGAAAATGAATCCGAGTCATTTGTCCAGCTGATATTTTTAGTCAATTCTTTCAACAAGGAATTTTAAAGTCATGTTTTTACTTCCTTGTACGAAGTATAGGAAATATTTTAATAAACAGAGTTATCAGTTTTGACTTCCTTGGACCCATTTTGACTAGTTACGAATTGACGTCTGTACATATCTCACATAACAAACTTCATGCAGTAATGTGATAATTTCATATTTTATGGAAATATTCGACTACATATAACAGAAGGGATGAAGTCGTATTAGCAAGACCCCGAATAGAGCACACAAGATTTACGCATGGTAATCTTATGACAAAAGATCAACACCCGATTTGTGGGAAGTGTAACACAGACTTGACTATCTACCACATATTAATGAAATGCCATAAATATACAGATATTCGAAACGAATGCAATATTTCCAATGATATAGCAGTGGCCTTTGGAGATGACCCCAAAGAGCTAGATAAATTGTTTAGTTTTGTGAAAATTACGAATTTATACAAGGGAGTTTAAATTACAAGTTTTTTGTATCCTCGTTTATATTGTTAAAATGGCGATATGGATGTGGATATAATTACAATACAAATGTACAGAACTTACATCATTGATAATTTACATAAACGCAGTTTACTCTCAAAATGCAGGTACTTAACCAAAGCAAGAGTTATCAATATTACAGGGCGATGATAACCTAATAGTTTTTCTCCCTAAAACCTTATGAACCAAAACAAATTTCATATTTATGACCGTTGTCATGCCTCTCTTTTTGGGGAAACGGTTATTGTGAGGTAGAAATAATTGTTTTTTTCAGTGTTTGTTAGAGGTACAAAAATATTCATATATCACAATTTTTGTTTATCTTTGTTAATCTTCTATGACATGACTTGATCTGATGCAATGGAACGGATATATCGCACATAACTTTCTAATTAAATTATGTTAAATCCCAATACGTTGGGAATTATTATTAAATTATGTGAGTTCCATCAATACATTCTGTTTATTAGCAGATTTCCCCTAAGGGAAATAAGCTATTGAGGTTGTACTCATGAAGTAATTTTCGACATTTTTCTTCAAATGTCCATCGATCCTACCTAGTAGATGAAGAAAATGAGGTCCGTTCAAAACTGTATATATTTATATATATATATATATATATATATATATATATATATTTGTCTGTTACCGCTCTAGCGGTCGCAATTTTTGTTTGATCGTTACCAAACTCGATATTTAGTCGTTCTATGTAACAAGTGATCAAGTTCATTAATGGCTGAAATCGGACCAGAGGGAGGGGGGGTTTAAAGGGGAGGATTTTCTAAAATTTGAAATATTTCCGTTACTATACGTCGGATCGAAAAATTGTATAGAATCAATCTTATTGCAAATTGAATTTACAAAATCAAGGAAAATTATTAACTTGTTTAGCAAACTTGAAGCTTTTATAGCTTCCTTGCAATAGTGCTAAGAATTTTGAATATTTGGATCCCTTACATAAACAGAAAGATAGAAAATAATGTTGATGAAACATTTAATATAGTGCTGTTACAGTTCTTTTTATTATATTTAATTCCGTCATCTTGATAGAAACTGTCTTTATACTTATAAAGAACTCTCTTAAAAATTTAAATAAAATACACTTTTCCTTCTTAAATTCCATAGTAAACTAGGTCATTGAAAAATAATTTCTTAAAATAACAGCTTTAAAGGAAAATATGATAGATAAAATAAAAACTATATTATTTTCCATCCATTAACGACTTCTTTTTACCATTTTTGAGATAGGAATTTAATTTGGTTCAGAGCATTCTCCTTTGATTTTGAAGAATAAACTTGATTTAATGATGATACTAAGAAATGTTGTAAAAAATTGACTGGATGTCTGGGAAGTTAAGCGAGACGGGGAGAACTTCGATACTTCTTTCAGTTCTTGGAATGTTTAGTGGATTCCTCTTAAGGAAAATCACCTACAGAGCTTGCACTCGTGGCTTAATTTATGAAAAATTCCATTAAATGTTCGTCAATTCATTCTAGGTTGTAACAATGTTGAGTTTTATACTTTTAGCAGATTTCCCTTCGTGGAAATCAGCTATTGAGGTCGTACCCATGACGCGATTTTTGAAACATTTCTACAAATGTCCATCGCTCCTACCAAAGAAATGACGAAAATGAGATTCGTTCTAAAATATATATATATATATATATATATATATATATATATATATATATACCGCTCTAGCGGTCGCAATTATTGCTTGATCGTTACTAAACTCGATATTTAGTCGTTTTATGTAAAAAGAAAAATCAAGTTCGTTAATGGCTGAAATCGGGCAACGGGGTGGAGGAGGGTTTTAAAGGAGGAGAATTTTGAATTTCAAGGAGGTAGTATGTAATGATGTTTGAAAGTAACAAAAAAGTCCATCACGCAGGGGCTGCGCAAACTAAGCAGATTTCACACGTAAAGTTATACAATAGAGAAATTACCATAAGAGTGCCGAAAAGTTACGGAAACGGCCGAGCTAGCTTTTGGCGGGAAACTCACTCATCTGTTATCGGCCCACATACAATAAAAATGCAAATATCTCGGTTAATATTCAAGATAGAGAATAAATGTATATAGCAATATTTATAGTAAATTTAATTTGCAATAATATGGAATTTATACAATTTTTCGATCCGACGTATAGTAACGGAGATATTTCGAATTTTCGAAAACCCCCCACTAAACCTCCCCCTCCCACTGGTCCGATTTCAGCCATTAACTAACTTGTATGTCTTTTTACATAAAACGTTTAAATATCGAGTTTGGTTACGATCAAACAAAAATTGCAACCGCTAGAGCGTTAACAGACAAATATATATATATATATATATATATATATATATATATATATATATATATATATATATATATAATTTTGAACGGACCTCATTTTCCTCATCTCCTAGGTAGGATCGATGGACATTTGAAGAAATTTTTCGAAAATCGCGTCATGAGTACGACCTCAATAGCTGATTTCCCTTAAGGGAAATCCGCTGAAAAACAATACATACATTTTCTATTTCCAGATGCCAACAAAGAATTTGTATTTACTACTCTAATAAAATGTGAATAAAAGTCATGATCGTTTGTTCTTTCGCTGGATAACACTTGCATACATAAACAAAGGAGACCAAAAAAATAAAATGATGAGCTGTTATAATTATAATTTTACTTAGTTAAGTGTGCTAATTGGATATGCAAGTGATATTGACTGGAAGTTGAGTTAATAATTAACGAGAAAAAAACTTCAGAAGCATGAAAGCTTAATGCCGCTCTGCGTGAGTTGGGTGGGTGAAAGTGGCTGAATGTCATTAATGCAATGTAGTACGTAACACAATTGAATTAGTCAGTATGTTTTTATTCTGAAATGGAAATAAATGCATTTCAAATTAGCAGCGCAGCTTCCCACCCTGCTTGATATATTATTGCGGACCGACAATCCAAATATACACCCACCGCGTAATACTTCCTACGCAGTACATTTCAATTATTTTACATACGGTAGGTACATCTGACACATATTAATTATTAATCTCGACACCTTCGATCAGTATAGTCCAAGTATTTTGATATCTTACGAGCCATGGTATATTCCTAGACACATATTACTGAAAGAATTTTGTTCGTTAAAATTTGTGTTAACGCTGGGTAATGAATCATACATACAATTACTAATGTCAGAAAAAAAGTTGAAGATTCGAAGAGGTGACAATTGGTAAAATCTTACCAGTGAAGCTAACAATAGATTTGTATTTTCTTTTATGACCTGGGGGAAACGAGTTCATAGTATAATTACATAAATATTTGGCAAAAACTTTATTTGGACATATGATAAAATTATTGATCAAATTCTTACTTAATATAATTATTGACAAGATTCTTATAAAATTTTATAGAGAAGGTGTAAAATAAATTAAAGGCAGGGGCTGCGTAAACTAAGCAGATTTCCCACGTGAAGGTTAACAATAGATAAATCTACATACTGCTAACAAACACTTAACACCACCAGGAATATTAAGTGCATAAAAACAAACGGTAATGAGAAATCTTTCACCCAATTTTAATAACCTCCCAACGGAAAGTATCAGAATTGTAGACAAACAGATCTGCCAACTTCTCAGAGCTCAACAGATAGATAGAAATATGTATTTTTCCCTTAAAATAAAAACAATTACTGAATATACGTATTAATTTTATTGATTACTATTTACTATAACTAGTACTGTAATTCATAATGAATCAGAATAATATTTATCTCAATCAATCAAAATTTTATTAGTCCAAGAACTTAAGACAGGGGGGGGGGGACAACTGAACATATATTCATGTATCTCTTATTATGCAGGTCTCTTGAAAACAGTATTTGGTATTTAAGCTTTAAATAAAGTGGTTTATTATATAACAGAGTATTGTTTATGTGACATGAGTAGAAGTGGGGGTTTGTTGAAAGCTGAATACTGAAAAAGGCAAATATTTTGGTTAATATTCAATATAGAGATTTGTTTTATATAGAGCAATTTTTGATTTATCTTTACCAAACTCGATATATATAAATTTTTCTTGCAAAACTATTGATTGAGTTCATTAACGGCAGAAATCGAACTACTGGGAGGGGGGGGGTTAGAAGGGGAGCATTTTGAAAATTCGAATTATCTCCGTTATAATACGTCGGATCAAGAAACTGTATAGATCCAATGTTATTGTAGATGTAATGGCCTATAAATGTTGTTAAATACGTTCTTTTCACTACCTAGATTATTAAGCGAGATAATTGCGTTTTTTTAGTTTTCGGGCTTGAATAAACCCCAAGTCCTACTCATATCATATTAAGAATAAGCTCTTATATTATGAAGCACATTATTTGAAGCCTAAGTACCAAAAATTGACCTTTTACGTTTTGAGGAAAATACAAATACGTGACGCACGTGGGAAATCTGCTTAACGCAGCCCCTTCGTGACGGAGTTTTCACATTTAAGGTAATTAGAATAAAAAGTTATCGTTGCCCTTAGGTTGCTACTTGTTTCCTACGGGGAGGGGGGGGGGGAGATCGCCGAAATTAAAGACCTCTACTTCGGAGAGTCCAATTACATTTTGGAGAAAATTCAAATTTTCCAATTCATTAAAGGGGAATGGGAAAAAAAATTGGTAACTATATTTGGTCGTGTAGTTATTGCGTGTAGCCAAATTTTTAAATCGAAACCAATTTGTGGGCTAAATGGCATTTAGGGTTGTGAGAGGGAAGTAGGGAGTCGGAGCTAAATGCAATTTGCATCGGTAATGATAATAAAATAGGTGATAGGGCTGGGGATGAGGGACTGTGCTAGTTGAACGTAAGTTTATGGTTAGCTCTCGATCCAAATCAATATGCATACATTGTCCCCTGAGAGGAGCTCTGACTTTCCACCGGCTCCAACCCTTCCCCCGCCTTCTTACATACATATTCATAGTCTTTCACACCTCCTTCACCAATGATATGACTCTCCGCGAGACCAATCCCTCCCAACAGGCCAAAGTGGTTTTAGGGATTAACATCCTTATATACATTCAAATTTGCACGGAATTATAACTTCCAGCCCCTTCATATATTGAGAAGGATTAAGCAAAACGTCAAGGGGAGAGATGTAGAAAGGGCTTCTGGAATGTTAGCACTTATGGGGAGTCCCCTTTCATTTTAAAACTTTCATCATTGATATTGGCATGTCGAACAATATACAAATACCAATGGGTTCTGAATTTCACATTCCCCGTGAATAATAATATTTGTACAATTGTATATTTACACTATAGAGCACTTATATATTAACTACCCTGAGAGAAATTGAGAAATCTTTCAGTTAATCTTAATAAGCCCCCAACGGAAACGGCTTCTGAATTGTAAACAAATAGGTCTGACAAGCACCTAGAGCTGAACAGATACATAGAATTATTCCGGAAAGGAAAACAATTAATGATATATATCTGAATATAACACATTAGTTTTATTGCAAACTATTTACTATATCTAGAACTGCAATTTATAATGATTCAGAATAATTTATATTTTAATTACTCAATTTTTTGTAGTCCAAGAACTAAAGAAGGGGGGGGGGGGATGAACAGAACCTATTTGTATATATCACACAAAGTAAAAGCTATAACGACAAGAACGGTTAGAAGAAGCTACACGAGAGCCGATCAGTTACGGAAACGGCCAAAACCTACGACAATACCCGATCTAAGCTCATCCGTTATCCACACACACTTAATGAAGTTGCAAATATCTCGGTTAATGTTCAAGATAGAGTATAAATGTATATAAAAATAATTATAGCAAATTTAATTTGCAATAAGATTGTTCCTATATACTTTTTCGATCCCACGTATAGTAACGGAGATATGTCGAATTTTGAAGCTAATGCTAAAATGGTGAAAGAAAATATTTATGATGCCAGCGAAGAAATGCTTTGAGGAAATATTAATATCCCCAAGAATATACTCTATGATTGGGGCTTACAGCTGTGACAATTGTTGTCCTGGCAGCAAATAGACTAATGGAAAAATAAATAGTATGCAATAATAATAATAATTTAGTGTATGTACTATAAACGTTTTATATAAAAATAAAGATTAAGTCCCATAACGGCTGAAAAAAGGACCAGTGGAACGGGGGGGGGGGTTAGAATGGGGAATTTCAAAATAACGAAATATTTCCGTTGGTATAGGTCGTTTCGAAATATTGTATAGGACCACTCACTTAACTACTCAAGAATACTATCGCTTTGTTCTGACCGGTTTTAGCAAATTTCCTTTAAGGGAAATCAGCTATTGAGGTCGTACTCATGACGCGGTTTTCGAAACATTTCTTCAAATGTCCATCGATCCTACCCAGGAGATGACGAAAATGAGGTCCGTTCAAAATTATATATATATATATATATATATATATATATATATATATATATATATATATATATATATATATATATATATATTTGTCTGTTAACTCGCTAGCGGTCGAAATTTTTGTTTGATAGTTACCAAACTCGATATTTAATCGTTTTATGTAAAATGAAAGATCAAGTTCGTTAATGGCTGATATCGGACCAGTGGGAGGGTGGGTTAATTCGAAATATCTCCGTTACTATACGTCGGATCGAAAACTTGAATAGAACCAATCATATTTCAAATTAAATTTACAATAATTATTGTCATATACTTATATTCTCTATCTTGAATATTAACCGATATATTTGCATTTTTATTAAATGTGTGAGGATAACGGACGAGATGAGATCGAAAGCTAGTTCGGCCGTTTCCGTAACTGTTCGGCTCTCGTGAAATTGGTTTAGTGAGTCGTTACTACTACTGTATATGCATATTTCTCTATTGTAAAACGTGATGGTGATATCTGCTTAGTTTACGCAGCCCCTGCGTGACGGACCTTTGTGGAGATCGCTGTGCATTTGTTAAGCTAGAAATCAATGAATGGACTTTTGGTCCTTGAAACTGTAATAGCATACAGCGAATGTTCTCTTCAGGAAACTGGCAACTTTATCGTCATCTCTAATCATTTTCTTTATATTTCTATTCGTTTTCAGAAAAACTGGAAAATATTGAGTTCTATTTGATAGTTTGCAGGGAGTGCTCCGGCCATTATTCTTATGTTTACGGCGGAAATGAAGCAAATGAAAAGTGCCAACAACAGTAATAAAATGTGTTCTGTTAAATTTTCTGGGTCTCACCAAGACGAAGGCGATAAAGCAAATCGGGCGTGTAATCCCTTGCTCATCCTACAAGCTGGATCACAACTCTTATCTACTCATCTCTCTGGAAATTTCACGGCAATTTATTCATAGTCACCAGCTTTGAGTGTATCTATATTAAGGCCGGGTGTTAGATATTCAAATTAATACTCAGAATTCCAGCGTAGTCAAAGGTCCTTGTCAGGGCTAACCTGGGTTGATGCTGGCATTTACGGGTAAATCATTTAAGATACTTCCTCAATGGCCCACAGTCCACTCACTATTGAATTTTCATAGTAATTAGTGCTGATGTATGACTTTCACGTTTTAATAATTCACATTTTTTCCATAATCCTGAACAAATAAATTACAGTTTTGTATCGAAAAAGGCAATAAAAAGAAACGTCGACAAACCAAGTCTTTTTGGCCTTTTCCCCACCAACTTGACTGGGTACCACAAAAAAAAAATGTTAATTTTTTATTAATTATAACACTTGTCTCAACAGTTCTTAAGCATTTGATAAAATTCTTGTCTCTTCAAATACGAGCGCGTAGTTTGCAACAACGGTGCTCTACCACCTCATCCAGTCAGCAATTCTCAAGTGTGGGCACTCATTTATTGAAGCACTTACTAAGACTGCTAACTGAAGTGAAAATTCTACGTTGTTATTCTGGCCGGTGGAAGTGAATTATAATTCATGTAGAGGAAAAATGGCTGATTTTTCTTAAGAGAAATCTTCTAAAAGTAGAGAGGGCCAAGATTACTCTTGATTTTATATTAGCAGATTTTCCTTAAGGGAAATCAGCTATTGTGGTCGTACTCATGACGCGATTTTCGAAAAACTTCTTCAAATGTCCATCGATCCTACCCAAGAGATGACGAGAAAGAGGTCCGTTCAAAATTATATATATGTCAGTTAACGCGCTAGCGGTCGCAATTTTTGTACCAAACTCGATATTCTATCGTTTTATGTAAAAAGAAAGATCTAGTTCGTTAATGGCTGAAATCGGACCAGTGGGAGGGGGGAGGGGGGGGGGTTTATAGCGTGGGATTTTAGAAAAGTCAACGTATCTCCATTACTATACGTCGGATCGAAAAAGTATATAAAAACAATCTTATTGGAAATTAAATTTGCTATACTAATTGATATATACATTTATTCTCTATCTTGATTATTAACCGAGATATTTGCATTTTTCAGTTTTCAGCCTTCAGCAAACCCCCACTTCTACTCATGTTACATAAGCAATACTCTGTTATGTAATAAACCACATTATCCGAAGCTTAAATACCATAATTTGTTTTCAAGAGACCTTTATTATACGAGAAAAAAGCAAATTTGTTATCGTGACCCCCCCCCCCTCTTTTTAAGTTCTTAGACTACTAAAATGTGATTTGATTGAGATAAAAATTATTCTGATCCATTATAAATTACATTACTAAATATAGTAAATTGTTTTCAATAAAATTAATATGTTATATTCTGATATATTTCCGTAATTGTTTTTCTTTCCTGTGGGATGTTGGCACACATGTATGTTAACGTTTCAGGTGCTTCCCGTCTGGAGGCTTGTTATTATCGTTTGTAATCATTCACTTGGTGTTGACGGTGCTATTGTGTTACCAGTATGTAGATTTATCTATTATTAAATATCACGTGGGAAATCTGCTTAGTTTACGCAGCCTCTGCTTGACGAACTTAAATGTTCCATCAAATCCATAAGACGTAAATGTTCCATCACGAATCGTTTTAATTTCGTAACGAAATAGTAGTTAACACTAAAAATAGGTTTTGGTATCCGGGATGTAGGTGCTTGCAGGAGTTATGTACATAGAGCACTTGGTATGCAAGGAATGCTGAAGTTCTTCATAGATCATGGTATCCTAATACAAAACAATACTAATAATATATTACAGTATTATATTCATAAATATTATATCAATACACATGATAAATATTATATTCAACCAATCGCCAACAAGTACTTATTACATAACCTTTTCATATTCTGGAATATTTTTTGGGTATCATACAATTGTCCAAGGCGAATAAGCTCTTAGGTGATTAGGACAACATAAGTGACAAGGAGCTTCATATAACTAGTCTATAGTATTCATTTTGATTGACTAGAAATAGACGAATGAGAGCCCTCGGTGAGTGACTCATTTATAGCTTAGACAAGAGATGAGCTAATATGATTGGTTACCACCCTCCATTCCGATCTGAAACCACCTCCTCCCTTCATACTTCCAATATTTCATGAATTCATTACAAAATTTTGTATATGATTCATGCAATATTATTTATCCACCTTAACATTTATATAAATAACAAAATGGTCATTTCTAAACTATGTCTTAATGCAATGAGGTTTAACTTAGCGTGATCATTCCTTCATAATACGTCGTATCATTAAATTTACCCAGTTTTATATCAGTATCTCACTCAGGGCCCCCGCTACCATATGTGCAAAGTGTGCAGTGCAATGCACGCGGGCGCGCGCCATCCTTTAGGGGCGCCAAAACCAAGGGCCCAAAAAAAATATTTCTTTCATTTTGATATTTTAGTCTACAAATAAATATGACTTTTAATGTTCAGTTCTTTGCTTTATTTCAAGCACCTACCTACCATAAAAAAAAAAAAGTCCGTCAAGCAGGGGCTGCGTAAACTAAGCAGATTTCCCACGTGAAGTTTTACAATAGAGAAATTTCAGAATAGAGAGTCAAACAGTTACGGGAACGGCCCGAACTAGCTCTTGACGAAAACTCACGACTAGACCCGAAGTTAGCTGATCTCATCTCAGAAGCTGAAAACAGAAAAATGCAAATATCTCGGTTACTATTCAAGATGCAGAATACATGTATATAACATTATTTATAGTAAATTTAATTTGCAATAAGATTGGTTCTATATAATTTTTCGATCCGACGTATAGTAACGAAGATATTTCGAATTTTCAAAAATCCTCCCCAATAAACCCCCCTCCTACTGGTCCGATTTCAGCCATTAACAAATCTTTATTATTGCATAAAACGTTTAAATATCGAGTTTGGTAACGATCAAACGAAAAGTGCGACCGCTAGAGCGTTAACATATATATATATATATATATATATATATATATATATATATATATATATATATATATATAATTTTGAACGGACCTCATTTTCGTCATCTCCTTGGTAGGATCGATGGACATTTGAAGAAATTTTTCGAAACTCGCGTCATGAGTACGACCTCAATAGCTGATTTCCCTTAAGGGAAATCTGCTAAAAGATAATTCAAAACACCTTAAGGGGTGCCATTTTTTGCACACAGGCGCCAGTAGCCCTTATGGGGCCCCTGAACTCACTAGAATGACCAATCGCCATTGTTGTGAATAATCTACAATTGTTTTTAGTGTAAAGAATAAATACACTTTTTCATCAAAAGAAGAAATTATAAAAAAGAACCTCTTTGACAAAAATGCACCCAGAAAAAAAAGTTGCTACATGGTAATAGTTTAATCTAAAAGCACTTAAAATAAATATACTTTTTATTCTTTATTTAATTATAAATCAAAAAGCCTTCGTATTAGCAGATATCCCTTAAGGTAAATCAGCTTTTTAGGTTGTACTCATGAAGCGATTTTAGAAACATTTCCTCAAATGACCATCGATCCTACCCAGGACTTGACGAATGTCCGTTCGAATTTATATATACGTCGAAAAACTGTATATAACCAATCTTATTGAAAATTTAATTTTCTATAAACGTACACTATATCTCTATGTTAAATGTTTGCATTTTTCAATTTTCAGCCTCAATAATCTCCCGCCCCCCCCCTTTTTAGTCGAGATACACGTAAATTCGTTGTCTCATGACGCCATCAATCATGATTTTACGTTCTTCATATAAATATAAAATATTTATTTGATCTATAGCATATTTGATATTTATTCGTTTCATTCAGCGCTAAAGACACACTCGTCAATGGCTGAAATCGCCACTTGAATAAGGAGTTTAGAAAGGGAGGGGGGAGTTCAACAATTCAAAATATTTCCATTATTATAAGTCGGAAAAATTATATAGTCGATGTAACATATATATATATATATATATATATATATATATATATATATATATATATATATATATCAAGATAAACTATCCATTTCACTACTATTGTTTTTCTTCACATTTTCTCTTTACCCAAACGTTAAAGGAGATGTTCGTATTTTCTGGTTTTCACTCTTAAGCAAACCCCGGCTTTGCTTATCTTATACACCAACTCATCGGATTTTTACGTCGATAATCTATATATATATAAAATTGTAACCTCTGTCTGTACATTGATTTTTTTCGCGAAATTTCACGATAACTTTTCGTTTCACATGTCATAGACACCATATCTGCATTTTGTTTCTTTCGTGTATGTTTGTTTGTTTGTTTGTTTGTTTGTTTGTTACCTTTTCACGCATAAACGGCTGAGCCGAATTTTGTGAAACTTGGTACGTATATTACTACTAACCCAACTTAGACTTTAGGCTATATTAATTTTCTCTGAGACGAACAGGAGTGGGGGTTATAAGGGAAGCCTAAAATTAAAAATAGCGATATTTCGTTTTCTATTGGGTTTTCGGCAAATATGCACATAACAAAAGTTGTTTATTTTGTTATTTAGAGTAACTTTTGTTATATACACTTTTGTCGTATACCGAAGTTTAAATGTGTTATACGCTAAAAATTATAGCGGGAATCAACAATATTATTTGCCAAAAAAGACTCAACCGAACTAAATAAAACTCGGTATGTGTATTAACAGTGAGGCCTTCATTATAATAAGCCATACCAACATTTCTATGGACGGGCAGGAGTGGGGGTTATAAGGGAAGCCTGAAATTAAAAATAGCGATATTTCGTTTCCTATTGGTTTTTCCGCAAATATAAACTTAACAAAAGTTGTTTATTTTATTATTTGGAGTAACTTTTGTTATATACACTTTTGTCGTATACCTAAGTATAAATGAGTTATACGTTAAAACTTTAGCGGGCACTAACGGCTGAACCGAACTTAACAAAACTCGGTATGTCAATTAGCATTAATTCTTCCATGATTATAAGTTATATTAAAATTTTTAGGTTCGAACGGGAGGGGGGTTATAAGAGAGGCTTGATATAAAAATTCACCATATTTACATGTATAAGAGACGGGAAATATAAAAATATCGAAGACTGTGAAGAATTATCGAACAAATAATTCTATTATTAGCAAATCACCGGCAACGACGGGTATCAATCCTAAACACTGGGACGGGTAAATGTCAAAATATTGTGCAATGTAAAGCCTGCTAAAAAATACCATCACCATTCAGCCTCAAATGAATTCCCGGGCGAAGCCGGGTATCTGAGCTAGTACTTATATATATATATATATATATATATATATATATATATATATATATATATATATAATAGAGAACATATTATTAGATGAGATCATTTGTGTGTTATCCAGGACGCGGGAAATCTGCTTAGTTTACGCAGTTTTTTTTTAAACCCACAATATGAGACAGAGAAAACATTAATGCATAAGTAATAGCGTTGTAATTCAATCAATACGTTATTAAGAGTCATATCATGCAGTGGTATGCTTTCACTATTATGATTAATATTAAATATAAAATACTGAAATAAAGTAATTAAAACTTTTAAAAATATGTATTTAATTAAGAACAATAAGGTATACAATAGAATATAATTTACTTTTACTTATTTCTAAAATAAATAAAAAAATAACCAGTACCGTTACCCTCAAACCAAAGGTAAATAAATACACAAAGCCGACGAGTTGATTCACACAAAATATCACAATATATTTCAAAGTACAGCAAACGGCTGGCTTGAAAATGTGCTAAGATTGAGAATTCTCTAGTATTGTTTTTATAAAATATATAATGTTTCTGCAGACTGTAGCCAGCATAGAATCATCATTTTATACCATTCGTCTGGCGTTGTCTTTGGATAATTAAGAAATTAAGTAATCGTGTTAAGTGTTAGTATATTGTATTATGTGGTTGTGCATGTGTCTTATTCGACATGGTTAAGTGGCTCTTGGTCTAAGTGGTGAATATTATATTCAACCAATTGCCAACAAGTACTTATTATATATATCATTTCATATGCCCTTTTCATATTATTGAATATTTTTGGGAAACCATACAAGGGCGGGTCAGTCCTTAGCTAATTAAGACAACATGAGTGACAAGGAGCTTCAACTAACTAGTCTATAGTATTCATTTTGATTGACAAGAAGGCGACGAATGAGAGCCCTCGGCAAGTGACTCATTTATAGCTTAGATAAGAGATGAGCTAATATGATTGGTTACCACCCTCCATTCCGATCTGAAACGACCTCCTCCCTCCATACTTCCTGCAACATGATTGAATAAGTTGGTTTCACACCTAAATCACTTGCTAACTTTACCCGATGGCAGAATACAGACATGATTGTATCTATCAGCAGATATGCCTTAAGAAATTATTACTTCAAATGTCCATCGATCCTATCTAGCGGATACTGAAAATAAGACCATTATGTATATAATACATTTTCGTTTGAGATGTTTGCTCTTTGCAGGACTTGTTTCTAGCCCAGAAGATGAGAAAATATTGAAGAAAAGCTCTCGAAATATTGGCCAAGACTAAAGCTTTTATTAACTTTGACCACAAACCCTCAAAAACCAAACTCATCATCCATAATAATTTCCTTCGAGACTATGAAGTTCGTTAATAGCCAAATTCGGAACTTACGGAAAATCAGCCATTGAGGTTAGAGCCATGAAGCTATTTTTGAAAATATACTCCAAATTATCCCGGTCCTATTAGATTACGGATGTGCGTGTGTGTGTGTGTGTGTGTGTGTGTGTGTGTGTGTGTGTGTGTATATATATATATATATATATATATATATATATATATAAGGTCTCAATTTCGTTGTCCAATTGGTTTCGACATTTTAAGAAAGGCATGATATTAACATCCTGAATAGATGATTTCCCTTACTGGGAAAACTACTAATATAAGAGCTTATGTTATTGTCTCTTACGTCTTAAAAGCTGTCAGTTATATATGCAGTTATATTATTTAATAAATATAATAAAGAACTCATAAAGTTTATCAAAAGTATAAATATGGATGTAGCAAAAATACATTAAAATATAAATGTGATTGTGAGAATTATAATTCAATATTTTTACCTTACATAGACTCGCAAATTAACAAACATCAGTTGAGTTTAACTTTATTTAATTTGTTTTTATTTTGATTTCATTAATTTTATTTGTAATTATCTTACTTATTTCAATATTTTATTTTATCTTTTTATTATTTCACTATATTTTATTTTATTATTAATTTTTTTATAATATTTGATTATATGTTTGATTAACGTGTATATATTGTAAAATAAAAATGTATTTAAATGTATTCATACATGAAATATGCCATGTGGCAATGGAACACGTATTCAAATAAATAACTCCTCATAGGGTTACTATGAGGAGAATAAAAAGAAGTAGCAGTTTACTGAAACCTCGCCACCCAGGTAATTTTTGTATGTTCGTGATGTTATTAAATATTTTCCATTTTTAGTTATTACTCTTCCAGCATATTTAAAAAATCACCCCTTATACCCGAATCGATAATGACTTTACATGTTCTACATCTAAATGCCCATGCATCCATCAATTACTTTAGAATTCCGTACCTAAAGTGTGTGTATCTGCTTGTTGACACATTATTGGTAGGATATTTCCATGATCGTTACACAAAGCCGATATTTAAAAGTTTTGTCTAAAACAAAATATTAAGTTCTTAATCTCTTGTGGCAATCTTAAATTAGAGGTTATGTTAGCGAGTTCATTGTAATAGATAAAAAGTGAACAGAATGCACGTATGACGTTATCATCTTTGGTTAAATTACATAAGAACAAAGTCATTTCTATAAGGATCAATAAGAAGGCCAAGTCCTCTACTGGTTTTTAATATAATGCAGAGTGCACTTTCGGAGTCAATGCTCCATCCTCAGTGCCTGCTGACAAACACAACCACGAGTTAATTTAACATTCATAGCATGGCACAAAAGCAAAATAAACAACAGTCATAAAACCAGACACAAAATAATGAGTAAAACAATGGAAAATCTTAAAACTAGTCAACAAATAAAACTAGAAAATCTAATAACTAGTCAACTACTAAAAAATTAAAACCAAAACAATAAAAAAAAAATTGCGATTGCTCCTCAATTGCTGTATGAGGAGAAGAAGGGCAAAAGATTAAATACGGCTGAGGGGCTGCATATAAGGCTGGACAGACAGGCGAATGGAAATCGAAATATTAATAAGAAGGAGGAGGCGGTAAGGCTACGACATGTCGGTGACGGGGCCCTCTCTTCTCTACGGGGACAGAGGTTCAGTCGCCCGGCAGTCGTGGTCCAGGCAACGCAGTTTTAATCCGGTACCTCCTACATCTCCTCTCTATTATTAGTATGGGGTTGGTTAATTTTTTAGAGGTCTCTTACAGTTCCTCTGGGGGTTTTTTCAGAGGTTCCCACCCTACTGTGATTTGTTTCCCATATACATCTGTAATTTGTGTAGGTTTTATAGTTTTAATTTTATTTATAGTTTTGACATATGCTTATCGTTGTTTGCTTCTTTTATTAGTTGACTTGTTAGTAGATTTTTTATTGTTTTGGTTTTAATTTTTTAGTAGTTGACTAGTTATTAGATTTTCTAGTTTTATTTGTTGACTAGTTTTAAGATTTTCCATTGTTTTACTCATTATTTTGTGTCTGGTTTTATGACTGTTGTTTATTTTGCTTTTGTGCCATGCTATGAATGTTAAATTAACTCGTGGTTGTGTTTGTCAGCAGGCACTGAGGATGGAGCATTGACTCCGAAAGTGCACTCTGCATTATATTAAAAACCAGTAGAGGACTTGGCCTTCTTATTGATCCTTATACATTTGTTCCTCTACCATCCAGCATATTCCAGAGATAAAGTCATTTCTGTGAATTTCTTGTTTATTTAGGCAACGCCTTAGTTAACACTGTGCCTCATGGAAGGAGTTAGTTCATATGAGGTAGATTAATTATGTAGTATTATTGGGAAGTGTAACTTAACGTCTAATAAATTTCAGAAATGAGAAGGTATTGCGTTTAAAATGTTTGAAAAGATCATTGGGAATGTATAAACGAGCTGATGATCTTCTGAGCGGTTAGACAATGTAATAATTTTATTTATGTAGATTTCAAGTATAGAAGGATTTTAGCCTAAGGAGAGGAATGCTTTAGGATTGGAGGGCCCTAATGGATCTTCCATGCTGGAACATTTGAAAAGGGTTTATCTCTTGGGAGATAAGTTGTTTTCGACATCAAACACAAAGACTCCCGGGTCTTTTCACATTTTTTTTTCCTCTGGCCACCTCTCAGCTGCAAATTCTGCCCAATATTGATTTTGGCCATGTTTAGCCTTCAATATTGTATAGCTGAGGGGGGCATCTCAAGGAAGAGGGATATAATGCATGTTGCTACGGCTGATTCTCTTAGGGAAATCAACTATTGAGGTCGTACTCATGACGGAATTTTCGAAATTTTTCTTCAAATGTTCATCGATCCTACCTAGTAGATGACGAGGTCTGTTCAAAACTATATATATATATATTTGTTTGTTACCGCTCTAGCGGTCGCAATTTTTGTTTGCTCGTTACCAAACTCGATATTTAGTCGTTTTATGTAAAAAGAAAGATCAAGTTCGTTAGAGGGGAGGATTTTCGAAAATTCGAAATATCTCCGTTACTATACGTCGGATCGAAAAATTGTACAGACTCAATCTTATTGCAAATTAAATTTACTATAAATATTGTTATATACATTTATTCTCTATCTAGGATATTAACCGAGATATTTGCACCTGGGCGGCTAACGGACGAGAGTGACTTTACCGCCAAAAGCTAGTACGGCTGTTTCCTTGACAGCTCGGCTTTCGTGAAATTTCCCTATTGTAAAACTTCACGTGGGGAATCTGCTTAGTTTACGCAGCCCCTGCCTGACAGACTTTTTTTACAAGAAGGACTCTGTTACCTCCGCAACATTTATAACGGTAAAAATTGCATCTCAAACCGCGATCGACACACTATTAACAAACATCGGTTGAGTTTAACTTTATTTAATTTGTTTTTATTTTGATTTCATTAATTTTATTTGTAATTATCTTACTTATTTCAATATTTTATTTTATTTTATCTTTTTATTATTTCACTATATTTTATTGTATTATTAATTTTTTTATAATATTTGATTATATGGTTGATTAACGTGTATATATTGTAAATTAAAAATGTATTAAAATGTATTGATACATGAAATATGCCATGTGGCAATGGAACACGCATTCAAATAAATGACTCCCCATAGGGTTACTATGAGGATAAAAAAAAAGGCGTCAGTTTGATGAAACCTTGCCACGGATGTAATTTTTCTATGTTCGTGATGTTATTAAATATTTTCCATTTTTAGTTCTTACTCTTCTAGCATATTTAAAAAATCATCCCTTATACCCGAATGGATAATGACTTTACATGTTCTACATCGAAATTCCCATGTCTTCTTCAATTACTTTATAATTTTGAACCTAAAGTGTGTGCATCTGCTTGTTGACACTTTATTGGTAGAATATTTGCTTGGTCGTTAACAAAGCCTATATTTAAAAGTTTTGTTTTAAACAAAATATGAAGTTCTTAATGTCTTCTGAATGAATCTGAGCAATCATAAATTAGAAGTTATGTTAGCAAGTGCATTGTAATAGTGAAAAAGGGAATGTACATTCTGTTCCTTTTGTCTCCTCCATCTTTTGTTTTCTTTCCTTGGAGTTTTGGTCAATGTTGGTGAAAAAATCTTAGTTTATGCCAATATTTCGAGAATATGTATTTTCTCTTCTTCAGGGATTTAAAAAATACAGGTACTACCTTATATATATATATATATATATATATATATATATATATATATATATATATATAAAATTGTAACCTCTGTCTGTACATTGATTTTTGTTTTCAAAATTTCACGATAACTTTTCGTTTCACATGTCATAGACACCATATCTGCATTTTGTTTCTTTGGTGTCTGTTTGTTTGTTTGTTACCTTTTCACGCATAAACAGCTGAACCGAATTTTATGAAACTCGGTATGTATGTTACCTTTTCACGCATAAACAGCTGAACCGAATTTTATGAAACTCGGTATGTATATTACTACTAGCCCAACTTAGACTTTAGGCTATATTAATATTCTCTGAAACGAACAGGAGTGGGGGTTACAAGGGAGGCCTGAAATTAAAAATAGCGATATTTCGTTTCCTATTGGGTTTTCGGCAAATATGCACATAACAAAAGTTGTTTATTTTGTTATTTAGAGTAATTTTTGTAAATACACTTTTGTCGTATACCTAAGTATAAATGAGTTATACGTTAAAAACTACTGGGGAAGTCAACAATTTTATTTGGCACAAAAAACTCAACCGAACTAAACCAAACTCGGTATGTGAATTAGCACTAACGCCTTCCTTATAATAATCCATACTAACATTTCAAGGGTTGGGCAGGAGTGGAGTTATAAGGGAGGCCTGAAATTAAATATGGTGATATTTCGTTTCCTATTGGGGTTTCGGCAAATATGCACTTAACAAAAGTTGTTTATTTTTCTATTTAAAGTTACTTTTGTTATATTCACTTTTGTCGTATAGAAAAGTATAAACGTGAAATACACTAAAATCTAAAGCGGGAGCCAACAATTTTGTTGGGCACTAACAATTGAACCGAACTTAGCAAAACTCGGTATGTCAATTAGCATTAATTCTTCCATGATTATAAGCTATATTAAAAATTTTAGGTCCAAACGGGAGTGGGGATTATAAGAGAGGCTGAAATGCGAGAAGTCTAATGCGGGAGCGGAAGATGGCGGGAGCCTTACCAGTTAATTGAGTTTACTTATTTCCCGTCTGGCATTACTGGAAGTGATTTCCAGTGAGATTCACTATTACAAATATAATCTTACGTGCAAAACTTTGCCTAAACTATTTGAGCTCGGGTTGGCTTTTGAAAGAAAATATGTTCATTATACATGATATTTAATTGTAATAAGGCCTACTCATGATTGAATTATTGAAAAACGGTGAGTCATAAAGTGTAGAAGGATAAATTAGGAACACATTTTCATTTATTCTTCAAAACTAAAATTTCTATTCTATTTATCCCCAAAAGTTACCCTTCAGGGTTTGCTATTTCGAAAAATTATTGCGTCGTGGAGGGCAGTGTAATTTTACACATTGAAGTCTTACTAACAAAATACCATCAATAGTCAGTCAACAATAATTTCCCGGGCATCGCCGGGTACCTTAGCTAGTATATATATATATATATATATATATAAAGGATGTGTTGTTGTTTCTTAGACCAAAACTTCAAGAAACAACAACACCATATATAAATATAACCTGGTCAAAAACAACAACACAATTTTATATATATATATTTATATATGTGTGTGTAGTATTTACAGGCTACACCTGTTAATTGAACTCGTGAGCAGGAAAACCTGATTTCCTCGGGACTGAATATGAGGGTCACAAGGACAGGCAGTGCATTCCCATTGCTTCTGCATCATACCATCCAGCAATAAAGGCGGCATGGGGAAAATTGCATTCACACCAGTAAAGGCACGAGTGTAGAAAATTCTATTCAAAGCCAGAGTTGTTAGATAGACATCCGTAGCCTGTATAACCAGACTAATGATAGCCATTATAAGTAGACAATTTTAATCTACCCTCTAGCCTTGCCCCACTGACGTTTCGTAAGTGAAAAATTGGGCAAGAAGGGAAATTATATATATATATATATAAAATTTTAACCTCTGTCTGTACATTGATTTTTTTTGCAAAATTTCACGATAACTTTTCGTTTCATATGGCATAGAATCCATAACTGCATTTTGTTTCTTTGGTGTCTGTTTTTTTGGTACCTTTTCACGCATAAACGGCCGATCCGAATTTTATGAAACTTGGAATGTATATTACTACTAACCCAACTTAGACTTTGGGCTATGTTAATATTCTCTGAGACGAACAGGAGTGGGGGTTACAAGGGAGGGCTGAAATTAAAAATAGCAATATTTCGTTTTCTAATGCATTTTCGGCAATTACGCACATAACAAAAGTTGTTTATTTTGTTATTTGGAGTAACGTTTGTTATATACACTTTTGTCGTATACCTAAGTATAAATGAGTTATACGTTAAAAACTAGTGCGGAAGTCAACAATTTTATTTGGCACAAAAAACTCAACCGAACTAAACCGAACTCGGTATGTGAATTAGCACTAACGTTTTTCTTATAATAAGCCATACTAACATTTCTAGGGACGGGCAGGAGTGGGGGTTATAAGGGAGGCCTGAAATTAAATATAGTGATATTTCGTTTCCTATTGGGGTTTCGGCAAATATGCACATAACAAAAGTTGTTTATTTTGTTATTTAGAGAAATTTGCTCAACAATTCTTTTCAATATGACATACCAGGTATCTCACCAGGAAAAAGTAATTCAAATTATAATATATTATTATAATATTTTGTCCTTAATAATTTAAATCTATACATAATGCACAGGGAACGGGGAATATGACAATATGGAGGACAGTAGAGTCTTACATAAAAAATTAATTTTATTATTAACAAATGCCAAGAACGGTTATTAACCCTAAACACTGGGACGGGTAAATGTCAAAATATTGTGCAAAGTAAAGCCTTGCCAATAAAATACCATCATTATTCAGCCTCAAATGAATTCCCGGGCGAAGCCGGACATCTGAGCTAGTATATATATATAATGAACCCTCACTTCATAAGGCACGTGATATATAAACACTAGGAGTTTTAGTAGACAGCAATTCAAAATTGGGGGTCACAAGAGCATTGACAGACATTTCTATATAGCGTGGTATATCAAGAACCCAAAACGGATTATCACATTAAATTTTAAGGTATTAAGGAGTGCTGTAAACTATTTGCATAGAGGGCACCTCAATCAATTACTACTACTACTAATTAAGTTTGGAATCTTTTTTTTTTTTTTGAGGTCGTCTTATGGAATGAAAATATAGTTTTTGTAATTTTGTTCCAATTGCGGATCACAATGGTATGGTAAATTTCTTGTAATTTATTTTCATGTTCTGCCGCCCAATATACCTTTAATGTTGCTAGGAAAAAGGGGGAGGAGATTTGGAGATGAAAAAAACAACACTTAAATCGTTTTTAATTATTTATTTTTGGTCTCCTTGTTTATTGTCCCATATGTCGCCTGGCAGAAGTTTAACGAGGATATAGAATAAACAAATGTTTTAAATGCCCTTTTTATGCTACTACAAACAACTGGCTGGCGCCCTTTTCAAGCCAGGTTGGGACTACGGATTCTTTTTAATAAGTTGGTTGCTAACTAAAGTCCTTTTGGCCAGACGGGAATCGAACTTGCCTTTCTGTGTTTAACAAACAATACTAACCTAAGCCCCATTAACGCTTGTGGTAATGGCTAACCATACAGATTCGCAATTAACACTGAGGTGTTAACACATCAAACATCAGGACTAACAAGATACAAAGAGAAGTGCAAAATGCATCAATCACATAGAAACATTATTATCAACTTGCTGTTTATTAAAATTTTTAAATATAAATTAAGTAAATTCATTATCCGAGTATTCATATTAACAAAAATCTGAACTCTTTTAATTGTGTGGATATTTTATTTTATATTCCACTTTATTTAAAATTTCTGCTGTAATAGTTTAGAAAAATAAACCTCACTACTCCCTTTAAAATTATCAACATTTTTACAAGGGTGTTTTATCTCCTTACGTGATATATTTTTTGTCATGTTTTGCCCTTCCGTCATTTTACCTTTCCTCTAAAACTGAATTTTGGTCACATTTCGACTAATTTAATGTTGCATTTAAAGAAGATCCTTTGTTAGTTCATGTATCAATAATTATAACAGACCTGAGTAGTGCGAGTATAAACTTCCTCAGAGAAATTCTGGGTGAAGACAGTGTCGTACAGGGCTCAGAGGAACACAAGAAATTAAGAAGGCTGGCCAGATTGCCACCAGGTACTGAATTGGCTCCAGACTGGGATGAGCTATGAGTAGAGATGGCCGTGTCGGCAATGAATTAACGCGGCGCACCTGGAGGGGACGGTATCTGCATGAGGCTAGAGACAGAGGCAATTCTGGGAGTTATATGCCGATATGTTTGCTGCCGGTGCTGGAGGTTCTGATTTAAAAAAAGAATTGCTCCTAAAATGTCGCAGTCAATGAGTAGCAACCAATTTGGAGGTATTCAAGGAAGGCCCACAGAAGACGCTATTCGCAACCTGCTAGAAGACTGCGATGAGGGAGAGCCGAAATACGCCATCGCCATCTTTATCAATATTGCAGGAGCTTATGAGAACGCGTGGTGGCCGCGAGGTAAGGAAGCAGTCCAAGAGCTGGAGCTGCCCAGGAAAATCCTTGCCCTCATCAGCAGCATTCTGCAAGACAGGACGGCCTACCTTAGAGATGGTGGACGACCAGAGGCAGAGGTGGAAGTAAGTAAAGGATGCCCGCAATACTCAGGTTTAGGAACTCCTCTGTGGATAAGAACTACTAAAAATGTTGGTGGCACATGGCTTAAGAGTAGTTGCATACATCGATGGCGTTGCTAGCACCATAAGAGGGAGCTCTAGAACATGCATCGAAGAGCAAGGAAATGAAGCAATAAGGGTGGCAAGAGACTGGTTGAAAGAGGCTAGACTATCGATTGCTGGCGAAAAGACAAGTGTCATTATGAGAGGCAGCTTCGATAATAGACACCTTCTTCGAAGAATAGGCGACGGTTGGATGGAATTCCCGGAAGTCGTGACCTATCTATGAATTAGTTTTGGCGAACACCAGAACCCTGCACCCCACATAGATATGCTGCAGATGAAGACTCATCAACCTAATCCAGAGAATGGCCGGAGGTACCTGGGGACTCAATTTCAGACCATCTATAGCACTTTATCATCATGGGGGCCGCTATTAAAAAAGGTCATCTCGCAGCACTGAATAAGGTCCAGCGACAAGTGCTGATTACGATCACCAAGGCCTAGGTACTGTGTCTTATGAGGTTGTCCAAATACTTGCCGTAACTGCTCCAATAGACCCGTTGATACAAGGGCAAATAGCCGAAAGATGCGCGATTAGATGTTGGCCTTTAACGCGCTTTACGCCGATAATACTGGCAGAAGAAGTCAATATTGACCAGAGCGTCAGGAATCGTGTAAAGCAAATAAAAGAAGCAGCAAAGAATCATGTATCTGCTGTATGGGAAAGAAGATGGCAGACGACAACTAAAGGCCAAATGACTAAGAATTTCTTCCTGAGCGTGACAGCTAGACTTGCTAGCAGCTGGTTGGCCCCTGTCTACTGGTCCAGTCAAATGTTAAATGAAAACGGTAACTTGGCAAGTTGTTTGTACAAATATAAAAGGAGATAAACGCCAATATATTCCTGCAGAGAGAACGAGGAAACAGCAATACATGTTCTCACCAGTTGTCCAAAATATGATTCGGAAAGAATCCAGTTGATGCGAGCAGTATATAATTATTCACCCGTGCCTGCGGATATGGTTAGCTCACAGGAAAACACGAATGCATTTCAAAGATTCATACAGCAATGCAAGAACATGTCTCATTAAAGTGAAAAAGTAATAAAGTCGAATTAAGGTAACCCTTTTCCCCAAGCAACGAGAAAGGGGCAATGACACAACTAGTGCCGGGAGCCGCAGAAAAAAGAAAAGAAAGAAAGTGTCAATAACAGCATTCTGCCACGAGCTTACTGATCAATCAGTTTCCTTGTTTTTCCTAACTACGTTACTATAGAAATTCGCTCAACTCGCAGAAACTGATTATTTTTGAGTAACTAATCTAAGGCGGAAGGTAAACAAAAAAATGAAAACCTCATATGGTTATGTTTGGAATGTTAATCAAATTCTATTTACTACCAATATCTACTTGTTTACAATGTTACTGGAGCCTATTCAGGTATGAATCACCCAAAACTTAAGCTCGTGGTCAGTGTGTATTTACTAATATAACCTTGCCCCCCATAAATGTCAGTTGTAATTTCTGATACCAAGGGAGCGTTGTTATTTTCTTCACAATTCATGTAGTGGCTAAAGAATTGATTTGTTGTTCCTTCGGCCTAGTTCTCTTTTTTTTCTGTCTCCCTTTCTCCCCTTTCACCGGTAGAGAAAGAAATATATCCCCAAAGTCATTGCTGAAGATAATAAAGTTTTCGGTTTCCTCGTGTTTTTGTTTCTTCATCATTTATACATTTTTGCCAAGGGAAATGTACTACTGCTGGTTGTGTATAGCTAAAGAAAGTGGCAAATATTTAAACATATTCTTTTGTCAAAACAACTGTGTAACCCGACGTTAAAAGGCTTAAAAAATTGTGACTCGTGGATATATATATATTGGACAAACTCAAGCGCCAAATATAATCTCTTAATTTTCATCAAGTATTATAAAGTAATTCTGGTACAGTCGATTTCTTGTAAACATCTGATTTCAAATACATTTGGGAATTTGTGCCCTGTGGGCCAACATTTTTCGCCTGCGATTCGACATATTATATTCATATTGATATAATTTATTTAATGAGTGTTCTAATATCTGTATTATTTTTTAGGTGAGTCAAATAGACGAAGGAGCTCTAAAATGTGGGAAATCAAAGATGTTGGTAATTCTACTTCATTTGACCTAGTTATTTACATGCTTCTTACTTAGCAAACAACAGTATTAGAACAAAACAAAATATATTTGCGCCATCCCCTTATTGAGACCAATAAAAGTATTTTAAGGCACAAAAAAAAAAAAAAGGTTTGAAGAAACTTTTCGCCTTCCTGTGAATTTGCAATGCCTAAAATATAGGGATATTATAATTAATACTTATTATTATTTCTCTTGATACAAATAGTACAAACCTATGTTTAAAGATGTTCTCCCATGTCAATATAAAAACTTAGCAGAAGAAAAAAGATTTATGATTGTAGCCTTGAAAGTGGTAATTTGTCGAAGATAGCTACTCTAAAACTACGTAGGTTCTGTAACACTAATTGAAGCTAAGCTATTATATATGTTGAGTATATTCACATAAATAAATAATAAACAACCGTAATATATTTTTTTTTAATTATTTTGGTGAGACCACAAGATTTATTTTTAGTGCTTCAACAATATATTAGGAATGAACGAAGAAAATAATTCGACTGATTACGAACTCTTCTGATTAGTGGCATGAGAATTGTTTGTATACGTTCTGGCGATCTGTTTACCAAAAATACAACAGAATAAGTTGTACTTATACAAAGTTTTATACTTTTGCGCTTTGAGCTTTCAGTAAACACCACACTTGTGATTTTCTAGCACACCAGAAATTTGACTGGTGTTCCTTTTGTTTTTTCCCCCTCATAGTAACCATTTATTCATTTTAGTACATGTTCCATTATCTATACGGCATATTACATGTAAGATTATGTTTAAATAAATCTTTGCAATATATACTATTTAACGGGTTATTACCGTATAATCGAACATAATAAAAAAAATACAATGAAATAATAAAAAAAGATAAAATAATGAAATAAGTTAGATAACTACAAATAAAATTAATAAATGAAATTGAAAAAAAAAATAATTACTTAAAGTTACTCAACAGATGTTTTCGCTTTTCTGTTCTTTAATTTGCGAGTCTATTTAAAGGAAATATATTGAATTACAAGTCTTTTTCCTTATAATCAACTTTATATTCTAATGTATTTTTGATACATCCATATCTATACTTTTGACAAACATAGTGAGTTCTCTATTATATTTATAAAATAATACGTGGGTTGGTTCTGACCAATTATCCTCTTTTAAAATTAAGTTCAATATGAAGTTTGATTATTTTGATTAAATGTTGAACAGTCAGAGATTATAAGTAAAAACGTTTGTGTTGTCTGTGGTTAGGGGTGATTGGAGTTAACTGTTTGGGATTAATATCCGCGGGCCGGAGGACCATGTTGATTGTGTAGGGTATTTCATTTGGAAATGAATATTACCTGTTCACTATGGGGTTATGTGAATGCTGGTTTTATGCTAGTGGATTGTATGATGGGGACAGAGTGATAAAATAAATAAGTCTATGGAAATGATACTAAACACAGCATATATTAATTGAAATGACAGTCTTGCAGATGACTTCTGATGTTGAAAGTGTAGGGTTATTGTTCCTGGTTTCAGTTCCTTTAAAATGTTGGTGTTGTTTACCGCATTGAAGAGTTGCTAGTTTATTCCTTCCCACTGATTGTTTTCTCCTTGCCTTCTCCCCTACCAACTGCCTTGGCCTGAGGGCTAGTTACTCAGCCATGTTGGTGGGTCATATTAACACCAAAAAAACAAAGTACTTAAATTTTCAATAAGTGCGCACTTATAAAACTATAGCCCGACTGCTTAGACCCTTCTTGTCGGACTTCCTAATCAGTCTGGTTTATTTTCATTATTGTTGGAATTGCGCCACTCGAAAGGGACTCGACTAAAGGATTAATGTGATCGGAGAATATGAATTGGAAATGTATGAATAGGGATTTTCCGCTTCGTGGGTGGTGGAAATATCTGGTACTAGGTTCCCGGTGTAGTATTGGATACATAGAAGAGGGCATTAAGTATTCTTCGGGGGACTTTGAATTGGAGTCTTTGAATTATATTCACATGAGCTGAACTTACCACCTCTAACCCATGTTTCCAACTTCCACCTCTTTTATCCTCCACACACTTATATATTTTCCTACTACTCGAAAATAAATAAAATGTTCTTCAATTAAAATGAAAAGTAAAAAATAATAATAATTTAAGTTTTATTATCTTAAAGGGATTATATTAATACAAACGATCGTGGGGCTGTAACTCAGAAAGGAACCTTTTATTCCTAGCCATCTCATTGTGGCTAAAAACAATTTTTTTTCAGCAGATTCCCCTTAAGGGGGGGGGGCTATTGAGGTCGCACTTATTATCGAAATATTTCTTCAAATGTCCTTCGATCCTACCAAGGAACCCAAGAGATGACGAAAATGAGGTCCGTTCAAAATTATATATATATTTGTCTGTTGTCGCTCTAGCGGTCGCAATTTTTGTTTGATCGTTACCGAACTCGATATTTAAATGTTTTATGTAAAAAGACAGATCAAGTTCGTTAATGGCTGAAATCGGACAAATGGGAGGGGGGGGGGTTAGTGGATGGATTTTCGGAATATCTCCGTTACTATAAGTCGTATCGAAAAATTGTATAGAGCCACATCTTATTGCAAATTCAATTTACCACAAATATTGTTATATAAATTTATTCTCTATCTTGAATATAAACGGAGATATTTGCATTTTATTGAGCGTAACGGACCTGATGAGATCGGCTAACTTCGGTTGCAGTCTTGAGTTTCCGGCTAGCTAGTTCGGCCGTTTCAGTAACTGTTCGGTTCTCGTGACATTTCACTATTCTAAAACCTCACGTGGGAAATCTGCTGCTTGACGGACTTTTATTACACTAGATTGTCCATTGACTTTGAAACATGCAATATGTTTAGAGTCGTAAATTTTGGAAGATATGATACTTTTTCCAGCCAGACGAGTTGCAATCGCTACCATATTGCACCATCAGGCAAATTACATGCCTGCTGTGGTGTTAACGAGCTATTTGCGAGCCGGGACTAAGTTGTTCCATTAAGGAAGGCTGAGTGCTTTAATGTGCCCTTCCTTAAGCCCTCTAAAGCCAGAGGCCTGACCCTGGTCAAGAATCAATGGGAGAATCCCAAAGGAAAACACTCTCGCCAAACCTTCTACTAGCAAATACTCACCCATCAACTCAACACTGTCCCGTCGGCTGGTATCAGAAAATATTTCAATTAGATGAGCTATACAAGTATATATTCTATGTATTGTTCTTACCTGAGCCCATCAATATATCAATAGATAAATATAATGCACGATGAAATTTAAATATTAGAAAAAAGTCGGGGCTGCGAAAACTAAGCAGATTTCCCACGTGCTAGTGTAACACATTTGTGATCTAATCTCATCACATATTCTCTATTTATATGAACAAAAAACCTACGAGTAGAACCCCCCCCCCCTTTCGCTGGGGGTTTACTGAAGGCAGAAAACAAGAAAGTAAGAATAACTCGCCTAATACTTTGAGTTACGAAAAAATGCATTGGACAACAATTGTAGATCATCAACAGTTTAACATATTTGGTTCTATAAAATTTTAGCATCCGACTCATAATAGCAGAGATATTATAAATTTTTGAATTCCCCTCTCATCTATCCCCACTATTCCAAGCCCGATTTCAGCCAAGAACAAATATTATCTTTAATCTTGACTAAAATGATTAAGTATCGAGTATGGTGGAGATCAAATGAACATTTTCGAGTAAAGAACAAAAAATCTTCATTGATGCCTTCATCATCACATAAAATTTGAGTGTATCTCACAAATTAAAAGTTCAATGAAAACCATATTTGGTATTTAATTTTGGAATGATGTGGTTCATGTTATAACAGGTTATTGTTAATATGACATGAGTAAGACTGGGGGGTTTACTGAAAGCTTAAAACTAAAAAAATGCAAATTTCTCGGGTAATAATCGAGATACCAAAATAACATTTATAACAACATAGTAAATTCCCATTAAGGTTGGTTCTATAAACTATTTCGATCCGACGGATATTAAGAATTTTCGTAATTCTCCCCCTTTAAACCCCCCTCCTCTCACTGGTCCGATTTCAGCCAGTAACGAACTTGATCTTTCTTCTTTACATAAAACGTTTAAATATCTATTTTGGTAACGATCAAACAAAAATGCGACCGCTAGAGCGTTAACAGACCAATATATATATATATATATATATATATATATATATATATATATATATATATATATATATAATTTTGACCGGACCTCATTTTCGTCATCTCCTGGGTAGGATCAATGGAAATTTTTCGAAAATCGCTTCATGAGTAAAATCTCAATAGCTGATTTCCCTCGAGGGAAATCTGCTAAAATTCTCATACTGTAGTTCTATGATATTCCAATGTTAGGAAACCCATTATAATCTTCAGCATGTGGTCTATAGTATCGAAACACTGCTTTAAATAAAGGCGATCAAACGCCTTTTTTATATCCATGGGATGGCTATTAGAAGTCGATTTGCATTATAATTTTAGGTTTTCCTATATTTTCCTTGAATATTAAAATAAAAAAAAGAGGGCTGGCACGTGAGGTTCTCTAGTTAATATTATTGGCTTGGGAAGCGAAGGCACATTCTCCGTCACACAGTTTATATTTAATTTTTTTTTGAGGGGGTATACCGCTGAAAGTGCTCAAGGTAAAATAGCTCCATCGGCAACCAAAAAAACTTTAGTATCCAATATGCCACTTATTCGAAAATTACATGTATACCTTTTTTTTCTTAATTTTTATTCGGAAGGTAGTGGACATGAGAATACCGTAGGCATTTATACTTCGTTTTCCTTAATAGTGGAATTTTTTAACGAATTTGCTGAACAATCATTATTTTGGAAATTCTCTGATTCTTCTTTTCATCATTCTGATAGGAATGAAGGTTCTGACTGTCCATTACGCACGGGTTGCGTAAACAAAGCAGATTTCCCTCGTCCTGAAATGACACAATAGTGAATTCTATTCCCCAACTTATGACTATTTCTCCCAGTGAAAACGGTATCTATTAACATAGATATGTATTTGCATTGTTTAATTTTCAGCCTTCTGTAAATACCCACTCCTACTCATGACATATTAACATTAACTTGTTTTATCATGAATCACTTTATTTGAAGCTTAAATTCCAAATATTGTTTTCATTAAACTATACTGTACAAGATACATGCAGATATGAAGATTTTGTATTACAATTATGACTAGAAATGTTTATTTGTTCTTTAGTATCAAGTACGGTATAACCCGACACTTAAGATCATGTTAGTTAATAGCTGAAATCGGGCCGAGAATAGGTATAGAGAATAGATATAGAGGGAGATTCGGAATATATCGGAAATTCGACCATTTGTATGTAATGAGATGAAATCTCCAGAGTTTAATACAAAACTTTCCAAATCTGCTTAGTTTACGCTTTGTAAATCTGCTTAGTTTAAGCAGCCCTTGCGTCTCTGACTTTTTATTTATGGCCACGATCCTGGAGAAAAACATTGCAAACACAAAAGTATACATTAATGAATATTGAAAAGGACCCATGGACGTTTTTAGATACTTTTCGAAAATCATGTAATGAGATCAACATCAATGACTCACTTAAGGGTAATCAGCTGAAATAGAGTAGGAGGTAAGAACAATTAGGGCTGTTGCATCAAATGTTGAATGGGCTAGAGGCTGTTGAACAAAAGGGCTATCATAATGTCCTAGGTGTCGGCTAATATTTCATCGGGCAATAAATCACGAATTAACTGCACGGAATGCGATTGTGGCCACAGAGCCGAAACAAATGAACACGTGTTGAGGGAGTTATCAAATATAGTGGAGCCACTATTAACCAGAGTACTGAAAGTATAATTTGTCAGCCGGCTGGAGGAAATAACCCACTGTTGCACTAATTACTGTTATCATGGTAGCAGTTTTAACAATAGGCGTTCATGTTTCCTAATGGCTTTTGTGTAGTTTATCGGCAAATCTTGTCATCCCATATTACCTTTACTACCTCCATGTTAGCAGATTTTTCTTAAGGGTTTCAGCAATTGAGGTCATACACTTGACGTGATCTTAGAATAATTTCTTCAAATATCCATCGATCCTATCTAGGAATGTGAAAATGGAGCCCGTTCAAAATTATATATCGTAATTTTTGTTTGTTCGTAGCCAAACCCGATATTTAAACATTTCATGATAAAATAATGAACGACTTGGTCAACGGCTGAAATCGTAGTAGCAAAATTAAGAGTCGGAAATAAAAATTTGTCAGTTACTGCTATAGTGACTATAATTTTTCTATAACCCATTTAAACAACGAGAAAGATAAGGTTAGTTCAAGGCTGATTCTGAAAGAAAGGGGAAAAAATCGAAATATTTCTGTTGCACTATACCGATCAAATAATATCATTTAGCCAACATTATTGCAATTTTTGTTTTCAATAGTTTTTGGCTGTCTCTAATATGAACTAGATATTTGCATTTTTTAGTATTTACTCTTCAGTAAACCCCAACTCCTCCCTGTTTTACGTTAGCAATAACCTGGTATACAGGGAAGCGCCTGTTTAAAAAATAAATTTTTTGTACAGTTTCCATCGGACAAGGCGGAAAGGAGTTTATGGGGATGGGTAAACTCAATATTTCTAAATATTTCTGTTATTACTAGTCAGATCAAAAATATTGAAAGCCAATATTTTTAAAAATTGAATTTCCTCCAAATATTGTGACTTGTGAAAAATGCCTTCATATGTCCATCGATTCTACCTAGTAGAGTACGAAAATGAGGTCCGTTCAATATTGTATATATGTATCTATATTTGTCAGTTACCGCTCTAGCGGTCGCAATTTTGGTTTAATTGTTACGAAACTCGATATATAAGTGTTTTATGTAAAAAGAAAGATCAAGACTGGGGAAGGGGGGGGGGTTTAGAGGGGAGGCATTTCGAAAATTCTTAATATCTCCGTTATTATGCGTCGGACAGAAAAATTATATAGAACCAATATTATTGCAAATGGAATGTTCTATAAATGCTTACATGTACATGTTTTCATTATCTTTAACATTAACCTGGATATTTGCGTTTTTTAATTTTCGGCCTTGTGTAACTTCTACTCAGGGCATAGTAACAATAAGCTATTATATTATGAAGCATTTTATTTGAAGCCTAAATAACAAATATTGTTCTCATTTAACTTTTACGTCATGAGATATTATGCTTAACTAACGCAGCCCCTGCGTGACTATGGACTTTTTCCAATAACAAAAATGTTAACCGAGATATTTTCAATGTTTTAGTCACCTGCCATCTCTTATACATTTGAATCCCTCTTTACATTGAATTCTCGTTACAGGTAAAGCGGAGACAAGACAGTGAGTGTCTAGTAGTGTGTCCGGTTTAAGTAGTCTTTCACCTTTCATTATAAAGAAGTTTCCGAGAACTTATTTTGGGTAATATTATCGTTTCTCATCGTCAGTGAGCTCCTTGCTATTAGCTTCATCTAGCTATCGGCCAACGAATTATCATATTACGGTCCTTCAAAAAATTCGGGATCCTTGATTTGGAACTTCCAGAACCTACTTTAAATTTTAATAAGTAATCATGCATTCACTTGGTTCGTCTGGAATTGGAGCAATCGTTTAGCCAATCTAATCGCTAACGAGGGACCGGTTGTTGTTGAAAGGAGCTTCATTTGCTTAAGCGGGTTATATTTCGTTCATATTTAGCGCATGGTAGAGTTAATGGTGTTATTATTGTAGGATTCTGGAGGATTTGTGGGGCTATTTGCTTTCAAAGCAACCCCATGGAACAGATAAGTCGTAAGTCCTAATCTCTTAATTCATGCATATGTTATTATTCATTTTAGGCCGTTAGGTGTCAAGGTCTTTTAATCATTGATTGACTCCCGCTGGGTAGGTTTGCCATGAGTATTATCACTTTAAATGTGAAGTGTTAAAATACCCTATGAGCCAGCCAAAGGTAGTCGGTGACACTCGGCTTTCTTTTATCATTAATTATATTTTTAGAAAGACTTAAATGAATTGCCAATAACACTTCTGCTTAACCAACAACATTCTTATGGGGAAACCCCCCCTTAAAATTGGCTTATAGAAACACGAATATTACTACTTCGGGTCTTTTGCACTTTAGGGGAGCCAGTGATTGCATTAAGACCAACTGTTCCTAGAAGAAGTGATAAACACATGATGTGGTGGTAACCTCAACACTGCTCTTGGTTATCAAGATAACGCTGCCATATTATAAAATAAACATTCTAAATTATTAAAGTAGAACATTTATTTTAGGATGAATAATAGAAGCTAAGTAAACAATTTTTCTTTAAATAAGAACAAATTCTGCCATATCCTTCAATATTTGTTCGAAAGAATCTTTGTCCTTATTCCTCTGTCTCCATAGAAATTCACATAGATATGAGTCTATTAGTGTCCGTCTTGTGCCGCATTCCTTCATGTTTCTGCTTTTTGCCCTAGCCCACAGAGGTTCTATCGTCTGGGTATATGCGCCCGTACTTGGGTCATCAAAATTCTTCGAATGATTTACCGTCAAATGGCGGTATCTCAACTCGGGCAACTTTTCTTCTAAGCAGGAGTATATTAATAAAACAGCCTTATTAATAGGTAATCTAGCGTTCTCAAACCATGTATCCACACAAAGCCCCTCCTTGGTTCGGCAGCTACGTTTGTGGCAGGTCCACTTCCCACTCCTTGCATCACAATTCATAAAATGTCCTTCACTGCACACCCCTACCTTGGGGATAAGGCGCTTTTCCTGAAGAAATGCGACAGCATTTTCTTCATTCCTGCACAAGTTATACACCAAACAAATTCATTTTCTTCTTAGCAAAACAGTAGCACTCATACGTGTAAACAAATAATTCCTTAATAAATGCCATATGATTCATTAAGTGACTCAGAAATAACCTGTATGATAACAACTGTTCCTAAAAAGTCACTGGCTCCCTTAAAGTGCAAAAGACCCACTACTTCTGGGTAGGCACATGGGAACTTATTTTCACAAGTCTATCCAAAACAATTCAATGTTTACTCCATTGATACGTTAGTCAATATTTAATTGAATAATTGATATACAGCAGAAATTTATTTACCAAGAATCTCAGTTGCTATGAGTCGGATTGATACATTTTATATAATCAATGTTGTTGAAATTTAAATTTTCTATAACAATGGTTTTTTTCATGTTCTTTTCGACTCGAATATTATTGGAGCAATTAACAGATTTTCGCTAAGGGAAATCAGCTATTGAGGCTGTACTCATGACACGATTTTCGAAATAATTCTTTAAATGCCCATCGATCCTACCCAGTTGATGACGAAAATGAGCAAACTTATATACAGGGTGTCCCAACTTCCCGTGCCACCCCTCCATAACTTTAGAATTTCTAATGGAATGACATACTTCTTATGGCGGATTCTTCTAGAAAATCAAATTCTAAAACGATTTTACATCGGTGGATATTTCGATTTGGAACTTTAGACGTAAAATGCACAAATCTTTATTTCAGAAATGGCACATTTTATTGAAAAATGCTGCGGCATAAGAGTTTTAGTCCACAAAATTATCTTTGAAACAAGTCTACGGGAAATGGAATATATTCTGAAATTTAAAAATAATAATAAAATAAAACGTATTTAAAACGGAATAACGCAAAAGTGTTATTGAATGAATCCAAAAAAATGTTTACTTGAACAACACTAACATAACCAAAAACGTTCTTAGAATTAATTTATTTTCAACTAATTACATAGTAATTATTTTGTAAAATAAATACATTTTTTATTGCTATCCTGATTATTGATCGAGATATTTACATTTTTTAGTATTTGTCCCCACTCCTACTCGTTATCATATTATCCATAAGTTATCATGATGCAAATTATTTGAAGCTTGAATTCAACATCATCATACAACATATTGTTCACATTGAACTTTTACTTTTTGAGATAAATGTAAATACGTGGCGCACAAGGGAAATCTGCTTCGTTAACGCAGCGCCTGCGTGACTGACGTTTTTTTCGTTTTAGCCTTTCATAAACCCCCACTTCTGCTCATCCAATTTTCACTTTAAGTACCCCAGTCGCAGAACATATTAATCATTTAAGCCCTAATACATAGTACATAGGTTTATTACTGCGAGAAAATTTGAGAATAGTTGGAGTAATGATATTATAATGTTATGTTACGATTATTACAAGAATAATAAACTTGGTTTATTAGAGATCTTTTGGATTGAAAAATTAAACAAACAAGCTTTATCACTGCAAAATTTATTTGACAATGCACAACACTCTTGGTAAATCATTCTTAACTATTAGTCACAATATGCACTGATATCTTCACAGTTCTTCTTATTTGCACAGTCCAATAACTCACGATCACTGAAGTTCACAAAAACACGGCACTGCACCAATATTCATAAAGGACACGGCACTACACTGTTCACTAAAACATAAACGCGCACTACACTCTTCTTCACATAAAACACTTTACCGCACTGCAACTAAAATGCACAGCTCCATAAAACTGCACTGAAAGCACTGTTATTCACTTGAAGAGTGCTGAGAACAAACTGACTCTCGAGGCGAGCTGGGCCCCTTTTATAGCTCGGTGGCTAACATCAAAGAGAAGGCCGAGAATGGGCTAAATGTCGTAGTCGAGACACTTCCGACGGCAGTAGTCCTTCAATCGGTCGGATCCTTTAATCTACTTCGTACTTTTTAAATATGTGATTAACTCTGTTTAATTTTTTCATGTAAGTAGTTTTCGCAACAATGTCATAAGTATATTATATTCCAGTGCGTGGGAAATCTGCTTAGTTTCCACAGTACCTGCGTGACGGACTTCTTTATTTTATTTACTTTGTTTTCCTTTACTAAAACCTTTGCCTTCATATTTACCTCATTTGTGGTGTCAGATGAAATGAAGAGTGAAAGAAGCGATACTAAAAAATACATGGAAAAAGTAGCTAAGAAGTAGTTAATGAGTTGGTGTGAATAGTGAAAGGAGCTACTAGGGGTTGGGGGATGGAGATATGAGGGGTTGGTGGGGGTTGAGGGGGTGGGTGGCCACTGCCGAAGGGGGGAGGGGGGACTAGCTGCTGAAGAGCCGTTGAAGTGATAATGACTGTAGGTAAGTGAGCACTCATCTAGAGGTCTAGTACTTAGGAGGCACTTTCCCAGCACAATCCACCCGGGGACAAGGTGACTTTAATGAGGAGAAGCCCTCTAGCCAGGGCCTAACTATTCCTTTGGCCGGCCCACACCCAACCGTCTCATCCCCTTCCCAACCTCAATGCTAATCCTGGCAGAATCAACCCCACACAGAGACAAGGGCCTCCTTAATCGATTCTATTACTCCCTCACGTTTGCAGTATCCCTGCATTAGTACACAATTTACGCAAGCTGCTTGTTTGTTATTCTTGTGAATATAATAATAATAAAACATAAAAGAAAACTTTAAAAGTTCCTAGCAATGTTGGAGCAACTTTTAATCATTATTACTAATTCACATACCGAATTTTGTTATATACATTTTTATAGTATACCGAATTATAAACGAGATATACACTAAAATCTATAGCGGAAGTGAAGAAATTTATTTGGGACAAAAGACGCAACCGAAATAAATAAAACTCGGTATATGTATTAGCACTAACGCTTTCATTATAACAAGCCATACTAATATTTCTAGGGAAGGGCAGGAGTGGGGGTTATAAGGGAGACCTGAAATTAAAAGTAGTGATATTTCGTTTCCTATTGGGGTTTCGGCAAATATGCACTTATCAAAAGTTGTTTATTTTGTTATTTAGAGAAATTTGCTCAACAATTCTTTTCTATATGAACTACCAGGTACCTCACCTGGAATAATTAATTCTAATTATAATATATTATTATAATATTTTGTCCTTAATAATTTAAATCTATGCATAATGCACAGGAAACGGGAAATATGACAATATGGAGGACAGTGAAGTCTTACATAAAATATTAATTTTATTATTAACAAATCCACATCAACGATGGGTATAAACACTGGGAAGGGTAAATGTCAAAATATTTTACAAAGTAAAGCATTGCCAAAAAAAATACAATCGCCATCCAGCCTCAAATGAATTCCCGGGCGAAGCCGGGTATCTCAGCTAGTATAACTTAAAATTAAAGAGATATTAACACTAATGCACACACCGAGTTTCATTTGAGTTAGGTTTTGTTATTGATGTACTTTAAAATTGTTCCCGCCCGCTTTAGTTTTTAGAGTTTATCTTGTTTATACTTGTGTGTGTGTTAATTCATGTGATTAGAAATTTAGTTTTACACATCAGACTTAAGTTGTAAGTTAACTTTTTTAGTATACGTGAATTTTGTGTAGGTATGAAAATATGTTCATGAAATTGGCTTCGCTGTGTCAATTGTTCTTCGCAACAAGTCGCAAAAGTAACACTGATGTGGTCGTTTCATGCATACTGTCATTACGTTTTATTTTAGTGTTGCAGTGTTAAAGAGTCAATGAAAAAAAATATTAATGAGCTTCATTAAGATTGAAACTGAAACTGACTGTATTATAGGTTTGAAAGAATAGCTTTACATCTCATTTTCTATATAGCAGTGTTTGAGTGCGTGTGTGTGTGTGTGTGTGTGTGTGTGTGTGTGAGAGAGAGAGAGAGAGAGAGAGAGAGAGAGAGAGAGAGAGAGAGAGAGAGAGAGAGAGAGAGAGAAAGAGAGAATAGAATCGAACGTGATAGAGAAATATTTACTAATATATACTGCTCAAAAATGAATAGGGATATTGGTAATTTTTTTCTTATTCTATTAATTTTAATTAAATCGCCCTTAATTAAATTAGTTTTTTATGGGGGAAAAAGACAATAATTTCTAATAAATATTAATGATATTTATAATTTAAAAAACAACACAAAACAGCCAATATCCCTATTCATTTTGAGCAGTATATTTGCGGTAGTGCATAGGAGGAGTGATAAGGGAGTTTCTAGTAATCTGTATGTATAATGCTCCATATGTGTTGCTTAGCAACGAGGATCCCCAGCCTATTATAGAAGCCGATACATGACATAACGTGCCTATTTCTGAAGGCACATCACTCTAATGAGGTGTGTAAGATTCAACCAACCACCAATCCTGACAGAACACCGAGATGCCACTCCTTTGTCGGCCTATATCGTTAGCTCACTTCCTTCTCAGTATTGGCAGCTCCCCTCACCCAGAAATGTTAATTTGCAGTTAGTGTATCTATGAACGTAATTATACGATGTTAGCTCTATCTCTCTCTCTCTCTCTCTCTCACTCTCTCTCTCTCTCTCTCTCTCTCTCTCTCTCTCTCTCTCTCTCTCTCTCTCTCTCTCTCTCTCTCTCTCTCTCTCTCTCTCTCTCTCTCTCTCTCTCTCTCTATCTCTCTCTCTCTCTCTCTCTCTCTCTCTCTCTCTCTCTCTCTCTCTCTCTCTCTCTCTCTCTCTCTCTCTCTCTCTCTCTCTCTCTCTCTCTCTCTCTCTCTCTCTCTCTCTCTCTCTCTCTCTCTCTCTCAACTAGCAGTCCGCAGAACCAACATATGTTGCCAGTCTTTCTCCGGTATTACTGCAGGGGAGCTAAATGCTTTACCTAAATAAAAGCGTCATCCTCATTCCAAGGGGCCTGCATTAACTATTTTCTAATGACCGAGATAGGGATATGACAAAACCATTTTTATATTCGTTGAATTTTTTTGTTACTTTAGTTTTATGTTGTAATTTAATTTATAACAGTTTAGCTTAATTTATAAATAGTACAACAATAAGCGTGCATTTCAATTGTCTGTAAGAGTGGGCCATTGGTCCTATGACAATAAATGCATCTATGTATCTCAAGCCTGCCTTAACTCCACTCCTGTTCGTCTCAGAAAATATTAGTATAGCCTATAGTCTATGTTTGGCCAATAGTAATATGCGTACAAAGTTTCATACCCTGTCGATGGGTATGGTTCGATAATCACGTCGTGAGTAAAACCTTATCTGAAGAAATCATGAGTATAATTTCAGTACCTGAATTCTGCTTTTAAAAAAGATAATAAATTGTCTATACTTTTAAAGATAGAAAAAGAAGACTGTGATCTGACCTATTAGCATGTAAAGAAAAGCAAACATTTTGTTAGCCCAGGGTTTCATTGCTAATTTTATATTCACGGAATGAGATAAAAGTGGGAGGAAAGTCTCATTTTCATGCTATTACTTCCACCCGTGAAAGTGAATTACAGAAAGTAATTTCAGTCTAAAGTGTTTTTACGCCAGGATATTGACTACGGCACGCCAGGCCCATGAAAGGAGAAATACCTGCTCCATGGAATCTTGTAAAGTGTTTAGAGTATTTCCTTAATATATTTATGTCTCATTTTATGTGATAATACACGTTCTTCATACATACACTCAACTTTCTTCAACTTCAGCTCATTAAATATTGGTTTGTTTCCGACATCATATTTATTTCCGTTAGCATATCATGCGGTAAGTTTGTTACGACAGTTTACACAATATTATATCACTATTAATATTGATATTATCAATAATATAAAAAGTCCGTCACGCAGGGGGTGCGTAAACTAAGCAGATTTCCTAAGTGCTAATATGACAAACTAATGACATCTCACCACATATTCTGAATGAAAACCAGAAAGTACGAGTTACAGAAATTGCAGTGAATCAATATTTAAACAAGATTCATTTTTTGTTACGACTCGTAATAACGGGATTTTGAATTATCTAATTCACTACCCCCCTCCCCTCTATACCACCTTATACCTGTTGCGACATGATCTTTGGTGTTGACTGAAAAAATTAAATGTCGAGTATAGTATAAATCAAATATGTATTTTCAGACAAGGAAAAATCTAAATTGATGACGTCTTCATACAACGAATTCGTATGTATCTCCCATAATAATGGTCTCATGAAAACAATATTTGGTATTTGAGCTTCGATTTCAGTGTTTTATTATTATTATTCAAGATAGAGAATAAATGTATAAAACAATTTTTTTTAGTACATTCAATTAGCAATAAGATTAGTTCTATACTATTTTTCGATCCGTACAATAACGGAAAAAAATCCAATTTTCAAATTCCCCCCTCTCTAAACTACCTCTATACCGGGTTTAATTTCAACCATTAACTAATATAATCTTTAGCGTTAAATGAAACAGCTCAATATCGAGTATGGTATTAAACATTTACGAGACAAGTACGTAAAATCTTAAATAAGGTTGTCATTTGCATGTGTCTCCCATAAAAAAGGTCTCATGAAAACAATATTTGGTATTTAAGCTTTGAGGTTCATGTTATAGCAGCTTATTGTTAATATGAGATGAGTGGGAGTGCGGGTTTACTGAAGGCTGGAAATTAAAATTTCCTATTAGAGATAATGTGTATATAACAACATTTATAGGCAATTAAAGTTCCAATAAGATTGGTTCTATACAATTTTTCAATCAGACGTATAATAACGGAGATACTACAAATTTTCAAAATTCCTCCTCTTTAAACCCCCCTTTTCACACAAAAGTTTACTATTGCATTTACATTCTAAGCAAATATCTTTGCTTTCCGGGCAGATCTGTGCTGACGGACAGATTCGACAATCAATTAATTTGCCGAAAATGATTCTGGCTAAAATTTGAAATCCTTTATCTTAGAAATTCTTTATATTATTGTCCCCGATGTATGGAATAATAGTCGCAGGATAGCTAGTTTTGAACAGCCGAGTTAGTTCTACTTGCAAGGCTAAAATAGATATTGTCTTTCTTCTCAATCGATATCCTTAAGATTGGATTTTCATACAAGTATACTAAATAATTTGTTCAAATTAGTAAATCAAAACCATGTTTTAATTAAGAGAAATTGATTTGTTTATTATTATTTACGTACACTTTATGCTACTAGGCTAATCGGGACGGGTTATCTACAGGTTACCACCCTTTTCTAGCCATGGTGGGCTCAAGGAGTTTATTTAATGAGTCCGTCACTAAATAAATTTCTACTGCACCGGGCGGGAATCGAACACGGCACTCTAGATGTAGAGATCTTAAGAAAAAATTGAAATTAACTAAATGTGTTGTTATTATTTAATTTATTGAATTAAATTAATTTTTTTTTCATTTCTATATTGCCGATCTTAACGAATGTATCTTTTAACTTAAATAACCTCCTATTGATGTTAAGGGTACTAAATGTGTAAATTGGGCTAATATTTGAAATTTAGGTGATTGTAGGACATAACCAAAAAATATCATATTATGCTTCATACTTTTTGAAAGTAGCTCATTATTGGTACTGCTTTTTTCTGTAAGTACCATTCATTTTCTATCCATTAGCAAGCACTATGATATGTTCTCAACAACGAATAAGTGATGTTCAATCATCCAGTAAACGTGTTAAGAGAAATTATTATTAATAAAAGAAGAAATATCTGTGTGAATGGCGTCGTTCTTTTGTTAACGTTTTTTTTATGAAATTTCCATTTAGGGAATACGAAATACCTTTAGTTAACACGGTGAAACATAGGCCCAGGACGAAGAGAGAAGCTTCATCACAAACTCTTAATGACAAAACACCATTGGTTCAGATTCGTATTCGTGTGAATATGTGAGTTCCGGAATTTCGAATCCAGCATTTTCGTTCAGACTTGCATAATGTTATTTCTTTTAAAAAGGTATTTTTACAAACCATTAGAATTGTAAGTAAAAATTGCAATTATAGAACAGTTTTTGGGAATTTCATTTTCAACATGAAAATTTATTCCCCGTTTCAGAGTAATTTTTGAAGCATTTTGAGACTTGAATTGAAGGTTCGTTTGTTATTTTATGTATAAGAATGCCCAGGGATTGATTGAATGCCCCTTGGAAAGGGTATAAATTCTTTTAAAGAGGATTTGTTAAATGGAATGTAAATATTCCCAATGGGTAGAATGCCCGGAAAAAATAAGGATTCCGAAAGCCTGTTGATTTAAGAATGGAGGGTGACTGAGTGAGAGAGAGAGAGACTGCAGAAGAGGAAATTCGTCGAAACCCCTTCTTTGTGGCCTTTGTTTCACTCACTCTTCGAAACCCATTCTAAACCCCAGTTGAGCATTTTCGTGGAAGAACATCTTATTTTACTAAGTTCTAGCTGTTTTATCTCCTGTGAGTAATGTGAATTCTTTTCTCTACAGAGCTGTAGTTCAATTCGGTGAATTTTAATGTAATTTAATATGGATCTTTCTGAGTATTTACGAGCTCTCCTTAATACCCACATTCATTGAATCACGCACAGGAATGAACGTTTATGTGTTTCTATATTATTATTTGAGCTTTGGGTAGGCTCTTTAGCCTATCCAAAGCTCAAATAAATAAGGTTTTTTTCCATTTACTGTTGGATGATAACTTAACAATACTCATAATAAAATAAACAATAAATCAGGAGATAGTTATTGGTCATATCACAATAACAGAACGTACAATTGAATGAGGTTTGTAAACCGTCCCCCCCCCTTAGATATCTAAATTATGTAGCTAGTAAGCTAAGGTACACGGCTTCGCCCAGAAATTCATTTGAGGCTGAATGAAGAAGGTATTTTTTTTGGCGAGGCTTTACTTTCCACAATAATTTGACATTTCCCCGTCCCAGTGTTTAGAATTTATACCCGTCGTTGCTGTGGATTTGTTAATAATAAAATTATTTGTTATTTAAGACTTCACTGTCCTCAATATTTTTATATTTCCCGCATGTAGTTTTTTTTTTATTTTATTTATTTTTTTATTATTATTATTTTTTTTTTATAACTTAATGGACCATATAATTCATAATAGTAGAAAGTATTCTATCTTCTAAACCATGTATGAATAAAAGTTCCTTTCCCTTGATGTGGTACAAAGTCCAATGGTGACAACTGTTTTAGGTGCGTCATAACCGAAAACCCCCACTCCCGTTCAAACCTAAGGATTTTAATATAGCTTATTATCATGGAAGAATTAATGCTAATTGGCATACCGAGTTTTGTTAAGTTCGGTTCAATCGTCAGAGCCCAATAAAATTATTGACTCCCGCTATAGTATTTAGCGTATAACTCATTTATACTTCGGTATCCGACAAAAGTGAATATAACAAAAGTTACACTACCTAAAAAAATAAACAGCAAATCTTTTATCATGTGCATATTTGCCGAAAAACAAATAGGAATCGAAATATTGCAATTTTTAAAAATATATTTAATATCGCCTCCCTTATAAACCCCCACTGCTGTTCGTCTCAGAGAAAATTAATATAGCCTAAAGTCTAAGTTGGGTTAGTAATAAGATACTACCAAGTTTCATAAAATTCGGTTCAGCCGTTTATGCGTGAAAAGGTAACAAACAAACAGACACCAAAGAAACAAAATGCAGTTATGGTGTTTATGACATTTATTTTTTGAAACGGAAAGTTATCGTGAAATTTCGCGAAAAAAATCAATGTACAGACAGAGGTTACAATTATATATATATAGATGACATTTTTCAATCGGATAGATTAGATCCATATTAGATTTTTGATATTTATGATTTTTGGTTGGGGCAAATGACTACATAAGTCATAATTGACCGACTTATAATAAGGGAAATTATCTAGATTCAGTAATTAAATTTTTGAATGGAGTGTCATTTCAGTTACGGTAATTTCATAAAAATACGAACTTACAATTATTAAAACAAGATTACAACGGAATATTGTAAAAATGTAAGCAGATTTCCCACGTGAAGTATTGCAATAGGTAAATCTACATACTTTTACACTTAACACCACCGTGAATATTAAGAAACAAATATAAGTGGCAATGAGAAATCTTCCAGTAAATTTACACGTTAATAACTTCCACAACTGAAAGCGTCTTAATTGTAAACAAATATGTCAGCCAACCTATCAGACTTGAAAGTTAAACAATTTCTTGACCGGAAAGAAAAACTATTTACTATATCTAGTGCTGCAATTTATATTGAACCAGAATAATTTTCATTTGAATCGCTCCAATTTTAGTAATCCAAGAACATATGGTGGGGGGAGATCATGAGAACGTATTTGCATGCATCTCATCTAAAAGTGAATCGTTTAACACAGTATTAGGTATTTCAGCTAGAAATAAGACGGTTCAACGTGTCATTACAAAGAAGGAGAGGAGGGGGGTAACTGAAGGCTAGAAATTAAAATAAAACAAAATATCTTGGTTAATATTTAAGATAGAGAAAGAATGTATACACACACATTTATAGATAATTTAATTCGCAATGAGATTGGTATGTCGCAATCGGACAAGTGGGAGGGGGGTTTAGAGGGAAGGATTTTCGAAAATTCGAAATATTTCCGTTACTACACGTCGGATCGACAAAGTATATAAATCCAATCCTATTGCAAATTAAATTTACTATAAATATTGTTATATACATTTAGTCTCTATCTTGAGTATTAACCGAGATATGTGGATTTTTATTAAGTGTGTGGGGATTACGAACGAGATGAGATTGGCTATGGTTGGTATTATTTCGTGAGCTTCCGCCGAAAATTAGTTCGACTGTTTCCGTAACTGTTCGGCTCTCGAGAAATTGGTTTAGAGACTCGTGTAAGCTTTTAGTTTGTGAGATATATGCAAATACGTTCTGTTGATCCCCCCCCCCCATTTATTTAGTTTTTGGACTACTAAAATTTGAGTTATTAAAATATAAATTATTCTGATTCATTACAAATTCCAGTACTAGATATATATCAGTGACTGTTTTTCTTTCCGGTGAAGAATTTGTCAATCTATCTGTTCAGCTCTGAGTGGTTGGCAGACCTATTTGTTTACAATTCAGAAGCCGTTTCCTTTGGGAGCTTATTAAAATTAACTGAAATATTTCTCATTACGGTATGCATTTACTCACGGTGGTGTTAAGTGTTAGCAGTATGCAGATTTATCTATTGTAATACTTCACGCGGGAAATCTGCTTAGTTTACGCAGCCTCTGCGTGACGGACTTTTATATATAATGACAAAAGAAGTGCAGCCGTGTTTAGTTAATTTTTGTATAGAACCTTTTGGATGTATTAATTTTGTGAACATATTTCATTAACTTCAAACAGGTCTTATCTTTCTTATCTCAAACACATTCCACAGAACAAATCTTATTGCACATGTAATGTACTACATGTGCAATAAGATGTGACCAGAGATATTCGCATTTTTCAGTTTTCGGTCATCAGTAAAGCCCCACTCCAACTCATGTAACAATAAGCTGTTATATTATGAAACCTAAATACCAAATATTGTACCAAATATAATATTCTCACTGAACATTTACTTTTGAGATAAAAGCAAATACGTGGGAAATCTGCTTAGTTAGCGCAGCCGGACTTTTTCATTTCAGTCTCCTGTAAACCCCCAGTTCTGCTCATCCGATTTCTACTTTAAGCACCTGAGTCACTAAACAACACGTGCCCAAATAACATTTTAATTTCTGTTTAAATACGGTTCTCAATGCTGTAGAACTAGAGAACAGATGTTGAGATGGGGACATTCCAGAGCGTGAGAAATCGGCTTAATTTACACAGCATTTTTTTTTTCTTTTCTTTTTCCCCATAACTTAATTCTCTGAATAGGTGGAATATTATAGCCTTATTTCTCGTTTGAGCAGAAATTCTGTGTTTGTGTACGTTGGCCTGTTATTTGCGTTTGAAATTTAGAATATGATAATGAACATGATTTGAACCTTTTCTTTAACTTTGTAACTCTCGTCGGCTCCTTTTTAGTTTGCGGCACTCCCCGAGACATTATTCATTTTAGCGACTTGGGGGATGCTGATTTAAATTATTCGAGAAGTTAACTTCATGGCTGTGAATAAGAATCCATGGGGACTTGGGAGATAGGGCTCCTTTCGACAGGCTCATAATACCCCCGCCACTGGGCTTTATTCCCTATCCTAGCGTTCTTACCTCCATTTCCTTTACCGCATTTATTCCCACTTTGCATGTGCCCAGCCAGGAAAAGTCAGTCACGCAGGGGCTGCGTAAGCTGAGCAGATTTCCCAAGTGAAGTTTTACAATAGGCAAATATACATACTGATAACACTTAACACCACCGTGAATATTGAGTGAATAAATACAAACGGTAATGAGGAAATATTTGGTCAATTTTAATTACCTCCCAACGGAAAGCGTTTGCATTGTAAAGAAATAGGTCTGCCAACCTCTCTGATCTGAACAGATAGATAGAAATATTTTTCGCAGGAAAGAAAAACAATTACTGAAATATATCTGAATATACACTCCTCGTCAAAAAAAAAAACGCAAACCCTAAAATTGATTAATTTCACTGGGTTTTTACTGAAGCAGAGAATCATACCTTATTGTATCTTATAATACAAGTACATAGGAGTAATAAAAAGTGTATTTCAGAAAAAAAAATGTATTCCTTTAATTACAAAAATAAAATAAAAATGTATCCTAAAAATGAAAAAACAAAATTTTAACTTTTTTAAAAATTAAATTGACTATTCTTACACTAATAACCAGTGTTGCCACCTCTTGCTCGAATGACAGCCTCCATAGGTGTGGGCATGCTCCTGATCAAGTCCTGGACGGCCTCCTGAGGTAATCTTTCCCACTCTTCCAAAACGGCAGCCTCAAGCTCCCTGAGGTTGAGTGGTGCTGGTTCCTTGGCTAGAACACTTCTCTTTAGGCTGTCCCATAAATGTTCTATGCAATTTAGGTCAGGGCTCCTCGCTGGCCACAAGAAACAAAAGAAAACTTAACTTTATAAAAATAATTTAGCGGCAAGCCAATAATATATATACAATAGAATGATCGATCGGTCCTATATTGTGTGAGTACTCATTAAATAATTTGCGTAGATAATGCTAGCATTATTAGAAGTAGGTACCTGCGGGAAACATATACTTTCCTTGAAGTGGAGTCTTCTTCCGTTATTTTCTGTGTTCTCTATAAGATTCTGTCTTCTAGCTGGTTGCGGTGATCCGTATATGATGGTAGCTTTGCGGGAGATGAAAGACTGACTGTAACTCTGTAACGGGTGAATCCCAACTGAACTGGTCCGCTTGTAACCAGCCGGTGCCTTCTTGAGCTGCAACGTAGTTTCCGCTGTAGGCCACAGCCTTGGTGATCTGCATATGTGTGGCGGGTTTGTGAACTCAGCGAGCGCGGGAAATTCAATTTAAAAGACGACTGAACAAGAAGGTTAATGAAAACAATATTTGGTATTTAACCTTTTTCCGAAATATTTATGTTCTTGCAGCATATTCTTGTATACTATTAGCAGATTTCCCTTAATGGAAATCAGCTATTGAGGTCGTACTCATGACGCGAGTTTCGAAAAATTTTCTCAAATGTCCATCGATCCTACCCAGGAGATGACGAAAATGAGGTCCGTTCAAAATTATATATGTATATATATATATATATATATATATATATATATATATATATATATATATATATATATATATATATATATATATATGTCTGTTAACGCTCTAGCGGTCGCAATTTTTGTTTGATCGTTACCAAACTCGGAATTTGATCGTTTTGTGTAAAAAGGAAGATCATGTTCGTTAATGGCTGAAATCGGACCAGCGGGAGGGGGGGTTTAGAGGGGAATTTTTGAAAATTCGAAATATCTGTGTTATTATGCGTCGGATCGAAAAAAGTTATAAAATCCATCTTATTGTAAATTAAATTTACTATAAATATTGTTCTATACATTTATTCTGTATCTTGAATATTAACCGAGATATTTGCATTTGTATTGTGTGAGTGGTCGGCAGAAGTCGGCCTTTTGTGGGACTTTCCGCCGAAAGCTATTTCGGCTGTTTCCGTAACTATCCATCCCTCGTGAATTGGTTTAGCTATTCGTTACTACCGCCGTTATTAATAGGCAGATTTCTCTATTGTAAAACTTCACGTGGGAAATATGCTTAGTTTACGCAGCCCCTGCGTGACGGACTTCTTTTGTAAATCATGTGAGGATGTAGACGTATGAAGACTGTAGTGCCTCCAGCTTAAATCAATTTACGATTTATTAACTCCCTAGTTATTTAGATCGCGAGTCGATTGTATATTCGCCTGGCATTCCCTTGATATTATCACTTTATTAGACCGGTAGATTTTCAATCTACCCCAGGCCTGTTATGACGACGAGCACTATTGCACGCTCTTGAGAACATTATTTGGATAAATGTTTTGTTTTGTTATTTATCAAACAGCTTTTGTTGTTTCTAAAGTTGACCCTCACGATAAAAAGCAGAAGAAAGTAAGAAATGGAAGATGGAAAAGCCACTCACTAGATAAAGGCCGCGACATTATCTGTAAGTAAGGCTTTCCGGTTATTGATTTATGTGGAGCTTTAAGTAGGGCGGACTTTCTTTAGTACAAAGTAAACCATGGACAACACAAACATTTATAATAAAATTACATTGGACAACGAGGAAGGCAAACAGCGGAGAACTTATTTCCAGTCGATAGAACCCCCTTTGAAGCATTTATAAACATTTTCTAAGGCTAACATTAAAAATTTCTCAATTAGTTGGTAGACATTTGATAAATAATCTGAAAGTCAAGTAAACGAGGCTTAATTTAATGTGAATTTGTAACGAAGATATTTTTCTTCATTCAGACATTTTTTTCAACGTCACTTTAAGTGGTCTATGTCCCTTGAATGAAATTTTAAGGGGTACATAGGACATACTAAGGGGGTTTAAAGCATTTTTTAGTACATCAAAGTTGATTCGGTTATTACATCCTTGTAAGAACTCTAATATACGTTTCGGCCTTCACTGAACCCATTTTGAGTAGTTTCGGCGTAGCGTTTGTATGTATTTCGTATAACTCAAAAACAACTAGCCTCGGAATGTTGAAATTTCATATTTAAGAATATTGTAGCGCCTAGTTGTGGACCTCCCTTTTTTTTATCAAAGTCAGTGAGAGTGGTTGGTAAGTGATGGGTATGGTGTATGTTTAGAAACGTATTGGTATATAAATAACTCGCTGCGTAAACTAAACAGATTGTCCATGTGCTACAATGGCATACATAAGTCGTCAACTGAACATACTTTTCTTTATTGGTGCTTTAGTGAGTGAATAGTGAAATTTAAAATAAAAACAGGATATGAGATGTAATAGCAAATGTGATATAGTCGTGCGAGTGAGAGTGAAGGTTTACGAAGATAAATACCAATCAGCTTACTTATGTAAAAATAGAAGTAACTCGTTCGTTAATATTGGAGCTAGAGAAATATGTATAGAAGAATATTAGTACATTACTGCACCAACAACATTGAACAAGGTAGATTCGAATATTTGTATCGATATAGAATGACGGTGGTGTTTCATCATATCCTCTTTTTGAAAACCATAAATACGATTTTCTACTCTAAGTCTGTATATATTATTAATTCTTTAAAAGCTTGAGACCATGGGTTGTATTGAGTACGAACACTTATATAAAAGCTGGTTTTGAGAGTAGAGAAAACGAGCAGTTTTATTACATCGCTACAAATGTGAAAGGGCATTCCAATGGAAAAGCTAAGAAAGAAGTTGTGATTCAATGAAGGCATTGAAGTGAGACTACTTGCTCCCGGAGGGACGATAAGGTTAGTAATCAGTGCTCCCGGAACTCATTTTATGTGTACCTTTAAATTGTATTTGAATGAAAAAGGGCTCAGGTCGATAGCTTTAACCCAGTTGGTAAAGGGTTGAAAAAGAAAATAAAAGTCCGAATAACTCCAAACTAGTTGGTGACTGTTTGCTGGTTCGTTAGGACTGTTTCCAAAGGCGAATCTCAACTTTTAGACCACTCCAACAAATTTCACCATGAATAATAACTTGGGCAGTTCCCAGTTCCCAAAATCCACGCATTCATTGAATCTGTGGGTAATTGAAAATAAAAGTCTGATTCTTTCTATCAGCAGGTTTCAGTGAAAGATTTGTCTGATGCCTGTTTTTAATCAGAAGGGTAACTTTATCCGCCCCCCTGTCTCACGTTTCAGTTCATTCATATGGAGGTCTCAATTGAAATTCACGTCTTCGGCCTGATTAAATTATTTTCTTGATTTATAATACAGCTAGAAGAATTTCAATGAACATTAATATTTAAAAATAAATCATTCCAAAGCACAACATAAGCTATATGCGAATTCCCTGTCCCAACCAAGTTACCCCAGAGGGTTTATTTTAAAGTCAAAATATATATTTTTTGATATTGGTATTATCTAAATACTGTGTACGGTAAATGTTGTTTAGAACCAAGTTTTGAGTAAAAAATAGGAGCTTTCTTCTTCCAGATCATCTGAAAATCAAATAGAACATTGTTACTTAAAGAAAATCCTTCAATTCATTGAGAATAATGTAATTAATCCAGGAGGAGGGGGTCAATATTAACAACGGGGAGTATATTATTATTTGTTCACACTAACAGGAGTGTAAGCCAATAATATGTTCGTCAATATCTTCGATAATGTGAGATTTATAAAGAAAAAGTCCGTCACGCAGGGGCTGCGTAAACTAAGCAGATTTAACTCGTGAAGATTAATAATAGATAAACCTACATACTGCTAACACAACACCACCAAGAATATTAAGTGAATAAATACAAAAGGTCACAAGAAATCTTATTTTGAATTTTCAAAATGCCCCCCTCTCCCTTATCCGATTTTAGCCGTTATCGAACTTGATCTTTCTTTTTACATAAAAGTCCGTCACGCAGGGGCTGCGTAAACTAAGCAGATTTCCCACGTGAAGTTATAAAATAGAGAAATTTCAGAATAGAGAGTCGAACAGTTACGGGAACGGCCCGAACTAACTCTTGACGGAAACTCACGACTAGACCCGAAGTTAGCCGATCTCATCTCAGAAGCTGAAAAAAGAAAAATGCAAATATCTCGGTTATTACTCAAGATACAGAATGACTGTATATAACATTATTTATAGTAAATTCAATTTGAAATAAGATTGATTCTATATTCGATCCGACGTATAGTAACGGAGATATTTTGAATTTTCTAACCCCCCCCCCCCTCCCACTGGTCCGATTTCAGCCATTAACGAACTTGATCTTTATTTTTACATAAAACGTTTAAATATCCAGTTTGGTATCGATCAAACAAAAACTGCGAACGCTAGAGCGTTAACAGAAAAAAAAAATATATATATATATATATATATATATATATATATATATATATATATATATATATATATATATAGATAGATAGATAGAACGGACCTCATTTTCGTCATCTCCTGGGTAGGACCGATGGACATTTGAAGAAATTTTTTGAAACTCGCGTCATGAGTACGAGCTCAATAGCTGATTTCCCTTGAGGGAAATCTGCTAAAACGACTAAATATCGAGTTTGGTAACGATCAAACAAAAATTGTGCCGCAGAGCGGTGACAGACAATTTATATATATTATTGTTTTTTGGAGTTTTGGTCAATGTTGGTGAAAAAATCTTTATGCCAATATTTCGAGAATATTTATTTTCTCTTCTTCAGGGCTGTAAAAATACAGGTACTACTTTATATATATATATTGCACATTGTTATTAAACTAGAGTGTAATAGATGGTGTTTATGTTATTTTCACTTACCAAGACTAAAGATACAAAAAAACTATCGTTCATAACGTATTGCACTTCTGGTTACATTAGGAATACTGGTTTTATAACCTTCCCTGGTATGTATACACTGCAGGGTCACTGCATTTTGTTTTTGTATTTCTATAGTTTATTGAACTAATTAACTTTTAATTACAATTTTATTGAACAACATTATAATTATAATTTTACAATCTGCATTTTAAATATATATATATATATATATATATATATATATATATATATATATATATATATATATATATATACGATAGAACGAGTTTTAAACACCACATATAGCCAGCACTTTAGAAGAATTAGCTCTCTTGGCATAGGCGAGGAGTACCTCTACCAAAATGTGCCATTTTTTAAGACCAAAGTGATATCTCAAATCCGTTTATTAGGTACAAAAAATCAAAGATTAATAGTTGGTAGGACAATTTACATATTCAACCCAGAAAAACCATGCCCCCTTTGCAAAGATAGCCAAGACACCGTTTCACACTTCATCCTTACATGCCCCGTTTTAGCAGAGAGAAGAAACCACCTCCTGAAAAGTTTCAACATTCCACAGCAATCCATGGATAATTTGTTTGACCTTATGGACAAGAATAAAATAAACTGCATATATGTTTTCATACTTAAAGGTCTTTACGTCAGAGGGGAAAAAATACAAACACTATAATAATTAAAATAAAATTAATGTCTTATGTTTTTTTTTCTATAGTAATTAGTGTATATAGTTTTTGTTTTTTGTTATTTTTTTAAAAAAAGAATTCTCTGTTTATGTTTATATGAAAAAAAGAAGAGGGTTGAACCCTTGCTATAAAATTGTTAAATTTTTATAAGCAATAAAAATATTCATTCATTCATTCATATTCATTCATTCAATATATATATATATATATATATATATATATATATACATACATATATATATATATATATATATATATATATATATATATATATATATATATATGTTACGGTGAAACATGGTTCTGGAGAATGTCAACATTCACATAGTCGCTTGGTGTATATCTGAAATATTTGCTAATTATCCTTATTTCTGACCTTCACCGGTGAATGTCGACATTCACAATGGACTAATGAACATACACTGGTAAGGGTCCGAATGTACATGAACGTAATGAAATATTCGATCTTTCACCGACGTATTTGGTAGTTGTTGACATTCGCCGGAGAATGTCGAAATTCTCTGATTTCGGTCTTTCAGGGTAATATATACTTATTTAAAATGTAGATTGTAAAACTCAAAATAATTAAAAATTAGAATCTAAGATGTAATGTATTGAATTCACTAAAAGTTTCGTGAATATAACGTTGATACGCAAATCAGAATGTACCTGAGTAATCCAAAAATGATTTCATGAACCGCAAATAGTTTTTGTCGAAGCCCCAGTGAGCGCTATGATAATAAATTAATAATTAAAAAAAAAACTCTTGTTTCGGTCGCTTTCTATATTATAACAGGAAATTTAACTGAACAGATGGCACAGTACGTTAAAGTTTTTCTATAACCACTGACAAGTGAAATAAAAAGTAAATTACGAATATAGGAAATGACAGTTATTAGAAATAAATAAATTCTAATAGCGCACTTGCGGTAAAACAATTTTAACGTTTATAGTTAATTTTTAAAATAGAATATATTTTAAACTGAAAATATTATACGTATTCTTGGTAAGAGAAAAATCTGTGACATTTTTATGTAACTTTTTGTTATTTGATATAATAAGTACATTAAAAATTCAGTGTAGGTTTTAACATTTCTTTGACTGTTTCAGGTGAGTGGTGGCTTGGAATGGAACCAGTTAAAACAAAATATAATGGAAGTTAGTAATAACTCTACTCACAAATTCATATAATCTATCTTTTTAACTAGTAATAATATTACTGAACTGAATATTTTAAAGAGTTGAAATATATTGGTCTGTGTGTGTTTTATATATATATATATATATATATATATATATATGAGATCTCTTAAATTGGGCTGGAAAATTATTCTTGCATTCAGGTCTCTCCGTCAGTTTTTAGCAGAGTTCCCTTAAGGGAAATCGGCTATTGAGGACGTACTCATAACGTAGTTTTCGAATTTTTTCTTCAAATGTCCATCGATCCTACCTGACGAAAATGAGATCCGTTCAAAACTTTATATATATATATATATATATATATATATATATATATATATATATATATATATATATATTTGTCTGTTACCGCTCTAGAGGTTGCAATTTTTGTTTGATCGTTACCAAATTCGAAATTTAGTCCTTCTATGAAAAAAGAAAGATCAAATTCGTTGACGACTGAAATCTGTCCAGGGGTTTAGATGGGGATACATTTAAAAATTCGAAATATCTCGGTTACTATAAGTTGGATCGAAAAGTCAATAGAATGAATCTTGTTATACACATTTATTCCCTATCTTGAATATTAACCGAGATATTTGCATTTTTCAGTTTTCAGCCTTCAGTAAACCCCCATTTCTACTCGTGTTACATAAACAATATTCTGTTTTATAATAAACCACATTATTCGAAGGTTAAATACCAAATATTGTTTTCCAGAGACCTTTATTATACGAGATAGTTGCAAATATGTTCTTGTGACTCCCCCCCCCGTCTAAAATTCTTGGATTACTAAAATTTGATCGATTGAGCTAAACATTATTCTGATTCATTATAAATTACGGTACTAGGTATAGTACATCGTTTTCAATAAAATGAATATGTTATATTTTGATATGTTACAGTTGTTGTTTTTCTTTCCGCTGAGCCGTTGGTAAACCTGTGTATTTACATTTGAGATGCTTCCCGCCGGAAGGGGATAGATTTCTTATTGCCGTTTTTTCACTTAATAAACACGGTGATGTTGTGTTAGCAGTGTGTAGGTTTATCTATTATTAATGTTCACGAGAGAAATCTGCTTAGTTTTTGCAGCCCCTGCCTGACGGACTTTTATAGTATCACTTTGAAAATTAAAATTCATAGTCCCATATCTGAATTAACAGATTTCCCGTGAGCTAATGGAAAGCTACTGAGGTGGAACTCATGACGTGATTTTCAAAAAATGTTCTCAAATATCCTAACTACTTCACGGGTTTCTTTGTAAACGTAGCCAGTGCATGGTTTGAAGCAAGGAAAGCAAGTCTAGCGAAGCCTCAAATAACATGAAGGCATGGTTAATATCCATATTTGTTTATATCTAAAACTTATGACAGTGGAAATCTACTAATGTATCTTGCACTCTATAACTAATGTCATTTGCACTCTATATCATGATGCTGTGTTACTCGAATGCTAATGAGAGTTACTTCTATTTTTATTGTGGTTTTCATTCCTCAGTTATACAGTCACAATTATTTTTCTATTAGTTTAAACCTAACATAAAGTTAGGGTAGGAATCTTTGGAATATTGTCTGAATGTTAGTGCTTAGTGTTTTTGCACATGTAAATGTACCTACAGTACGTGCTTGGTGAGAAAATGGTAAAACAAATACGGTCGGGAAATGTTAAAATAAAATCCGAACATAATGTGAGTTATCATTTGACCATAAGCCAAAAAAAAGTCCGTCACGCAAGGGCTGCGTAAACTAAGCAGATTTGCTATGTGTAGTTTAGCATTAGAGAAATCTGCATACTGGTAACACAACACCACCAAGTAAATACAAACGGTAATGAGAAATCTTTCAGTTAATTTTAATAAACTCCCAACTGAAACGGCTTCTGAATTGTAAGAATAACTTATATTTTAATGACTCAAATTTTAGTAGTCCAAGAACTAAAGAAGGGGGGGAGGCGGATGAACAGAACGTATTTGCATAAATCTCACAAAGTAACGAATGTTAGGTAAGGTTAGAAACTACAGGTTAGGTTAGAAGCTTCCGCCAGAGCAGACTTACGAAAACGGCCGAACTAACCCGAACAACACCCCACCTCAGACTTCATAAAAATGCAAATATCTCGGTTAATAATCAAGATAGAGAATAAGTGTATATAACAATATTTATAGTAAAGTTAATTTGCAAGAAGAGTGGGTCTATACAATTTTTCGATCCGATGCATAATAACGGAGATATTTCGAATTTTCGAAAATCCCCCCTCTAAACCCCCCCTCCCTCTGGTACGATTTCAGCCATTAACGAAATTGATCTGTCTTTTTACATAAAACGGTTAAATATCGCGTTTGTTTCGTAACGATCAAACAAAAATTGCGACCTTTAGAGCGTTAACAGGCAAATATATATATATATATATATATATATATATATATATATATATATAATTATGAACGGACCTCATTTTCGTCATCTCCTGGGTAGGATTGATGGACATTTGAAGAAATTTTTTGAAACTCGCGTCATGAGTACGACCTCAATAGCTGATTTGCCTTGAGGGAAATCTGTTAAAAAACTATTCACTGATTAAAAAACAAAGCAAATGTCCATTATTTAGAAGGTATTCGTTGGAGAGGTGATTGTGAGTCGTTCATTCCCTGGGCTGATGATATAAACTATGACACGTTTTACAACCAGAGGCGCTCTGGTTATCCCTGTGAGCCAAGACATTGGCCCTTACTCAGTTGTTAAAGGGATCGATGGACATTTGAGGAAATTTTTCGAAACTCGCGTCATGAGTACGACCTCAATAGCTGATTTCCCTTAAGGGAAATCTGCTAAACGTTAAGTGGGCATTATAGAGGACGACTGTAGCGTATACACAGAAATATATCTATAGGTTTTTATTATCAAAGGCAATGAAAAATTATCGTGTGACCTGGTTCAGTATAAAAACAGTAATAGTGTACTTAGTCAAAATGGTATTCAATAAAAAAAAAATTAATAGCATGAAACAAAATGTATTGGAGAATCGCTATGAATGAATAAACAATGAGTTCGATTGAAAGAAGATAAACTAAAATACTGTGTAAAGCAAACTAGACATTTTTTGTGCCTTTAAATTCCGCTTCATTAAATCCGAGCCATTCTCTCCTGTCTCTATTTTCACTTGGGAGTTATCCCTCTCCCATTGTCTTCTCCCGGCGACAGCTATTTTAGAAATCTCGGAGAAATTAAACTCCTCTAATATCTGCTCGTTTACTCCGAAATATACTGGAACCACCTGTCTAATCACTAGTCACTTGTTGACCGTGGTTTGACAATACTCAACTTTCATATTCATATAACAAATTGAAGTAATTAAAAATAGTTTAAGACAAGTAAGACTAATTGGTTTTCCTCATTTTGTTCAGAATTTCTTATCCGGGTGACACCTCAACAAATTTGTACTATACTTAGAGCACAGTAACATTTGTAGACGTTACAAATATTAAAAAGTCCGTTACGCAGGGGCTGCGTAAACTAAGCAGATTTGCCACGTGAAGTTATACAATAGAGAAAACTCCATACGAGAGCCAAACAGTTACGGCGAAGGGCCGAACTAGCTTTTGGCGGGAAAATTCAAAAATCCGTTATCGGCCCAAATTTAATAAAAATGCAAATATCTCGGTTAATATTCAAGATAGGGAATAAATGTATATAACAATATTTATAGTAAATTTAGTTTGCAATAAGATTGATTTTGTACAATTTTTCGATCCGACGTATAGTAACGGGGATATTTTGAAATTTCGAAACCCCCCCCACAGCAAAAATTGCGACCGCTAGAGCGTTAACAGACAGACATATATATATATATATATATATAATTTTGAAGGGACCTCATTTTCGTTATCTCCTAAGTAGGATCGATGGACATTTGAAGAAAAATTTCGAAAATTCCGTCATGAGTACAACCTCAATAGCAGATTTCCCTTACGGGAAATCTGCTAAAAGTCCGTCCGGCTGCGTAAACTAAGCAGATTTTCCTTGTGAAGTTTTACAATAGATAAATCTACATACGGGTAACACAATTGCACTGTCAACATCAAGTGAATAATTACAAACGATAATAAGAAAACTCCAGACGGGAAGCACCTGAAACGTAAACGAACAGGTGTGCCAACTTCTCACGGGAAAGAAAAACAATTACGGAAATAAATCAGAATATAACATCTTAATTTTATTGAAAACTATTTACTATATCTAGTACTGTAATTTATAATGGATCAGAATAATTTTTATCTCAATCAATCAAATTTTAGTAATCCAAAAACGTAAGAAGTTCCCACAATCCTTTTATTCATAGGTTTTTTACATAGAAATAGAGAATGAGTTCAAAAGTAGTTGCCTATAATAACACTTGGGAAATCTAATTAATTTACGCAGCCACTGCGTGACGGATGTTTTCACAAGTATGTGCTCGTGATAATTTCGAGTAGCCGAATAATAAAGAGTTACCTTATATATGAGTAGTATGAAACGGTAATTGCTGACATATTTTTGACAATTATTAACCATAGTTATAATATAATATTATAATATTATGCACTACGTCAATAGATTTAACCTCTGGGAATTTGGAAAAAAATTTCATTGTAAAGACAGGCTTATTTTAGGGGGCCTATAACTGTCCTCCTCCTTAAGGCGCTAGGATAATGTAGTGGAATGGTGTCACCGATGGCCTTTGATGTTCAGTGGCCATAGCCCCTCTTCTATATAATACTCGAGGTGGAATCCTATCCCTCTTAGCTCGACTCTATGATATTATTGGCTATTTCAGTCCTGCCACCTTTTAACAGACATTTCTTACGGGATATCTCCTATTGAGGTCGAGCTCATGAGGCGAAATTTCCACCGACTCTATATTGTAGATGCAAAAGAAAAATGAGGTCCATTAATATACATTTGTAGGTACATACTTAGCCATACACATGTGCATTTACCTCAATACGAATTTCCTTTTAGTAAAATTAGCTGTTGAGGCCGTTTTATGTAAAAAGACAGATCAAGTTCGTTAATGGCTGAAATCGGACCAGAGCACACTGGAGCGATCCTTCATTAATGTTGGACATTGGGGGAAAAAATAAAAGTTTTAATTTGGGATTTTGATTGTATTGTTAGTACCACATAAACCCTTTTCAATTGAGCAGATTGATTTTTAGCCATATTATTGCAATGGTTTTTACATAATGCCTGGTTATAATTGCTATGTTAAAAAAAGCCTTGGCTTATTAAATTCGTCGTGAACTCTTATTTCATTTTATAAATTATTGTTGCTTCCAGTACACTTTAAGAGTATTATAACAAATCAAAAACTGGCACAAAAGGTTTTTAAAATTCCTCTAATTTTTTTTTTACATCGAGCTGAAAATAATTTTATTTAATTGAATTCGCAAATCGCTTGCATTTGCTTGAAAAAATACCACTTGGCATGCTTTTAGGAGTATATTGTCTTATTTACAACGTCGTCAGATCTTGCCTAAACTTGCCTATTCGTTAAATATTTTACTTTTAGTGTTAACACCCCCCGCACTTTTAGGTGCGGAAGACCTCCCGCGGACCTTTCCAAACTACGTACGGTGTAAAACGCCTCCTCCTCTACGCAATTGACGCAGCCATTTACGTTCGAAAAAATAGTTAAATACGTGTTTTTCTTGTCTAAATATTTTAACGGTCCTTTTTCGTTTTGGACTATCTACTCTTCATTGCTGGATAAGGAGCTTTGAATGCCTTCTCCACATTGCATATCGATTAGATTTCAAATCGTGGAGTGTTCGGTCCCAAGTTCATAAAGAACTTCTCCAACAAAGAAAAACGAAAATCATTAGTGATTTTAGGGAAAAAATGGGATTAATCGTTGACCAAGTGAGCCAAGGATTGGGTACATCTAATGACGGAAACACGGCGCGTAAGTTTTTTGCGTTTCCTCACATTTCGGGGTCTATCATAGAAATAGATGTAAATTTAATTAAACGGGTTTCTATTATTTTGCAAGCAATATCGTCCAACGCTTTGATCAATACTGAAAAGTTTGAAAAGTTTACAAGAGAAACAGCTGAGATATTTGTGGATTTGTATGGATGGTATTACATGCCCGTAATAGTTCACAAACTGTTAATACATGGCCCGGAAATAGTCAAACACGCTATTGTACTAATTGGTATGCTGTCAGAAGATGCTCAGGAGGCTAACCATAAATACTTCTGCGCATACAGAGAATCTTTTTCAAGAAAATTTTCAAGGACGGCTACCAACAGAGATATCCTGAATAATTTGTTAATTAATTCAGACCCTTTAATATCACATTTAAGGGCAACACTTAACAACGATAGCAATTGCTTAGAAACAATATCTTCGGAAGTAAAAGAACTTCTAATTGAAAAATAAAAAATATTTGAAATTTTAGAAATGTTAGATATTCTTCCAGCTTACAAATTCTCATTATTAAATTAAATCCATAGATTTTTTTAAATTTTTATTCTAGATATATTTTTGTTTACAATTTTAGTATTGCTTTTGTGAACTTCAATTTATTGAAAAATAAAAATTTATAACACATATGTTGATATTATGTGTCTACAAATCACAATTCTCTACTTAGTAAGCGATGCATAATCTGTATGTACACATTTAAAATTCATCCATCGCAAAATTGCTGATGAGGTAGTTCAATAGAGTATTCGATGTGCTTTAAAATGACACCAGAATCAATATTCTAGGAGCAGTAGAAACGGAGATATTAATGAATGTCCGGCTTACCCTATCACTCGCTCCAGTGTGCAGAGGGAGGGGGGGTTTAGAGGGGGATTTTTGAAAATTCAAAATATCTCCGTTACTGTACGTCGGATCGAAAAATTGTATAGAACCTTTCTTATTTAAAATTAAATTTACTATAAATATTGTTAAATACGTTTATTCTCTATCTTGAATATTAACTAGATATTTGCATTTTTCAGTTTTCAGCAAACCGCCACTTCTACTCATGTTACGTAAACAATACTCAGCTACATAATAAATCACATTATTGGAACCTTAAATACCAAAAATTTATTTAAGAGACCTTTATTATACGAGATACATGCAAATATGCCCTGGTGACTCCCCCCCCCATCTTAAAGTTTTGGACTACTAAAATTTTATTGATTGAGATAACAATTATTCTGACTCATTATTAATTACAGTACTAGATATAGTAAATAGTTCTCAATAAAATTAATGTGTTATATTCTGATATATTTCAGTAATTGTTTTTCTTTCCGGTGTGAAGCGGGCCTCTAATTTCTAACCTAACGCTTCCTGTCGGCAGGTTATTGAAATTGGATGAAACATTTCTTATTTCCGTTTGTATTTATTCACGGTGTTGTGTTAGCAGTATGTATATTTATCTATTACTTCACGAGGGAAATCTGCTTAGTTTACGTAGCCCCTGCGTGACGTACTTTTTGTCGATTTCCCACCATGACGCAATTTGCGAAAAATATTTTCAATTGTCCATCAATTCTTTACAGAAAATTACGAAAATAGAATGTGTGTATATATATTTGTCTGTTAACGCTCTAGCGTTCACAATTTTTGTTTAATTGGTACCAAATTCGACATTTCAACGTTTCATGTAGAGCGCTAAGATCAAGTTCGGTAACGACTGAAATAAGACCTTTGGGAAGGGAAGGTCTAGAGGGGAAATTTCAAAATATCTCCGTTATAATATTATGTTGTATGAATGTTGGTATACAAAGTTTTTCTATATCTTGAATTTTAACCGAGATTTTGCATATTTCATTTTTCGGCCTTCAGTAAACCCCGACTCCTACTCATGTCATATTAAAGACAAATTATTTTTATGAACCACTTCATTCCAATGAAAGCTCTGGAACCTTGCAATTTTTGTAATCAATTCATCTCTAATAGCCTGTCACATATAGTTCTCTACTGTAAAAAGCTCATTGAAGATAGAAATAAATATCTACGAACACTTTCCTCAGCATTCAGTGATGTACATAAAATTGAAGAGATACTTAGTATCGATAGCCTAAAACTACACAACATTTACTACTTCATCACTTCAGCATCCAATACTCTGGAATATATTAGTGCTGATGGACCACACTCCAGTTAAATGTTATAATAAGACGAATTTATATCATTATAGAATGCTATTAGTTATCTTTATGTATTATATTTACTGTTTACTCTATATTGCGTTTTTTTTTTTTGTTTTTCTTTTAGTCTTTTTTATTGCCATATTATTATTGAACTCAAGAATTTGGATTTAATTTATTTATTTAAAAGACAGAATTGTTATTTGTTTATTTAATTTGTACAAGATATAAATCTTTAACAAATAAATATATATTCTATTCTATTCTATTCTATTCACTTCATTCCAATGTTAAATACCAAATATTGTGTCTCATTTTCGTCGTCTCCTGGGTAGTAGGATCGTTGGACATTTGAAGAAATGTTTCGAAAATCGCGTCATGAGTACGACCTCAATAGCTGATTTCCCTTAAGGGAATTCTGCTAAAATTGCGACCTCTGGAGTGTTAATAGACAAATGTACATATATACAGCTATAAGTGCAACCTCACTAGCCCATTTTGCCTCTAGGGAAATGTGCTAATAGAGAGATTGTAGGCGGGGCATTGTGCATAGATTAGAGGGTAAGGGAGAATAATTCGGGCCGGGGCAAATGGAGAAGATGGATGGGATGTCACTGCTAGCCTTCATCGATTTACTCATCTCTCTCTAATGAAACCAATGCTTCCGGCCACTTGTCACGTGAGACGGCGGCAAAACTGCCCTTTAGTCATCACCGGGGGGGGGGGGGGTTCCCTTCTATACACATGCCCCTCTAATCACTTCAGCCTGCACATTCGATACTGGAGCAGTTATCCCTAGAGGAAAATCGACAATTCACCCAGATTTCGGTTACAATGTGCTCTGAAATTTGACATTCCCTAAAAGATTATACCTAATAGCTTGAAAGCAAATATAATATAATCAGTGAATCTTGTCTTTAATAGAGAAAAAAAATGTCCGTCACACCGGTGCTGGAAGATAGCGAATGTTTTTTAGCAGATTTACCCTACGGGAAATTAGCTATTGAGGTCGTACTCATGACGGGATTTTCAAAAATTTTCTTCAAATGTCCATCGATCCTACTTAGGAGATAACGAAAATGAGGTCCATTCAAAATTATATATATATATATATATATATATATATATATATGTCTTCAATGAAAACAATATTTCGTATTTAACCTTGTAAATGTTCCATGATATAACAGCTTATGGCATATATGACATGAGCAGGAGTGGGGATTCAATGAAAGCCGAAACAATAAAATCCAATATCTTGGTTAATATTCATTATACAAACAATATGTATGGAAGAACATTTATACGGGTAGATCGTTCAATTTTCAATATGATTGGTTCTATACAATTTTATGATTTGACTTAGAGTAACGGAGATATTTCGAATTTTCCCTCCCTTCCCACTGGTCTAATCTCAGTTGTTACCGAACTTGATCTTTAGCTTTTATTAAAACTTTTAAATATGGAATTTGGTAACAATTAAACAAAAATTCCGATTGCAGGAGCGTTAACAGATATATATATATATATATATATATATATATATATATATATATATATAGACTCCCATTTCGTCATTTCCTGGGAAGGGTAGATGGACAGTTAAAAATATTTTTCGAAAATTGCGTCATGAGTACGACCTCAATAGCTGATTTTCTTCAAGGGAAATCAGCAAAAAGCATCTAATTGCAAAAAAACTATCTATTCACTGATTAAAAAACAAAGCAACTGTCCGTTGTTTAGAAGGTATTCGTTGGAGAGGTGATTGTGAGTTGTTCATTCGACGGACTGACGATATAAACTATGATACTTATTAGATCCAAAGGAAAATTTGAAATATCTCCGTTGCTATACGTCAAATCGACAAAGTGTATAGAATCGATCTTATTGAAAATCAAATGTACTATAAATAGTTTTAGATAAATTTACTCCCTATCTTTAATATTAGCCGAGATATTTGCATTTTTCAGTTTCCATCCTTCAGCAAACCTCCACTTCTACTCATGTAACATATGCAATACTCTTTTATATAATTAACCACTTTATTCTAAGCTTAAATACCATATATTGTTTACATGAGACCTTTATTATACGAGATACATGCAAATCTCTTGAGAGCTTATTTTCACTCATTTTGATCATTAACCGAAATTTTTGCATTATTTTAATTTTTTTCTTGATTAAACTCCCACTCCTACTCAGCTCATATTATCAATAAGCTGTCACATCACGAAATACTTTATCTGAAGCTTAAATACCAAAATTCTTCCATTACCAAAAGACTGAACTTCTACTTTTTGAGATGAACGCAAATACGTGTTGTGTACGTGGGAAATCGGTTTAGTTAACGCAGCCCCTGCATGACGGACTCTTATTTTCGCTGAGCCTGATGTAGTGTTGGTATTTGTTTCTTGTCATATCTAAATTAATTTAATACTATGGTAGCTGCGTGAATGATATTTATTGAACTTTTACTATGTGATATACTTGCAAATATGTAGCACATTGACGTCATCAGTTAAGATTTTACGGTCTTGACTCAAATATTTATATTGTTTATTTTTATTAAACATTTGTCAATTTTAAATAAATACGTTTTTGCATATATCATCCTATTAAAATAAAAGCGCAATACATTTTCTACTACATCACATATTTTCCTATCGGAAGGATGATATGATAACAGATTTTACCTTTCAATTTCAGTACATTTGTATTTCTTTAACTTCTGGAAGTTTCTACTCATTTTTAAATCTAAGAGTTTATATCTAAAGTTAGTTATGGTTTTAAACAAATCATTGTACTCACAGAAGTTTTTATAAATAATTTCATTGCCTTATTTACAATAATGGTTTGGGAACACGAGAATGTTCTTGAATAGCTTCCAAAATTAAATACTTTCCGCAGCAATGATGATATTCTTCATTACGGCATCAAATCGAAGCACATTTTCAGTGCTTTTTCTTCTAAGTTATTCCGAAGAATCACAAAATAGTTCCTCTCAGTCTTCCGTTTATTCACCAAGTAGTCATTTATCCATAAGTTGAAGATGTTTCATGTGCTTTTCATCTATTGGTCTTCACCCTTTTTCCCTTGAACGAAGACTGGATTGAGATCACATTTTGAGTCGAGGAATATATATTGGATCATCGTTTCCAATTTCGATTTTCAAACGTTTTCGAAAATCGCGTCTTTTGGGCTGCCATATTTTATTTAATTACAGATGCCAACGTTTCTCTAAAGAATTCCATCTTTATCACAATTTTCTAACAATATAAATGCACTCTGAAACATATCAGTAAATGTTTAAACCGTAATTTATTCGTATAATATGTGGAACAAATTCGAATAAAATATTCTTTTTAGAACGTGTGTTTTGTAAGGGAATTGGTCAACAGAATAATTATAAATCAAGTCCACTGACCAGCGTTAGAGCTGTGATTTTCAGAACTGAACATTACTTGATAATGTCTAAAAAGACCAACCGATTGAAAATCCAATCGTAATTTCATTAACAATTCTATTACATCCATATTCCAAACAAGCAATAATTTTGGCGAGACACAAACAGTGCAACACTTGAATAAATAAAACCTGGAGGCATTGCAAATTACACTATCTGAGCAATAGAGCTAAATCAACATGGGGGAATGTGAGGATCAATATTAATTTAATTTCCTGATTCGCCAATAATTAAGTTATTGGGTGTTAAATTTGCTTTTAATTGTGTTTGTGTACCGGGCGGTTTGATTGATATGGCGTTTGTGATTACTTAATCCTTTGTCAACAAGGTGAATTTTCAGGTCACGTTGAACAAGAGAAGTTCAAACCGAGCCGAAAGCCCTGTTGATTGCTTCCCACTGATGACCAGCCCAACGATTCAATGAACCACCCTCAGTCACTCTCTCTCTCTCTCTCACTCTCTCCATCCCCTCTCCAATAAACGGAATGGATTGTTAGAGGTTTTTTTTATCCATATTATTCCAGGGCTTCATTTATCCACTCTTGTAGACGAAAGAGTTCCATTTTGCATTCATTGCTCAAAGAATGAATAATTTTAAACCCTACTCAAGTTCTATAAACGTTAAGTCCTTACACATGGTGGTTAGTGCTCTTGTTGAAAAGTAACACATTTATAAATCACATTGAATATTTGTATTTAAAATTTATTCCCATTCTCAGTTTTTTTTAATCACTCTATCAATTTTTGAGGCGATTGCAAATGGCTGGTTTGGAAGTATTATAAAAGTTAAAGGTTTTTTACATATCACCTAAAAGACAAACTTTAAAATCAAATTACACTCCGATGTTTGCTTTTTTTTTATTTATTTTATTTATTTCCTCTACATAGTAACCCTATGTGGAGGGATTTTATTTTCTGCACATCCCATGCATATTTGCATTATATGTGCATTTTGTCAAAATTTTAACATTTTTTATATAATAATATATATACATATTAAATGTAAATAAGATTATAAAAATTAAACTTGATAAAATAAACAAAAAATATTAAATAGTACAATTAAATAACCAATAAAATTACATAATATTAATTTTATATTATTTTTTCCTCTCTCAGCTTAAGGATATTGTAGGATATTTCTTTTAATAAATGTATGTGTTTTGAAAATAAAATATCAGGACTGATAGGCCATCCGGGAATAAAAGTCTTTAATTGTCTTCGTATGTCTTGAGTCAGTCTACATTCATAAATAAGGTGGGTGAATGTCTGTTCAGTGTTACTGTCGCATTTACAAGTATTTGAGTCAGTAAGTTTGAATCTGTATAAGTAAGAGTTTGTATTACCGTGTCCTGTTAGCATTTGTGTGTTTTTATGTTTTTTATGTTTGCTTTATACTAAACCAGATACAGCATTTTCTTGATAATTCTTTGATAGTGACTCATTATGACTTGACTTCCAATAAAACCTTTGTTCCATATAAAATATACGGTATAAAGACCTTATTTTATATCCTAATGCTGAGTATGTGTGTAGTGCCGGTGAAACGTGGTAGTCAAAGGGTCTGCTTTTGTGGGAGTTTCTTCCTTACTATGTCCATGCAGAAGAACTGCAATTGAACTATGCAAAGCATAGTGTCATTTAAAGCAAAGTAGAGACTGGCTAAAGCGTCGAAATATTTTGAAAAAAAAATACGTATATATACATCGTCCGTCGTACATACACATATATACAGAGTGTGCAAACTTCCCGTGCCACCACCCCCTCCCCTTAAAATCGCCAATTGTGTTAATAAATTGCTGTGACTATAACAGGATAAGTCAAATCGAAAAATTCACTGATATAAACTCGTTTTAGAGTTCGATTTTCTACAAGAATAGCATTCCATTGGAAATTCCAAAGTTAGAGTCGCTGGAGGAGTAAAGGAAAAGGTTACGAGGTTAAATATGGAATCAAAAGATTCTTCAGGGGTCACAATTCTGCCAGACCAAGTCACAGCCATTTATTAACAGAAGTGGCGATTTTAAGGGGGTGTGCCACGGGAAGTTGGGTCTACTTGTGTGTGTGTGTTTATCTATATATATATATATATATATATATATATATATATATATATATATATATATATATATATAAAATTGTAACCTCTGTCTGTACATTGATTTTTTTCGCGAAATTTCACGATAACTTTTCGTTTCACATGTCATAGACACCATATCTGCATTTTGTTTCTTTCGTGTATGTTTGTTTGTTTGTTACCTTTTCACGCATAAACGGCTGAACCGAATTTTATGAAACTTGGTATGTATATTACTACTAACCCAACTTAGACTTTAGGCTATATTAATTTTCTCTGAGACGAACAGGAGTGGGGGTTATAAGGGAAGCCTGAAATTAAAAATAGCGATATTTCGTTTTCTATTGGTTCTTCGGTAAATATGCACATAACAAAAGTTGTTTATTTTGTTATTTGTAGTAACTTTTGTTATATACACTTTTGTCGTAAACCTAAGTATAAATGAGTTATACGTTAAAACTTTAGCGGGCACTAACGGCTGAACCGAACTTAACAAAACTCGGTATGTCAATTAGCATTAATTCTTCCATGATTATAAGTTATATTAAAACTTTTAGGTCCGAACGGGAGGGGGGTTAAAAGGGAGGCCTGAAATAAAAATTCACCATATTTACATGTATAAGAGACGGGAAATATAAAAATATCGAAGACTGTGAAGCCTTATCGAACAAATAATTCTATTATTAGCAAATCCACGGCAAAGATGGGTATCAATCCTAAACACTGGGACGGGTAAATGTCAAAATATTGTGCAATGTAAAGCCTGCTAAAAAATACCATCACCATTCAGCCTCATATGAATTCCCGGGCGAAGCCGGGTATCTGAGCTAGTATATATACACATATATATATATATATATATATATATATATATATGGGGGGGTTTTATATATATATATATATATATATATATATATATATATATATATATATATAAAACCCCCTGCTCACTCTCCTTTTTTTCTTCGTTTCCGTCATCTCCTAGGCTAGAGCGAATTTAAAGAAATGTTTCGAAAATCTCGTAGCGAGTACATCTTCGACAACTGACTTTTCTTTTTAAAAAAAAAGTGTCTGTCTGACATTGATCTTTTACCTTTAACTTACTAATAATTCACAATCCAATACATTCTTCATGTATCCGTCGTGCCCTCAAAATTTAAAATATCTCAATTATTATCAGTCCGCTTAAACTATTGATGCCCTAAAATTGGTGTTCCATACATTTTAGCAGGGGAAATCAGCTATTGAGGGCGTACTCATGACGCGAGTTTCAAAAAATTTCTTCAAATGTCCATCGATCCTACCCAGGAGATGACGAAAATGAGGTCCGTTCAAAATTATATATATATATATATATATATATATATATATATATATATATATTTGTCTGTTAACGCTCTAGCGGTCGCAATTTTTGTTTGATCGTTACCAAACTCAAAATTTAATCGTTTTATGTAAAAAGAAAGATCAAGTTCGTTAATGGCTGAAATCGGACCAGTAGGAGGGGAGTTTAAAGGGGGGATTTTTGAAAATTCGAAATATCTCCGTTATTATGCGTCGGATCGAAAAATCGTATTGAACTAATCTTATTGCAAATTAAATTTACTATAAATATTGTTCTATACATTTATTCTCTATCTTGAATATTAACCGAGATATTTGCATTTGTATTCTGTGTATGCTCGGCAGGGGTCGGCTATGTTCGGGACGTTCCGCCGAGAGCTCTGGTGGCCGTTTCCATAACTACTCGTCTCTCTTGAATAGGTTTAGAGATTCCTTACTACAACAGTTGTTATTGGGCAGATTTATCTATTGTATAACTTCAAGTAGGAAATCTGCTTAGTTTACGCAGCCCCTGCGTGACGGACTTTTGTTATATTAACTCGTATATCAGGAGTGTTACTAGAACTTTCTTCTTTTCAGACTTCAATAAACCCCCACTACTACTCCGACCGAGTTTTTACTTAGAAATAGATAATATATGGTGAGATGACATTACTAGTTTGTCATAACAGCACCTGGAAAATCCGCATAGTTTACGTAGCCTGTGCGTGATGGGTGTTTTAGTCTATTGCCAATCTACGATCTCTGATTAATAAAAATTTCTCCTTATTTTTTTCATTTAAGCCTCGTCTCTTGATCAAAAAAAGTCCATCACGCAGGTGCTGCGTAAACTAAGCAGATTTCCCACGTACATTTATACAATAGAGAAATCTCCATACGAATGCCGATCAGTTACGGAAACGGCCGAACTAGCTTTCGGCGGGAACCATAGCTCGTCCGTTACACTTAATAAAATGCGAATATCTCGGTTAATATTCAAGATAGAGAATAAATGTGTTTATTAATACTAATAATAATATTATTATTTAACAATATTTATAGTAAATTTAATTTGCAATAAGATCATTCTATACAATTTTTCGATGCGACGTATAGTAACGGAGATATTTCGAATTTTCAAAAATCCCCCCTCTAAACCCCCCTCCCACAAGTCCGATTGCAGCCGCTAACGAACTTGATCTTCATTTTTACATAAAACAATTAAGCACCGAGTTTGGTGACGATTAAACAACAATTGCGACCACTATAGTGTTAACAGACAAATATATATATATATATATATATATATATATATATATATATATATATATATATATAGTTTTGAACGGACCTCATTTTCGTCCGGGTAGGATCGATGGACATTTGAATAAATTTTTCGAAAATCGCGTCATGAGTACGACCTCAATAGCTGATTTCCATTAAGGGAAATCTGCTAACAAAATATTGTTAATCTTCAACATTCTGAACAGAATCATGTTTCTAAAGATATGAAATTAATTTTTAATTACTAAAAAATCTGATTATTTGTCTAAGCTACGAATTTATTAATATCCAGGTGGAGTAGCAGCCAGTAATTTTGACACCGCCATTAACGTCAGTGGTTGTAATCCTATCTTAGACGGAGTTCTAGCTGATTAATACCTATGAGGTAATCCAGGGATAAAGGAAGGATGTGTAGCTATGATTTGCGAGGTAACAATGGCCAATAATACATCTAAGGAGACATCCTAATCACCTGGACAGTTTATATCACTAAGCTCAATTGGACAATATAATGGTAATGCATGAAATTTCATCACGCAGGGTGTGCGTTAAATAATAAGAGTTCCCATGAGCTGAAGTGACACATTCTCTATTTCTAAGTCGATTCGAGGTGTACTAATAGCTCGCTTAATATTTGAATTGCGATAAAATGTATTTTACAATTTGCAGAGCATCATTAGTTAAACAAGAATGGATCTATAACCTTTTTCGATCCGACTCATAATAAGGGAGTTATTTTCGAATTCCCCCCTCTAAACCCTGAAAAAGTCTACTGAAAACACTATTTGGAATCAAGCTTCGAATAAAGCGATTCATGATGTAACAAGTTATTGTAAAATGGCATAAGTAGAAGTGGGGGTTTAATGAAGGTAAAACACTAAAAGAACAAACCACGTTTAATAATCAATATAGTGAAAAAATATATAGAAAAGTCAGTCACGCAGGGGCTTCGTAAACTAAGCAGGTTTCCCAAGTGAAGTTCATCTGCTTACTAATAACAGTTGTAGTAACGAGTCTCTAAACCAATTTCAAGGGAACCGAACAGTTACGATAACGGCCGAACTAAATTCAATATCTCGGTCAGTATGGAAAATAGAGAAAACAAGTACATAACGACATTGAATTTGCAATAAGATTTGTTCTTTACAATTTTTCAATATGTCAAATACGTAGAATAACGGAGGTATTTTAAATTTTCTAAATGCCTTACGTCAAAACCTCCCCCTAGCCTGGCTTCAGATTTTAACGAACTTGATCTTTAGTTTTACATAAAACTATTAAATATCGGGTTTGGTAACGATCAGACAAAAATTGCGACCGCTAGAGCGTTAAGGTACAATATATATATATATATAATTTTGAACGGACCTCATTTTCGTCATCTCCTAGGTAGGATCGATGGACATTTGAAGACAATTTTCGAAAATCACGTAATGAGTACGACCTCAATAGGTGATTTCCCTCAAGGGAAATCTGCTAAAAACATTGAGAGTAAATTATACCTGGTATAATAATAATGGTTCTAATCTATTTTTCTGCCCGACTCATAATAACGGAGATATTTGTAATTTTCCAAATTCTTGTAACTTGTAATTCTAGTAATTAGTACTAATTGAGTCTTGAAGGAACACACTTTAAATAATTTCAGGCTTTCTAATGTTCAACACTCAGCATTTGAAGTGTATATATATTTATGTTTGTGAAAAAAAATTAGTTTGTGCCAATATATCGAGTGTTCTGCAATATTTTGCGCGACAGCCAGTGCTCCGAATGTAACCAGAAGTGCAATACATAATGTACAATAGTTTTTAAGTATTTCTAGTCTTGGTGAGTAAAAATAACAAAAAACGCCATCTGTTACATTCTAGTTTAATAACAATGTGCAATGTATATAAAGTAGTGCCTGTATTTTCACAGCCCTGAAGAAGAGAAAATAATTATTCTCGAAACATTGGTATAAACTAAAATGTTTTCACCAACGTTGACCAAAACTCCAAGAAACAACAACAACACCATATATATATATATATATATATATATATATATATTTTGAATTTACATACATATATGAAATACCTATTTTATGTAAATTTTGAACATTCTATTTACATATATTTCTTATTACTATATAAAATTGGAAATTGTAATTTGAGATAAGAAGGAACCTCTTGATAAGGAGCTATAGAGCATGAAACTAGTTGGGGAATTAAATAAAACTGATGTTTTAAAGAAAAAAAAGGAGTGTTTATTCATTGACCTAATATATGGTTGCATTTTTGAACAATTTAAGAAGCGGGTCATGTATATATGTGTGTGTATTTGCATAACCTATCCCTTCTTTTTTACTATAAAAATACCCACTGGCCCGTGAGCCTATTTAGTAAAACTGGACCCACGTACTCCGTCGTAGTGGCTGTGCCATTTCTGTTCTGATAGTAGCGATAGATGGGAGCGCTCAGACGGAGGGTTTCTTGATTATGGTCTGTGCTCGGTTGCACACCCGACGTGGGGAGAAAGAAAAAAAAAAGATGACGAAGAAGGGAAGATAAGGAAACTGACGGGAAAAGAGTGAGAGCAGAAACCAATACGACTATTTATATCCCGAGCAATATTGACACGGTTAAATCCCAAGGAAAAGAGAAGGAATATGAGACTGAAAAAGTCTGGAGTTAAAGAGATATCTAATACGACTAATTAGACCTAGGGAATGTTTACTCAATAAAACACGAGAAGGTAAGCTTTCTAAATTATAAAAAGTCCGTCACGGGTAGAGATGGGCGAAGGGTAAATACCCAAAAGGTAAATACCGGGTATTTACCCATTTTGGGTAAATACCCGGTATTTATGTGGGAAAAAACCCAAGTCATGGGTATTTTCGTTTTTTACAGTAAATGCCACACCTTTTATTAATTTTAATTTCTTATTAACAAATGCATATAAACATATACCTTCATTTTTCGCGAGTTATGAATAAATGAGGTTTGATAAAAAATCTGTAAATAATGAATAAAAGCGAGGAATAAAACAAGCCAATATTGAAAAAAGAAATTTACATAATTTAATAAATAATTATAACTATAATAATTAATAATTATTACTATAACAATAAATAATATTAACTATAATAAATTAATAATTATTAACTATAACAATAATAATTATTAACTATAATAATTAATAATTATTAACTATACAATAATTAATTATTAAACTATAATAATTAATAATTATTAACTATAACAATAAATAAATTAATATATATCATAATTATTATTTATTTATATATAATTATTCAACAAAAGAAAGGTTTGGAGGCAACTAGTCTCTATTTTAGCAGATTTCCCTCAAGGGAAATCAGCTATTGAGGTTGTACTCATGACGGAATTCGAAATATTTCCATTACTATACGTCGGATCGAAAAATTGTATAGAATCAATCTTATTGCAAATTAAATTTACTAAAAATATTGTCATATTTATTTATTCTCTATCTTGAATATTAACCGAGATATTTGCATTTTATGAGATCGGGGCGGATAACGGATGAGTGAGTTTCCCGCTAAAAGATAGGTCGGCCGTTTTGTTAACTGTTCGGCTCACGTGAAATTTCTCTATTGTAAAATTTCACATGGGAAATCTGCTTAGTTTACGCAGCCCCTGCGTGACGGACTTTTTAAAATAGTTTGTGCGCTTTGTTGTTGGCAAGGCAACGCTGGAAGCCGACAAATGAAGTGCCGGAGCCCGCATAAGGAGCTATCGACAGCTTCAAAGACTCGGCAAGCGATGTACAGTCTCAGTACACGTTGATAAGTCATACATTAAATCGTTACAACACAAAAGTTTTAGAATCTATAACTACAAAAATAGTTCGGGAAGATAATTTAAAAATACCCGAATATTTACCCAATCGGGTATTTTCCCGGGTATTTTCCCAGGTATTTACCCGAATTTGGGTATTTACCGGGTAAAATCCCATCTCTAGTCACGGGGTACGCAGTAAACTAGGAAGATTTCCCACATTTTGGAATGGCATAAATTCTCTATTTTTAAAAGTCCCCCAAGCAAGGGGCTGCGTTAGCTACGAAGATTTCACACGCGTGCAACGTATACGCATTTAACTCAAATAGTAAAATTTCAATGAGAACAATATTTGATATTTAATGTTCAAATAATGTGCTTCATAACAGCTTATTGTTAATGCGACATGAGTAGGAGTGGAGGTTTACTGAAGATGGAAAGCTAACAAATGCAAATCTGTCCCTTAATAATCAAGATAAAAACGCATAATATAATAATTATAGAAAAAAAATGTTCTATACATTCTTTCTATCCGACGTATAATAACGGAGTTATTTCGAAATTCTTCCCCTAACAATCCCCCCCCCCACTGGTCCGATTTCATCCGTTAACGAACTTGAGCTTTGTTTTTAGAGAAAACGATTATATATCTAGTTTGGTAATGATAAGACAAATATTCCCTAGCAGTCATTAATATGGAATATATAATAATATTTGAGAATAAATGTATATAACAACATTTATAGAACATTACTTTTGAAATAAGACTGGCTCTATACAATCTTTCGATCCGACGCATAATAACGGAGATATTAAGAATTTTCGAAATTCTCCCTCTCTACACCCCCCCCCCCGCTCCACTTGGTCTGAATTCAGCCGTTAACGAACTTGATCTTTCTTTTTATATAAAACGATTATATTTCAAGTTTGGTAACGATAAGACACAAATTGCGGTAACAGACAAATATATATATATATATATATATATATATATATATATATATATATATATATATATATATATAATAGGCCTCATTTTCGTCATCTACTAGGTAGGATTGAAGGACATTTGAAAGTTTTCGAAGAGAGGTTTCATGAGCACAGCCTTAATAGCTGGTTTCTCTTAAGAGGATTCATGATTTATTGATCTTATTTCTAAAGTGTGATGAGAAAAGTGGGGGTTTACTGAATGCTGAAAACTAAAAATAAATCCTATATCTCGGCCAGTACGGAAGATAGAGAAAACATGTACATAACAACATACAATTTTTCAATACCTCAAATACGTACAATAACGGAGGAATTTTGAATTTACAAAATTCCCTTCGTCTAAACCTTTCCCTAAGTTCGACTTCAGATTTTAACGAACTTGATCTTTAGTTTTACATAAATCTATGTTGTAAGTAAAAATAACATAAATACCACCTGTTACACTCTAGTTTAATAACAATGTGCAATATATGTAATGTAGTACCTGTATTTTTACAGCCCTGAAGAACAGAAAATAAATATTCTCGAAATATTGGCATAAACTAAGATTTCTTCACCAACATTGACCAAAACTCCAAGAAACAATAACAACACCACACACACATGCATATATATATATATATATATATATATATATATATATATATATATATATATATATATATTAGTTTCGCATGGACCCCACATTCTTCATCTCGTAAGTAGGATCGATTAGCTGATTTCCCTCGAGGGAAAATTCCTAAAATAAATAAAAATGGATAGCTCCTTAGTAGTGTGAAATTTTTCAATTAACTATACAAAATACTGTAGTCACATTTTTATTTAAATCATAGATTGAAATGTACTTGTTTTTATTTGTCATTTGTTTAAACGGTCTGCCGCATTAATATAATAAAGATATTTATAATAAAACAATGCACTTTGGGTATGAGCGAGCAAAAGGATCTCTTTGCTTTTTAATTGAGTGTTTTTAGCGCAGTATAATCATTGTGTATATTGTTCTTATAGCTTCTAATGATGGGAGCTGGGTCAGCGGAAAACATGTTTGCGTGAGGAATATAGATAATTGGGGCAAGCACAGTTTTTTTCATCCTTTACTTTTTTTGGACTCACTGAATAATCTTCATACTGTTCCCCGCGAGAGAAAACTGCTTTTTAGTTAGTACTCTTGACGAGATATTCAGAAGCTGTATTCAAATATCCATGATATGACGAAAATGGGACCCGCTCGAAATTATATGACTGTTATCGTTTCAGCTGTTGCGATTTTTGCTTGAACGCTACTTAACACAATATTTAAACGTTTTATGTAAAACTGTAGGGAATTTCGACAATTCATAATATCTCCAATATTATACGACACATCGAAAAATTTCAAAAATTCCTATCTAACTGCATAATTAATTTTCTTTGAACGTTATTATATACATATTTTCTCTATCATGAATACCAACAGAAAGTTGTCTGCCTTCATTAAGTTCATAGTTTTTATCACTCCGCGCCATTCTCGATATTTAACCAATTCAAGGGGGAAAAATCATCATATTAGGTAATAGCTGAAATCGGCCTAATGGGAGGTGGTGGGGTTAGAGTGGGGAGTAATTGAAAACATTTCGTTTACTATGATCCTAATCAAAAAGTTTTATATAACCGATGTTGGAATTTTAATTTGCTACTAGTGTTTTATAGCAGTTTCTTTTTCTTAATATTAACAGAGTAATTTGTAATTTTTTTTATTTCTGCCTTTTTTAAACCCCCACTCATACCATTTTCATACTCTTGTCAAGTCATTAAATATCTCAGGTCCAGCTAACATTTTAATGCCAGATGAATACTCTAAGTGATGTCTGCTGTTGGAGCTAACCTTGCCGACGTTTCGGTACTATTCATTATCTTTGTCAAGGCCTGCAAAGTTACATTTATAGAACAAGGAATGTCTATGTAAATGTTATACGGGCTGCGTAAACTAAGCAGATTTCCCACCTGAAGTTTTATAATGAGGGAAATCTGCTAATATAAAAATATATCACCGTGAGTAAATACAAACGGTAATGAGAAATCTTGCAGTTAATTTTAATAAGCTCCCAAACGAAACGGCTTCTGAATTGTAAAGAAATAGATCTGCCAACCACTCAGAGCTGAACAGATAGACATATTCCTCACGGGAAAGAAAAACAATTACTGAAATATATCTGAATATAACATATTAACTTTATTGCAAACTATTTACTATGTCTAGTACTGCAACTTAAATAAAATAAATTCCCAACTGAAGCGGCTTCTGAATTGTAAGAATAATTTATATTTTAATAACTCAAATTTTAGTAATCCAAGTTCTGAAGAAGGGAGAGGGCCAACAGAACTTATTTGTATATATCTCACAACGTAAAAGACTACATGAGTCTAAACCAATTTCACGAGAGCCGAACAGATTCGGAAACGTCCAGAATGTCACGAACAGAACCGATAACAGCCGATCTCATCTCGTCCGTTATCAGCACACACTTAAAAAAAATGCAAATACCTCGGTTAATATTCAAGATAGAGAAAAAATGTATATAACAATATTAAAATATGGAAGGGCGTAATAACCATGCAGTTGATCGCCCCGACAACAATCTCATCTACATCTATAACAATATTTATAGTAAATTTAATTTGCAATAAGATTGGTTTTATAAAAGTTTTCAATCCGACTTGTAGTAACAGATATATTTCGAATTATCGAAAATCCTCCCCTCTAAACCCCCCCCCACTGGTCCTTTCAGCCATTAACGAACTTGATCTTTCTTTTTACATAAAACGATTAAATATTGAGTTTGGTAGCGATCAAACAAAAATTGTGACTGTAGAGCGTTAACAGACAATTAATTATATAACATTTTGAACCCACCTCATTTTCGTCATATCCTGGGTTGGATCGATGGACATATGAAGAAATTTTTCGAAAATCTCGTCATGAGAGGGAAATCTGCTAACAAATAGGTGGATTACTTGATTATAACAAATAAGATGAATGCGTGTGTGAATGTTATCACCGGATCCCTGCCCACCTTCATTTTGCATGATTTCGTTCATGCACTATCTTCGACTCTCCTTCACGAAAGAGCGTTTTATATTTTATATTATGGACATTTCTTTTAGTATTTAAGTTAATTGGAGTATTCAGATCTTGTACATCATTCAGTTCGTAAGTAGTTTTATAAAAATGACATTTGAACTATATTATAACATTTACATAGCCATTCATCTTATATATTATAAAAAAGTATCACGAAAAAATAACAATCCATCCAAGTTTGTTATAAATGCAACTTTTCAGGCCATGACAAATGTAAGAAATTGCACCGAAACGTCAGCAAGCCGACGTAATTTTATTTCTACCTTAGCAGACCGACAACCATATCAAATACGGATAGATTTTAATTCCTGTTTACATAGTCTTCTTTCAGTAGAAAAAATAGAGATTTGGTGGGGTCATTCGCGTATCATATTCCAGTAAGGGAGAAATCTCTTTACTTTACGCACACTTGCGTGACTGACTTTTGTTGATTCCATACTCCATTGCTACACAACTTGATTTACGTTACCTGTTATGGCCAACACATTTTTGTAATAAATGATATTTATTAATTATGATAATAAAATATGAAATTTATTAGTAGATTAAGATAGTGCATTTCGTGAATAGGTGGTAGTCGGGATTGTTTGGCCCTTTTCGACACCCATCTGACGATTCGGTATACAGGCTATTATTTGATTTTATTAAGAATATTACAGTATGCAGTTAAATGCATTTGGTAATGTGTGATATGTACAATACAATCGTCCTCCATCATTCTTTACAGAAGCCTTCACCACAATGAGAGGAGCAGCCTACCACTGTCTGGCAAGGAAGTCAAGAGCTAAGGAGGAATGGCACTTGATAAGAAAATAGCCACTGCTATCACTTCACTTTACACTTCTATAGGAGATCTCTGGGCCATTGTCTCTTGAGGCGCCGCGGAGGGGAATATGGATGAGTGGTTCTGGAAAGGACTTCTGGATTAGGATGATTGGATAGCCTGCTGTGGAATTTTCTGAACCTCAATGGAATTAGGTCCTTTACAAATTGGATATTAAGATCTTTATGGAGAGTGTGGTTTGTAACATAATTTTGAGCATTTGCTTTGGTGAGCAGGACTTTGGATTGGAAGGTCTGAATGCGTCTGATACAAGCTAATTAACATAATATGTATGTTCTACCGGCCACGAGAGAGCACTCAGCTATTTGTGTTCATAATCCAAGTTCCAAGAATTTCGTCAAGCCCAAGGCTTTTTCACTGTTAGAAGACAAATACTTCTCGGTTCCAGGACGGCCAGGACGAGAATTGGTTGAATTCCATTACTGGTTTCAGGTACCTGTTTAACTGTCTCGCCAAGACCGTTAGTTTTGTATTCTTGCTCATTCATTTATTCGTACTCGTCAGTAGCTCAGTAGTAGGTGCAGAGCTAGGTGGTACTCCCCATAACTGTTTTGTTAAGGAGAAGGATTAGCTGCACTTTGCTTAATTAGCGAAGTCCCTTAAGAGCTCGGTGGATTAAGGACAGTATGCAGGACTTTAGTGCCTAAAAACACGGGATAGATTCTCGCTATAGACTGTCATTTTCTTTTACTGTTCTTTTGAGTATTTTTTTTACATTAATTATTATTGAGCTAATAGTAATTAAATTTATCTAATTTAGAAGACATTATCAAAGGTCCAGGAGCGTATAAAAAATATATTGATTGTTTCAAGGAGAAAAAATTTGTTTAATTTAATTGAATTGATTCAATAATTCAAATATTCATTTTTTGTTTTTAATTAACAGTCAGTTATGAAATGTATATTCTTCGTTCAGTTGAGTTTACTTAAATTCATTTATTTGTTAGCATATGTCTGTATATTTATCCTTAGTCTTATTTGTCAAAATTAGTACAATATAATTTCATTTTCATCAACAATCCTGCGTTTTTATTTATTTCTTAATTTTCTATACACCAGCCTATGGTGTGATGGACTGGACTAGGAAAGGATCACTTTGACCCTCTACTTGCTATCACATCACTCCTTACCTATTCACTTGCCCAAGGCGACAACGGCATTGAACCAGCAAATAACCCGGCGATTCTGCTCTAGCTATAGCCTCCAGGTAGATTATTGATATGGCTCCATGATTAGCTGGGGATAGTGACGATCGTTAGAATTAGATTACTTCATACAAGCATTATCACTCCCTGGTAAAGCAGCTTGCATGTTCGCTCCATTGCATGCCATACAATCTCAATCAATCTAGGCCTGCAGAGAATTGCTAAAAGCTTATAGCCACACACTATGCATTATTCATCGCTCTGAATTATGATATCAGGTTCTTCAGCCTATTCTAGTGTGATTAAAAGACTCTTTAGCACGTAAACCAGTGGATCTCTGGATCGGTATACTCACGCCTGAGTGAACGGTTCTACTTGGATGGGCCAGTGCACAAAAGTCCGTCACGCAGGGGCTGCGTAAACTAAGCAGATTTCCCACGTGAAGTTTTACAATAGAGAAATCTGCCTACTAATAACAGTATATTATATATATATATATATATATATATATATAATTTGAACGGACTTCATTTTCGTTATCTCCTATGTAGGATCGATGGATATTTGAGTATAATATTTCCAAAATCGCGTCATGAGTAGAACCTCAATAGCTAATTTTCCTTAAGGGAAATCTGCTAAAAAAATGTTCGTAGTATACATCAAATATAAGATTTTAATTTATCTAAATTGCATTTTATTAGCACAATTATGAATTCAAACTTACAAAAAAAAAAAAGGATGAGTAAAATTGCATTCATCAATTACATGAAAGGTAAGTAGGAATACAAGACATTTATTTAAAACCAAATCAACTATTGTGTTTCACCTTAGTTGCGATTTTTTTCCTTTAATAATTTTAACGCATATCTGAATTCTCCGGTCACCAGAACATAGTGTACGTTTGATTGACGGCGACAGTCGTGAGGGCTTCACAATAGGTTGTTACTGCTTACCAAGTCCATTATTTTACAGCGAAGAAATGAGATGTTACGTAGATTTAATCACTGAGCCACTTATTTCTAATTCTCCACAAAATTTGCATTCTGGTCCATAGAGTTGATGTAAGCACCTTGTGTTAGCAGACTTCCCTTAAGGGAAATCAACTATTGACGTCGTACTCATGACGCGATTTTCTAAAAATCTCTTCAAATGCCCATCGATCATACACTGGAGATGAAATCGGGCCACAGGGAGGGGGAGGTTTAGAGGGGAGGAATTTCGAAAATTCGAAATATCTCTGTTACTATACGTCGAATCAAAAAATTGTATAGAAATTATCTCATTGCAGAAAAAATTTACTATAAATGTTGTTCTATACACATTTTCCGTATGATGAGTATTAACCCGCCTTCAGTAAACCCCCACACCTACCAGTGTCATATTAATAATAAGTTGTCATATCATGAACCACTTTATTACAAGGCTAAATACCAAATATTGTTTTCAGTGAGCTTTTATTTTGTGAGATATATTCAAATATGTTCTGTTGATACTCCCCCTTTTTTTGTTGTTCTTCGATTACTAAAATGTAAGTGATTATGATAAAACTGATTCCAATTCATTGCAAATTACGGCACTAGCTTTAGTAAATTGTTTCCAATAAAATTAATATGTTATATTCAGATATATTTCGTTAATTGTTTATCTTTTCGGTCTATCTATCTATTCTGAGATTATTAACTTGTATTGTAAATTGACTGAAAGATTTCTCATTACCGATTGTATTTATTCACTTAACATTCACGGTAGTGTTACCTGTATGTATATTTATCTATTGTAAACCTTCGCGTGGGAAATCTTTTAAGTTTACGCAACCCCTACGTGACGGAATTTTATATATAACTTAAATTCAGGACTAAACGGGAAAAAACGCGAGTCCCCTCAATTTGAACGAATGGGGAAAATCTCTTCAATTATATGAAGCACTTGTGAGGGAGGGCCAAAGGGACGCAGAAAATGTCACCAAAATTAGATTGAAAGTAGTGGTCGTAAGTTCTGAGAACAACTCTTGAGGGGACAATTCCATTCGACTCGGCCACATACAAAGGGCATGGCTGCACTAAGGGAGACTATTCTAGCAGAGTGTATATTCGACCCTATCACTTGCACGCATTCTCCTTGATCAATCGCCATCAGCCAGCCCTCTTAAAACCAGACAATGCTCCCTACATTTCTCCATTAGTAAGAACTGTAAATAAACAAGGCTTTTCGCTGTACAAAAGATTAAAGTGAAAATCCCATGAATAGAAATGGATCTTGAAATGAAAAACACTCCGTCACGGAGTACTAAACTCACGGCTACACGAAGCTGATTTCCCACTCCCATGGTGATCTGAACTCATCATATAATACTTTATTTCTAAATAAAATTCCAATGAGCAAAATTTTGGGTTGAATGAAAGGTGAAACCAAGAAAGCACGAATATTGAGTTGTGTAAAAAATGTGTAGAAAAATTTTAGTTAATTTTAGTAAGTTAGTTTCATAAGATAGATTCTATAATATTTTTCGATCCAACCCATAATAACGGAGATATTTTGATTTTCTTCGAATCTCCCCTCCCCCCTATTAATGGTCTGATTTCAGCCATGAACGGAATTGCTCGCTTTCGATGTATGAATATTCAAGTAATAAGCTCAAAATCATACTTTGTGGTGACTTCAACACTCTCGCTATTGGCATGTATCTCACACGATAAAGGTCCTGATAAAAACAATATATGGTATTTCATGATACAATGGCTTCTTTTTGGCGTATGCTGACTAAAAATGGGCGTTTACTGAAGGATAAAAATTAAAAAAAGTTAAAATCTCGGCGAAATGTCCACCTCTTCAGGATCTCAGAAATTCATGTTCGTCTTAACATTTGTTCAATTTATGTTTCCTTATGTGTTTTGTGGCTGAATTCCCAACTCATCCGGTCTCGAAACTTCACTAAAAATGTAATATATAAATTCAATACAAAAAATTAATTTTACAAATTTTTAAAAACATGTTTATCATAAATATCCAGAATCTGAAATAACCATAAAGTCAGTAATTGCATTTGAAAATATGCTACAATAAAAGTATTTTTGTACTTATGAAATGTTTTTATTTCGTATGCCAAATCTTATTTTTAGATGTGTTCATGGACTTCAGAGTAATTTCATTTCTTGGACATTCGTGATAAACATTTATTAAAATACTTGTAAAATTATTTCTTGAGGATGTAATGAATTTGTGATATAGTGATGCTTTGAGCCCGGAAGAGGTAGAAATTTAGCCAAGAAACTTGTAGGGCAACATAAAAAAAGAAAAGAAAAACACACACATTTACACTCAGGTTTGCCAAGGTTTAAGATCTCAGTTCCGTTTTCATTAAAAAACGTTAACTTCACATAAAAAAGTTGTAAGCTCAATTAATTTTTCATTTGTGGGGAAATTGATATTTCTGATTAATTAATGTTAGGAAGCGGGGGGAGGGAGGGGAGGGGGCAGCAGTATTACGTACAATCAGATAATGGCTTTAAAAAATTGACATGGAAGCTCAATGAATGTGTGATAATCTACCAAGGTGAGGTATCTTGATATATAAAAAAAGTTTCTCAAAATAAAACAAAACAAGCAATTTTTATTACGAGCATTTTTGGTGGAAAAATGAATAGGAAATAATAGTACGCTTATTTGAATAATTCATTGGCAGTATAACAATTCCAAAATAAAATATTTATAACATCCTATTGCCAGTATATTAATAGCTATACGAACAACGTCATGATTATACTTCTACAAATTTATCACATGCATTTATAAACTAATCAATTAGCTCCATTAGTAGTCATAAATTACGTCATGAATGAACTGCTTCTTAATCAACTGGAACTAAACTGTATATATGTATTCACAAGTCATTTTTCTATCCATTACATTGACCACTATATTAAATATTAAGAAAAAAAGTTTTTATGGCCCGTTTAAGTTTGGAAAATTGTGTTAATTAATTTAATGCGCCTCTGTTAGAGAAATTATTTCACTCTCACAATGTTTTCCCCACATTATGGGCTTGAAGAAAATCTATGTACCTTGATTGTTGGTTATGTATTATTTCGTTATGTTAAAACAAGATACATTAAATTATATATATATATATATATATATATATATATATATATATATAGAGAGAGAGAGAGAGAGAGAGAGAGAGAGATTATTTTTATGAATTCAGATGTTATTAGAAGAAAAAAACTCATTAGGCAATGTACCACAAATTGAGACTTTTACTATGGTGACGTTCTATTATAACTTGCTCCTTAATGTTTGTCAATGTTTCCATGTAGGATATAGCACTACTTCTCGACATCCAATTTTACCATTAATACTATTATTTATCTTTATGAAACAAGAAATTTAGTGGTTTAAAACATTTTCATTGTTGCTTGATTTTCTAAGGAGGAAAGTTTTGAAAGACTTTTCATTATATTATTTTATTAAAAATTTATATTTTTCGGGAATTAATGTCGGAATAACAATATACAAGTTACTACTTAAACCAATATGGACATACGGAATAGAAGTGTTGGGTACAGCAAAACCTTCGAACATTAGACGCATCCAGACCTTCCAATGCGAAGTCCTGCGCACCATAGTAAATGCTCCACATCATGTTACAAACCACACCCTCCCCTTAATATTCCATTTGTAAAGGACCTAATTGCCTTAAGATTCAGAAAATTCCACCTAAATCCAGAAGTCCTAGCCCTTTCCAGTACCACTCATCCATATTCCCCTCCACGACGCCTCAAGAGACAATGGCCCAGAGATCTCCTATAGAAGTGTAAAGTGAAGTGATAGCAGTGGCTATTTTCTTATCAAGTGCCATTCCTCCTTAGCTCTTGACTTCCTTGCCAGACAGGGTTGGGCTGCTCCTCTCATTGTGGTGAAGGGGTGTAGCTTCTGACGAGAGTTATGGAGAACAATTCTATCGTACATTCACATTACCAAATGCATTAATGTGCAGACTGTAATATTCTCAATAAAATAAAATGTCGGAATAAAATGGAATTTCAAATAATTTCCTTTAAATATTTGAAACAGAATTTAATGCGTAAAAGTCTAATTGAACAAAACTTCTAAAAAAAACATAATGTATACTACAATTAAGTTCATGGGTATATTCTTAAATTGCAGGCTTGACATATTAATTAGAAAGTATCTTTCAAAAAATCCTGAATTGTAAAATTTTCATCATTATGCAGTGATTATATTAATAATTTATGTTAAAGACTGTTAATATAATCATCAACGACTGCTTTAACAATTATGTCAAAATTAATTATAGCATAGATTTATAATGTAATCGGCATTCCAACGATTAATTATATGTGACGCTGTGACATTATTAATGGTGAGAACTAGAATGTATTCTATAGAGACAATACAACTTAACAGAAATTATCCAACTTATTCTCAATCTTAATTATTACCAACTACCGCGAATACTATTATGATTTTTATTACATAATTAAAAATTTATTGTAATTATATCGTCTCCAACCTTTAGACATTAATTTATTTAACGCAGTTTTAAATTAAAAATATCCCTTAATTGATTCTGGGTGTTAGTGTATTATAAAGATTCATGCCCAAGAATGAGATTCTCCAATGTATTGGAATTTAGAAGTCTGAGTTTTTTTTGTACTTTTTTTCGTGGTTATGCGTTTTTTTTTTAGAAAAAAACAGCTAATATTAAGTATTTATTTGTTCCCTTGAAAATTTCAAATAAAGAGGAAATTTTTGTTTCATGTCTGTATAATATAGAGCACAGAATGAGACCTATGCAATCATAAGAGTAACAGCTTTTGTGCTTCAATCTGAAATTCTTGAAAGTTATTTACAATCTAACAGATAATACATATATTCTAGAGTTATTATTTATCTGTTAATCTGCAGACACTGATTCCTTTATCTGGATAAAGAGAAGTAATTAGTTTGTTAAATGCTTGAATATAAAACACAATGATTTGTGAATAATTCGTTATTTTGGAAGTATAATAGGAATAATTTATATCAATCAGTTCTTACAAGTATAATCAGTTGTTATATCCAGATATTCATTTATTTTTGTTTGTATTTATTCAATCAATACGCTGAATTACAACAAAAAATGGGACAATTCTCACAAAATAAAATGGCATAGTTCTGAGACAATAAGACAATTAAATTATGGTGAAATAACGAATTATAGTATGGAATAATATTATGACTTAGTATGGCTAAAAATGAGATATTAATGAAAATGATAAGTTTTCAATAAAAACTCGCGCCCTCAATGCTAACTAAATGGCTGATTTCCCTTAAATCTACAAGTAAATAAATTTACATAATTCTGAGAAAGTTAGAAAAATAATTTTTGATTTAATTACGAATTTATTTATGTAATTCTTTATTATATAATAATATTATGGAATAAATAATAATTCAATCTTAATCTTTCTTTAACAAAGTAAAGTAAATAGTAATTATATCTGAACCATTCTTTAACAAAAATAAAGTAAGTAGTAATTAAAACATAACCTATCTTAACAAAAAATGGAATACATACTAATTGAATTTTAACCTTACTATACTAAAAAACAGAATTTTGAAATAAGGAATTATTGTATGGAAAAATATAACTTAGTATGTTCAAAAAGTAGATATTAATGAAAATGATAAGTTCTCAATCTAAACTTGCGCCCTGAATACAAACTCAAAACCCGAATTATCTTATATCTACAAATAAATAATTTGTCATAGTTCTGACACAATTAGAAAAGTAATTTTTCATGAATTAACGAATTATAGTGTGTAAAAATACGACTAAAAGTAAAAATTAATGGAAATGATGAGTTTTGATCGAAACTCTGAGTACAAACTCTACAGCCAAAGCCCCTTAAATCTGCGAATAAATAGAGCAATGTCTATGGAGACGATCAGGCTGTGGCAACAGATGGTGAGCCGATGGATGATCCTTTTTGTTCAGACATTTCTGCAAAAACTCCGCTTACCCTCCATTTAGGAGCCTAAATATTGGGGGGGGGGGAGGCACCCGTGGAAAACTTATTTTTTTTATCACTACTGAACTGAAGTAGGTTGTTGGAATGGTCTTATTATGTAACCACTCTCTAATAATAGCCGAAGTAAGGGAATTCTATTAAGGAAAATAAGCAATTGACTTTCTCATGACGTGATTTTCCAAAACTATCTTCAAGTATCCATTGACCCTTCCAAGGAGATGACGAGAATGAAGCATATATATATTTGTCTGCTATCTCTGTAGAGGGGAAAATATTTGTTTCACCTTAACCTAACTCGAAATTTTAACTAGAAGGCTAAGCCCCTTCGGGTAGTCCCTTGTCAGCACCGGTATAAAAACGAGACAGGACGGGAGCATCAAGTACCGTTTTTGTACGAACTTTAGGAGGTTAAATGCAGTAACACGGCCTGACCAGTATTCCTTGCCACTGATTCAAGAAACCCTGGATCAATTAAGTACGAGTAAGTATTTTAGTACTATCGATCTTGCCAGCGGGCTCCACCAAGTACCCATAGCCCCGAGGACCGAGAGACGGTTTTTAACACCCTGGGAGGTCCCTGGAAATAAAGAAAAATAGCATTAGGTTTATGTGGAGCACCGGCTACCTTTCAAAGGACTATGGATTGGGTGCTAGGCAAACTCAGGGGCGACAGCGGTTTCGTCTACATCGATGATATAGTGATCCATAGCGAGGATGCGGAGGGACACGCGAAAAGATTAGAAGGTGTCCTTGATCGGCTGAGATCAGCTTACTTCAAGGCAAACTGAAATTTCGCAGAATTAGAAGAAACGTCGCTTGGTCGTGTGACCCGAGATGGAGTTATGCCATTAAAAGTTGATGCTGTGAAAAGTTTCCCTGCACCAACTAATGCTAGTGAAGTCAGGTCGTTCCTAGGGTTGGCTAGTTACTACCGATGCTTTGTTAAGGGGTTTGCCGAGATTGCTAAACCCCTGACAGTTTGACTACGAAGTAGAACATAGGCCGGGTAAGAAACATGGCAATGCAGACGCATTGAGTAGTACGGTCGCCCAGCTGAAGATCTGTGTGTGGGGGTTTACTGAAGGCCGAAAACTAAAAAAACGCAAATATCTGAGATAATATTAAAGATAATGAAAACTTTTAGAATGGTTACATACACATTTTCGATCTCAAGTACAGTAACGGAGTTATTTCGAATTTCGAAAATCCTCCCCTCTAAGCCCCCCTCCCACTGGTCCGTTTTCAGCCGTTAACAAACGTGATCTGTCTTTTTACATAAAACGATTGAATATGGAGTTTGGTAACGATCAAGCAAAACTTGCGACCGCTAGAGCGTTAACAGGCAAATACATCTATATCTTTATATACAATATATAATTCTACTGTACGTGTGTATGTCACTGAACTCCTAAACGGCTGGCCCGATTTGAATAATTTTTTTCGTACACGTTTGGGTTCGAATGGGATTGGGGTTATAAGGGAGGCCTGAATAAAAAAATCGCGATATTTCATTTTCTATTTTTTTAAAGGCAAACCCCCACATAACAAAAGTTGTTTTTTGTGTTATTAGAAGCAGTTTTTGTTTCAAACATAATATTATTAAATTTAATGTCCTAATCGCTTGAGATATCATGCAGGACAAAGACTGCCGGGTCCGCTAGTGCATATATAATTTTGAATGGACTTCATTTTCGTCATCTCTGTGGTAGGATCGATCGATATTTGAGGCAAAATGTTTTGAAAATCGCGCCTTAAGTTCAACCTCAATAGGTGATTTCCCTGATAGGAAATCTGATTATGAAAAGGTGAATATCATAATACAAATAGGCCTGTTGACAGCCGCAGCACCCGTAGTACGAAGCAATTAAGGTAACAACTGTAAACAAGGACTAAAGGAAATTTGGTGAAATATAAGCATATAATTACTGACATGTAAAATAAATAACATCTACGTCGATAAATATTAATTACTGTTGTTTTATTAATTGATCCGTACAAGTGTAGTTATAATGAGCCAGCTATAGGCGAGTCGTTCATTTTACATAGATAACCCCATTGATTTAAACAAACTTCCGTAATTGGCTTTTACAAATGGTATTAAACGGGTGTAATGAAAGTAAACATAAATTAACTGAATCCCGGGAACAGCCTGGGACATCGAGCAGTTCAAGTTGCCCTCTGGCGATTTTTTGTTTTTAATATTAATAAAAACATTTATTTATATAAGTTAATTGAGTAAACGATGAAATATTTGACTAATAATGAGAGAGAGAGAGTTTATTTAATGCAGGGTGAAACAAGGGCTTCATTATTTTTTGTTGAGTTTCTGTGACTGAACGGTTTTAAACTAATAATTTATTAATAAGTCAGAGCAATTATAGGTTTAACCTAATGTCAATAGGAGGAACAACTATTGTACCTCAATAAGCCAAAACCAAAAAGTTAAATGGATTAAGTCCTGACAACTGTCCTAATAATGCCAAGGTTGATTAAGATTATTTATATTGAGTATCTTTTAGCCCAACGAATGAAAAGCATAACGGCACACACTGTTTGCATGTTAAAATTGTTATGTAATATTTGCCGTACGGATTCTTTATCAATTCGTACAGTTTCAGCAATCGCACGAATACTTAACCGACGGTCAGATCGAATCAGATTACTGATTTTTTCGATATTGTCATCCGTTTTCGACGTGGAAGAGCGACCCGGGCGTTCATCTTGAACGTCTTCTCGGCCTTCTTGAAAACGCTTAAACCACTCAAAAACACGTGCACGCGATAAACATTCATTGCCATACACTTCTTTCAATAAATTATAAGTTTCAGTAGCGGTTTTTCCAAGTTTCACATGAAATTTCACAACAATTCGTTGCTCTACTGTTACACTTAACATTTTTCCGGTGAAACAAAAAAACAACTCTAATGCGAACGAAGGCTACGGCTGTACTGATTTGTTTACAGAAGCGAGACGCACTATATTCGAAAGAGGAAGCTTCACGATAACAGCTGTTAGTTGCTGGCGTTTGACGCATGCGCACTTCTTCTGTAGCAGCGTCAGTCTCGTTATTTAATAGCCACACCCCGTATGTCACTGACATCTCTTCTGTCAATAATATCTTTTAATTAAAAGATAACAATATCAAAAGTACCCCCTAATGACTATTGTTATTATATCGTAGATAACAAAAAGTCTGTCACGCGGGAGATCAGTATACAAAGCAGATTTCCCACGTGCTGGGAATGGTACGACAATGCTATCATCTGAAATTCGATCTTCTATTTCTCCACTAATAAGAAGCCGTTGTAACCGCAAGATCCCATTTATTTTTAAAGGCATGATATGATTATTGATACAATTGGTGATAAATGAAAATAATTAGAGTAGGAGTGGGTGTTAACTCAAAGCTGAAAACAAAAAATACAAATAAGTCCCTTAATATACAAATTACAGATAAAGTAAAATAATCGAAGAACAAAAATTGTAGGAATTTAAATGAGCGACAATATTGATTATATAACATTTTTCGATCCAACTCAAAATTTCGGAGGTAATTTTTACTTTATATTAGTCCCTCTAAACTACCCCCCCCCCCCCACTCCTCTGGGTCCGATTACGACCATTAACAATTTTTATCATTAGCTTTACACGAATATATATTGAGTGTAGTATCGGTGAAGAAAATATTGAGCTTTATAGAAAATATAAACTTTATTAATGTCGTTCCCTACGATTCAAATCCGATTTCAGCCATAAACGAATATGAGTATTGGAAGAAACGGTTAAATATCTATATAGTATTGATCAAGTATATATTTTTTAAACTGGAATGTAAAATGTTAATTATTAACGAAAATCATAATGCAATTGTATGTATCTCACATAGTAAAGTTCCGATGTAAACAATATTTGATATTTAAGCATGAATACAACGCCAAAGCTGATTTCCCTTAAGTGATATCTGGTAGCGCGGTGTACTAACAAATTTTGATTTATATCTTTTTAATGTCTCTTGGGGGCTCAGGTTAGCCATGCGAGTTAAAGCGTTGATCTTTATTGCAAACCTAGAGTGGCGCGTTCGATTCTCGCCTGGGCAAAGGAAATTATTTAGTGACGAAATTCATTAAATAACGTCCTAAAATCCCACCCTGGCTAGAAGAGGGTGGTAACCTGTAGATAACCCGTCCCAATTAGCCTGAGTTGCAAAAAGTGGACGTTAATAAATAAATAGTAATAATGTCTCTTGGCTTCGACTTTCGTATGGCCTTTACCAAAACACGATATTAGTAGGCTATATGTAAAACTAAAGGACTACTTCGTTAAGTGCTGAAATTGGGCCAGGAAGAGTTAGGACCTAGAAAAGAAGTTACATGTAAAATTACATTTATGTCGTTTATCGACATAATAATAAATAAAATAAAAAAATGATTCTTCATTTTTATTACAGTGAATGGTAGACTACGCTACGCCAAGGGTTTCGGCAATGTAACGTGAGCTCCGGCCTTCCATCTAAGTTTGAAAGACCCATTATTCTGGACCGAAATAAAAATAAAAAATTAATTAAAGAAAATGCTTGGTTAATAATTAAAGATGTTTAAATGTGCGAAAAACTACTTACAGTTTAGAATAGATCAACTTCACGACAAATAAATCTAATCTGAGTTTTATCTAATTGTTTACTAATCCTGAAGGGATTAGTTCAATGGACTTAGACTCTAAATTCTCTGTAATAACTAGAATACCCACATAAAGAAAATTGCTGAAAATTAGCTTTTAATACGACAAAAATGAAGTGTCCGGTTCTTTTTTTGGGTTGAGTGTATTAGCAATTTCAATAATAAAGTAATTTCATATAAACGGAAGGATAACAAGGTCAAAACACCGCCACACCTACTACTTCTTTTATTAACTCCAGAGTAATTTCAGGGCAAACCGCCCCATCTTCAGTGCTCTAGAGCAGGTCCTATTGAGCCGACATCTCCGACGAGACTCACTTAAACACTCTCTCCGGATCTCGCCGAATATGTTGGCTCAATAGGGACCAGTTCTAGAGTGCAGAAGAGGGTCTGAGCTAACTAAGCAGATTTCCCACTTGCGTCCCGTATTTGCATTTATCTCATGACGTAAAAGTTCAATGAGAACAATATTTGTTATTTAGGCTTCAAATAAAGTGCTTCATAATATAAAAGCTTATTGTTGATATGACATGAGTAGGAGTGGGGGGTTTACTGAAGGACGAAAACTAAAAAAACGCAAATATCTCGGTTAATGTTAAAGATAATGAAAACATGTACATAACAACATTTATAAATCTTTTAATTTATTTGCAATAAGATTGGGTCTATACAATGTTTCCTCCCCTCTAAACCCATAAAACGTTTAAATATGAAGTTTGGTAACGATCAAGCAAAAACTGCGACCGCTAGAGCGGTAACAGATATATATATATATATATACAGTCGACTCTCGCTATCACGAAATTCCACGGGACTGCCATTTTTGTTCGTGTTATGTATAGTTCGTCTTAGGCACAGTTCGAGTTATAGAGGTATACTAAATGAAAATTCGTGTTACAGAGGTAAAAAATGTATTGTGATTTATTCTCTACATCTTCTACAAAACTACATAATCTTAATATTTTACGAATATTTAAATGAATTAAAATATGCATATATACATCATTTTTTTAAAAAAAAAAAAAAAAAAAACGGTAAAACACAGAAGACAGAAAATGACCCAGAGATTTTGCAAAGTTTTCGACCGTTTCTCTAATTATCGGACCCCCAAGAGGAATGTTTTTGTCTCTGCATTGCTTAAACCACTTCGCCATGCACTCTTCGACATCAGGAAATTCAGCTAATCTCTTCCGCTTACATTTAATATTACCTTCGTTTGCCCGCTTTTCAATTTCTATCTGGTTTTTTTATAATTGTTGATAGTGTACTACCTGGAATATTAAACTTGGTAGCGATGTCTTTCTTCTTTACCCTTTCGTTCACCAACTTTATCATTTGTAGCTTTTCACCAACAGTCAATGCCTTGGGTTGTCTTTTCGCACTCATTCTCGAAATTTCACGCACAAACAGTCGACACTAATCAAAACGCTCCACACAAAGTAAACCGACCCGAGACGAAACTACAAATAGACTAAAGGCTCTTGTTCCCGGTTATGACTCACCGACAGGTTGCAACCTGAACGCCGGGATTTCGTGTTAAACAAATCCATTCTGAGAACATCGTCATATAGAGGTAATACGCTAATCAAATTCGTCTTATCTACTGAACATCGAGTTACAGAGGTAATTTTTGTCTCTCTTCATGATAGAGGGAAAATATATCCGGAAAATTAGTTCGTGTTACGTATGGTAATTTCTTCGCGTTAAACAGGTTTTTCCAAGGGGATTAAAAATAATCCGTGATATCGAGGATTTCGTGTTATCGAGGTTCGTGTTATCGATAGTCGACCTCATTTTCGTCATCTGGGTAGGATCGATGGACATTTGAAGAAAATCGCGTCATGAGAACAACCTCAATAGCTGATTTCCGCTAGGGAAATCTGCTGAAATGTCGATAATTTAAAAAATAGAACCTCTTTGGCCGGATATTCTTTGACATTTAAATTTCATTTTGACTAAGTAGAAATTTTAGATAAAGACAATAACACCAAGCAAAAGATTAAAGAAAATATCAACTTAATTAAAAATAAAAAGAATTCGTTTTGAACACGAAAACTGAGATAAGAAGTTAACATAACATATTAATAAATAGTGCCATGAGTACGACCTCAATTGCTGATTTCCCTGAGGTAAATCTGCTAATACTTTATCTGAAAATAATGAGCAGTCTTCCGGTAACAATTTTGTCAATTATAAATTCTAGAAGTGTTATTTTAAACAACAAAGTAATTTTCTTTTAATTATGATTTAATAATCGTCTTTAAATCGGTGGCTTCCCGATAAATGATAAGTCGGAACTTATTTTCTGCGAGCATATTAAAGGATTCATATTTTTTCAATTTTTGTCTTCAGTGTGCCGTTTCTCCTTCTCTCAATGAAATTACTATTAATCGTCACATGTCCACTTTATATTTTCATTTTTAATAAATTGAAAAAAAAAGGTGAAATAGAAACTGAGATTTAAGATATCGTATGCCTCTCTTTCCAATGGAAAATTTGCTTAAGTTTCCCCGCAATATGGTAGTATGTCAATGAAATGATACAAAATTTCATAATCTAGTGACTATTTATACCGACTGTAGAGAAGTAAATTTGTAAAGGATTGTTGGTGGGAAGTTTTCCCCTTAGGAGACGTTTGTCCGAAGGAGGCCTTTACATATTACCTCAAAAGCATGGGAGGAGGGACGACGCTCTCACTCCACCACAGAGAGCAGAGCCTTTGATCTTATTCCAACTCTGTTTATAGCCCCTTTCATTTTTCTCCCGTATGCCCCCCCCCCCTCTCCTCACTTTGTATATTTTGTCCAATTAGCTTCTCCTTAAATAAGGCCAGAGTCTCATCAATAATTATATTTCGAATGAAAATGACTATACCTCTTATGCTTCAGTAATTTTCACACGTCAGTTGTATTTTGATGTTCATACTTCGCCAAACACGATATTTTAAAAGGTATGAAATCGGCGTCAACTCCCAGCATGACAAATGACAGACACATCCGAATAATCCTCATTTATTTTCTCTCTAATAGGAATTCTTTGTTTATTTGCAGTCTTACGAGAATTATCCCGAGAATATTCAAGTTACATAAATGTAGGACCGCCTTATCTAAATGAGCTTCTTCTCTCACTGGTTCCAGCCAACGCATAAATTTCTCATTCCTGAGCTGTATATGTAAAAATACTGTTATTTGTTGGCACATTACTTTGCTGATTTCAATGTGACTTTAAACTTAAAATGTTGCTTGCTTACTAAATGCGTCTACACCACCGAAATCAGCTATTGAGGCCGTAATCATGAAGCGATTTTCGAAAAATGTCTCCAAATGTCCATCGATCGTACCCAGGAGATGACGAAAATGAGGTCCGTTCATATATATATATATATATATATATATATATATATATATATATATATATATATATATTTGTCTGTTAACGCTCTAGTGGTCGGAATTTTTGTTTGGTCGTTATCAAACTCGATATTTATTCGTTTTATGCCAAAAGAAAATCAAGTTCGTTAATGGCTGAAATCGGACCAGTGGTAGGGGGGGGGGACGGTTAAGACTGGAGGAATTTCGAAAATTCGAAATATTTCCATTACTATACGTCGGATCGAAAAATTGTATAGAACCAGTCTTATGGCAAATTATATTTACTATAAATATTGTTATATACATTTATTCTCTACCTTGAATATTAACAGAGATATTTGAATTTTTATTAACCCTAGAATGGTAGTGAACGTAAAAATTACGTATTATCTGGTTTGAACTGTTATCAAACGGTTGTTAACGACCCCACCACTCCCATCCTTCAGCTATGAGCCCTCAGACATTCGGCCTTGATATCCGCCAAGTGCAGCTAAGTGAGCTTCCCCACTCATCCAATACTATTTTAAGAAATAAAAACGACACGTAATATTTACGTATCAATACTATTAACCGCAACTTTTTGGCACGTAAAATTTACGTATCGCTACTAATAACCGAGTTTTATGCCATAACTTGGTTAATATTATTCCCAATTTATTTTCTTCCAATTTATTTTTATATTCTGATTTATTTTCTCTTAATGTTTTTAACTTTTATTTTTGATATAAAAAGACAAAGTTATATAGATAGAATATAAATAATAATAATAATAATCTTTTTATAGTTTCGGAAAAATTGAGAAAAAATATTCAATGGATGAAGAAATCAGAAATTTGTTGAAATAACTCTCCGATGAGTCAGATGGGGAACATGATGGATATGGATACGTCAGCGATGATGATCTGGAATATTCTCCAAGTGATGAGGAGGTTGAGCCTTCGGAAATGATTGCAACACAGAGTGGGCTAGATAGCGATGAGAGTGAGAAAATTTTAGAAAACATCAAGGCAATTGAAGAAAGAGAAGAAACACATACGCAAAAAACCTAAAACCTCTCAACCACACAATAGTGACAGATCAGTCACAATAAATGTAGAAGGTGGGTTGTGCTTAGTAAGAATGGATATGAATGGAGCACACAACCTCCGGAACGTGCCTCGAACAAAGCGCCTGAAGGGAATGCCGTGCACATTATTAGATATTAACGTAGATATAAGTTAAAGAAATATGTATGTTTTATTAAAATAAAAAAAATAGTCACAAACTTTAACACATTTTGAATAATTTCACCAATTACCAGTTGCACACGTAAAATTTACGTATCAGTACCAATAAGTGGGAAATAATATCACTACCGTTCTAGGGTTAAGTGTGTGCGGATATCGGACGAGATGAGATCGTCTATTGTCGGTTTTGATCGTGAGATTCGGCCGAAAGTTAGGTCATTTCCGCAACTTTTCGATTTTCCATGAAATTCGTTTAGAGACTGGTGTAAGCCTCCACTTTGTGAGATATATGCAATTATTCATTACAGTACTAGATATTGTAAATAGTTTGCAATTAAGTTAATATGTTATATTCAGATATATTTCAGTAATTGTGTTTCTTTCCGGTGAAGAATATGTCTATTTATCTGTTCAGCTCTGAGTGGTTTGCAGTCCTGTTTGTTTACAATTCAGAAGCCGTTTCCGGTGGGAGCTTATTAGAATTAACTGAAAGATTTCTTGTTACTCTTTGTATTTACTCACGGTGGTGGTAAGTGTTACCAGATTTCTGTATTGTAAAACATCACGTGGGAAATCTACTTAGTTTACGCAGGCCCTGCGTGACGGACAATTTTACATACTCTTTGACAAGCCCTTCCCTAATTGTTTATTCGTATTTAAAATATGAATTATAATTATTTCAGTCGGCCAACGATGACTAACACAGCTAGTGAGGATAAACTGTCGCCAAAATCTTTATATGCCATCGTTATTCTGAAGTTTTCAGGCGCTCTTTGATATTTGCCGTTGCGAAAAAAAAAATAGATCAGCAGTAGTTTTACAGATATATGGAGCGGAGATTCTAATATCCTTTCCCATCGAGCCTGTTTCCTGAGGTGATGGGGCAGACCAGCCACTCAAATCAACAGGAATTCTATCAGCCGCTTAATAGGTCTTCCTCCACCCCTCAACCTATCACGTCCCATTCCTTTTTCCATCTTAGCAACAGGGTTCAGCTGATGTCAATAAAACTAATTAATATTGAGTTGAACTTACGATTACTTTATCCTAGCACAAATTAATCTCATGTGGACACCTCATGACTCACTTGTGTTCCTATTAAACCAGATATGGAAAAAGCATTGCTGCACTTAAAATTAAAAAGTCCGTCACGCAAGGGCTGCGTTAACTAAGCAGATTTCGCACGGGAAAGTTTACAACAGATACATCTACAAGCTGGTAACACCACCGTGAATTTTAATGGACTAAATACAAACGGTAATATGAAATCATTGAGTAAATTTACAAGTTAATTTATCTACAACGGAGTTGCCAACAAACACAGAAGCCTCTTTCGCGGCGCTGAATAGATTTAATTATTCTAGACCGGATAGATGAACAATTAATGAAATATATCTGAATATAACATATTCATTTTATTGAAAACTATTTACTGTAGCTAGTGGAGTAATTTGAAATGAATCAGAATAATTTCTATCTCAATCACTCAGATATCAGTAATAGAAGAACAAAAGAAGGGGGGGGGGGTTCAACAGAACGTATCTTTTTCTATCTCGTATAATAAAGGTTTGTTGAAAACAATATTTCGTATTTAACCTTGTAATGAAGTGGTTCATGATATAACTGCTTATTATTAAAATGACGCTCCTAGGAGTGGGGAGTTTACTGAAAGAGGCAAAATATAAAATCCAAATATCTCGGTTAACACTCATTATACGGCAAATATTTACAGAACAATAAAACGACTAAATATCGATTTTGGGAACAATTAAACAAACATTGCGGCTGCTAGAGCGTGTTAACAGACTATTATGTATATATATATATATATATATATATATATATATATATATATATATATATTTTAACGGACCTCATTTTTGTCATCTCCTGGGTAGGATTGATGGACATTTGAAGAAAAATTTCGAAAATCGCGTCATGAGTACGACCTCAATACCTGATTTCTCTTAGAAATCTGCTAAAATGATCGGACCACCTTTTCTACATCAACTAGATAAGAACGATGCGCATTTCAAATAAAATTAGTTATTTATTATACAAGTGACGAAAGTAGATCATTTTACAACTCGAGTGAAACGTTTACCCCACGAGCGAAGCGAGTGTGGTAATTTCACGAGAGTTATAAATTCTGCTTTCGTCACGAGTGTAATATTAAATTTTTTCTGTAATCGTGCAATACATGATCAGATCTAACCAGAATATGAACAAAATTAGGATGTTGGAAAGATTATGGTATGTTGTTGGTAGTTTATAAGCATAGTTATAAAAACACTAGTGATGATTGTGAAGTTGTGCAGTTATAAACAAGTGCAGGTTATAAACAAGGAACGTAATTATTATTATATTTAAATTTTAAAATATATTGATTATTTCCACCAATAATTCATTCACATTTCAATTTATTTTGTTAAAATAAATTCTTATAATGTTAAGAAACATTTAAAAGCATTTAATTTCCAACTTCAAATTATTTTTTAATTTATACTTATTACTAATTAAGAAGGCAATTCACTTTCTTCACTTGTGAAGAAAGAGATTACTTTCTTCACTCTATTGCAAAATGTTTCACTTTCTTCGCTCATTTCAGTTTAGTAATGTTACCATTATTCAACGATTACGGAAAAAAATTTTTATTAAATCACGTCATGATTAAATCAGAAACTGATTTTCCGTAAGTGAAATCTGGTCAAATGAAATACGTGCTATTGTCCCTCTCTCCAGGCTTTGTTGTCTTAGGATTCATTGATGTTGTCTTTTCTGTTCATTCTCTAGATAAAGAGCGTTCAAACGGCTGAAAATTCTTTTCCGCATATAAACAGCACGAAATAATTAATTGAAAGGCGATCAGACTCAGTGAATAGACTTAATTCGAATGGGTTCCAATACTGCAACGGAGTTTGTCAAGTGGAGACTCTGCAGAGGTAGAGTAATAAACTGTGTATTAGACTTTAGTCATGCGGTATAACGAACTTTGATTTCTGTACAAATAATTCTCGGTATATTCACGCTTAGGTGATTAATCCACTGATTATTTATTCTGAAAGAAACCTACGCCGGTTCGGGAGGTAACTGAAGCGATCCCTTCCGTCTGGAAGGAGAGGTGCCTCTCTAATCCCTGGGGTCAGGCCCTTCAAAGGAACGATATTTCATCTAAATCAAGTAGTAAGGATGATTCCCAGCCCAACATGCTTCGTTTAATCCTCCTGCTCTAGTGGGCAGTCATTTACCCCTACCACCTCTTAATACGGATCACCTTCCTTAATTATATAAATTTAGGATTCCATTAATTTCCCTTTTAGTTTTCCTTTATTTGTTTATTTTTGTTTAGAATTTCAACATAACTAAAAACTTTAAATTATAGTTTCCTTCAATTTTTGTATGCTCAAGCTAGCTAATCTATAAACTATAACTTTAGAAATAGTAGGTTTGTATGTATCATATTATTATTTATTTATTCAGGAGGGCCCGCAACTAGACGATTTAGCTCAAAATTTAACAGCTTAATGTGAAAACAAAATTTTAGAAAAATATCAAAAAATTGTAACAACAAAAAAAATTAAACACGATAAATAAACATTAAATACAAGTAATAAAAACAACAAATAAACATTAGATTACATTAAAGACAATTATTTAAAATGGTTTCATTAAAAAAAAAATATTCCTATATTTAAATTAACTAAAATTATTCAAAATTATATTGAATTTCTCACCAAGTCAAAACCAAAAATAAGAGAAGTTAAATTTTGTATAACAAATTCAATATCTCAAAGTGATTTAGTGTATTGTCGATATTTGGGCTCCTGTCTGAAAAACGATGGAAAGAGAACAAGAGTTACTCCAAATGAAGTAATAAGTGTGATTAATTTACCAAACAGCAGTGAGGGAACGATTTCGCCTGAGAGTGAAGAAATTGACCAACTTGTTCCACTACCCGATGATGTCCTCCTGGAACGAGTTGATGACCTTTTGACTTACTGTGGGGTGCCAGAAACGCCAACAGTCACAAACGAAGCTCCTTTTACTTCAGAGAGTGAGCTTGAATCTTGTGAGATATCACAAAATATATCAAAGGTTCAGATAAAACCAACTAATTATTATTGGAAGAAGGAGCACTTGCAATTGACAGAGGATGAGATACGTTTCATGGGGGGGGGAGGGGCAGCTTATTGCCAAAAAATGTTTTTGAGTTTCTGGACGATCTGAAACACCGAAAAGAGGTCAACCATCTGGAGAAAGAGAAGAAGAGAGAAGCGTCTAAGAAAAAAGAAATGTGCATCTGCTAGGCCCAATACTGATATAAGAAAAGACGGAGCGGATCACTGGCTTCAATGGGACAGTAAATGCAATCAATGCAAGATGTTGGGTTGCAATGGGTTAACTTATGTGAAGTGCAAAAAATGCAATTTAAATTTATGTTTTAATAAAGATAAAATCTCCTTTTATTTCATAAATAAGTGTGACGGGTAAATTTACAATTTATATTTCTATAAGTTCCTTTGATGTAAATGTACTTAAAATTTAGCTCTTATTTACTTTTTTATTAAATATAGATTGTTTATAAACATTATGACTTTGTTTATGTTTCTCTTCAGCAATTAAATTTGGATTATTATACTTATAAATTTTGTGAGCAATCCCATCCTCCTCCTATCTTCGGGCACTTATTTGCATGATGTTGCATATCTGCAACATACTTAAAAATGCTAATTAAAACTATAAAAGTTGAAAAATGTGTTTTTAATTAATTTTTCTACGCTATTGATACCAGGATAAAACAAAAAAAAAATATTTTACTAAAATTAAAAAAATCATGCAGTAAAGGGTTAATGTTGTCCGTAGTATCTGTAAATGTAAGTCTGATAGGGTTAATAAGTTAAAGTCAGAAGATTGTCTCTGGGTTGCATGTTCGACGAGTTTGTCTAAGTCGTTTGTACGTCCGATGTTTTCATGTCTTGGAACCCACATCATTGTCACTTTTGTCTCTAATATTGAAATTTGTTCTCGAATCAGAATAATTAAGGGATGATTATTTTTGAATGAAGCAAATAATTTAATGAATCAGAGTATATAGTAATGTCATGTGTTTTAGTCTGTAAGTGTGACAGTCCCAAGAGAATGGCATGCAATTCAGCGGTGTATATACTTCTATTTTTAGGTAAGCTTATTTCACATGAACCATGCCCTACAATAGCCGCTACACCAGTACCTTTTTCAGTTTTGAATCCGTTCGTGTATATGGGTAGAGTCTGTGTATTGGTGGTTGCAGTCAGTTAGTTGAAGTGTGTTTTGTACAAGTAATTGGCTAAAGTTTTTTTTTTTTTTTTATTTTTTTTTATTATTATTTTTTTTTTAATTTTGATAATCCATCATTAAGTTGTTTACTTTCCATAGTAGCATGGAGAGTTGTCTGTTTGGGTAAATGGGACAGTCAATAATGTGTTCATTGTATTGTGAAAATCTTAGTATTAAGAGTTTTCTATTTGAGTGTAAATCTGTAAGTGTGGGCTGTTTAAAAAAGTATCTACACAAGGACTGTTCAATGAGTTTGACCTTTTTAAAAATACATTATTATTAACTGACACATTAATTTAATAAAAATTTCTCATCAATGGAATAACATGATTAGAATTAAGAAAAGTCGTATGAGAAAACTAGCAATACAAAAATACGTGTAACATACTCCTGAAGTTATCCAGAGAATGAATAGAGGTTGGATGAAGTGGAGAATCAAATAGTACTGAAAACTTGGTTTTATGAATTAATGTATACTGTATCAGTATAGCCACTTTTTTGATGGTATTGTGAATTTTCCAAAACGTAATGTGTGCCTATTCTTCCATGAATAATATTCTTTTTTACCCTTAACGTTGTGGTCAGAGGTTGCACCTTTAATTTTCGTTGTTTTATTTAAAGCCATGTGGCACCAGGAGGATGAGAAATGGCAAAATGCATTTCTCTTAATCTGAATATAGTGTTGCCAATGATTTAAATCCCTAGAGGGAGGGCGGCAGGGATTCGGGTCTTGAAAACGATTTATGTCAAAGCTCTCTAATTGCTTGCTGAAAATATTCTTTGAGAGAAAGGATATTTTCCGGAAAGGCGCGTAGAGCCATTAATGAGTTTCCAAGAAACATGGATTACACAATTCCCTCGACTTTGGGCCTACTGACATGTTCATCCTTGCTCTACAAAATAACAAACTTCACTTAGAAATACTGCCAACTTTGAATGATTTTGACTATATATGCCCCAGAGCACTCTGACAGTTTAATAGGAATACATAATAATTTGTAATGAAGTTTTGTACGGTCTCTCTCTCCCACTCGCTCTCTTAGCAAACTCTCCTTTTCTCTGATTCCCCCTGCTTTACACCTAAACACTTCTCTATACACTCCTCTTCCCCTCCTTACCCTAACTATATATACATATTACTCGGAATACACTTTCACAGCCTCTACTATTTCTCTCTCTGTTTTATAATAATTTTCTCCCACTCCCTAACAAGGGGAACTCACCTCCCACAACAACCAACAACACAACATCTTTACCACTCCAGACTTAACTTCCCCGTCTTAAAATCTCTCATATTCCACATTTCCATCCTACACAATCCGCAAACCACTCTCTTACATCTTCACTTCTCCAGAAGTACACACCTCGATTCCAAACATCTACCAGTCCCCGTATACCTCCTTCCACAGCAGCAGCTCCAAAACTACGTGCTACCACATTACTACCCACCCCAAACCCACGTACACATCCCCCCTCTTCACGAAATTATCAATCCTCTCCACAATTACTTTCCGCACTTACTGTATTTACCTCTCCTGACAAGACCAGCCCTCCCTCCCCCCTTACTATGTATCCTATTCGATATTTTCTCTCCCTTTAGCCGACCTTCCCAATTTACACCCCGACCTCCCCACTAACATCCACCCACTTTGCGATTCACTCTCTTCCTTACCAACTCTCCAACACACACACAATCTACCTGTCTCCATAATTGTTCCCCGCTCCAGAAGCACCCTCCCCTGTCCCAAAAATCTAGTCTACTCCACACGGCAGTTCGTGGTCTTTCTCACTCCGAATTCATTCTGTCCCCCATTCCTCCCACCTTATGTCCACTGCACCACCAACAATCATCTCTACACCTGTCATTCTCCTTGTTCTTCAACTCCAGAGCCAAGTTCAGGTCAACATTTTCCCTTAAGAACTCCTCTCGTGCTACATCTCTAAGGAGCTTTGCCTCGCAAACAGGACAGGATTTCATTGTTAACTTTCATTTCACAATAGTTTTATTTTAACTTATACTTTTATTTTATATGGATAAAAATAAATGTGTTAAGCATAGAACGTTGGTCATTTGGAAATATTTTCAGAATTACTGTCTTCCAAAAACTTGAAAAGGTCCGTCATGCAGGGACTGCGTAAACTAAGCAGATTTCCCACGCCAATGCTTACAATAGATAAATATACTTACAAGTAACACTACTTTAGATGTTAGTTGAATAAATGCAAACGTTAATGAGAAATCTTTCAGTCAATTTACAATACAAGTTATTAATCTCTACAACGGAAACCGGGTGAATTGGAAACAAACAACAACCTCATAGCGCTGAATAGATAGACCGGGAAGACAAACAATTAACGAAATATATCTGAATATAAAATATTAATTTTATTGAAAACAATTTACTAAAGCTAGTCCTGTAATTTATAATTAATCATAATCAGTTTTATAATAATAATAATAAATTTTAGTAATCCAAGAACACAAAAGGGGGAGGGGTCAACAGAATGTATTTGCATATATCTCACAAAATAAAAGTTCAATGAAAACAATATTTGACCTTCTAATGAAGTGGTTTATGATATAACAGCTTATTATTAATATGACACTAGTAGGAGTAAAACAAAATATCTCTGTTAATGCTCATTACACGGAAAATGTGTATAGAACAAATTTATAGTAAATTGTATTTGCATTAAGATGGTTTCTATGCAAGTTTTCGAGCCGACGTATAGTAAATGAGATATTTCGAAATTCCTCCCCTCTAAACTCCCCTCTGGTCCGATTTCAGCCGTTAACGAACTTGATGGTTTTTTTTATACATAAAACGACTAAATATCAAGTTTGGTAACGATTAAACAATAATTGCGACCGCTAGAGTGGTAAAAGAATATATATATATATATATATGTTTATAGGGTGGGTCAGAATGGACTCTCTGATTTGAAGGATGAATTGTGAAAGATATTCTGAAAACTTTTTTATATCCCAAAACTACATTCAATGCCATTTTATTCTCATTTGGTTTTGAAAAATAGTTCATCCAGGGGACGCCCTTGGCGAGCGATGCACATGTTGAGTCGTTTAAAAAAGTTTCCGAAAACTATTCTCAGCATATCTTCTGATATTCCAGTGACAACATCTGCAATTGCCTCCTTAAGGGCTTCCAAGGTCCTTGGTCGAACTTTGTAAACCTCAGCTTTGAGATAACCCCAAAGAAAAAAAATCGCATGGGCTCAAATCCAGGGAGTGAGGGGCCATGGAACATCGGCACGTTAGGAGATCAGACGGCCGGGAAACTGTCTTTGCAGGGCTTGCCCTCTGTGTCGCTACCACACTATTATTGTTTTTAAAGAACGTTTCAACGACATAGCCTCTATGCTCACTAGACCACTGCATGGCGACTACTGAAATGAAAATGACATCGTTTCCCCGGCCTAACGCCACTATCCCTACTCCGCTAACCCACCTGCGCTCTACTGTGAGTGTTTGAAACTAGGGAGTCCATTCTGCCCCACCCTGTGTACATACACACACACACAGTTCTCTAGACCACCTCTCTAAAACATTGTATCTTTTGCTTCTTCAACTCATTTGTCATCCATTATTTAAATTATTTTCTTCTTGTCTTCTTACATGAGACACATATGCGAAATTAGAAAAGTGATGGATAGTCATCAGTCATTCATTCTGGTGAAGGAACTTGATTTCGAAATTCCCAGAATTTTGTCCGTTACATGCGCTCCTTCAAAATTATCCTTCGCCCTCACAGTAATTGAATTAACTGTAGAATGTAACGCCTATAGTAAGATCTCAATGGAAAACTTTTTTTTTTAATTATTGATTTTTGGTTAAAGGCTATAGGAAAAGGTATTCTTCAAATGTTTTAAAACACGAGAGAAAGAATGATTTAATCGGGAAACTCTTTTTTTTTTTTCATTGATTTTTTTGAGGGCATTGGGAGAACGATAATTACATTCAGATACATTCCAACAAAAAGGTAGGATTTGCTTCCCTACTTCAGAGCTTCCAAACTTAATGTAATGTAACAGCCTAATAATGGGAGCATGTTGGCCGATGCCCAAGGGTGCGTTGTAACGAGGGGTAGATTTGCCTGCAAATGGCTGTGGAATTGCAAGTATGGGCAGTTGTACTAGATGGGGTTTTGGTAAAGGTCGGGTCTTGCCCTTACCAACCCCATGATGTATGGCCTAGGTTAATTGCTCTATAGTTAGCCCTCGATTCCTAACTATCACGCTGTAATTATTTAGGCCAGACACTCTAATGCCCCATGATATTTTTGTCTTATTATATTATGTCTTCCCTTCACTACCAGGAGGCTTAAAGGACATTTTAAAGGTCAATTGTTGCAGAAAGTGCTCTATGATATTATTATTTATGTTTGAAAGCACCGCATTGTTCCCTAAATATTCTCATGCAGTAATTGTATTAACACACATTCACTATATACATATATACATAACAACAACAAATTAAGCTGTCCCTTTTTTGGGGGTACCTATGAAAGCCAGCCCCTTATCTACCTTATTTAAGGTAATTATTTCCTATAAATATATTTTTTGTTGGGGATGTTGCTAAGGGAGCAAGCTTGAGTTAAACATTATCATTGTATAAATGGTAATTCACTATTCTGATGGACGCTTTTAGAATATTAGTTGCCATTTGTCTTGACTCCCCAGGTGGCATTTCGTGGTGGCTCACTTATGTTCTGGGGAGGCATTTCGTTCGATGCGCGTGCAGAGTTGGTTGTGGTGCGAGGAAGGTCACTGACGTCACAGAGGTACTTGTACGACATAATTGAAGAGCAAGTTGTGCCATTTGCACCGTACATTGGAGAGGGATTCCTGTTTATGGACGACAATGCCAGACCACACAGATCACAAATGGTGGATGATTACCTGAGAGAGGTTGGGATTGAGCGCATGGTGTGGCCACCGCGGACTCCTGACTTAAACCCGATCGAACATGTCTGGGACCACCTTAAGAAACGGGTACGAAGTCTGAATCCGAGTCCTAGCACCCTTGCGGAACTGGAAACAGCTGTTCTCGAAGAATGGGACAACATTCCTCAGGACTTGATAGTGACTCTTTTTAAATCAATGGAAAGGCGTTTAAGGGATGTTATTCGTGCCAGGGGTGGCAATACCCGTTATTGACTTTACGAAAAAGTGAGTTTTAATTTTCATTTTTGGAAGAATATTTTTCTTTTTTTTTCTTTTAAAATGTGTGCCATATTTTCTGAATGTAAAATAAAATTTTGTTTTTAAATGACTAATTTTATCTATATACATTTTTTTTAGTGTTAAAATTAAAATATAGTGGGTACCTTTGAAGTAATGTTGGTGGTGCGTTAATTTTGTCCATCAGTATATAGGCGCAGTTTTTGCTTGATCGTTACCAAACTCGATATTTAAATGTTTTATGTAAAAATAAAGATCAAGTTCGTTTATGGCTGAAATCAAACTAGTGGAAGGGGGGGGGGGTTTAGAAGGGAGGATTTCCGAAAATTCGAAATATATCCGTTAATATACGTTGGATCGAAAAATTGTTCATAACCAATCTTAATGCACATTGAATGATCTACAAATATTGTTATATACGTTTATTCTCTATCTTGAATATTAATCGAGATATTTGCATTTTTCAGTGTTGAGCCTTCAGCAAACCACCACTTCTACAAATGTCATATTAACAATAAACTGTTGTATTATGAACCACTTCATTACACGGTCAAATTCCAAATATTGTTTTCATTGAACTTTTACTTTGTGAGATATATGCAAATACGTTCTGCCCCCCCCCCTTCTTTTGTTCTTGGATTACTAAAATTTGAGTGGCTGAGATTAAAATGATTCTGATTCATTACAAATTACAGCACTAGTTTTAGTAAATAGTTTTCAATAAAATGAATATGCTATATTCATATATATTCCATTAATTGTCTTTCTTTTCGGTCTATCTAACTATTCATCGCTGCGTTGTTTACAATCCAGCTGCTTTCCGATGTAGAGATTATTAACTTGTAAATTGACTAAAGGATTTCTCATTGCCGTTTGTATTTATTCACTTGACTTTCACGATAGTGTTACCAGTATGTAGATTTATCTACTAAATGGGAAATATGCTTAGTTTACGAAGCCCCTGTGTGACCGACTTTTTAAGTGCGTAGTGTGTTATATTCAAATATATATATATATATATATATATATATATATATATACATTCATATTTTGGTGTACGGCTCTTTAATTATTTCTTTCTTAGGTTCCGCCCAGTCTGTTGCCTAATTCTTTGGAAAATGAATTCTCTAAACATTTAGAGCAACCCCCAAAACAAACTACAGCATGTTTTACATATATATATATATATATATATATATATATATAAATACCCAAAGCATATAATAAATTTAGATGGTTTAAAATACCAATGAGATATCTAAATTTAACCCGAATACAGTGTTAATTCATATCCGTTATACCCCAGAAACTTGAATTTGGTCTGTTCTAAACCAAATATGCAAATGGATGCAATCATATGCATTTGCATATAAATCCGTGTCCTAATTGTGACCTTCAAGCATAATTAATTGGCGACGAGGAAGGTTACCTCATTCCACTGAATGGGGTACCATGAAACTGGAATTGGTCACATTAAAATAAATAATTCACTCTTTTAGAAGTAGTTCTCAGGAAATACTTTAACTTTGTTAGACCCAGTTCAACTCACTTCACTGAAGATAAATCACAGTTAAGTAATTGCTATGAATGTTTTATCAAAGTATTTCTTCAGCGTGAAAAAATGAAGATTCCTTTTGTTACTAAGTTGGAGTTAGTTCTTAATAAAATAATTTAATAAACCAGAGACATATAACTAAGAGTAGAAATGGAAAATGTAGCGTAAAAAAAAATACAAGATGGAGTTTCTAAACACTTAAAAGACAGAAAGAAAAAAGAAAAGTAAATCAAGAGTAGTACTATGTTATTGCATATAAAATAAATGAAACTAGTCTTTAAACTTAGAAATTTGAAAATAACCTTAATATGTTTAAGGTAACACAAAAAAAGGAAATTTTTTTAAGTAATATTCAAGTAAAAAATACATAACTCTATTGATAGAGTAATCTTTATAATCATACTAAGAAAAAGATAAAAATAATTGAATACAAAAGTGCTTTAGTATTAATGGAGTAAACGTAAACATTGATTAAGAGCAGGTATGGGCAAGCAACCTTTGACATGTTGCAGGCCAAACTTTAGTATGAAAATACGTTCGTGGGCCGCTTTTAAAAGTAGTGCATTTTAAAGTAGTGTTCACAATTTTTAACGATAGATATCAGTCACGAAATTATAACGACAATGAGCTATAATACAATTTATTAAAATAACAAAATGAAATGAAAAAAAAAATAGGTACAGCATTATAATTAAATCGTAAAATTTGGAATTATTACAAACAACGAAAGTTAAATAGTGATACCGAAATCAATGATCTTTAATTTTGGAAACTAATCCATCGATGTTCGGATTAATTCCACTGATACAAAGACGAAAAGAATTTTTCAAATTATTCAGTCAGCCTAGTACTATGTTTTTATTTATTAACTTTCATCGTTGAAAAGAACTGTTCGCACTTATAAGTACTCCCAAACGCACAAATCTCTTCTCATCTTCCCTATTTGGAGTAAGTAGTGCAATAATTTTGTTTAATGGGGTTTTTCAAAATGTCTCGCGGGCCGGGGGTTGCCCACATACGATTTAGAGGATTAATGAAAAACAAAAAAGGTTTTTTAAGTAGGTTGTGGAATTATATCTTAGTGGACAACGTAATGTATTTATGTATGTAACGTCATTAAGGATTTTCACCATGATTTGTTGTAGACTATACGACAGAATGTGTTGCCATGTATATTTCATAAATTAAAATAAAATTTCGGTTTGCAAGTATTTAAGTAAGCATATTTACAGAATTCCGGGAGTAGATGATTCGCAGTAGTAATCTGATCAAATACCTGAGGGCAATAGTCATGGAGATCAATGGAAAGCCTGAATTGTAGAGAGAGCATCTTGTAGAAGGCAAAAGTGAAAATGTAAAAGAGTTAGTCAAGCAGGGGCTGACTTAAAATTATAAGGATGATATATTATTATAATATTATATTAAATTGAAATTTATAAGTTCAATGAGAACAATATTTGGTATTTAGACTTCAAATAAAGTGCTTCATAATATAACAGCTTTTTTTTGTTAATATGACATGAGTAGGAGTGGGGGGTTTAAAAAAAAGTAGCAGAAATAACTTACTTATTATCCGAGTTGCGAAGGTGTATATAGAACAACAATTCTACAACATTAAATGTTAATTAATGTTTGGTCTGGAAAATTTTAGCAGATTTCCCTTAAGGGTAAATTTCCTCAAATGTCCATCGATCCTACCGAGGAGATGATGAAAATGAAGTCATTTCAAAATTATAATATATATATATATATATATATATATATATATATATATATAGAGAGAGAGAGAGAGAGAGAGAGAGAGAGAGAGAGAGAGACCTATCAAGCCTAGCAGTGAGGAGAAAGCGCACCATTTTGTGTCGAATAATTTTGTTACACTTGGAATACATATTCAATATAATTTCTTTCAGAGCGATTATAAAACTATTCTAAAATACGAGGATTATTTCAATGGAAATACCGAAACGGAGGAAATTACAAATGTTTATACTCAACAAAGGGGGTGCACGCAAAAGTCGCTGAATATTTAATCTGCAACTTGGACATAAACTGACTTTTAATAAAAGCTTTCTTGTTATTCCTGTGGTTGTTGGACGGGCGAGGAATCAGTAGCGAACAAATACAAATAAATGACAGCTGTTGACAGCCGCAGTCAAGGTGTTAATAGGTTTTCAGCGCTATTGATTCTTCTACAAGATTGACAAATATATTGTGTCAATGCCTGCTATCAGATTTTCGTGAATAACCCAATTCATACTTTATGAAGGATAAAATAAATATTGAGAATTAAAATGGGAATATTTCAATGGGAAATCAGTCTCTCTAATATAAAATGACACCTTCAGCCCTGTAGTTATAATAATTACAGATCAATTCTTTAATGATTGGTACCTCAGTAATGAAAATGATAATCACGTTGGGGTTAGCATCCTCTACTCCTTCCATAATGAAAAACTTTTGTAAATGAAACTCGAAATGAAAAGGTGTAGTCATTATATCTTAATTACAAGTAATGAAAAGTATATGTAGGTCACAAGTAAGCATGCTACCTCAGTATTTTTACAGAAATTAGGACCTTACTAGGTTTCTGAGACCTACCTCCAATTAAGCAAGAATCTTCCTGCACAACTAACACAGTATTAATATCTGACTCCATAAAACCATAAAAGTGTGCATGATTCTTTAAAATAAATTACATGATACATTTCTTAATAATATTTTTGTTAGCTCCTATGTAAGATCGATGGACATTAGAAGAAATATTTTGGAAATCACGACAAGAGTACAACCTCAATAGCTAACTTATTTGAAAAATCTGCTAAAACGTGGCTACGGTACTACCCTCAAATGAAATGTATTTACACCCATTAAATGTTTATTCTAAACAATAGAGCTCTGCAACTGTGACGCTTGGCTCTTCTTAAAGAGGGGAAAAACAAAAAATACACCAAATAATATAAATAACAATACTCTAAACGGAACACAAAACACTAAAAGAAACAAGAAACATGAACACAACTTAGAATTATAAAAGTGGTAAATAAATAAGTGACCAAAAATTTTGGTAATTTAGAAACAACTATTCATAAAAACAGGGATTTATCATTCAAATTTATACACATCACACACACACGCGCGCGCACGCACACACACAAACACACGCATGCACGCACACACTTTAAAAATTTTAAAATATGTGATTACACATCCTCAAACTAGCCAATTGTTTTTAAAAATGCCAGAATAGTGGCAATATGAGGCCAACCCTCAGTCAGTAGTTTTTTCATGCCATGTTGAATGTTTAAATAAGTTCGTAATCTGCATTCTGTTAGTAGGTGTTTTACAGTTAGTCCAGTGTTGGAATGAGTACAGGTAGGCTTGTCTTTTTTGTTCATTAAGCAAGAATGTGTTAGGTGCGTATGTCCAATACGTAGTTTTGTGAGGACAACTCGGTCTCTTCTTGAATCGTATTGTCTCTTTGACCATCCTGTAACATTGCGTTTTACTTCCAATAATTTGTTGTCAGTACGGAACCAGTGTTTTTGCCAGTCTTTGAGTATTTTTGTTTGTACTATCTTGTTGTGGTCTGCTGGTGTTAGAATAGTTATGTCAGTCATTAAATGTTAAAATTACATAATGGGATACGTCAAATATTTTTGTTTTCTAAAAGAAACATTACCAATATTATATCAATTAATTTCTTTACATACCAATTATTAAGTAGCATTTATACCTATATAATACATTCGTCATAAAATTAACTCAAATTTCATAAATACAATTTTTAAAATACATCAATTTAATAATGAATTAATTAATTCAATTAATTAATTTCGTTAACAATCATAATTCCAAACAAATTATATGTCATACATTTTTAATTTATTGACGTGCTTTTTTATTAATCTTAAATTTATAAAGGAATTACGTGCTTTATAAATGATGGGAAACTTATTATTAACTCGTACCTCAGCATAAATTATTTTTTGACCGATTTTTATAACAAATATTTTTTAGTTTTATTTAATAACTGAAAATTTTTGATAGTATTCATCTTTTGTGCAATAAAATTCTTTATATATTCTTCAAATTATATGGCAAGGGTCTCAAATAAAAAACATTTATTTCGGTGCAAACTTTATTGCGGCTGCCCTACATGTTTCGTGGCTTATTTGCCACCTCTTCAGGGGCTATCGCTTTTAAAAAAATATATAAAAAATTATTAATAACATTAATTTAACACATCCCTTAATCATTCTTTTGCTAGCTATTGCATTAGTAGATGCCTACATCTATGATATATTTATGAAATCTAATTATAAATTGCTACTTACATTTCTGAAGTGCTCGTTTACCTTTTACATTACGTTGCGACTGTCCTCACAGAGGAGGTAGTTGATACTGAGAGGTAGGTAAAGCCAGCTGACTAAAAATCGATTATTTACAAGTCAATCTTGAACTCGAATATTTCGCGTCATAATTTAAAATAGATTAATTTATGATAACATGTTATAGAATATATGATTTAGGAATTTGATTTCTGTTTTTGTTTTGTTTACTGCCCTTTTCCTATTTTTTATTATGTGAACGGTCTCTTTTATTTTCCGTTTGGTATTATTTCCTTCTTTATCAATTATTTGAACTTTTTTCAAAATTGAAGGTGTGTTTCCTGGGGATAGAATGACCCGTCAAAACAGTTTTATTTTCATTATTGTCTATGCTTTTTACGTGTTGCTTTAACCTTTTATTCAGCAGCTGCGAGGATTCACCAATATAAGTTCCATTGCAGGTGTTACAGCTTATTTCATATGTTATATTTAGATTTTGATTCTGTTACTTTATCTTTAATTCTAGTAATTTTTTTTTGTATTTTATTGTTATATTTCCAGGCTATATAAAATCCTTCAGAAATGAAGTTCTTCGAGTTTTAGCAGATTTCCCTTGAGGGAAATCAGCTATTGAGGTCGTACTCGATTTTCGAAACATTTCTTCAAATGTCCATCGATCCTACCCAGGAGATGACAAAAATGAGGTCCGTTCAAAACTATATATATATATATATATATATATATATATATATATATGTATATATATATTTGTTTTTCAATACTCTAGCGGTCGCAATTTTTGCTTAATCGTTCCCAAACTCGGAAATCGTTTTATGTAAAATGGAAGATCAAGTTAACGGCTGAAATGGGACCAGTGGGAGGGGGGGGGGTTAGAGGGGAAATTTTGAAAATTCGGCTTATCTCCTTTACTATACGTTAGATCGAAAGAGTGTATAGATCCAATCTTATTACAAATTAAATTTACTATAAATATTGTTATATACATTTATTCTCTATCTTGAATATTAACGGAGATATTTGTATTTTTATAAAGTGTAACGGACGAGATGTGGTCGCTTCTATTCGTATCCGGTGAAATCTAGTTCGGCCGTTTCCGTCACTGTTCGGCACTCATATGGAGAGTTCTCTATTGTATAACTTTACGTGGGAAATCTGTTTAGTTTACGCAGCCCCTGCGTAACGGACTTTTTTTTAAATCAAAGAATACTTTTTAACCGATTTAATAATCCCTTTTATCGAAATATTTATCTTTGTGGTTGGGGGTTTAAACCTTTTTTTGAATTTGTTTTTATGACTATGTATTATTATACTTTTGAAAAACTGGTTCACGTTTTTTTTTAAATAAGCAGCATTGTTTGGTACAAATATATTCGATGAAAAGCGATTATTTTCGACTCCTTCGAACCGCCCACTCCCTCTGAAGGGGACGACCATAAAAAAAAAAACCGCTAGGGGCTATTTTTCATGCTTAAAGAGATTGACAAAGTGAAGGCTTGAGAATGGTAGCTGATGGGGAGAAGTGGCTCAATAGGCTGGAGTGATTTGACCACTCGTAGTGGAATCTAATGATGGCCTGGATCTAGCCGACTCCAGTCAATCCCCCAGCTCTCCCGCTCAGAAGCTCGAGTGTAATGCTAACATGGAGTGGGTTCATTACTCCCCTTTCCACCCCTTCAATAAAAACTCGAGAGCATCAAGTTCCCTTCTTTGAAGGCCCATTCCTTTATTCATCTCGCTGCCTTTGACAATAATCTATTCTCCGCAAGCTGCTCAATTATTGAACTATTCCCTTAATAAGCAATCCGCTGCCAATCCCTCCTCCCAGGTCTATTTTGTTAGCCATTGTAAAAGGCTATCATATTTGTAAGAAACTCTGCCAGTCTATGAAAACATCCTTTACGCAGAGCCAGAATAAATTATGCCAATTTTCCACCTATGACAAGCTACTGATCTCACCTATTACATACACTAAACTGACTAAACAGACCATTAAAACTCTTTTTAGAAACGAATCTTATAAAAAATGGGACGAAAGATGGACAAACACTACTAAAGGACGACAATTGCATAAGTGCATACCAACTATATACCAAAGACAAAAAATAGCACTTAACAATTCTAGACAAATACAATTTATATCAGGACATGGACCTACAAAAAGTTACTTGTACAAATTTAAACTAACAAACACAAATACACGCAAATATGACAATGAGACTGAACAGACATATGACCATCTCTTATATGGCTGTACATTACTTGACGGACCAAGAACAAAACTCATCAAGTACATTACCTTACAAAACGGAACTTGGCCGACGGACAAACCAAAACTTTTATTCAAATTCAACAAAGGATTTAGTGCATTTATTCAAGAACTGGACAAAATTTTGTAGATCTAAACCTAATATATATACACATATGTAATGTTTACATATCTCTTTCTTTTTTTTTTATTCTTATAATGTTTATAATTAAGTATTGTATTCAAAATACTATAATGTTATCAATGAAATTTGTGTAGTATCCAAAGGTTGGAGCACACAAAATTTCAATAAATTCCCACGTCAGAGGGATACTCTGCGTGGAAAACAGGAAGCTAATGATCTCTTCCCACCATATATTCTCTGTATCTTAGAAAATAAAGTCCGTCACGCAGGGTCTACGTAAGCTAAGAAGATTTCCCACGCGAAGTTTTACAATAGGGGAATCTGCATACTTGTAACACAACACCACCGTGAGTAAATACAAACGGAAATGAGAAATCTTTCAGTTAATTTTAATAAACTCCCAACGGAAACGACTTCTGAATTGCCTACCACCACTCAGAGCTGAACAGATAGACATATTGTTCACCGGAAAGAAAAAGCATTACTGATCTATATCTGAATATATCACATTAACTTTATTGCAAACTATTTACTATATCTAGTACTGCAATTTATAATGAATCAGAATAATTGATATTTTAATTTTAGTAGTCCAAAAACTAAAGAAAAGGGGGGGGATTAACAGAAGGTATTTGCATATGTCTCACAAAGAAAAAGCTTACAGGAGTCTAAACCATTTTCACGAGAGAAAATGGCCGAACTAATCTGGAATCTTACGACTAAAACCGACAATAGCCGATCTCATCTCGTCCGTTATTCACACACACTTACGAAAAATGCAAATATCTCGGTTAATATTCAAGAGAGAGAATAAATGTATACAACAATATATATAACAAATTTAATTTGCAATAAGATTGGATCTATACACTCTTTCGATCCGACGTATAGTTACGGAGATATGCCAAATTTTCGAAAATCTCCCCCTCCCACTGCCATCTCCGATTTCAGCCATTAACGAACTTGATCTTTATTTTTGCATAAAACGAGTAAATATCGAGTTTGGTAACGCTCAAACAATAATTGCGACCGCTAGATCGGTAAAATACATATATATATATATTTGTTTGTCAATACTCTAGCGGTCGCAATTTTTGCTTAATCGCCCCCAAACTCGGTATTTAATCGTTTTATCTAAAAAGGAAGATCAAGTTCGTTAACGGCTGAAATGGGACCAGTGGGAGGGGGGGTGGTTAGAGGGGGAATTTTGAAAATTCGGCATATCTCCTTTACTATACGTTGGATCGAAAGAGTGTATAGATCCAATCTTATTACAAATTAAATTTGCTATAAATATTGTTATATACATTTATTCTCTATCTTTTGATAGAGATTTTTGAACTTTGAATTTTGAACGGACATCATTTTCATCATCTCCTAGGTAGGATCGATGGACATTTGAAGAAAAAGGTCAAAAATAACTCAGATATTTTTAATTTGCGAATCTCACCCTACATAAACTTCCATTGGTAACGATCAAACAAAAATCCGACCGCTAGAGCGTTAATAGACATATATATATATATATATATATATATATATATATATATATATATATAATTTCGAACGGACCTCATTTTCGTCATCTCCTGTGTAGGATCGATGGAAAGTTGAAGCAATCTTTCGAAAATCGAGTCATGAGTACGACCTCAATAGCTGATTTCCCTTAATATCTGCTAAAAGTAGAAGTGGGGGATTACTGAAGGCTGAAAAAAAGGAAATAAGAATAACTCGCATAATATTTGAATTAAGACAAAATCTATAGAACAACAATTGTAGTGCATCTATAATTCAAGGAGATTGGTTCCAACATCAACCGATCCGATCCATTATAATGGAGATATTTTTAATTTTAAAACTGCTCCTCGAACCCCCCTCCTATTCCTAGTCCATTTTATCCAATAACGTATATAATCATTAGTGTTGAATGAAACGGTTAAATATCAAGGGCTTACACTTGGACAAAAGATTGACATGGCTTGTCCACCTAAGAAATTTAAGAGTTCAGTGCCACAAACGAACGAATATTCTTAAAATAATTTGTAATATGTACTGAGGATCAAATAGAGACACACCACTGCTTCTATACAAAACAATAATAAGGTCAAAGATTGACTACGGGTCACTGATATATAATTCTGCCGCACCCAGAACACTAAAGCTAATAGACACGATCCATAATTCTTGCTTGCGAATCGTGACAGGAGCATTCCCTAATTTTCCAATAGACAGCCACTACGTAGAAAGCAGATAACCATCTCTAGGCTTAAGAAGAATCTTCCCAATTTCATCTTATATCTCCAAACTTAGCCTATTTCCCCATCTTGCTTCATTCCGGAGTGTGTTTGGAACCCAAAGGAGACTCAAGAATCATATAAGAATTACGATTCAAGATGTATTGAGGGAATGAGATTTACAAATGGTTGAGCCAATAACAAAAAAAATTGTTAGCACCAGCTTTAAAGTATGAATTTTTGGAATTAAAGAAAAAAATTACGAGCAACGTCTGGGTCTTCACAGATACCTCCAAAGTTGAGAAGTCACCTTGTGGATGCTCGTGGATTATTAGAAACAAGGCAAGAAGTGCAGTATAAGCTCTATAAATTCAATTTTTACCGCTTAGTTAATAGCCATGAGCCAAGCTATAAACGACATACAAACAAATGCAACCAGAATCATTTGTAATCGCTACGGACTCATACAGCTCACTTCAAAGTCCTGCCAACCCGAAGTTACGATGTTACCTCACAGACCTAGTAAAAGGTCAAATACAAAACTCAGAAAAAAATATATCACTCGTTTGGGTTCTCTCCCATTTTGGTTTGGAGGGTAATGAAATGGTGGATTTGGGCAGCTCGCAGTGCTGGAGAAGATGGAACTACAGTAACCTTCATCTCCCAGGACGACTGCAAACGAGAGTTCCAAAAGCTCATACTTCAAAGGTGGAAGTCAGACTGGACGAAGAAATACGACAATAAACTGCGACAAATTAAAGAAATTACCGAGCGTTGGAACACTGCAAGCAGATAAATCCGAAAAGAAGAGGTCGTTCTTGCCCGTGTCCGAATTGGACATACAAAATTAACACATGGTTATTTATTGAAGGGCTTATTCCCACCAACCTGCGATTGTTGTAATGCCCATCTTACCGTCTCACATCTTCAAATCAATTGTAAGAAATACGATCTTCCAAGAAGAGCTTTGAACCTTAAACCCAACCTAAAAGAACTCCTTAGAGACGATGAAGACGACATAAAAAAGCTTTTTGTATTTTTAACTGTACCTTGATTGTTCCAAGAAATATAGGACCACCTACCGTTAATTTACTTTTGTAAATGCGGTATGCTGTAATAAATAAATAAATATCAAGTATGGCATTAATTTCGAACTGCCAACATTTCGATACAGTCGATTTTACAGCATGTGACAAGGAAGAGTTTAAGATGGGGAGAAGTGTGCCAAAATTTAATTACACTAGCTCAGCTCAAAGTAAATGTCTGGTGAGTAGAAGTGGGGGTTTACTGGGGATTAAAAAAGGTAGTACAAATAACTCGCTTATTATCCGAGTTACGAAAGAGTATATAGAACAACAATTCTACAACATTAAATTTTAATTAAATTTCTGGCTGTTGAGCTATTGAAGTTGAAGTAGTGACTCATGACACGATTTTTGAAAAATTTTCTCAAATGTACATCGATCCTACCACTAAGTTGACGAAATTGAGTATAATGTCTCTGTTAACACTCTAGCGATCGCAATTTTTGTTTTATCGTTACCAAACTCGATAATTAATTATTTTATTTTAAAAGAAAGATCTAGTACGTTAATGGCTGAAATCTGACCAATAGGGGGGGGGGATTTACGGGGGGTTTCGAAAATTCCCAATATCTCGGTTATTATGCGTCCGCTCAAAAAATTGTATAGAACCAATGCTATTTCAAATGTAATGTTATACAAATGTTATTTTGTACGTTTTTTCACTATCTTGATTGTTAACCGAGATACACTCAACCGCAAAAAAAAAAACCGGACACTTCATTTTTGTCGTATTAAAAGCTAATTTTCAGCAATTTTCTTTATGTGGGTATTCTAGTTATTACAGAGAATTTAGAGTCTAAGTCCATTGAACTAATCCCTTCAGGATTAGTAAACAATTAGATAAAACTCAGATTAGACTTATTTGTCGTGAAGTTGATCTATTCTAAACTGTAAGTAGTTTTTCGCACATTTAAACATCTTTAATTATTAACCAAGAATTTCCTTTAATTAATGTTTTATTTTTGTTTCGGTCCAGAATAATGGGTCTTTCAAACTTAGATGGAAGGCCGGAGCTTACGTTACATTGCCGAAACGCTTGGGGTAGCGAAGTCTACCATTCACTGTAATAAAAATGAAGAATAATTCTTTTTTTTTTTTAAATGTGTTAATTTATCTTTTTTGTTTTTTTTATTTAATATTTTTGTGTAAATAATCAATAAAAATTATTAACTTTTGGCAGATTTTGTTTAAATAACCTATAGATTAACCAATTATTTTAATTAAAAAGATTAATGTACATATATATTAAGTATTTAACAAAATTATAAGACTAAATCTAAGTGCCCGGTTTTTTTTGCGGTTGAGTGTATTTGCATTTTTATAGTTTTCGGCCTTCAGCAAACCCCCCCCCCCACTCCTACTCATGTCATATTAACAATAAGCTGTTATATTATGAAGCACTTTATTTGAAGTCTAAATACCAAATATTGTTTTCATTGAACTTTTAAGTTTTGAAATAAATGCAAATACATGACGCACGTGAGATATCCCCTCCTTGACGGACTCAATTATCCCCCTTCTTTGAATAGGAGTCATAATATCCGAGATATTTCGAATATTCGACTACTAGCTTCCTGTACATGACAGAGGCGGGTAACTGACCAAGAGTTAGATGATTTCGCAGAATCAATTAGGAATACTACAAAAGCCTTTTCCCGGTATTGATTATGGTGAAAATTACTTATAATTGCAGTTATAATACGAAATTTCTGTTTTGTTGACCTGGTTAATTATTTAATTAAGGAATCACAAGAATCCTAGCATTTCTATATTGGACTAATTAGGTGCTTATACAATCCGTACTGTATCCATCCGTCTGTGAGTTACCTGAAAGCGGGGGTGGCTCATTACTTGGAATATTAAATCATTTTCCATTTTCCTTTTCCTCATAGAAATTAAATTTACTTCCGGGAGCCTTTCCTGAATGTACATTCATTATATTTTATTTCATAAGAATTAATGAAGCGCTGAATCTATGCTTTTTGATAACTCTGAAGAAAGAAAAAACACATTATATTATTGTTTTCAATTCTATTCTATTTTTGGATCCTTAGTTAATTTAAACTTTCTAAAATAAAAGTAGTTAAATTAATGGCTGCATATAATAAAACATCTAAGTAGGTTGAAGTTATTTAGGAAAATATTTTTCGACTTAATTCTTAAAAGTGATTGATTTTTAGCAGAATTCAGCTATCGAGGTCGGACTCATGATGCGATTTTCGAACTTTTCCTTCAAATGTCCATCGATCCTACCAAGGAGATGACGAAAATGAGGTCCATTCCACACTGTACACACACACACACACACACACACACACACACACACACACACACACAGATATATATATATATATATATATATATATATATATATATATATATATAAAATTGTAACCTCTGTCTGTACATTGATTTTTTTCGCGAAATTTCACGATAACTTTTCGTTTCACATGTCATAGACACCATAACTGCATTTTGTTTCTTTGGTGTCTGTTTGTTTGTTTGTTTGTTTATTTGTTTGTTTGTTTGTTTGTTACCTTTTCACGCAAAAACGGCTGAACCGAATTTTATGAAACTTGGTATGTATATTACTACTAACCCAACTTAGACTTTAGGCTATATTAATATCCTCTGAGACGAACAGGAGTGGGGGTTATAAGGGAAGCCTGAAATTAAAAATAGCGATATATCGTTTCCTATTGGTTTTTCGGCAAATATGAACATAACAAAAGTTGTTTATTTTGTTATTTAAAGTAACTTTTGTTATATACATTTTTTTTGTATACCGAATTATAAACGAGATATACGCTAAAACCTATAGCGGAAGTGAACAATTTTATTTGGGACAAAAGACCCAACCGAAATAAATAAAACTCGGTATATGTATTAGCACTAACGCTCTCATTATAACAAGCCATACCGACATTTTTAGGGACGGGCAGGAGTGGGGGTTGTAAGGGAGGCCTGAATTTAAAAATAGCTTTATTTCGTTTTCTATTTTTTTTCGGCAAATATGAACATGATAAAAGTTGTTTATTTTGTTATTTAGAGTAACTTTTGTGATATTCATTTTTGTCTTTTAACAAAGTATAAACGAGATATACACTATAAACTAAACCGGGAGTCAACTATTTCATTTGGCGCTAACGATTAAACCGAACTTAAAAAAACTCGCTATGTCAATTAGCATTAATTCTTCCATGATTATAAGCTATATTAAAATTTTTAGATTAGAACGGGCGTGGGGGTTATAAGGGAGGCCTGAAATAAAAATTCGCGATATTTCATTGTCTATTTGTTTTTCGACAAAGGTGCACATAACAAAATTTGTTTACTTTGTTGTTTAGAGTAACTTTTGTTTTATACATTCTTTTGGAAACAGGGTATGAAGCAAGTAATTTGGGTAGAAATATTGATATGCTCAACAATTCTTTCCACCATGAACTCCCAGGTACCTCACCTGGAAAAGTTAATTGAAATCTATGTTAATATTTTGTCCTTAATAATTCAAATCTATGCACAGGAGACGGGAAATATGATAATATGGAGGACAGTGAAGTCTTACATAAAAAATTAATTTTATTATTAACAAATGCCAACAACGGGTATTACCCTAAACACTGGGACGGGTAAATGTCAAAATATTGTGCAAAGCAAAGCCTTGCCAAAAAAATACCATCACCATTCAGACTCAAATCAATTCCCGGGCGAAGCCGGGTATCTGAGCTAGTATATATATATATATATATATATATATATATATATATATATATATATATATAAAATTGTAACCTCTGTCTGTACATTGATTTTTTTCGCGAAATTTCACGATAACTTTTCGTTTCACATGTCATAGACGCCATAACTGTATTTTGTTTCTTTCGTGTCTGTTTGTTTGTTACCTTTTCACGCATAAACTGAATTTTATGAAACTTGGTATGTATATTACTACTAACCCAACTTAGACTTTAGGCTATATTAATATTCTCTGAGACGAGCAAGAGTGCGGGTTATAAGGGAAGCCTTAAATTAAAAATAGTGGTATTTTGTTTCTTATTGGTTTTTCCGCAAATATGAACATAACAAAAGTTGTTTATTTTGTTAATTAGTTATGTGTATATGTAACTAGTTTTATATATACTTTTTTCGAATACCGAGTTATAAACGAGATATACGCTAAAACCTAGAGCGGAAGTGAACAATTTTATTTGGCACAAAAGACTCAACCGAACTAAATAAAACTCGGTATGTGTATTAACACTAACGCCTTCATTATAATAAGAAATACCAACATTTCTAGGGACGGGCAAGAGTGGGGGGTTGTTAGCGTGGCCCGAATTTAAAAATAGCGGTATTTCGTTTTCTATTGGTTTATCTGCAAATATGCACATGACAAAAACAGTTCATTTTTTTTTTTTTTTTTTTTTTTTTTTTTTTTTTTTTTTTTTTTTTTTTTTTTGAAAATTCGAAATATCTCAGTTACTATACGTCGCATCGAAAGGTTGTAAAGAGGCAATCATATTGCAAAATAATGTTACTATAAATATTGTTCTATACATGTTTTACGTATAATGACTATTAACCGGATATTTGAATTTAAAGTTTTATGCTACCAGTAAACCACCACTCCTACTAGTGTCATATTAATAATAAGCTGTAATATCATGAACCACTTCATTAAAAGGTTAAATACCAAATATTGTTTTCAACAAACCTTTATTATACGAGATACAATCAAATACGTTCTGTTGACCCCCCCCCCCCTTTCTTTTGTTTTTGGATTAAGAAAATCTGAGTGAATGAGTTAGAAATTATTCTGAATCATTTCAATTTACTGCACTAGTTACAGTAAATAGTTTTCCATAAAATTAATATGTTATATTCAGACATATTTCATTAATCGCGGCTGCCCTGTTTTTTTACAATTCAGACGCTTTCCGTTGTAGATATTTTTAACTTGTAAATTCACTGAATGATTTCTTATTCCGTTCGTATTTATTCCCTTAGCATTCACTATGGTGTTACCAGTATGTTGATTTTCTGTTGTTAGCCTTCCCTTGGGAAATCTTAGCTCCTCTGTGACGGACTTTTTGAGTTTTTGAAAGACAGTAATTCTGAAAATATTTCCAAATGACCAACGTTCTATGCTTAACACATTTATTTTTATCCATATAAAATAAAATTATAAGTTAAAATAAAACTGTTGTGAAATGAAAGTTAACAATGAAATCCTGTCCTGTTTCCGAGGCAAAGCTCCTTAGAGATGGTGCACGTGAGGAGTTCTTAAGGGAAAATGTTGACCTGAACTTGGCTCTGGAGTTGAAGAACATGCTAGTACTAATTGGAGAGGACGGGTTCGTGCGACAAGGAGGGACGTTGGTGTGATAACCCGCCAGCTGGTTAAATCTTTAATTAAGGAATTAGGCTTAGCCTTTAGTTAAGTTACAACACATTCATCTTTTCTCAAAAGAAAAACCCCATTTTCGTATATTCCTAAAAGGATTGTACTACAGCCTGAAATTATAGAGAGACGACAGTTACCGATTATTAAGAAGCCAGGGTCGATAATAACTATTTATTTTTATCAGATTCATGACAAAGTGATAACAGTAACTTTCTAGAATTTGATTATTGTGCTATATTTGGCAACATTAAATATCAATTTAAGCGCAGAAAATGTTTTAAGGATATCTTGAGTCGCCCGGCGGTCGTGGTCCAGGCAACGCAGCTTTAATCAGCAGGCACTGAGGATGGAGCGTTGACTCCGAAAGTGCACTCTGCATAATATTAAAAAACAGTAGAGGGCTTGGCCTTCTTATTGATCATTATGTTTTAAGGATAATTAAGTCATTAACTTTAATTTAAATATTCCGTTATACTCAACTTTGTCCTAGGCTAGCACTTGGAGCGAAAGCTCACGTGTAGCACACGCATAGCTGAAGAGATCGAATGATCGAATGAATGAAAATGATCGAACCGAAGTCATCCCAAACATGTCAACGCACTGAAAGTGCATCCCGAAACATACCTGTAACAGTAAGTTTCAGTGTTAGAAGTGGGACTTTGGTGTTGATCGTTTTCGTCATACGGTGACTCGTCAGCAACTCGTAGTAGCGTTGGAACGATTGGATTGTAAGGCAAACTGCTTTGTTCAAAAGATGTTCTGTTCAAACTACTTTTGAGCTTACGAAACGGCTGTGAAGCCAAGTTCGTTCGACAAACGTTCTATTTGACAAAAGTCAGTTCGACAATAGTCTTTAGACAAAAGTCGTTTGAACAGAATATCTTTTGAAGTCATTAACAGTTTATATAAAACATTAAATATTTAATTAATATAACATTGCATCATAATATAAATAAACCTGGGCCCCGCAAATTTAACTCATTTTATATTTATTTCCCTTAAGGGACATCAGGTATTGAGGTCGCACTCATGACGCGATTTTCGAAAAACATTTTCAAATGCCCATCGATCCTACCTAGGAGATGACGAAAATGAGGTCCGTTCAAAATTTTATATATATATATATATAATATTTGTCTGTGAACGCTCTAGTGTTCGCAATTTTGGTTTGATCGTTACCAAACTCGATATTTAATCGTTTTATGTAAAAATATAGATCAAGTTCGTTAATGGCTGAAATCGGACCGGTAGGAGGGGGGGTTTAGAGGTGTGAAAGATATCTCCGTTACTATAGGACGGATTAAAATATCGCACATAACCAATCTTATTGCAAATTAAGCGTAATAACAATTTTATTATATACGTTTATTCTCTATCTTGAATATTAGCCCAGATATTTTAATTTTTCAGTTTCCGTTACTCAGCAAACATTGTTATTAAACTAGAGTGTATCAGATGGTGTTTATGTTGTTTCTACATGTTGGCAGACCTGCTTGTTTACATTTCAGACGCTTCCAGGGAATAGATTTCTCATTGCCGTTTGTATTTGTTCACTTTATATTCACCGTGGTGTTAAGTGTTATACTGATAGCACTTATCTATTGTAAAACTTCATGAAGGAAATCTGCTTAGTTTACACAGTCCCTGAGTGACAAACTTTTTTCTTTTTTTGTCAAAAGTTGTTTTTCTTATTCAAAATTCACACATTTTCAAAATTAGTGTTTTTGTTGTTTATATAATATATATTAATGGAAATCTGCTAAAAGCAAATCTTTTTCCTGCAGTTTAAAGAAGCCTCTTTTGGCGGCTCAGGTTAGCCATGCGAGTTAAAACGTCGACCTTTATCTCACATGGCAAACCTAGAGTGGCGAGTTCGATTCTTGCCTGGGCAAAGGAAATTATTTAGTGACGAAATTCATTAAATAACATCCTAAAGTCCCATCCTTGCTAGAAAAGGGTGATAACCTGTAGATAACCCCTCCCAATTAGCCTGAGTCACAAAAAGTGGAGGTTAATAAATAATAATAATAATAGTAATAAAGAAGCCTCATGTCCAAATTCTTCTTTCTCATTTTTAGCAAAATAATAAAATAATAATTTTGAATATTGGAAATATCTCCTTTATTATATGTCCAATTGAAACATTGTATAGAACCAATCTTATTGTAAATGTAATGTTCAATAAATGCTGTTATGTGCGTTTTTGCTCTATCTTGATTATTAACCGAGTTTATTTTTGTTATTAACTGCATTTTTTTTAGTTTCCGGTCTTCAGTAAACCACCTCTCCTACTCTTGTCATATTGACAGTAAGGTGTTATATTCTGAAGCACATTATTAGAAGCCTAAATTCAAAATTTTGTTCACATTGAAGTTTTGATGAAGTAAAAGGAAATACGTAGCGCACGTGGGAAATCTGCTTAGTTAACGCAGCCCCTGCGTGAAGGGCTTTATTCAAGGGAGTTATCCTCTGGAAGCATTCCCCTCCTCCTCCCCCAGAATGGTTATATTTATAAAAATGTTGGGAAAGATGGGAATGAAATAGTATATAGCGGTAGTTAAGGCAAGTATTTATAGAGGATAAAGCCAAGGGCATATCCCATGGGAGCGGATGGTGGGTGCATGTTGTGGGTGGGTGTCTCACCCCCTCCCCTATTCCAGCTTTGGATTTATACTGGGGGTTTCACGGGGATACACAGCTCTTCTTGCTGAGGCTAACCCTCCCACCCCCAAGCCACTGTCTTCATAAAGCAGTTGATCCCATGAGGACATCCAGTCTCTTTAACGCTCTCCTCCCTCTTCGGGATATTTCATTCGACCGCGTTCTGTCTGGCAAATTCAACGGTTTCACCATCCCATTTATTACATCTATCCGTCTTTCTTTATACATATAAGACAAAGTATGTTTCCTCATGTGTAGTTTTCCACCAATAATAATCCTTTTCATTTTGGCAATATAGTTTTATTTAAGAAAATTTTAAGAATAACTGCGTATTTGAGTAGGCTCATCTCAGCACTCAATTTTACTATTTTTAATACTAGTAAGCACTTGTGGTTGGCACATTCAGTATTAAAATCTTTTTGCTAATTTGACCATACCAAATCATTTGTTTTCAATTTTTACTAGAATATAAAATCCAATGTACTACATTATATACTATATACAGGGTGTCCCAACTTCCCGTGCCACCCCCCCCCCCTTAAAATGTCCAATTATATTAATACAATGTACTTGGTGTGCCATAATTGGGACCCCTGAATAATCCTTTCAGTACATATTCAACCTTCTCCAGTACTTCTCCAGCGACCATAACTTTGGAATGTCTAATGGAATTCCCTACTTTTTATGGCGGATTCTTGTAGAAAATCAAATTCTAAAACGAGTTTATATCGGTGAATTTTTCGATTTGACGCATCCTTTAGCCTTAAAATGCACAAATCTTTATTTCAGAAACGGCACATTTTATTGAAAAATGCTGCGACATAAAAGTTGTAGTCAACAAAATTATCGTTAAAACAAGTCTACGGGGGAAGGGATGGATTCAAAAAATTAAAACGAAATAACGCAAAAGTAGTCGAATGAATCCAGAAAAGGTTTACTTTTATAAACATCAAACAATAAGAACTCTTAGAATTAATTTATTTTAAACTAATTACCTATTTATTTATAAAAAGCATACATTTTCCACCTGCATAGATTCATGTAAATAACCAGATACCAGTTTTTTTCTTTGTCTCACAATACTTGCCGCTAGTATTTACAAATGTACAAATGTCCTTCCTCATTTATGCACATCAAAGGATGGTATCTGAACTCCCTTTTGTCACTGTGTATTTCTGCTACTTAAATTGAATTTATCGCCATTTACGTGAAACTATGCAGGTGGAAAAATGTATTACTTTTATAAATAACTATGTAATTAGTATTAAATTAATTAATTTTAAAAACGTTTTTTTGCTATGTTGATGTTTTTAAAAATAAACCTTTTTTTTGGATTCATTCAAGAATATTCGTTTTAATTTTTTTTTTGTTTATTTCTTAAATTTCAGAATCCATATCTTTCACTGTAGACTTGTTTCAAAGATAATTTTATTGACTACAACTTTTACAACGCAGCATTTTACAATAAATTGTGCCGTTTCTGAACTAAATATTTATGCATTTTTCAGCTAAAGGATGCGTCAAGTCAAAACATTACTCGATATAAGCAAGTTTTAGAATTTGATTTTATACAAGAATCCGCCATAAAAAGTTGGACATTCTATTGGAAATTCCATATGGTTGCTGGAGAAGTGCTGGAAAAGGTTAGGAGGTTGAATATGGATTGAAAAGACTCGTGCAGGGTCCCAATTATGGGACACCAAGTCTCCACCTTGTATTAAAATAATTGGAGATTTTTAGGGGGGTGCTACAGGGAAGTTGGGACACTGTGTATATATTTGTTTGTTAATGACTGAATTGTTGGACCAGCGGGAAGGGGAGGGTGGTGGTAGAAAATTCAAGATATCTCTGTCATTATGAGTCTTATCGAAAAATTCTATAGTACCAATATTATTGCAAATTTAATGTTCTGCACATATTGTCATATACATGTTTCTCTATCTTCAATATTAACCGAGATATTGGCCTTTTTTAGATTTCTGCCTGCAGTAAACCCCCACTCCTACTCATGGCATATTAACAATAAGCAGTTATAACATGAGGCCCTTAGTTTTAAGCTTAAATACCAAATTTTGGTCCAATTCAACTTTTACTTTTTGAGATAAATGCAAATACGTGGTGCACGTGGGATATCTGCCTAGTTAGGGCATCCCCTGTGTTTTGGACTTTTTTAAAATTTAAAACTAATTTTTGAATGTTATTACCGAAATCCAAAACTACTACCCGACTTCTGTTCATTTTCTCGGAGATCTTACCTTGAAATTATCGCCATCATCACTGGAATGTTCTTCATTCATCAATGTCTTTTTGGGCCTAATGGTACCCACCCGAACTTGGAATGATAAGGAAATATAGTCACTTGGCTTTTGATCAGCCCAAGATTCTGTAGCACAAGAGATTCCATAAGCCAATCAACCAGCCGCTTTCATAATTATCATTACTTTCCGGATATATTTAAAGGAGTAACCAGTTAAAATTTCTTGATATTAGTCTGATAAATGAAAATAAAAAGTCCGTCACACAGGAACTGCGTAAACTAAGTAGATTTCCCACGTGAAGTTTTAGAATAGAGAAATTTCACGAGAACCGAACAGTTACTGCTCAATAAAATGCAAATATGTCGGTTAATATTCAAGATAGAGAATAAATGTATATAATAATATTTATAGTAAATGTAATTTGCATTAAGATTGGTATTATACAATTATTCGATCCGACGTATAGTAACAGAGATATTTCGAAAATCTCCCCCTCCCACTGGTCCGATTTCAGCCATTAACGAACAAGATTATTTTTACATAAAACGTTTAAATATCGAGTTTGGTAACGATCAAGCAAAAATTGCGACCGCTAGAGCGTTAACAGACATGTGTATATATATATATATATATATATATATATATATATATATATATATATATAAGTTTGAAAGCACCTCATTTTCGTAATTTCCTGGGTAGAATCGATGGACATTTGAAGAAAATGTTTGAAAATCGCGTCATGAGAACGACCTCAATAGCTAAAAATGTCAGTAGCGCTTAGAATTTAATGTTCTTGGGATTGTCCTGCCGAAATGTCCCTTTCGTGATGCAATGCACTAAAATAAGAAAATGGTGAGAGTTGCTACTATTTAATATCGGTGTTTATGATTGGAGGCTCTATTCCTTGTGGTTTTACTGTTTGGTTTTGGACTTCTTTTCGTTTTCTTTCGTGTTATTTTGGGATTAAAATCCCAAATAAAATGGGGCTGAAATCGGACTAGAAGGTGGGGGTTTAGAGGGGAGGAATTTTGAAAATTCTTAATATCTCCGTTATTATGCGTTGGATCGAAAAAAGTATAGAACCAATCTTATTGAAAATGTAATGTTCTATAAATGTTGTCATGTACATATTTTCATTATCTTTAATATTAATAGAGATATTTGGATTTTTTAGTTTTTGGCCTCAGAAACCTCCGCTCCTACTCATGCCATCATATCAACAATAGAAAATGGCGAGAGTGGCTACTATTTAATATCGGTGTTTATGATTGAAGGCTCTATTACTTGTGGTTTTACTGTTTGGTTTTGGACTTCTTTTCGTTTTCTTTCGTGTTATTTTGGGATTAAAATCTTCTAGTCGTGTTAGTCTGTATTAATGGGTAGAGCCATTAATAATCTTTTAGATTAATGTAGAGTTGCTATTTGTTAGATTCATTATCTGGCATCAGGTTTGCTTATAGTTAAATACGCCATGACATTCAAGACTGTTACAATCAATAATAAATTATTCCATCTAGTCCATTAAGCTAGTTTCAACGCCCTTTGTCTGGGATGGCTCTCTGCAAGTTGCTTTCTTCTAACTCATCTGCAGTTTAATTGTGCAGTCCTGGTAGCTTAATTACAAGTCATCACAGTTGAACAATGACTGGCGTATCCCATTTTGTTAGCTTAATGTTTTTGGTGCTCTGCCCCTTCATTGAGCTCGTCACTTATAGAATAAAAGAAAAAGATCTGAAGTGGTCACCGCATGACTTCCTCGTAATCCTGCTAAGTTAAATATACAAAATTTTGGCTCCCCTTATTTGAAATAAATAAATAAATAAATAAATATATATATATATATATATATATATATATATATATATATTTGTTAAAGGTTTACACCTTGTACAAATTAAATAAACAAATAACAATTCTGTCTTTTTAAATAAATAAGTAAATCCAAGTTCTTGAGATCAACAATAACATGACAATAAAGAAAAACAAAAAAAAAAACAATATAGTGTAAATAGTAAAATATAGTACATAAAACATAACTAAAAGCTTTCTATAAACCCTTTTCCATCTTAATATAACATTTAACTGGAGTGTGGTCCATCAGCACTTATAGATTCCAGAGTATTGCATGCTGACGTGATGAAGCAGTAAATCTTGTGTAGTTTTTCGAGGCATTCGATACTGAGTTTCTCTTCAATTTTATGCACATCACTGACTGCTGAGGAAAGTGTTTTATTTGAAAGGAATATCGCAGTTCCAAAATATAGTAACAGTGGAGGTACTTTCAATTCATCGTATCAAAAAATGTCAAAGAACCCAACTTATTGATCACTATATAAAAAAAATGGTTCTATGCCAATTTTTTGTATAGCTAATAAAACTGTGTTCAAATAAAATCATTTTAAATGACACGGAATTACTTTGTGTAATTAATAAAAATTATACCAAGACATGTTGCCGACTTTTCATTATAATCAGATATTCATTGTTTTATTAATTCAATGTTTTTTGTTTCAGGTATGAATCGAGTACAAAAACTCATAGTAAGTACACTTTGAATTTTTACTCGAACGCTTCTTACGTACAGGTTTAAACTCTTATCATAGTCCAACATATTGTCTGGTTTCTTGGTAACTAAATTATCGTAGTCTATTGAATTTAATAACCCGTGGAGCTTATTTGCTTATGATTTACTTTCGTTTTATTAACCTATTCACGGGCACAAATTTTTGTTTAGCATGAAACGTTTGAAAATCGTGAATAGTAAAATTTAGGGCCTCTAAATGCGGAATATTTGTTGATGTCGCTTGAATTTGTCCACCTACCTTGCATAGTAAAGTTTCGATGATAACAAAATGCTATATTTTAGCTTGAAATAAGAGGATTCTTGAAATAATTAATTATTGCTAATGTGAAATGAGGAAAGGTGGAAGATTACTGAAGGCTGAAAACTATAGGAATTCAAAAAACTCTATTAATATTTGAGTTCTAAAAAAAAAACTTATTATTAGATATGATCGGCCTACTTTCTAAATCATTTTCCGTGAGTGCTCATTTCTTTAAAATTTTCCGAAAGACATGTCTGTCTCTTGGCACATTAAAACTATTTTTTCCGACCATAGAAATATGGAAACTTTCTGATCGGGGATTGAATTAAGGCTTCTAAACTTAGAGAACGAATCGATCTCTTTGGAAAACCGTAAGTTGCAATCGACGACTAATTCGAAAAATGGAGTTTCAGACCAAAACTAAAATAAAAAGTCCTTTGTGCCCCAATACTTTAAATATTTCATGTTGGGGTCTGTGGTTTAGTTTTGCTTAAATGAGAAAATTGCAAGTGTTTTAATGAAATAATAATAATGGTTGTTAAGCATTACAGTGCTATCCAAGCGGTCTGAAAAATGGTATCATTATAATGTAAATACAGGCCTGCTAAGAGGAAAATACTGGAATTATGGCCCTCTTGCAGTTAGAAACACGACAGGTCATTTTGTCATCTTAAGAGACTTTTTATCTATGTAGTCTTAAATCATTCAACCTTTCATTAGATGTATAGTTATAGTAAACTGGAATTAATGTATCTGATTGAAATTAACCTTCCTATAATAATAGGTTGTCGTATTTGTTTCTCTAGAATAGTAAAGAATTTAATGTGGACACCACACGACTTCCTTATACTCCTATTAAATTAAATGAACAAAATGATTTATTCTACTTCATATAATAAAATTGTTTTATACAAGTCGTTTACGATATCCTCGATTCCAATGAACCGGATCGAATTATGTAATAGATAATTTACAGATTTTATAATGATAAAGAAAAAAAAGGTCTTATAAAAATAGAGATATAAACATCTCTAATAGCAGGAGAAATGCAGTACGGGAAGGTGCACAGCTATATGGTGCATGAGTCTTAAACATGCATTGTCCAAAGTCTAAGCATAGTCGAGTTCCATTAAGGGAAATCAGCTGTTGAGGTTGTACTCATGATGCAGTTTTCGAAATATTTACCAAAACAATTTTGTAAATTTAATTATCTATAAATTTTGTTCAATACACTTTTCCTCTACCTTGAATATTAACCTAATTAAGATTTTATTTCTTGAGCAGAAAAAAACTTATTTGATCTAAACTATACACGATATTTAACCGTTTCATTCAGCAGTAAAGATATTATCTTTATTGTCTGAAATAGGTCTGAAAATTATCTCCGTTGTTATGAGTCGGATGGAAAAATGTTGTAGAACAAATCTTGGTTAACTACTGACGGTCTACAATTGTTGTTTTACACAGTTTTTCGTAAGTCAAATATTAAGCAAGCTTTCTTGTTTTCAGACTTCAGTAAACCCACCTCTACTTTTAGCAGATTTCCCTTAAGGGGATAATCAGCGGGTATTAAATTTTGTACCTTATGTACATGGTAAGCAAGCCTGCGGTCAGCCTTTAATGTGCGCCAAATGGTTGTCTTTGGTATGCTTAGAACTGAAGCAGCTCACCGGACGCTTGTGCCAGGGTTGGTATTGAAGTGCATCAGTATCCTCTCCCTCCGCCTCAGGTCGGCTTCCATCGGAGCTGCATACGGTTTCCACGACGATTACATGAGAAGGACCCAGTCTCTCGAAGCCTTCTGAAAATGCTGGTAAAAACACCTCTGTGTGGGGTTTCTCGGTCAGGAAACCGTCTGCGATATTCCCGAACTGCCTGACGTGCATTGCCATCGCAGAATCCGTAGACGTAGACTATGTCCGCGTATTCAGCGTTGGTAAATCTAGCCATATTTGTTGACTTCACTGAACAGTGCTAGCAACACCACTAATGTGAGAATGCGAGGCTGGATTCCCCCTCAAAAAGGATTAAAATGATAGTAAACATTTTAATCCTTTCTTTTTAAGTTTTAACACTCGACCTAGACGTTTTATTGATAAGGAAAGCGTTAGAATATTCATGTTTTCTAAATTTACTCCTCGTAAATTAAAAAATTAAGCTTACTCAAAAAGCCAATAGTTTTTTGTAATTTAAATACATTATTAAAAAAAATACACTTTTTGCACAACTGTTTTCAGTTTTTGTGATTTTCTCAAAAACGAAGCGAAAACGAGGCATATGCCAGAGGACTTTTTTTCTTAGTTTTTCGATCCTCTATCGATCCCTGAAGTTTGGCCGTTTGGTTTGGGGACACCCTGTATATATGTCTGTTACCGCTCTAACGGTCTAAATTTTTGTTTAATCGTTACCAAACAATATAAGTGTTTTATTTAAAAAGAAATATCTAGTTCGTTAACGGCTGAAATCGGACTGGGGGAGGGGGTTTAGAGGAGAGGAATTTCGAAAATTCTTAATATCTCCGTTATTATTAGTCGGATCGAAAAAAAAGGTATAGAACCAATCTTATTGCAAATGTAATGTTCTATAAATGTTTAATGTGTAATGCTCATTTTTTCATTATCCTTAATATTAACCGAGATATTTGCATTTTCTAGTTTTCGGTCTTCATGAACCCCCACTCCTATTCATGCCATATCTACAATAAGCTGTTCTATTATGAAGCGCTTTATTTGAAGCCTAAATAACAAATATTGTTCTTATTGAACTTTTAAGTCTTGAGATAAATGCAAATAAGTGACGCAGGCGGGGAATCTGCTTAGTTAACGCAGCCCCTGAGTAACATACTTTTTTACCTAAGATAATAGATTCCTTCACCACCCAGCAATTGAAAAATGGCGGAATTAATAAGGTTTTTTTGTCTGTATAATGTTCTATTAAAAAAACGAACAAATAATTTTTAATTAGTTTTAGTACTTGAATTTTATGTAGATTTAAGAAAAAAACTCTTGGGAAAGAGCTGGAATGAGAAATAATGTATTGAGATAATGATTTCAAGGTTTCAGAAAAATATTCTTTTATTTCGTCATTAACTTGCAACATTTTTTTCTATTTTCTATTTATTCTTGGAAATTAGTGGACGATAAAATTTCAAATAACGGGAATTTCCCTAATAAAGCAACTGTCAAGCCCTGAAATAAAAGTATATCCTTTAAACTAAAAAAAAGAGTATTTTAAATAAAAGTTTCCTCCTTTTTGTTTCTTCTTTTCCTGACAAAATATTATTAGAGGGGTGGGGGCAGAAAGAATGAAAGGAAACGAAGAGAGGGGCTACTTGTTCAGATGTTGAAGTGCTTATCACTGGGGACAAGATGAATGGTCAAAAATGAAAGTTAGAATGCAGTTGTCCCTTGACCCAATATGAAGCAGCCATATCTACTTGGAGAATTTCCCGACGAATTCAATGGCTTTTTATGAACTGGGCTTAAATTGAAGTCTCACGATATGAATCTTGTTTACATATCGACCGCCATGCAATCAACTCTTTCAAATATACGTTTTTCACAATATTTATTATCAGTGGATTTCTCATCAGCTATTGAAATATCCCTCATGGGGCAATTCTTTCAAAACTTACATCAATGGGCAATAGAAGAAAACTGCACTGAAGATGTAAATTAATTTTCACTACATATTTTGGAACCACTTTAATTCCCAGAGCGATTCAAGCCTTTATTATTCGCTATTTTTCTTAAAGATGGAATAATCATAAAATATCTTATGAGTATTAACACAAGAATATACATTCAGAGCTCACTCCCTACCTCAATGTTACTATCAATTTGACAACTCGTCAAAAATTAACAGAAGAACTGATGCCACATCAACCATATAGCCCTGACTTAGCACCATCAGATTAACATTTGTTTCGCTCCGTTCAAAACCATTTCAATGGTAAAACTTTTGATTCTGATGAGGCGGTTAAAAATGAGTTGGACCAATTCGTTGCTTCTAAAAACCAAGGCTTCTTCGAACGTGGAATTTTTCAACTCAATGAAAGACAGCAAAATGTAATCCAACAAAATGGTCAATATAATATTGATTAATATAAATAAATTCATTTTGAAAAATATGAAAAAAACCGACATTAATTGTCGATCAACCCAATATTATTACTTGTCTCCTCCTTCTTGAGGTGACGAAAACATTGTTGGTATAAAATCAAGAAGACTGGTTGGTCGACGTTTCGGTAGTTTTATCAGCAAATTTCCACTAAAGGGAATCAGATATTGAGTTTGTACTCATGACGCGATTTTCGAAAAAAATGTCCTCAAATCTCCGTTGACCTTACTCAGGAGATAACGAAAATTAGGTCCGTTCAAAACTATATATATAAATTTCAGCTAACGGTCTAGTGGTCACGATATTTCTTTGATCGTTAAAAAACTCGACATTTAAACTTTTTCTGAAATACTATAGATCAAACTCGTTTATGGATGAAATCCGACCAGTGGGGGGCTGAGTTTATTGGGGGAATTTCAAAAATTCTTAATATCTCCATTATTATACGTCGGATCGAAAAGTTGTGTTGAATCGATCTTAGTATAAATGTATTGTTTTATAAATGTTGAATTGTGTTTTTTTTCACTATCTTGATGGTTAACCGAGATATTTGCATTTTTTAGTTTTCGGCCTCTTAGTAAATCCTCACTCTTACTCATGTCATATTAACAATAAGCTAATATATTGAGAAGCTCTTTATTTGAAGTCTAAATACCAAATATTGTTCTCATTAAACCTTTACGTTTTGAGATAAATGCCAATACGAGACGCACGTGGGAAATCTGCTTAGTTAATTGAGCCCCTATGTGACGGACTTTTATCGTTATTCAGGTGTAAACTACATACAACAAACAATAGAAGGTTCAAAAATTTGAAATATCTCCGTTATTATGAGTTGGATCGTAAGATATTATAGAACGAATTTTGTTAAACTATTGATGGTATACAATTGTTGTTCTATGCATTTTTTCATAACTCAAGTTTTAAGCGAGTTATTCCTACATTCATGTTTTAGCAGATTTACCATAAGGGAAATCAGCTATTGAGGTCGTACTCATGACGCGATTTTCAAAAAATGTCTTCAAATGTCCGTCGATTCTTCGCAGGAGATGACGAAAATGAGGTCCGTTCAAAATTATATATATATATATATATATATATATATATATATATATATATATATGTGTGTGTGGTGTGTTGTTCTTTTCGGAGCTTTGGTCAATGTTGGTGAAATGAATCTTAGTTTATGCCAATATTTCGAGAATTTTTATTTTCTTCCTCAGGGCAAGACTAAATATATTTACAGACTAGTATACATTCTTATTGCACTATCTATCGAAAACATCAGCACAATTATATCAAAAAATGGAGAATATATATATATATATAAATTTGTCTGTTAACGCTGTAGCGGTCGCAATTTTTGTTTGATCGTAACCATATTCGATATTTGAGCGTTGTATGCAAAAAGACAGGTCAAGTTCGTTAATGGGCTAAATCGGACCTGTGGGAGGGAGGGTTTAGGGGCGGGATTTTCGAAAATTCAAAATATCTCCGTTACCATACCTCAGATCAAAATGTTGTATAGAGCCAATCCTATTGCAAATTAAATTTACTATAAATATTGTTCTATACAATTATATCTTGAATATTAACTATATCTTAAATGCATTTTTATTAAATGTGGGCGGATAACGGGCGAGTGAGTTTCTCGCCAAAAGCTAGTTCGGCACTCTTTTGGAGATTTCTCTATTGTATAACTTCACGTGGGAAATCTGCTTAGTTTACGCAGCCCCTGCGTGACGGACTTTTTTTTATACTTCAGTGACCCGCCCCACCCCTTCCAATCATCAGTTTTCTTTTACATACAAATAGGGAATATGTAGTGACATGCGTACTCAAGTGTGTTATATCAGCCAGTGAGAAATCTGCTTAGTTTACGCAGACTCTGACTAGTGGGTTTTTTGACATGTAGGTAGGGGTTGTAGTTTTTTTTCAGATTTTGAAACATTCATGAAAACTATTTTAAGAGAGAAAATATAAAAATATTGTTTTGAGGATGTAATAAATTTATATATTATGTATTTAGTGAAGATTTGTGCCCCCAAATGCATGTACGGAAACATATAATGCAGAACATTTAAGAAGAGTTTTTTTTATTACCAACCCCGCTAAAAGTATATGAGATTTAATAATTTTATAGCTCATGGATAATAGAAAAAGAAGTAAAATAAAATATTTCATTCCTAGTAACTGGTTTGAGACTACTATATTTCTAACAAATCGAGTTTCTACTGGTCTACTACTTTTCTACTATAAACTATTTCGTGTCATAGAATAATGTTTTGGTAAAACCTATCGTGTTTCATGCTATATAGTGAATATTATTCATAGGACAGGAGTTATCCGTCACGTTATTTTAATTTTTTGTGATGTAAATTTTCTTTATGCGAGGAAGATAGACTGACCTTTGAATATTAAAATAACATATTGATTTACCAAGTCTAGTCGTCATGAATTAGTCCCGATACATCAGCATTCACTAAAACCAATAATATATGTATATATATATATATATATATATATATATATAAATATATATATATATATATATATATAGAGAGAGAGAGAGAGAGAGAGAGAGAGAGAGGAATGATTGGGTGGCATAGTGATGTATTATTCTCAATGAGTATATTAATATGATTCCTCACTAAATTTCATTTGGCATCATTGCTTCCCAAGATTTATAGATAAAATTCTCCTTGTACAGACTCAGCATAGTCAGACAAATTAGTAGCTATTTGAATAGAGTGAATTTAATTTAATCTGTATCGAATATTTTGTAACATTCAGCCTTAATTAAATTCACTATTATTATAAATCACTTCTCAAATAATAACTTCATACAGTGATCTTTTACTTAATGAGACACACACAAACTTGCCTGTGTATATATATATATATATATATATATATATATATACTAGCTCAGATACCCGGCTTCGCTCGGGAATTCATTTGAGGCTGAATGGTGATGGTATATTTTTGGCAAGGCTTTACTTTGCACAATATTTTGACATTTCCTCGTCCCAGTGTTTAGAGTTTATTGTACCTGTCGTTGCTATGGATTTTTTAATAATAAAATTAATATTTCATGTAACTTTATTAACATTTTATGGGATCATGCAGTCTTTAAAAGATAGAGGTACTTTTCGGAGCCATTTATAAATATTTCCTGATATTTCTGATGCCTACACCAATAATTATAATAAATCCTAACTCTTCTTACTTTACTTCATATGTATTTAAGAACTTACTCTAATTTTATAATTTATCTTCATATGAACCATTGTTCTTCCTCAAGAACCATAAAAATGATCCCACCCTAATATTGTGACGAAATATGTGTGTCGATACGAGAACAAATTTTGGATGACTTCCAGACTGCGGTGGCTCATTGGATAGCTAGTTCCCTTCAAACTTCTTGGAGTTAAGAGCACGTGTGTCCCATCATTTCATATTTATTAAAAGCTCCCCGCATTCGTTGGCGCTATGCTGCAACCATTATCTGAGATAAAACAAAATTACAGCAATTAACTAAGAAATGTGAATAGAAAAACATTTTGAATTGCCTCCTTCCATCTTAGATGAAAGTGATCTGCGATATTTCCTTCACTGCATCAAAAAATCTCATAGAACATATTTCATAGATGTTTTATGATGAACAAAAAAGGTCCTACACAAGTTTTCGTAGTATCTAATACATAAAATAAAAAATTTGATTTTACCAATTTCCCCTTAGTCGATTCCGACTAAAAGGATATGTTTACAACTGTTCAGTCGTCTTTGAATTGAATTTCCCGCGCTCACTTAGTTCACAAACCCCCCACACATATGGAGATAATCAAGGCGGTGGCCAATAGCGGAAACCACGTTGCTAGCTCAAGAAGGCACCGGCTAGTTTCAAAGATACAGTACAGTTGGGATTCACCCGTTACACAGTTGGGATCTATTCCCCTCCAGAGTAGGGGCTTGTCCACTCTCTAGTATTGGTTCTACCACTACAGTGTAATAGTCTATCTTGCATTTCCAGCACGCTAGTGTCATATACGGATCACCGCAAACAGTTTTCACCAGCTAGAAGACAGAATCTCAATGGGAACAGAAAATAACACCGGAAGAAGACTCCACTTCAAGGAAAGTATATGTTTCCCGCAGATACCTACTTCTTATTATAATGCTAGCATTATCTACGCAAACTATTAAATGAGTACTCAGAGTATAGGACCGATCGATCATTATATTGTATATATATATTATTGGCTTCCCTCTAAAGTATTTTTAAGTTAAATTTCCTTTGTTTTTTTTTTCAACCTCTATATCAATAAATGTTAATGTTTGGTTCAATTAGACATAAGGTTAGTTTCTAAATCAGCATTCTTTAGGATTTAAGTTGTATAAATTTAGCTGCCTACTATAAAGTTTATTATATGTAGCTTATTCAATATATACTTGATTCTTTGGAGAACTCAAATAGTGACTTGTATTATTCATCCTCATATTTCTATAAAATAGTAAATATTTCAGTCTAATGCTTTCTTAAGAGGAAATTATCTCTTTAATACTTTTATTTCAGTCTAATGCTCTTTTATTATTACCGCAAAAGCTAAACGCCCTCCTTAACAACAACCATAAGTTACAACAATCCCAAATATGATATTTCAACATTTTAAGGCTAGCCGTCTTTAAGTTATGCCTGATAAATGCATCCAAAATTAAGTAGATCGATATATTTTTGAATCAATATATTTTTTTATCTTATGGTCTTCTTTTACAACGTCTTTGAATAACTGCTCTCATTAAGAAAAATCTGCAGCAATTAAATCAGCTTAGCTTTTTAATGATTCACATGAAAAATAATGATTGAATATTATCATCTTAGTTTAATAATTTCATTTACACTAATCGAGGAAATGAGATAAAATTGGGCTTAATGTTGTGCAAGAGATAAAAAAAATATATTAAGTGAGTTAAGTGTTATGGATAAATTTTAGATATCATAGCGTCATCTCTCTCTCTCTCTCTCTCTCTCTCCCCCTCTCTCTTTCTCTCTCTCTCCCTCTCTCTCTCTCTCTGCCCCTCTCTCTTTTTCTCTCTCTCTCTCTCTCTCTCTCTCTCTCTCTCTCTCTCTCTCTCTCCCTCTCTCTCTCTCTCTCTCCCTCCTTCCTCACACAACACACACACACACACACACACACACACACACACACATGTATTAAAACGAAGTCAAAAGGTCTTGACCATTTTTTGACCACTCACGTAAAACATAGAAGGACAGGGACATCCTACCGAAGAAAATATTTTTATTTTGGCTGGCATGATAGACCTTTTATGTCTATAGCAGGTCGAAGTGAGACTCGAAGGATATGTGATCAGAGTTTAATGTAGATTGGTCACCTCTTTGTAAAACCCCCATTAACCAAGGAGGACCTTGAATGAGTTTCTCCCAAAGACTGACGGGCACCTATATAGCGGGGGGGGGGGCACTCAGTGTTTGACGGGACAGGAGCAATGAGAGCCATAATCGTTTTTCATCCAGATTGCCGCAGTCGTTTACTCTCACCAGACTCCCGCTAATACACAAGCCCCGTGACACTAGGGCGCTCTGGAAGCAACCTCTTGTACTAATGTTCTCCCTCGGTGGGGAATCGAACCTCCACCCCCGCCCCCCCCCCCCCAAAAAAAAAAATTATTTTGTGTGTGTGTGTGTGGATAAATTAAATACCTCATAAATTTTTGAATATATTACACTAAAGATAAAATATAAAAGAATTTTAGAACGACTAAGAAATCGTAGATTCATATCGTTGCGTCTAAGAACTTTTTTTCACCTCACACCATCTTAATAGAAGTTTCTCGGGCATTAGAGGCGTACGAGCATAGGGAATATGAGGATATAACATACTTATGGTAAGTATAATATTGTACTTACGGCTGGGGGAAGGAGAATCATGTATGTAATTAAGTAGGCTAAGCTATATTAGATAGGGGTGTTCTAGCGTGGGTTATCATGCCTCTATCAGCATTAGCAATCATCGCCCTTAAGTGATGAAGCCATTAGCTCAAGGCCAACCGATATGTAGCAATATCTACATGGTCTGGCCGCTGTTGAAGAAAACTTGATCTCTCGATCAATGGGAAATGAAACCACTCGCTATATAGGGGGGGGGGACCAGTGATCGGCGGGCCTGAAAAACTTTAACGATTTCATGTATGTAATTCACGCGAACGCACACACACACACAAATTTTCATGCATACACACACCGACACACACACAAATTTCCATGTATACATACACATACATAAAAGACGCTTTATTGAGGAAACATTTAAAAATTATACAATCTGATGTGGGAACCATGTGATTTCCTTGTACTCTTAGGGAGTTCATCAAAATCAAAATTTTGTTTTTGATTTCACTTCCAACTATAGGTAATTAGCGGTTGTCGAGAGGCCACCCATTTAAAGACGATTATTAAGTCAGAATTTAAAAAAAAAATCATTATGATTTACATTAACTCTAGTTGAACTTATTTGAATGATAAAATGTTGTTAGATATTAGAGTTAGTCGAAAACTGGACGATGCCTAAAGCGATCGCCCCCAGCCGTCGTCTGCCATATGAACTGTTCTTCACACCATTTTATAGAGTTTAATTCATTGCACCATCAAAACATAGAACGTACTATGGAACAAAAGGAAGTTGGCTACGAACGAACCAACTATCCTTACGAATCCCTAGTTTTTTATGGCATTCCCTTATATTACACCAAATGTCCATCTTACCCAGGAGATGACGAAAATTAGTCCCGTTCAAAATTGTATATATATATATATATATATATATATATATATATATATATCTTACCCCTCTAGCGGTCGAAATTAATGTTTTATCCTTACCAAACTTGTTATATAAGCGTTTCATGCAAAAATAAAGATCAAGTTCGTTAACGGCTAAAATTGGACCGGGGGAGGAAAGTTTAGAGGGGAGAATTTTGAAAATTTGAAATATCTCCGTTACTATAAGTCGAATTGAAAAATTATATAGTACCAATCATATTGAAAATTAAATTTAATATAAATATTGTTATATAAATTTATTCCCCATCTTGAATATTAGCCGAGATATTTCCATATTTTAGTTTTCAGCCTCAGCGAACCCCCACCTCTACTCATATTACATAAACAGAAGCTTTATTATATAAGATACATGCAAATATGTTCTGTTGACCCCCACCCCAGGACAACTAAAATTGGAGTGATTGAGATAAAAATGATTCTGATCTACAGCTCTAGATATAGTAAATAGTTTTCAATAAAATTAATATGTTATATTCAGATATATTTCAGTAATTGTTCTTCTTACCGGAGAAGAATATTTCTATCTTTCTGTTCAGCTGTGAGAAGTTGGCAGACCTGTTTTTTGTTTCCGTTGGGAGGTTATTAAAATTGACTGAAATATTTCTCATTACCGTTTGTATTTATTCGCTTAATTCACGGAGGTGTTAAGTGTTACCAGCATGTAGATTTATCTATTGCAAAACTTCATGAAGGAAATCTGCTTAGTTTACGCAGCCCCTGCGTGAAAGACTTTTTATATTAGTATTGAGTAGTATATCATGGCTAACCATTTTCAACCCTAAATGAAAAACTAAAATTAACACTGAACCGTTCTTAAATTGTATAAGTAAATATGCAGATATTTTACTATCACTGACTAAGTTGACCTTAACTCACCAACTAAGAAAATAATAGCTCCACCTAGAACGGGAGTTAATTACTAAGTTTTATAAAATTTATGAATGCAGAAGGTGTTTGTTTTAAACCCTGCCATAATAACTGAAGAAATTTAGAGAGTTGAGTCGGCAGAAATGTAAAGTAGATAACTTAAATGATTATATGGGATGTGTCTTTTAGTGTTTTTTTTTATAGAAAATGTAGCTATTGGGATAGGATGAATGAATAAATAACACTAAAATTCCTGTAAATTTTGGCAAATTGTAGTACAGGGTGTGCTAAAGAAACTTACTTTTTTGAAGTGTGAATAAAACCCAAAGTACTTCAGTTATTGATTTAATTATTTTTTTTATTTGAGGTTACAACGTCCCAATTTTTTGTTTTATACAGTTTTGATAATGGCATGGGTTAAATGGTGACCCCCATTGTGCATACACTGACTAAATCGATTTTTGAAGTCCGTCTCCACTCTTTGCAGAATATCAATCGGTATGTTGGCAATGACGTCTCGAATGTTGTTCTTGAAATGAGCTATGGTCCGTGGTCGATCCAGGTATATCAAATAACCCCATAAAAAAAAAAAAAAATCGCATGGAGCCAAATCTGGAGAGCTCGGCGGCCATGGGATATCGCCTCTGAGAGAGTTGAAGTGGTCTAGGAAATTTTCTGGTAACAAATTCATTGAGCTTCGAACTGTGGGTCCATCTTGCTGAAACCACGCGTCCCTAACCCCACGATACATTCAAGGTAACTGCGCGTTCGTTTTATTTAAAAAAAAATAAGGGTTTAGCTACACTTCCACACTCCTGAAATGAGTTGACCCACGACAGAATCGAATTACGGCCAGGCACGAGTATGTGAGGAGAAATCTCAAAGCGAGCGCGTAAGACACGTTGCGAAGCAACAAATGAGTAGGCTTTAGATAAGAAGCTCTCTGCTCCCTAGACCAGAGCATGATGGCAACTGACTAGAATGGGTAACAAACTTGGGGACTTCCCCCTCCATATGCGCGCCCCTCCCATCCCTCTACCCACCCAACTTATCGCAAGGGAGTTTTTTTGAAATAAAAAAGTTTCTCTGGCTCACCCTGTAAATGACTTCAAAATCAAGATGAACCTTGAGTTCCACGAAGTCTGAAGCACAAAGTAAGATTAAATATAGGTTTTATTTATTTGTAAACATGTGGTATGAATTAGAATTTCCATGGGTAAAGCTAAGGTTCTTTTAGCAGATTTCCTTTAGGGGGCTAAAAATGAGAAGGGAGAGAAGGTGCGGGGGGGGGGGACTGGAAATGGGTTTAATTTGGATGGATGCGGGAGGTAGGGGAGGAATTTTCTTGTTTGCCTCGCTTGTTGGCTGCTAAAGTTGATCCGCCGGCTGGTGTGAGCCATCAAAGTGCTGATTGATGAATGGCGTCACCCTTCAGCCAGCGAGCAGGCAACTTCTCAACCCTGGGGGGATCCTCTTTCCATTCAATCGGGACTACCTAGCCCACTCAAAGCCCATATTCACCCCCAATCTACTCTACCAGCTTTCAGTAACATGTACATCGAACGGAATGCATATATACATATAAATTCCATGTTGCGAGTTAGCAGATTCCCCTAAAAGGTCACATGACGCAATTTTCGAAGGCCTGGAATCAAAAGGATTTAATTGCCGGGTGTCATACGATATAGACTGAGACAGCCAAAGGAGCACAGTCCTTTCTCATTAATAGCTGATTTTGTAACTTTATTCTTGGTTGGAGACTATAATGGGGTCCATTTAAAGTTATTTAAATATCAATATATTTGTGTGTGAATGCATAAAACTCACTAGGAGTACCATTCCTTTTACTTAATTTTTCGCAATAAAGGAAGTATTGTAATCTCGAAAAATGTCAGCTTTATATTACAAAGGAATGTTTCGTTTTGACCTCCCCTGAATCAAATAGGATTAGCTCTGTCTTGATGTCTATACTTATGTTTGAACGTATCTTGCATAGCTGAAATTGACAAAGGGGATGATGAAAATTAAAAAGGTCCGTCAGGCAGGGGATGCCTAAACAAAGCAGACTTCCCAGGTACTTGTAACGCACACAACTGATTTCATCTCATAACATATTCTATATTTATTATTTAGAAAAAAAAACCATCGAGTGGAAGGGGTGGGGTGGTATTGAAAGTTGAAAACTAGAAAGTACGAATAACTCGCTTAATACTTGAGTTACGAAAAATCGTAGAACATCAATAGTTTAACAAGATTGGTTTTATAACATTTACAATGCGAGTCATAATAACGGAGATAGTTACCCCTTCTAAACCTCCACCATTCCAAGTCCGATTACATTTAATAACTGATATGATCTTTAGCCTTGACTGAAACGGTTAAATATCGAGTATGGTAGAGTTCAAATAAACATTTTGGAGTATAGAACGAACAATTTAAATTGATACCGTCATTATCACACCGTATTTGCATGTATTTCACAAAGCGAATGTCCAATGAAAACTTTAATTGGTATTTAACCTTAGAATGAAGTGGTCCATGTTATAACTGCTTAATGTTAACATAACAAGTGTAGGAGTGGGGGCTTATTGAAGGCTGAATCTAAAAAAATGCAAATATCTCGGTTAATAATCAAGATAGAGAAAAACATATAAAATAACATTCATGGAATATTAAATTTTCAACTAGATTGGTCCTATATACTTTTTGGTCTGAAGTATAATAAAGGAGATATTAAGAATTTTCGAAATTCCACAACTCTCACCACCCCCCCCACTCCCACTCGTCCGCTTTCTGTCATTAACGAAATTGATTTTTTTTTGTTACATAAAACTATTAAATATTGAGTTTGGTCACGATGCAACAAAAATTGCGACCGTTAAAATGTTAACAGGCAAAAATATACATAATATTTTGAACGACCTCATTTTCCTCAGGATCGATGGACATTTGAGGAAATAAATCTACATAACTTTACACTTAACACCACCGTAAATATTAAGTGAACAAACACAAATGACAATCAGAAATCTTTCAGTCAATATACATTTTAATAAGCGCTACAACGGAAAGCGTCTAAATTTAAATAAACAGGCAAGCCAACCTTTTTTATTATACCAATTTTCCTCACTGCTAAAAATGAATATCGCTAAGCTGGGGAAAAAACTTTTTATTTATAGGTAATTGTCTCACTAATTGAATACTATTTCTCATTTCATGTTTTAGAACCACTTTATTTTCAGCCTTCAATATAGGATCCAGTTCCTCTTCATTAGCAGTGAAAAATTATACTCTGCTCTTGGAACTTAGGAATATGCTAAGGTGGCTTCCTTGCTAAGGGCCTTGGTATTTGAAGAATTCTAAATTAATGGAACAGGATTATAAAATGGGTATCCCCCGGATTTCTACAATGGTATTAACTGAGAAGAAAGTCCTGATTGAAAGGAGGACTGTAAAAGGCTCTCGCTTGACTCCCCATCAAAGAGCGGATTAAAAGAGAACTTATTTGTAGAGCTATGTGCCCAGGGACCTCTTTGAAAGCAGTTTTGTTGGTATAAAAAGAAGTTGTATTGAAGCCCACATCCCCAACGCGTGGTGAAGATTAGAAGATTCCCATGTAGTAGGATGAGCTTCAAAGAAATGGAAGTGGTCACTTTGGCCCAATTCATACACTGTTCATATTTTGTTACGGTATTTGTGGTGGAAAATGGAATGAATACAAAATAATTTACTGAATATTATACAATCCGTCACTTAATTTACTGAACATTATACAATCAGTCACTTAATTTACTGAACATTATACAATCAGTCAATTAATTTACTGAACATTATACAATCCGTCACTTAATTTACTGAAGATTATACAATCAGTCAGTTAATCTACTGAACATTATACAATTCATCAATTAATTTACTGAACATTATACAATCCGTCACTTAATTTACTGAAGATAATACAATCAGTCAGTTAATCTACTGAACATTATACAATTCATCAATTAATTTACTGAACATTATACAATCCGTCACTTAATTTACTGAACATTATACAATCAGTCAGTTAATTTACTGAACATTATACAATCCGTCACTTAATTTACTGAACATTATACAATCCGTCACGTTTACCTAAAATAGTGGAATATATTCCCACAATGAGGAACTAATAGAATTGTTTCGAGCTTATAACTCTTAGCTTTAATTGTAATATCTTCGTCCTTAATTTAATTTTTCAAAACAGTTCATTACAGAAAAAAAAAATGAATCACTGGTTTCAGGTACATTACCGACAATCACAATTATTATGAAGGGGGAATATTATTTAAAAGGTTTTTGTTTTTGGCCCAGTGGCTACAGTTTCAATATATACATATATACTTTTTTTCTTTGCCACTTTAACGGTCGCAATTGTTTTCAGCAGATTTCCCTTAAGGGAAATCAGCTATTGAGGTCGTACTCATGACGCGATTTTTGAAATTTGTCTTTAAATGTCCATCGATCCCACCTAGGAGAAGACGAGAATGAGGTCCATTCATAATTATAAGTATATTTGTCTGTTACCGCTCTAGCGGTCGCAATTATTGTTTAATCGTTACCAAACTCGATATTTAGTAGTTTTATGTAAAAAGGAAGATCAAGTTCGTTAACGGCTGAAATCTTGACCGTGGGAGGGGGGGGGGTTAGAGAGGGGAGGAATTTCGAAAATACCTCTGTTACTATACGTTGGATAGAAAAATTATAGACCCAATTCTCATGCAAAGTAAATTTGCTGTAAATATTGTTCTATACATATTTTCCGTATGATGAGTATTAACCGAGATATTTGGATTTTATAGTTTTACGCTTTCAGGAAACCCCCACTCCTACTAGTACCATATTAATAATAAGCTGGTATATCATGAACCACTTCATTGCAAGGTTAAATACGAAGTATTGTTTTCAACAAAGCTGTATTATACAAGATACAAACAAATACGTTATGTTAACCCCTCCTTCTTTTGTTCTTGGATTACTAAAGTCTGAGTGATTAAGATAGAAATTATCCTGATTCATTTTAAATTACTCCACTAGCTATAGTAAATACTTTTCAAAATAATTAATGTTATATTCAGATATATTTCGTTAATTGTTCATCTTTCCGGTCTAGAATAATTATATCTATTCAGAGCTTCAAAAATAAACGAATATATCATGAAACATATTATTGAAATCTTTAATTTTTCAAAACAGTCCATTACAGATAAATAAAATGACGGGTTTCAGTCACTTTACCGGAATTGAAATTGTATCCTATTTAGTTTTGAGGTTACCTAGCGTTCACTTCTGACTTCTATCCGTTCCTTCATCCCCACTCATCATCTTGAGGTAATAAAGTAGCTAATTAAATAAAGAATCGGCTATCTTATTTCAGAAATACCACCCACCTAAGATCTCAACTTAAAATATGTTAGGGTTAAGTATATAAAACATTAAATGTGAATTTAATCCGCCCCCCCCCCCTCCGCATTTAAGCAAACACAATATTTGCATTTATTCAGTTTTCAGCCTGCTGCAAACCCCCACTCCTACTCATGTCAAATAAACAAGACTCTGTTCTATAATAAACCACTTTATTCGAAGCTTAAATACCAAATATAGTTTTCAAGAAACCTTTATTATACGAGATACATGCAAATCCGTTCTGTTTATGTCCTCCCCCGCTCATAGTTCTTGGATTACTAAAATTTGAGAGATTGAGATAAAAATTATCCTGATTCACTATAAATTACAGTACTAGATATAGTAAATAGTTTCCAATAAAATTAATATGTGGTATTCATATATATATTTCAGTGATTGCTTTTCTTTCCAGTAAAGAATATGTTTATCTATCTGTTCAGGTCTGAGAGGTTGGCTGACCTATTTGTTGACAATTCATACGCTTTCCGTTAGGTGGTTATTAAAATTAACTGAAAGATTTCTCATTTCTGTTTGTATTTTGGGTGGTGTTAAGTGTTAGCAATATGTAGATGTATCTATTGTAAAAGTTCATGAGGGAAATCTTCTTAGTTTGTGCACCCTTTTTAGGACTTTTTTCTTTTGGGCTTTAGTATTATCTGAGACGGAAACGGCTAGTCCATTACATCCTTTTTAGACGAAAGGAAGATTGCTGAGATTGAGATTTGAGTACTTGAGTGGCGAGTTCGATTCCGCCTGGGCAATAGGGATTTATTTAGTGACGGACTCACTAAATAAAATCCTTAGTCCCTCCCTGGTTAGATAACCCGTCCCAATTAGCCATAGTAGCAAAAAGTGGACGCAAATAAATAATAATATTTGCATTTATCTCAAAACGTAAAATTTCAATGAGAACAATATTTGGTATTTACTCTTCAAATAAAGTGCTTCATAATACGGGTATAGCGACTTATTGTTAATATGACATGTGTTGGAGTGGGGGTTTACTGGAGGCCGAAAACTAAAAAAATGCAAATATCTCGGTTAATATTCAAGATGATGAAAAAACGTACATAAAAACATTACATTGATTACATTACAATTTTCTACCCAACGCATAATAACATAGATATTTCGAATTTTCTATCGTTTTTAGACGAAAGGAAGATCGCTTAGATTGAGATTTGTCGTTCAGAAGAAGATTGGTATTGAAAACGTTTACTACAGAGATTCTGGGGAAAAAAAATATAGATATAGATATAGGGTCTGTTGCGGAAATGCAGGAGAGGATAGCCGCTAGCAATGCGGCCCTTCCTGTTAATTGCCTATAAATCAATATCTTACAAGGGCGGCAGATGAAAAAGCGGCGAGGTGTGTCGTGGACACTGACTGCATGGGAAACGAGGCTCAGAGCCAGCTGGTGATTGGAGCCATTTAGCAAAGAGCTATTGGCTGGGCCTTGCTCTGTCCCAGCTCCCAGTCATCACTCAACCTAACTGCCCCGGCATTAACCTAGTCCCCTCCCCTAAATCCTCATCCTCTGACTGCCCCTTACCCTCCGTAAAGCACCACCTACCCGCTACCAATTTCTACGCAAAATCTCACACTTCTCTAAACAGTGTTGGACAAATATTATTTATGATAAATGACGATAGATAAACGAGGTCATTCATTAATTCTACTCTACGAATTTCGATATCCGTTAATGAAAACATCAAACTATTTTTCTTAACCATTAACCTATATCTTAAAATAGTCCGTCAAGCAGGGGCTGCGTAAACTAAGCAGATTTCCCTCGTGATGTTTAACAATAGATAAATCTACATATTGCTAACACAATAGCACCGTCATCATTAAGTGAATAATTACAAACGATAATAAGAAACCTCCAGATGGGAAGCACCTGAAACGTGAACAAACAGGTGACCCAACTTCTAACAGGAAAGAAAAGCAATTACGGAAATATATTAGAATATAATACATTAATTTTATTTGAAACTATTTACTGTATCTAGCATCAAAGTTTAGTAGTCCAAGAACTTATAAAGGTGGGTGGGGCCACGATAACATATTTGCATATATCTCGTATAATAAATGTCTCTTGAAAACAATTTATGGTATTTAAGCTTTGAATAATGTGGTTTATTACATAACAGAGTGTATTGTTTATGTAACATGAGTAGAAGTAAGGGTTTGCTGAGGGCTGAAAACTAAAAATGCAAATATCTCGGCTAATATTCTAATTTAAAGGTCCATCGATCCTACTTAGGTGATGACGAAAATGAGGTCCGTTCAAAACTATATATATATATATATATATATATATATATATATATATATATATATATATATATATATATGTGTTTGTCTGTTAACGCTCTAGCGTTCGCAATTTTTGTTTATTTGTCGCCAAACATGTATTTAATCGTTTTATGTAAAAAGAAGGACCAAGTTCGTTAACGGCTGAAATCGGACCATGGGAGGGTGGGGTTAGAGGGGGAATTTCGAAAATTCGAAATATCTCTGTTACTATACGTCGGGTCGAAACATTGTATAGAACCTATCTTATTGCAAATTAAATTTACTATAAATATTTTTATATACATTTATTCTCTATCTTGAATATTAACCGAGATATTTGCATTTTTATTAAGTGTAACGGGCGAGCTATGGGCTTTTCTATTCGTTCCCGCCGAAAGCTAGTTCGGCCGTTCCTGTAACTGTTGGGCACTCGTATGGAGATTTCTCTATTGTATAACTTTACGTGGGAAATCTGCTGGGTTTAGACAGCCCCCACGTGACGGACTTTTAAATTTATCAAAGGGGAAAGGGGTATCATTCAGTGATTGTTTTTTTTTTTGTTTTTTTTTTAATACGAGGTTAATAGTGAAACAAAGGGAGTATCTAATAATAACAGGGTGGAAGAAGGAGATAGAGACGTAGATAGTTGGCGGAGGGAGCGAGATAGCGCCTGACGGCAAGCTGATCACTTAGCTGGGCCTTATCTCTAGTGATAACTAGCTTCATCTCGGGCTGCCCCCACCTCTTTCCCAGCGCTCACTCTCAGGCACGCAAACCTTCCACCCCTAACTACGCACCCTCAGCTCTGCAACATCGACTAAACCATCTCTAAATGGGGGAGATTTAGATAAATTAAACGACGCTTTCGACAGGACTTCGTATTAACTGATTCCCCTCGATGAAAAATAAAATTCCGTCACGCAGAGGCTGCGTTAACTAAGCAGATTTCCCACGTGCGCCCCTTATTTGCATTTATCTCAAAACTTAAAGGTCCGTCACGCAGGGGCTGCGTAAACTAAGCAGATTTCCCACGTGAAGTTTTACAATAGAGAAATCTGCCTAATAATAACAGTAGTAATAAGGAATCTCTAAACCTATTCACGAGGGACGTAGAGTTACAGGAAAATGGCCACACTAGCTCTCGACGGAAAGTCCAGAACATAGCCGACTCCTGGCGAACACACACAATACAATTGCAAATAACTCGGTTAATATTCAAGATACAGAATAAATGTATAGAACCATATTTATAGTAAATTTCAATTTCAATAAGATTGGTGATATAAAATGTTTTGATCCGTCGTATGGTAACGGAGATATTTCGAATTTTCGAAAATCCCTCCTCTAAACCCCCCTCCCACAGGCCTGATTTCAGCCATTAACGAACTTGATCAGTCTTTTTGCATAAAACGTTTAAATATCGAGTTTTGTAACGATGAAACAAAAATTGCGAGGGCTAGAGCGTTAACAGACATATATATATATGTGTGTATATATATATATATATATATATATATATATATATATTTATGTATATGCAATTTTAATTTTGAACGGACCTCATTTTTCGACATCTCCTGGGTAGGATCGATGGACAATTGAAGAAATTTTTTGAAAATCGCGTCATGAGTACGACCTCAATAGCTGATTTCCCTTAAGGGAAATCTTCTAAAAGTTGCATGAGAACAATATATGGTATTTAAGTTTCAAATAAAGTGCTTCATAACATAATAGAATATTGTTAATACGAGATGAGTAGGAGTGGGGCTTTACTGAAGACCAAAAACTAAAAAATGCAAATATCTCAGTTAATAATGAAGATATTGAAAAAAAATGTACATAGCAACATTTATATAACATTACATTTACATTAATATTGGTTTTATACATTTTCCGACGCATAATAACGGTAATATTAAGAATTATCGACATCCCTCCCTCTAAACCCCCCTCCTCCTGGTCCGATTTCAGCCGTTAACGAACTTGATCTTTCGTTTTACATAAAAATTTTAAATATCCAGTTTGGTAACGATCAAACAAAAATTGCCGCTATAGCGTTAAAAGACACACACACACACACACACACACACATATGTATATATATATATATATATGTGTGTGTGTGTGTGTGTGTGTAATTTTGAATGGACTTAATTTCCGCCATCGATTAAGTAGGATCAATAGACATTTGAAGACATTTTTTGAAAACCCCATTATGAGTACAACCTCTATAATTGATTTCCTCCAAGAGAATTCAGCTAATATATTAACTTGTTGAAATATTTTTATTTCCAATTAATTTCAACATAGCATAATTGGATACGTAAAATATTTTGGTTTTCTATAATAAAAAAAAAATAATAATATTCAAGATAGATCTATATAACGATATTTATAGTACATTTTAATTTCAATATGATTGGTTCTATTCAATTTTTCGATCCGACGTATAATAAAATCCTTAGTCCCACCCTGGTTAGCTAACCCGTCCCAAATAGCCATAGTAGCAAAAAGTGGACGTAAATAAATAATAATAATATTTGTATTTATCTCAAAACGTAAAATTTCAATGAGAACAATATTTGGTATTTACTCTTCAAATAAAGTGCTTCATAATACGGGTATAGCGACTTATTGTTAATATGAAATGTGTAGGAGTGGGGGTTTACTGGAGGCCAAAAACTAAAAAAAATGCAAATATCTCGGTTAATATTCAAGATGATGAAAAAACGTACATAAAACATTCATATAACATTACATTGATTACATTACAATTTTCTACCCAACGCATAATAACAGAGATATTCCGAATTTTCTATCCTTTTTAGACGAAAGGAAGATCGCTTAGATTGAGATTTGTGACCAATGAATGATTGGTTCTATTCAATTTTTCGATCCGACGTATAATAACGGAGATATTTCGATTTTCCGCCATTAACGAATTTGATCTTTCTTTTTACATAAAACATCATGTTTGATAACGATCTACCAAAAATTGCGACCGCCAGAGCGTTAACAGACAATTATATATATATATATAGATATATATATATATATATTTATATATATATATATATAATTTTTAACGGACCTCATTTCTTGAGGTCATGAGTACGACCTCAATAGCTGATTTCCCTTAAGGAAAATCCGCGAAAACTTGAAGTTGCTCAAATCATGCTTTTGCATATTCAATGCACATTTATTTAGTTATACATATTTTGGATTAGTTTTTTTTTTTTTCACACACATTTCGACCATAACGTTACACAATACTAACTAACTATTTCTCACAACAATTAATTCCATAGTTATACAATGCATATATGTGAGACAATTTATTCATCTATACTCTACTCATTAAACATGTCATAGGGGTAAAGGTTGGTCAAATATTAAACCTGATTGACGTAACCCGGATTCGTATGAATATATTCATAGAGGTTCATACATTATGAAAAGCTCATTATTTGAGTCAATTAGACGCGTTTATCACATGAAGACATAAATTAATTAATTCATGTAATAAATACCATGGTCCAATTTTTATTCATGAAATTATTTATTTGCTTTTGGATATTTGGTTAAATGAGAGATTTGAGGCAGATGTAATTTAAATATATATTTCTTCCACAAACAAATATTTTTTATATATACTGGCATACATGGAACAGAGGTAGTGAGTAAAGGACTAATGTTTAAACTTGAAGGTATGGACAACCTCTGACATGTTGTGGGCCAAACTTTAGTGTGCAAATACGTTCGCGAGCCGCTTTTAAAAATAGTACATTTTAAAGTAGTGTTCATAATTTTTAACGATAGATATCAGACATGAAATTATACGACAATGTAATTATAATAAAATTTATTAAAATAACAAAATGAAATGAAAAAAAGTCCGTCACGCAGGGGCTGCGTAAGCTAACCAGATTTCCCACGTGAAGTTATACAATAGAGAAATCTCCATACGATAGCCGAACAGTTACAGCAAAGGGCCGAACTAGCTTTCGGCGGGAAATTCAAAAATTCGTTATCGGCCCAAATTTAATAAAAATGCAAATATCTCGGTTAATATTCAAGATAGGGAATAAATGTGCAAACAATATTCATAGTAAATTTAATTTGCAACACCCCCCCCCCCTCTAAACCCCCCTTCTCCCACTGGTCCGATTTCAGCCGTTAACGAACTTGATCTTTCTTTTTACATAAAACAACTAAATATCGAGTTTGGTAACGATCAAACAAAAATTGCGACCGCTAGAGCGGTAACAGACAAATATATAGCTCTATATATATATATATATATATATATATATATATATATATATATATATATATACACACACACTTCTATAAGGGATCTCTGGGCCATTGTCTCTTGAGGCGCCGTGGAGGGGAATATGGATGAGTGGTACTGGAAAAGGCTAGGCCTTCTGGATTAGGATGATTGGATAGCCTGCTCTGGAATTTTCTGAATCCTAAGGAAATTAGGTGCTTTACAAATGGGATATTAAGATCTTTATGGAGGGTGTGGTTTGTAACATAATATGGAGCATCTACTATGCTGCGCAGGACATTGGATTGGAAGGTCTGGATGCGTCTGATGTTCGAAGGTTTTGCTGTAGCCCACACTTCTATTGGGTATGTCCTTATTGGTTTAAGCAGTAACTTGTATACCGTTAGCTTAAAATTAGTAGAAAAGAATTTGATAAAATGTTTTACAGGCTGTCTTATGTGATACCAATAAGGTAACAGGAAGTCTGAAGTAATCCAATAGTTCTCCTTCCTCGTTGATTGGTTGATTTAAAAATGACACCGGAAGTCAGAAGTAAATATTTCAAAATTTGGGGATCTAAACCGATAAATATATTCTTAACATAAGTTTCAGATTTATCTTATTTTCTTTTAACTGACATTGTAGGGAAGATTTTGAAGAATGTGTGTTTCAATTTCGAAGTAAACCCTCTCTCCTGAAAGTGGTAGTAATGTATACAATACTGAATGTTGACAACATTCGTTTTTTTTAATATATATAAAAAAAATTAATTCTATTGGACTGTTTCCGTCAAATATTAATTCTATTTGGCCTCCAGAAGTCGGAATTCAACATTTTGAAGTTTATAAATTAAAATGTCGTTTTAGGGCCGAAAACTGAATCCTGAACACAGCTCGTTCTGGAAATTTTAATATTAATATTCAACAAATATCAATGAGGACGAACATAGGTTTGGGTGTCAAAGTAAAACCCCATTCCTAGTTGAAAATTCGATTTCTAATATAGCCTTGTTATAGTAGGAAATTATTAATGCCCATTGTAATGTTCTATACATATTTCTTGTATCACGAATATCAATCGAGATATTTGGACTTTACAGTTTTCGGCTTTCAGTAAACCCCCACTCCTACTCTTGTAATATTAATAATAAGCTGTGTCATCATGAACCACTTCATTCCAAGGTCAAATACCAAATATTGTTTTCAATGAACTTTTACTTTCTGAGATATACGCAAATTCATTCTGGCTCATTATAAATTACAGTACTAGCTGCTATAGTAGATAGTTTTCAATAACATTGTTACGTTTTATTACAAAACCAGTAATAAACGTTGATAATAAGAGTTCTTTTGGATTGCAAAATTAAACACACACACAAGTTTCACAGTTTATCACTGCACAATTTATTTCCCAATGCACAATACTCTTGGTTAACTATTACTACTCACAGTATTACACTGATAGTGTCACTGTTCTTCAGATTTCACAGTCCAATAATTCACTCGCGGTCACTGAACTTCACATAAAACGACGGCACTGCACTGTCCATTACTTCGCGGCACTGCACTGTCTTAAACACGCACTAAACTGTTACTTACAGTCATGACACAACACTGTTCATCTTATAAAAACACTTTACCGCACTGCACTAAGTCGTACTTGAGCACTGATGTGACCATCAAGACATATGAGCGTAAAACTGAGCCTGAGGTACTGGCAGGGTCTCTTATAAATGCCTGTAGAAGGGGCTAGCCAAGGAAAGGTCCAGAAGTTCCTGAAAGTCCCTAATTAGATTCTACTGGCTCCACTAGGTTGAGCTTTACAGGCTTAAATAGAGGAGCAGGATGAGACCGAGGCTTTTCCAAGAAGGCCTAGAAGGGACTAGTAAGGACGCGACCAATTAGCGGCACTTCTTTGAACTCCTCCGCACTCCCCAATCACGGGGTTCCTTCTCTGGTGTATTTAATTTTCGCAACAATATTAATATATTATATTCAGATATATTTCAATAATTGGTTTTCTTTCCGGCTTAGAATATTTCTATCTATTAAGCTCTGGGAGGTTGGCTGACCTGTTTGTTTAGATCCAGACGCTTTCCGTTGTGGATGTTATTAAAATATGTATTTACTGAATCATTTCTCATTACCATTTGCATTTATTCCGTTAATATTCACGGATGTGTCATCAGTATGTAGGTTTATCTATTGTAAACCTTCAAGTAGGAAATCGGTTTGGCTTACGTAGCCCCAGCGTGACGGACTCTTTTTTTTTAAGTAACTCGGGTAAACTGTCAGGAAAACAATTTTACATTTTAGGAATTGCTCTGACCCTCCTCCAGTGAACTATCATTTTCATGCATCATATATATATATATATATATATATATATATATATATATATATATATATATATTTAAATTGGGAGTTATAATCTATTTAATATAACAACGTTTTTAATCTCAAGTTTCGTGATCATTGTTAGTTCAAGGATTTATTCGCTTTTATACTAAGATCAGTTATCATTTTATAGCTTATAAGGAGAAGAGTGTTCCATAGAGTATGTGATGGTGGAAAGCAGGGCCCTCCTTTGTCCTGAAATAAATCCCTGCGGCTAAGGGCATTTATAACGGCCTTGTATTATGCCAGGGGAATTTGTTCCCACATTGTCTTTTAATACAATATGACTAATCTTGCTTTTCTCGTGCCGAAGTAGGGCAGGCGGTGAAAATCCCTTGAATATATGTTGTTTTATTGTCATTATCCAACGTTCTCCTTGAGGACACATGAGCAATTTCTCCCGGAGAGAAGCACTTAATTTGACTCCATTGCTGGAGCTTATAAAAGAGTTTATAGCCCAATTGAGGGAGGTTTATTACACAGTTAGGCTCTTATTGTGATCAAATATCGTAGTCCTTGGGAAACCCTGTAGAGGGACACAAGTAGCAAGATAAGAGTAAGGTAGTGGAATGGAAATTATTTTTCACAAAAAATTATCTGTGGGGCATTCTCAATTTCACTTTCAAAAGATAGTTTAAGTATTGACTCCAGCTTACCTACATTAAACTAAACATTGGTCATACTGGGATTCCCTTTCTCCTGGTCAGATTTTACCCGTTTATGAAATTGACCTTTAGTTTTACATTGATTGCTGTTTAAATTTTGAATTTGGTAACAATTGAATAAACATTACGAGCTCTAAATTGATCACACGCACACACACACACACACACACACACACACACATATATATATATATATACACACACACACACACACATATATATATATATACACACACACACACACACACTACAAATTGAACTTACAGTCAATGAATACAAAAGCAAAGCGAAGGCCAGACGAAAAAATAAAATATCTTGGAGTGAATATTCAGGAAGAGGTCCGTCTCGACACTGTAGAAATTATTAACTCTCTCGTCGAACCAGCTTAAATACGGCCTAGCAGTTCATTACTGAAGTCAGATAAAAAACTAAAAATATTAAACTAATATATCCGGCCAATTCTCACATACCCTTTGCAATGTGCTCCACTCAAGGATCTCACCCACCCTACCCATCTCTACTTTCTTGCAAAAAACCGACAAAATTGTCCGAAGCTGTATCAAAGAGACATTAAATATACCTTCAGATACTCAGGACAGTATGTTTTACTCTGCAAGAAATGTTAGAAGTTTAGGGCTACTCAAAGCACAGTGGGAAGCATTCTTTCAACACATAAATGTGTGCATAACGCTTCAAAATGACGGCAAAAGATATGTTAAAGAAACAAGAGAAATGCCTTGAAAGTTTGAATCTGACAAAAGTTAAAGAAACCTCTAATGTTCGATCAATAGATATTTAGATAATAAATATAGATAATATTTAATACCATCATTCTTCAATCAAAAATTATTTCCCGGGCATCGCCGGGTGCCTAAGCTGAAATATATATACATATACAAAGATTGTTTTAAACATACCTAATTTTCCTGGTCTTCTAGTATCGATAGACAAACAAAGTTTTGGAAAATCTCTCTTTGAGTGCAACCACAATATTCGATTTCGCTTAAGGGAAATCATCTTATGAAACTGAATTGAGAGAGGATAAAGCACGTGTGTGGAATCTACTTCAGTTCATTTTCTGACCTCAGATTCGTGGAACACGCCTACGTGAGGTTGGGAAAATTAAATAAATAAGGGTCTCGCTGGGTGCGATTACTGGAGGGTTAAGTATTCTCTTGAATTTCAGTTGAAGGCCCAAAGTAATGACCCTTGAGGCTGAATCTGAATTTGGGTGAATTTTGACTTAACCACACGCTTGAAAATAATTCTTGATAAACAAGCGCTTCACCTTCGCCCGTTCGTGCTTCAGTTGGCCATTTTCATCAGCCTTTCTGTTCTTACAAGTTTTAATACACATTATTTAATAATAAACGTTATTAATGATATCATTTGAATTTATGAAGAAAACGAAGGCTACTTCGTCTTTTTGAGTGACTGAAATCATATCTGAGTCAGTGATTAAATAAAATTTAACAGTCTTTTGTCAAAAGTAAAAGAATATTAAAATAATGGCTCCCATTAATTCTGAAATCCGACTAGATAGACTTATGGACACGGAACCAATCTTATAACTATTAAAAACTAACGCACTGCATTAGGATCCGCGGTCATAAATTACTAAAATATTGTATAATTGTAATAGTTTGTACTGACTGAACTTCTTCTTTTGCTACCTCCTTTGTGCCTTTCAGCGTGGAGGTGTCTCAGTCCAGAACAGCCATGCATTATGGTCCATGGCCAGAGCTCTCATGGCATTCAGACCCTTCCCTCAGTTCTGTCCAAGCCTGGAGATGTGTTCAGCCCATGTAATTCTCGGCCTGCCACGAGGTCGCCTTCCCGTCGGTCTGGCCTCAAAGAACTTCCTAGGGTCCCGGTCTTCATGCATACGGCATAGGTGGCCAAACCATCTCAGCTGTTTCTTTTCAACGGATTTTTTGACTGCTGAGACTCCCAAGTCCTCTCGGATCCACTGGTTCCTGATCTGATCCCTCCGGGTCCGACCGGCAACCCTCCGGAGGTACTTCATTTCTGCGGCTGTTACTCGGCTCCAGTGTTTGTCCAGTGGGACCCAGCTTTCGCTGCCATATATCAGGGTAGGTGGGTTAATGGCCTTGAAAATGTGCATTTTAACATTTTTGTCCACCTCTCTCTTTCCCGCAATAGTGTTGCATAAGTGGTAATAAACACTATTTGCTTTGGTGATCCTGCTGGAAATTTCTCCATCCATTTTTGGATTTCTGCTTATGACAGTTCCTAGATAAGTATACTCTTCTGCCATTTGCAGGATTTCCTCTCTGCATTGGATCTCCACATTTTCTTCCTCTCGGCCTATATGCATTACCCTGCTCTTACTTGCATTGATTGACATTCCTTTCCTATATAGCTCTGCTTCCCACTCGACAATTGCTTGCTGCAGATTGTCCTGTGTATCCGCTATAAGGACTATATCATCCGCGAAGATCATTGCTTGGGCTAGGATCGTCCTCATATTCCACTTTCCCACCACTGTTCTTGCTGTTCTCCGCTTACATATTTTTAGGATCTCACCCATAAATATGATGAACAGCAAAGGACTAAGGCTGTCTCCTTGCTTTATACCTATGCCCATGCGAAAGGCTTCGGACTCCCTTCCATTTAACCTTACTATTCCTTTCGTGTCGTGGTAGGTGGATTTTATAGCAGCTATTGGTGCTCCAGGAATATTCTTCTCTGCTAGTGCTGCCCGAATTTCGTGCCTTGGGACCGTATCGAATGCCGTCTTAATATCAAGGAATGCCAGGTACATGCTTTTGCCTCTTTCCCAGGCCTTTTCTATTATAGTCCTTAGGGAGAAGATGTGATCCTGGGTCTGTCGGTTTGGTCGAAAAGCAGCCTGTTCCTCTTCCAAGTACTGACTGAACAAGCCTGATATATGTCTACTCTTTTTTATTACCTTCATCCTCCACACATAGTAAAAAAGTTCTCCAGTATTTTATAATGATCCCTGCATAAATTTATGGCAAAATCGTCAGTTTAGTATTATTATTTTTGTGTACTATTGTAGATACAGCTTGCTAAGTTGTTTTGGGCTTCACTACCATGTATGTTTCCAGTGAAATACAAAAACATTTTAGATGTACTTTCAAAGGCTTACTCAAGCTTGCAAAAGTAAGCTTAAAAATAAAATGAAAAAAAAAAAAAAAAGTTAATTGAAATTGCTAGATTACTCAGCCAAACTGGCTCTCAATGTTTGCTACCACCAACTTTATTGAATGAGAAAGTTGGAAATGGTATTTATATTCTCCAAAAAAAATGTTTTGTTCTTTTCTCTGAGATTTAATTAAAATGGCAAACGTAATCACATATTTGAAAGTTGATTCATTTCAATGGATACAAGAATTAGAATTAAATCTGCATTAATAAGTGAACTGAAGGATATAAAAATGTCAAATACGCCACTCTTAAAACTCTTCACAGGGAACCTTCAGACTCAGTCTCGCAGGAGTAGGAATAGCAGCCAACTCAATTGATTTGAAGGGGCAGGTTCCCCTGAAAGTACTGTGCCTGTAATAAAAGAGTTAGAGTCTAGGTGTGTGACCTTTCCATGATGACGGACGTCTACCGGCAAGCCCAGATCCCAGGTTTTTTTAAATTAAATTATTGATCATCATGTAAATACAATTTTCTGTATTGTTATATACATTGTACTCCCTGAATGGATCAAGGGCGAAGGTTATTTGTACGTAACAGTTGGATTTAACGATGTGCTTTGAATTTAATAAAGCTAGGCGACCTGCTTCTATAATTCTACCGGAAATGTGCTCAACAACAAGAAAATTGCTGTCGTTTGGTTTTATCAAGGAAATTTACTTCTGTTTTTCACTCGAATTTCGCCTTGAGGAAACATATTCATAACTCGAGTCGGAATTGCTATAGAAGTGAATTCGTATTACGAGCTATAAGTGAAATGGAAGGGAAAAAACTGAGTCTGGAAGCATTGCTGGAAGAAAGAACTGTTTCTGCCATTTACAGGTCGACGGCGCTTGGAATATTTTTCCAAGCTCCAACATTACAAAGGAAGGCTCTACATTCTCCGATAGCAGCTTTATTAGAATTCTCAACAAAGGTAGAGCATTCCATCTGGATTAGGAGCCTCTCCTAGAGAGAGAGGGCGCTTCACACCTTGTCTCTCCCATGGAAATTCTTCCGTCACAATTACAGGAACAGCTCACTCCGTTGGGATTACTATTAGCTTAGCACCTCAGTGAATAATTACTTGAAGAGCACCTTTGCAACCCCCTTGACAGTGAAGCTTTAGACCATAGTCGCCTAATGAATGTTGTCTGAATTTCAGACGTTATTTGCATAACCTACTGCTAATTTAAGATCTAAACTAATTGTGTCGGGCGAAACCACACGTGCATCCACGTGCCGCCGCCTCCGATATTTGACTTCTGGCGTATTTCCCTTTCTGCAAAAGCAGCTATTTACGATCGCACTTGAGGCGTGATTTTCAAAAAAAATCCGGGCTGCGTAAACTAAGCAGATTTCCCTCGTGATGTTTAATAATAGATAAATCTACATACTGATAACACAATAGCACCGTCAACATTAAGTGAATAAATACAAACGATAATAAGGAACCGTCAGGCGGGAAGCACCTGAAACGTAAACAAATAAGTGTGCCAACTTCTCACAGGAAAGAAAAACAATTACGGAAATATATCAGGATATAACATATTAATTATATTGAAAACTATTTACGATATCTATTACTGTAATTTATAATGGATCAGAATAATTTTATCGGAATCAATCAAATTTTAGTAATCCAAGAACAATTCAAGAAGGGAGGGGGGGGGGGGTCACGGTAACATATTTGCATTTATCTCGTATAATAAAAGTCTCTTGAAAACAATTTATGGTATTTAAGCTTCGAATAATGTGGTCTATTACATAACAGAGTATTGTTCATGTAACATGAGTAGAATTGGGGTTTGCTGAAGGCTGAAAACTGAAAAATGCAAATATGTCGGTTAATATTCAAGATAAATGTATAAAACAATGTTACAGATCGTATGATAACGATGTAGCACCCAAAAATATTTTTTTTCCGTCACCGATCACAATAGTTAATGGTTTCATGGAAAACAGAAGATCCAGTTCGTTATGACTGAAGTCAGACCAAGAAGAGTTGATAAAATCTGAAATTGAAAATATCTCCGTCCTTATGACTCAGTTCAAAAATGTTTCATAACCAATCTTGTTGTAAATATAGCATTCTATAATTTTTTTTTTCATACATTTTTCCTTTAACGTGAACATTAACCTCGATGTTTTATTTTATTTTTTGAGGCTTAAGTCATATTTCATAAAACGACTCATTACATTGTTAAATATGGCATCTTGTCTTCGTGAGACATTTAGTATAATACTGTTGTCATACCTGTAGGTGGAGACCGTCGTCACTGGCTGATCTTGGAGTACTGCTGGCAAGCGCTTTCGATGCGAGGGCACCATCTTCAAGCCTGTCTAAAGTCGTACTGAGTGTACGTTTGTTTGTCAGTTGTATATATGTCCTGTTATCCGTCGTAGCTTGTTTACATTTTCAAGGATTGTTTACGTGAAAGTACAGGTATGTTGTTTGTCAAGCATGAGTTTAGTCTTGTCAGGTGAATGATTTGGGTCAAATAAGGTATAGAAGTATGTGGAGTAAGTTAAGTTTATTGAATTTTGAAAAAATGAAACTAAGTTCGTCGTCGCTTCGTCTGTTGTTTGTGAGTATGTCCGTCTGTAGATCTTTTTCGTTTGTTAGTACGTTTAAGCAGTTTCAGTGGTCTGAATATCGTATCAGAGCTAGTGTTGAGTTGTTCGTTTATAATGTCACCGTTAAATGTCCGTTGTTTGTAGATCTCCATGTTCTCTAATATGTCTAGTCTACGTCCCTTTGTTTGTCTATGTAGAAGTTTCATACTGTCTGTTATATTTGTAGGGTCGTGGCAGTGGTCGTTAAGGTGGTTAGCGAAGTTAGAGTCTCGTTTGTTTAGTCTGAATGAGCGTATGTGTTCAGTATATCTGGTCTTTAGTCGTCTTCCAGTTTGTCCGATGTAGGTGTTACTGCAAGTGCATGTAAGATTGTATACTCCGTTCATGTTGTATATGTCTTTGTTTTGAATGTTGTTTGTCAGTTTTTGTCTTAACGTTTTTTTGGTTCTAAATGTTGTATGTAGTCCTTTGTGTAGTGCGTTAGTTGCCAGCAGTACTCCAAGATCAGCCAGTGACGACGGTCTCCACCTACAGGTATGACAACAGTATCATATATACTGGTGGAACTAACCCCTTAGTTGATATATTTAGTATAATAGTTTGAAGGATAGGTTTTCGATTTGACGACATCATCGAACATTGTTCTGTCAAAGACCTCAATTTCTATTTGTTCTGTACCATACTTGATTTTAAAACTTTTCTTGTAAAACTAAATGCCGCTGTTGCTAATGGCCAATGTTAAATCTGGAAGAGTTGAGCTTTAGATAATTATTATTATTATTTATTAACGTCTACTTTATGCAACTAGGGCTAATTGGGACGGGTTATCTACATGTTACCACCCTTTTCTACCAAGGGTGGGACTTAGGATGTTATTTAATGAATTCCGTCACTAAATAATTTCCTTTGCCCAGGCGAGAATCGAACTGGCCACTCTAGGTTTACCATATGAGATTAAGGTCAACGCTTTAACTCACATGGCTAACCTTAGCTTTAGATAATGGTAAAAATACCAATATCTCCGATCTCTGATGAACTCTTCAAATAAACAGAAAAAAACGGATTTTCAAATCTTTATATATTTATGGAAGTAATTTACAGTCAATAATTGAACAGAAGAAATAACAATAAACATTTGATTTGGGTTTCCATCTGAATCCTATCAAAGCAGATGGATTCCTGGAAGGTACGCGTTCAATTTGGATAAAGTCCTGAATTTACCGTTTTACTTCCTGGAATCCATTCCGCGTTTTGGAATTGAAATTCTTTTTCATCTGTGTTCGCTTCAGTTCACTAACTATTGGCAATGGAGAGAAATTCATGAGCGATTATAGAAATTACTTCAATATGTGGGTTGCCAATAGACTTTAGGTTTATTGCATACAAGAGATAGTCCACTCAATCCTCACCCCATAAACACAAAAATGGAAGCTATTTTATGAACTGGAAAGCTTCTCTCTACTCAACTCTTTTGTATGTTTTAAGTATAAACTGTATATTCGTAATCGTGCATAGCTTAAGGGAGCAGTGATAGTAAACGATAGAAACAACTGGGCACACATCTCAGCACTTTCATTACTCATAAACGGTCATTTGTTTAAATTATTTATTTATGAACGATAAACAAATTCTAAACTTCGCAATAGAAATTATGTGAAGTAGTTATGATCAAATGTGTATTTATATTTGAACATGAAGCCGACACACTTCTGTAAATATGTTTCGACAGTGATGATCTTTAGTTGATAAAAAAAGTCCGTCAATCAGGGACTGCGTATATTAAGCAGATTTCGAAGTTTAACAACAGTTAAATCTACATAATGGTAATGCAATAGCACTGTCAATAACAATTGAATAAATACAAACGATAATAAGAAACCTACCGACGGGAAGCGTCTGAAACGTAAAAAAAACAGGTGTGCCAACTTCTCACCGGAAAGAAAAACCAAATTAAAGAAATATTTCACAATATAACTTATTAATTTTATTGAAAACTATTTACTATATCTAGTACTGTGATTTATAATGGATCAGAATAATTTTTATCTCCATCAATCAAATTTTAGTCCAACCTTAAGACGGGGGTGAGTCATATATTTGCATTTATCTCGTATAATAAAGGTCTCTTGAAAACAATATAAGGTATTTAAGCTTCGAATAATGTGGTTTATTACATAACAGAGTGATGTTTATATAACATGAGTAGAACTGGGGGTTTGCTGAAAACAGAAAAATGCCTCGGTTAATATTTAATATAGATAATAAATGTATATTAAAATATTTATAGCAAATTTAATTTGCAATAAAATTGGTTCTATACAAGTTTTCGATCCGACGTATAGTAAAGGAGATGTTTCGATTTCTCGAAACTCCCTCCTCTTAACCTCCCCCCCCCCCCTCTCCCGCTGGTCCAATTTCAGGCGTTAACGAACCTGATCTTTCTTTATATATAAAACGATTATATATCAAAGGTAACGGTAAGATAAACATTGCGATCGCTAAAGCGGCAACACACACACACCCACACACACACCCACACACACACACACACACACACATATATATATATATATATATATATATATATATATATATATATATATACTAGCTCAGATACCCGGCTTCGCTCGGGAATTCATTTGAGGCTGAATGGTGATGGTATTTTTTTTGGCAAGGCTTTACTTTACACAATATTTTGACATTTACCCGTCCCAGTGTTTAGTGTAAATACCCGACGTTTCTGTGGATTTGCAAATAATAAAATTAACCCAAAAAAAACAAACATTGATAAAAATCAATGTACAGACAGAGGTTACAATTTTATATATATATACAATTTTGAGCGGACCTCATTTTCGTCGTCTACTAGGTAGGATCGATGGACATTTAAAGAAAAATTTCGAAAATCGCGTCATGAGTACTACCTCAATAGCTGATTTCCTCAACCTAAATACATCGTATAAATGTAGTTTCGAACTTTTTTAATTTTTTGTTTTTAATCTGGAATATTTACCAGATATTTGCACCTCTTCACATTTTCAGCTGGGTTTTTGGTCCCGGTTTACGAAGGCTCCTTATTACGAGAGAAATAGAGAATTTATAGTGAGTCAAGATTAATATCGCGTTATTTACAGCTTCTTACGAAATTTGCTTAGTTGACTGCCTCGCCACCTATTTCATTTGATTCGTTAGTAAGATAGAAAAGATAATTTATCTCAGTGTTGTGTTACTGGTATGAGTGAAGAATTACTAATATGACACATTTTGCTATCACATGAGTCATCAAGAGGTGAATAAAAGAAAATTTACTGCTTAAAGAAAGATACTACTATCAAGGGTGAACACTAATTTTAATTAATAATTAATCAAGGTTTAAGTAAAAAAAGTCTGTCACGCAGGTACTAAGTAAACTAAGCAGATTTCCCTCGTGACGATATATAATAGATAAATCTACATACTACTAACACAACACCACCGTGAATATTAAGTGAATAAATACAAACGGTAATAAGAAATATTTCCCCTCCTGGCGGGAAGCGTCTCAAATGTAAACAAACAGGTCTACCAACGGCTCACCCGAAAGAAAAACAATAACTGAAAAATTTTAGAATATAACATATTGATTCTATTGAAAACTATTACTATATCGAGTACTGTAATTTATAATGAATCAGAACAATTGTTATCTCAATCAACCAAATTTTAGTAGTCTAACAACTTAAGAGGGGCAAATTTGCATCGATCTCATATAATAAAGGTCTCTGAAAAACAATATTAAGTATGTAAGCTTCGAATAATGTGGTTTATTATATATCAGAGTATTGTTTATGTAACGCTAGTGGGAGTGGAGGTATACTGAAGGCTGAAAACTGAAAATGCAAATATCCAAATATAATATTCAAGATACAGAATAAATGTATATATCAATATTTATAGTAAATTTAATTTGCAATAAGATTTATTCTATAAACTTTTTCGATCCGACTTATAGTAACAGAGATATTTCGAATTTTCAAAATCCCCCTCTAATTCCCCCCCCCCCTTAACCCTGTTCCGATTTCAACCATTAACGAATTTGATCTTTCTTTTTATATAAAAGAACTAAATATCGTGTTTGGTAACGATAAAGTAAAAATTGCGACAGCTAGTGCGGTAACAGACATATATATATATATATATATATATATATATATATATATATACACACACACACACACACACACACACACACACACACACACACACATACAGTTTTGAACGGCCCTCATTTTCGTCATCTACTAGGTAGGATCGATGGACATTTGTAGAAAAATATTATATTACTATATTAACATGAAGCAATTACGGGGTAATGCCACCATAAACATTGAAAATCCGTCACGCAGGGACAAGTGTATGTATATATATATTGTTACGTTTTATTACAATAAGAGTTCTTTTGGATTGCAAAATAAAACACACACAAGATTCACAGTTTTTATCACTGCACAATTTATTTAACAATGCACAATACACTTGGTTAATTATTACTCACAGTATGCACTGATAGCGTCACTGTTCTTGTTATTACACAGTCCAATAATTCACTCACGTTCGCTGAACTTCACATAAAAGTGGGCACTGCACTGCCCTAAACACAGCACTATAATGTTACTTACAGAATCACGGCACAAAACTCTTCTTCGCATAAAAACACTTTACTGCACTGCACTAAGTCGCACTGAAGCGCTGGACATCACTGGAAGACCGCTGAGCACAAAACTAAATTCGGGGACTGTCAGGGTCTCTTATATATAGCTTGTCGGAATACATCAAACAGAATGACCAGAAGGGGCTAGACACCTTCCTGGAACATACGCGGCCCTAATTAGATGCTGCCGGCGCCACTAATCTTCATCGGTAGGCACCTTTCTTCTCCCTCGCACCTCCCAAATACGCAGCTATCTCTCTGCTAATCCTTCATGTATTTAATTTTCGCAACAATATATATATATATATATATATATATATATATATATATATATATATATATATATATTATTTGGAATGGAACTCATTTTCGTTATCTACTAGGTAGATGAATGGGCATTTGAGTAAATATTTCGAAAATTGCGTCAGGAGTACGAACTCAATAGCTGACTAAATAAACTCAAACGCTAATAAAATTCTGTAAAATTAAGTAATATATTATATTTGGGCTCCTACTTCTCGTAACAACCCATTACGTGGTACGTTAATTATACGTATATATATATATATATATATATAATATTTATACTAAATGAAATTAGCGATTTAAAAATATTCAAAGATATATTAATGGCTCCCACTGACAATTTTCTTTTAAAGAGATAAAGGATTTTTAACTTCTTAAAAAGATTCTTCAATATAGTCCAGGAATGTACTAATGAAATGCTTTGCTTTCGCAGCTTATATTAAAGAAGAAAAATGAAAGAAATAAAAAAGATAATGAAATAATAACTGGGGAGGTCACCCCACTAATATACAAAATTTTTTGGAGATGATTGATATTTCGTGGGGCCTCCCGCTACAATCTTTTATATTTATTTAATTAACTATTGCCCATTCTTAGCATTTAGGACACGAGAACACCGTTTTCAAGCCTGGTGGATGTTTTACTATGTAGTTGCTTGGCCTATCTCAGGTATTTAGCAAATTTACCTTGATGAAAATCACATATTTGGGTTGTACTCGGAATGTGATTTTGGAAAAAAAAAATCAAATGTCCATCGCCCCTTCTTAAGAAATGACGAAACTCTATCTGTTCATATATATATATATATATATATATATATATATATATATATATATATATATATATATATGTGTGTGTGTGTGTGTGTGTGTGTGTGTGTGTAGATAAAACTGGCTTTTACAATATCAGTTTGAGCTGTTGAAAGGATAGTAATTATTATGAATTCAACGTAGAGTGGCGCCATTATGATACTTTCTTATTATCTCATTATTGGCGATGCTTTTACATATAAAGAAAGGCAACATTTTTGGGGCAATATACAATTTTGAGATTAATTTAAGCCTCCTGAAGAGTTCAATTGAATTTAGGGTTTACTCAAATATGAAGACAAAAACATTACTAATAACCCACTTAAGAATTGATGTACGAAAACATGACACATGAACATGAAACATGAATAACAATGGTATAGCATTAACTGTGTTGTATAACGTGGTTCAATCCGATCTGTAATAAAGCAGTATTCCATTTTAGCAGATTTCCCTTAAGGGGAATCAGATATTGAGGTCGTACTCATGACGCGATTTTCGAAAACTTTTCAAATCAGTCCATCGCTCCAACCCAGATGACGAAAATGTGGTCCGTTGAAAATTATATCTTTACTATATATAGTACTGTGATTTATAGAGAATCAGAATAAGTTTTATCTCCCTCAATCAAATTTTAGTAGTCCCGGAATTCTTGGTGGTTCACAAGAACATTTTTGTACGTATCTCGTATAATGAAGGTCTCCGAAAAACTATATTTGGTGTTCAAGCTTCGAATACTGTATTTTATTATATAACAGAGTATTGTTTATATAACACTAGTAGAAGTGGGATTTACTGAAAGCGAAAATAAGAAAAATGCAAATATATCGGTTAATATTTAAGATAGAGAATAAATGAATATAACAATATTTATAGGCCATTTAATTTACAATAAGATTTATTCTAGAAACTTTTTGATCCGACGTTTAGTAACAGAGATATTTTGAATTTTCAAAATTCCTCCCCTCTAAACCCCCCCTTCCCCTTGTCCGATTTCAGCCGTTAACGCACTTGGTCTTCCTTTTTATTCAAAAATACTAAATATTGAGTTTGGTAACGATTAAATAATAGTTGTGACCGCTAGAGTGGTAACAGACAAATATATAGATAGATAGATCTATACACACACACACACACACACACACATATATATATATATATATATATATATATATATATATATATATATATATATATATATATATATATATATAAAGTTTTGAACGGACCTCATTTTCGTCGTCTAGGTAGGATCGATGGACATTTGAAGAAAAATTTCGAAAAATTCGTCATGAGTACGACCTTATTGCTGATTTCCTTTAAGGGAAATCTGCTAAAAGACGATTATTTGGCAAATGCCACAAATGAGTTCTTCGCAGAAATAAAAATTCCATTAAGGTACTAGCTATTATAAAGTAAACCTTCGGAGGGGGGGATGGTTGGACTTTGTTTAGAGAAGTTACTTGACATTGGAATAAGCAGTAGCCATTATAGAAGAAGTGAAATACGATTTATAATGTCTAAATACCGTCATTTATTTTGGGACTATATTCGGCAATAAACTGAACTTGTATGCACACATTGAACACTCACAATATAAATTATTAAACGTATAAATCTCCTTTCGAGGTGATAAAACTAACTAGTGTAGTACATACTGGCGTGACACGTCACGAACAATATATAGGGCGGCAATAGAATCTGCCTTGACATATGGAATAACTGCCTGGTAAGACGGCTTTCAGCCTCAATACAATTTAGGAAGAAAGGAGACAGTTTGGAGATTGATGGCCTTTAAAGGTATAAGGGGATGTAGAACAATCCCATAATAAGCTCTTATTTGCTAGCTAAAATAACAGCAAGCTCACTACTTGAAAAACAACTTCATCTCTATGGCATCTATTACATAGAAAGTCAAATACACATAACACTCAACCATCTGTCATAGTAGCATCACTATATTATCCACAATAGATACATCTAAACGAAATAACGGACAAATATTTTTGAATGGATCCAAAAAAAGGTTTACTTTAAAAAAGTCCGTCACGCAGGAGCTGCGTAAACTAAGCAGATTTCCCACGTAAAGTTATACAATAGATAAATCTCCATACGAGTGCCGATCGGTTACGGATACGGCCGAATTTGCTTTCGGCGGGAACCATAGCTCCTCCGTTACACTTAATAAAAATGCAAATATCTCGGTTAATATTCAAGATAGAGAATAAATGTACATAACAATATTTATAGTAAATTTAATTTGCAATAAGATTGATTCTATACAATTTTTCGATCGTATAGTAACGGAGATATTTCGAATTTTCGAAAATCCCCCCTCTAAACCCCCCTCCCACTGGTTCGATTCAGGCGTTGAAGAACGTGATCTTTCTTTTTACATAAAACGATTAAATACCGAGTTTGGTGACGATTAAAACAAAATTGGGACCGCTAGAGTGTTAACAGACAAATATATATATATATATATATATATATATATATATATATATATATATATATATATATATAGTTTTGAATGGACCTCATTTTCGTCATCTTCTGGGTAGGATTGATGGACAATTTGAAGACATGTTTTGAAAATCGCGTCATGAGTACGGCCTAAATAGCTGATTGCCCTCAAGGGAAATCTACTAAAAAAAATCAACATGGCAAAAAACGTTCTTAGAATTAATTTATTTAAAACTAATTACGCAGTTGTTTAAAAGAGGTATACATTTTTCCACCTGCATAGCTTCATGTAAAGGCAATAAATTCAATTTCAGTAGCAAAAATACACAGTGTCAAAAGGGAGTTCGGAAGCCATCTTTTGATGAGCATAAATGGCAAATGATTTTCGATTATTTTAAATACTAGTTGCAAGTATTGTGATACAAAGAAAAAAACAGGTTTCTGTTTATTCATATAAAGCTATGCAGGTGGAATTACATTCCTTTTATAAATAAATACGTAATTACATTAAATTAAATTAATTCTAAGAACTTTTTTTTGTTATGTTGATGTTTTTTTAAGGTAAGCATTTTTTTTTTATATTGAGACCCCATTCCTTTTACCGTAGACTTGTTTCAAAGATAATTTTGTTGAAGACAACTTTTATGTCGCAGGGTTTTTCAATAAAATGTGCCGTTTTTGAATTAATGATTTCTTCATTTTGCGGCTAAAAGATGCACCAAATCAAAAAAATCACCGATATAAACTCGTTTTAGAATTTGATTTTCTACAATAATCCGCCATAAAAAAGCCATTGGAAATTCCAAAGTTATGGTCGGTGGAGAAGGTTAGGAGGTTGAATATGGACTGTAAGGATTCTCTCAATTATGGCACACCAAGTCTCAGCCTTGTGTTAAAATAATTGGAGATTTCAAGGGCGATGCCACGGGAAGTTGGGACACCCTGTATATCAAGTTATTGTCATTTATGACTTTCAGGGCTTTGACGTGTTTTGGATGGCTTCGTTTCGATCTTTCGGATCTCTTCAGCTAGGCGTGAGCTATACGCGAGCTTTCCGCTCCAAGCTTTAGCATAGGGAAAAGTTGAGTAAACAAAATTTTACTGTTTGCGTGAAAAATATTTCGTTTGATATATGGATGAAAGCCCAAAACATTATATGAAATAAAGTTTGTGTAACCAAAATTGTACATATTATTTATATCCACTGCATCCCTACATTAAGGATACTCGGTGAATGTCCTTGAATTCAAATGATTATACAATAATATCTGTCAAGCAGGGCTGCGTAACTAAGTAGCTTTCCCAAATGAAGGATTGCGACTCTACACATCATATCTTAGCATCTATCCTGCATTATTCCCGTAGTAAAAAACCTACGACAGAAATTGATATTGCAGGTTGAGTAAAAAGGGCAAAACTTCCACAATAAAGATTTATTAAAGCGCTTTGCAGCGTTAATAAACCTTTATTATGGGTGTTTGGCCTTTTTACACAACCTCCAATATAATTTACTTCCACCTGCCAGAAACCAACTCTGTGAAATTGGTATGAACGCTAGAATTGAAATATTTAGTAGCGCAGTTACTTAATGAAAGATCAGATGTTTATAACTGGGGGTTTATTGAAGGCAAAAAAGTACATTGCGCAGGGGGTGCTTAAACTAAGCAGGTTTCCCACGTCCAACGTGGTGTGACACACTAGTGATGATATTATCTCAACACATATTCCGGCTGAATAGCAGAATTTATCACTTAATATTCCAGTTACAAAAACAGGCATAGAAGAAAAATTGTAAAGCATCGATAGTTAATTATTATTATTAATTAACGTCCACTTTTTTTAACTAAGGCTAATTGGGACGGGTTATCTACAGGTTGTCACCCTTTTCTAGCCAGGGTGGGATATAGGATGTTATTTAATGAATTCCGTCACTAAATAATTTCCTTTGCCCAGGCAAGAATCGAACTCGCCACTCTAGGTTTACCATGTGAGATAAAGGTCAACGCTTTAACTCGCATGGCTAACCTGAGCCCCGATAGTTTAACAACATTGGTTCTATAAGCTTATACGATCCGACTAATAATAAAGATATTTTGAATTCTCAAATTCCTCCTCCCTCTAAGCCCTCCTTATTCCTGTTCCGACTTCAGCCAATAAGAAATATGATCTCCGTGGAGAATGGAACGGTTACATATCGAGTACGGCATATTACAAATAATCATTTTCGGAACAAATCTCGTAAAACGTATCGCACTACCAATTCGCATATATCTCGCATAGTAATGGTCTCTTGGAAAGAATATTTAGTAGCTTACGCTTATAACACGCAGGTTGATGATATATCAATGACGTAAGTAGGAGTGGTTAACTTAAGAATGAAAACTAAAAAATCCAAATAACTCTGTTAATATTCATGACAGAGAAAATATGCGATTTTCAAATATTTTCTTCAAATGTCTATCGATCCTACCCAGATGACGAAAATGAGGTCCGTTCAAAATTATATATGTGAATATATATATACATAAAAACATTTAAATGTCGAGTTGGGTGACTATGAAGCAAAAATTGCGACCGCAAGAGCGTTAACAGACTCTCTCTCTCTCTCTCTCTCTCTCTCTCTCTCTCTCTCTCTCTCTCTCTATAGAGATATATATATATATATATATATATATATATATATATATATAGAGAGAGAGAGAGAGAGAGAGAGAGAGAGAGAGAGAGAGAGAGAGTCTGTTAACTCTCTTGCGGTCGCAATTTTTGCTTCATCGTCACCAAACTCGACATTTAAATGTTTTTGTTTTTTTTTAAAGAGGGGAGAATTTTCCAAAATTCGAAATATCTCCGGTACCATAGGTCGGATCAAAACATTGTATAGAATAAATCTTTTTGCAAATTAAATTTACTAACCGAGATATATGCATTTTTCAGTTTTCAGCCTTCAGCAAACCCCCACTTCTACTCATGTTACATAAACAATACTCTGCTATGCTGGTTATGTAATAAACCACATTATTCAAAGCTTTGTTTTCAAGAGACCTTTATTAGACTAGATAAATGCAGATATGTTATCGTGACCTCTCCCCCCTTCTTAATTTCTTGGACTACTAATATTTGATTGATTGAGATAACAAGTATTCTGATCCATTATAAATTACAGTACTAGATAAGGTAAATATTTTTCAATAAAATTAATATGTTATATTCTGATATATTTCCGTAATTGGTTTTCTTTCCTGGTAGAAGTTGGCACACCTGTTTTTTTGCGTTTCAGGTGCTTCCCGTCTGGAGGTTCCTTATTATCGTTTGTATTTATTCACATGATAATGATGGTGCAATTGTGTTACCAATATGTAGATTCATCTATTTTTAAACATCGCGAGGGCAATCGGCTTAGTTTGCTCAGCCCCTGCGTGAGGGACTTTAATTTATTAATGAGAATCATTGTGAAAGGACAAATCCTTGTCCCCATATAGCCTACAAGGCGTGGGACTCACTGCTACGCTTGAAACACAGTCCTCCCTGATCGATGCCAATTTAAGATGAGAAAGTCAGCTTCAATTCGGTTTAGGGGCCTAATAAATAAATGTATGACCGCGGTTGTAGCTCTAGTCTCGAAGGGAACATTGTCCCGCCGGGCAAGAATTTTATTTATAAGCAGCTTTCCGGATCATGTTCCGCGAGCAAAGCATCATACACAATGAGCACACTTCTCCTCCAGACATTATTACATTCTATTATTCAAACTACAATCTTACTTTAACCTAATTACTGAGCTCTGTTCACACCGCAAGGACGTCTGTCTATTAATCATGGAAATATCAGCTTTTGTTACATATATAATAATAGTTTTTCAAATAATTCAGAATATGTGAATGAATAAGACACAACTCCAAAATATATTTCAGTGTCAGTACTTCCCAAAAAATTCCAAATATGTTATTTCAACATTTTAAGGCTAGCCGTCTCAATCCCTGATAAATGCATCCAAAATTAAATAGATCGATATATTTATGAATCAATGAATACAAAGTCATATATAGTACGTCTTATTTTACAACGTCTTTGAAAAACTGTTCTCATTAAGAAAAATCTCCTGCAATTAAATCAGCTATAGCTTTTTAATGGTTCAAATGAAAAATAACGATTGAAAATTATCATCTTAGTTGTTCAAATTGCATTTATACTAATCGAGGAAATGAGATAAAATTGGGCTTAATGTTGTGCAAGAGATAAAAAAATTAATAAACATCTTAGGACCTTTATATATCACTAGCTCAGATACCCGGCTTCGCTCGGGAATTCATTTGAGGCTGAATGGTGATGGTATTTTTTTGGAAAGGCTTTACTTTGCACAATATTTTGACATTTACCCGTCCCAGTGTTTAGTGTAAATACCTGTCGTTTCTGTGGATTTGTTAATAATAAAATTATTTTTTTATGTAAGACTTCACTGTCCTCCATATTGTCATATTTCCCGTTTCATGTGCATTATGCATAGATTTGAATTATTAAGCACAAAATATTAACATACATTTGAATTAATTTTTCCCGGTGAGGTTCCTGGTAGTTCCAAAGAATTGTTGAGCAAATTTCTCTAAATAACAAAATAAACAACTTTTGTTATGTGCATATTTGCCGAAACCCCAATAGGAAACGAAATATCACTATTTTTAATTTCAGGCCTCCCTTATAACCCCCACTCCTGCCCGTCCCTAGAAATTTTAGTATGGCTTATTATAAGGAAGGCGTTAGTGCTAATACACATACCAAGTGTTTTATTTAGTTCGGTTGAGTCTTTTGTGCCAAATAAAATTGTTGACTCCCGCTATCATTTTTAGCGTATTACGCCTTTATACTTAGGTATTCGACAAAAGTGTATATAGCAAAAGTTACTCCAAATAACAAAATAAACAACTTTTGTTATGTGCATAATTGCCGAAAATGCAATAGGAAACGAAATATCGCTATTTTTAATTTCAGGCCTCCCTTATAACCCCCACTCCTGTTCGTCTCAGAGAATATTAACATAGCCTAAAGTCTAAGTTGGGTTAGTAGTAATATACATACCAAGTTTCATAAAATTCCGTTAAGCCGTTTATGCGTGAAAAGGCAACAAACAAATTCACAGGAAAGAAACAAAATGCATTTATGGTGTCTATGGCATGTGCAACGAAAAGTTATCGTAAAAATTCGAGACAAAAATCAATGTACAGACAGAGGTTACAATTTTATATATATATATATATATATATATATATATATATATATATATATATATATATATATATATATATATATATATAACGCGCTCCTCTCTCTCTTTCCCACTCTCCCTCCCTCCCTTGGTTAAGGGCCGGCTCGAAAACTGTTAATTTCCACTATGATCTAAAATACCAGAGGAATATATATATATATATATATATATATATATATATATATATATATATATATATATATATATAATTTGAGTAGACCTCAATTTTTCATCATCTCTATGTTATATCTCAATTATCTGAAAATATATGTTGAAAACCAAGTCTTGAGTAAAACTTCAATGGTTGTTGTAAGTATAAATTATAGAAACGAACAAGAGAGTTCTTGAAGCATCGGAAAATGCATACAGACACTATACAAGTCCGTCACGCAGGGGCTGCGTAAACTAAGCAGATTTCCCTCGTGAAGTTTAGTAATAGATAAATCTACATACTGGTAACACAACACCACCGTGAATAAATACAAACGGAAATAAGAAATGTTTCATCCAATTTCAATAACTTGCCGACAGGAAGCGTTAGGTTAGAAATGTGAACAAACGGGTCTGCCCGCTACACACCGGAAAGAAAAACAATTACTGAAATATATCAGAATATAGCATATTAATTTTATTGAGAACTATTTACTATATCTAGTACTGTAATTAATAATGAGTCAGAATAATTGTTATCTCAATCAATCAAATTTTAGTAGTGCAAAACCTTAAGACGGGGAGGGGGGGGGGTGTCACCGGGACATATTTGCATGTATCTTGCATAGGTCTCTTGAATACAATTTTGGTATTTAAACTTCGAATAATGTGATTTATTGTGTAGCAGAGTATTGTTTATGTAACATGAGTTGAAGAGGCGGTTTGCTGATGGCTGAAAACTGCAAATATCTCGGTTAATATTCAACACAGAGAATAAATGTATAAAACAACATTTATAGTAAATTACATTTGCAATAGGATTGATTCTATACAATTTTTCGATCCATCGTATAGTAACGGAGATATTTCTAATTTCCAAAAATCCCGATGGTCCGATTTCAGCTGTTAACGAACTTGATCTTCCTTTTTACCTAAAACGATTAAATACCGAGTTTGGTGACGATTAAACAAAAATTGCGACCGCTAGAGTGTTAACAGACCAATATATATATATATATATATATATATATATATATAATTTTGAACGGACCTCATTTTCGTCATCTCCTGGATAGGATCGATGGATATTTCAAGAAATGTTTCGAAAATCGCGTCATGAGTACGATCTCAATAGCTGATTTCCCTTCAGGGAAATTTGCTAAAATTGAAGAGAAAAACGTACTTCTTATGTAGAAAATTCTTAAATTAAGCTGAAGTAGGGTAGCAGGAAAATATGAATTACTCCTACGATAAAACAATTAGAAAAACTGTCTTGCCAAACATTGCTCATCTTTCGTACTCCTGAAACTCCCCTTTTTAATCATTCTAAGCTATAAGAGCAATAGCGTGACTGATAGTACACGCCCGTTTACAAGTTAAAGGCATGATGAGACTTATAACAGACAGAGCAGAGTTTTATTATTTTACGCCTGAACTGCTATAAAAAATGCAGAAAAGTTCGTAACACGCAACAGCCGGTGTTTTCATCTGACAATATCCATTATAAAAAACAGTCCGTCACGCTGAGTATAATTTCCCACGTGCTGCTATGACACACGTGATCTCACCTCACCGCATTTTCTCTATTTGTATGGGGAAAAAAACAGATAAGTATGGGTGAAGGGGGGTTACTGAAGGCTGAAAACAAGAAAGTACGAATAACTCACTTAGTACAGGGTCCGGCAGTCAAACCTGACGGTTTTTGAAATGGGATAAATCAATAAGTTGTTGAGATATTTTAATAATTTTTTTTTATTGTAAAGAGGAGAATTGGAAATTTAACATTCATAATAAAAAAAACACAAAAATAACTTATATAGCAAAAACAGGGTCCGGCAGTCAAACCTGACGGTTTTTGAGTGGGTATAGGTAGTGGTGGGGACGTCTGGGCGGGTGGGGATGGGCGCCATTTTGTTCACCTTGAGCGGGGTACCTCAAGGGAAAAGTTTATGTTGACAAACCAAATAATGTGAACCAACTGAAGGAGAACATTCGGCGAGAAATTCTTGAGATCCCTCGTCAAACATTGGACAGAGTCATGACTAACTTCTCCAAGAGACTTGTAGAGTGTAGAGAAAATGGTGGTCAACATTTAAGTGACATAGTTTTTGCTATATAAGTTATTTTTGTGTTTTTTTATTATGAATGTTAAATTTCCAATTCTCCTCTTTACAATAAAAAAAAATTATTAAAATATCTCAACAACTTATTGATTTATCCCATTTCAAAAACCGTCAGGTTTGACTGCCGGACCCTGTACTTGAGTTACGAAAAAAAAATCAAAGACAAATTTCAGAGCTCAAATAGTTTATTGCAGAACAGCAAATTGATATTTGTACATGGGTAGGGGTGGGGGTTTACTGAAGGCAGAAAACTACAAATTACAAATATCTCGGGTAATATTAATCTTAAAGAAAATAGAAACGACATTTATGGACAGTTAAATTTACAATAGTATTTGTTATCTACACGTTTTCGATCCTACGTATAATAACGGAGGAATTCGGAATTTTTGAAATGCTCCCCATCTAAACCCACCCTCATCCAGTCCGATTTCAGCCGTTACTTAACTCGATCTTTATTTTTGATTTAAAATCTTATATATCGAGGTTGTTAACGATAAATAAGCAATTGCGACCGCTAGAACGGTAACACACACACAGACACACACACACACACATATATATATATATATTCAATTTTGAAGGGGCCTCATTTTCGTCATCTCCTGGGTAATATCGATGGACATTTGAGAACAATCTAAGAAAATCGCGTCTTGATTACGACCTTAATAGCTGATTTCCCTGATGGGAAATCTGCTAAAATAGATCTTCTTCCCCATATGAATTTAATCATTCACTAGTATGACTTACCTTTAAATTTAAGAGTAAATTTCGACGAAAATAAATATAATAGTCTTGTTGGGTTAATTAAGGTTTCCAAATCAAAAAAAATTCTGCTATGGAAATATGACGTCACAAGATGTTATTTCACCAATGGATTATTGCAGCAGTCTTGTGATCTCCTCGACGACACCAGTATGCCGGTAGGGAGATTTATGGCAGTTTATCCTGAGCAAGTAAATGAGTAGTCCTCCTAGCTTGAACTCCATCTTCACAGAATCTCGTGGTTGTATCTAGGCGCGATTTACGGGATATCAGGTCGAGAATCCGGATGGGAACGCCGATGAACAGGTAGCTGTGGGATTTGGAAATAGTCCGCCGCGCCGGGGCTGCGAAAACTAAGCAGATCTACCAAGTGCTGGTATAACACTTGTGATTTAATATCACTACGTATTCTCTGTTTGTATTGGTAAATCGGTAATGAGGGTGGGGGGTAGAGGTTACTGAAGGCAGAAAAAAGTTTAACAGGATTGGTTATATAAAACTTAATGATCCCCCTCACAAAAACAGATTTTGAATTTCCTAACCCCCCTCCCTCTAAACCACCACTATTCCAGGTCCGATTTCAGCCAATAACAAATATGATCTTTAGCGTTGACATGAAAGGGCTAAATATCGAGTATTGTATAGATGAAATAGTTCCGACGTTTTAATATTTTTAACAACGTAGAAGATATTGGTTCTTTGCTGTTTTTATGTGTCAACAGATCACTGACGACGATGCACTGCGTGTAAAGTGCTTTAACGCTTTAATAATCTTTATTGGGGAAGTTTGGCCTCTTAGGCCAACCTACAAGAAGATTCAAATAGTACAAGTTGGGTTAATAGTAATATACATGCCATGTTTCATAAAATCCGTTCAGCCGTTCATGCGTGAAAAGGTAACAAACAAACAAACCTACAAGAAGATAGACATGCCAGAAAACCGACTTAAAAAATAGGTACTCAAACCTAAACAAAAAAAATCCAACCATATAATTCATAATTATTGAAAGTATTCTGTCTTCCAAACCATGTATGAATAAAAGTTCCTTTCCCTTGATACGGTACAAAGCCCAACGGTGGCAGCTGTTTTATGCACGTCACAACCGCTATTAAAAATAATCTTTTGTAAGTCTCGATTGCGAACTGTATATTCATATTGATACATAGTGTGTTCTGTAACTCCCGCTTTAGTTTTTAGTGTATAACTCACTTGTACTCCTGTATTCGACAAAAGAGTATATAACAAAAGTTACTCTAAATAGCTAAATAAACAACTTTGTAAATATTTGCCGAAAAAGCGATACGTAACGAAATATCTCTATTATTAATTTCAGGCCTCCCTTATAGCCCCCATTCCTGTTCGTCTCAGAGAGTATTAATATAGCCTAAAGTCTTTAAGTTGGGTTAATAGTAATATACATACCAAGTTTCATAAAATCCGTTCAGCCGTAAAAGGTAACAAACAAACAAACAAACCTACATGAAGATTAACATGCCAGAAAACCGACTTAAAAAATCGGTACTCAAACCCAAACAAAAAATCCAAGATGAACATTCTAACATAGATAAAATAAGAAATAGCCTTCTGTTAAATTTTGAGACTATAAGGGATTAGGAAAAATGGAATGTATCGTTTTAATTTCTATGAATTAGTCTTAAATTGCTTTCGGTGACTTAACTTCTTTTTGTGATGTGCATCTAAATTGGCCTTTTTCTTTTATTTTTAATTGACGAGTTTTAGTGAGTCCTCGCTGCATTGAGGGAAAGAAACTTTCTGTCACTCTGTCTGTAGCAATCTCAGCTACTTGATATTAGATATGAATGTCTAGTAGCCTCTGGACCGTAGCTCTATTGCTTTCGGTAGTATCGGATGGCAATACTATTCACGTACCAATCCAAAAAACTATTGTTTCTTTGAGAATTCAATGGAATATTGAAAGTTTGTGTTACGAAACCAGAAAGAAATTCCTTCGAGTATAAGGGTTGAGAAGAAAGCACAGAATAAGCTGAAGGCTTTAGAAAAATTGCGCATAAGAGGGAAAAGATTTGTCCCTTTAGAGTGGAGCCCCCTCGAAGGGAAACCTACAATCTGCCCCACCTACGGAAGGCATATATACGGAGGTAAATGATAAATTCTTCTATGACCTCTACAGCCCCACTCATGTTAAGAGGAGGGCTGGCATTCATTTCTATTGGCATATTTTTGAACGTAGCTCGCGGTAATAAAAACTTTTTGTGCCATCCACAATGTTACCACACATAGGGGATCTAATTTAAGTTTGCCTTGTCTCTGTCATTTTTAGAATCCTCTTTAATTCATAAAGAAACTAATACTTTCACAGATATATAACTTTTTTTATTTTTTCGAGGAAACGTAAATTCACAATAGTTTGCTTATACGTGTTCCTTTTTAAACTTTTTCATTAACCATCCACCAGAATAAATAACAGAAGGAGTATGAACATCGTTTTTCCACTGATCGTTTGATCAAGAAGTGTCGATCCCGACAAAGATTTGTAACCCATAGTCTCATTAAGAAATACTATTGGTCAAGGCGAAGCTCATTAAGTTTCATATCTCTTGGGAATATACTTCTGGCGGAAGCTATTACTGCCTGGGTATAATATTGTTCGTTTATTTTGATGGCTTTCGTCCGTCCTGGGAAAGTTACGTTCCCAATGTCGCCCTCTTTAAAAATCGTCTTTGACATGAAGAATACGACATCGGATAGTCCTACAAGACCTTATAGCTAATTTCCCTCTTGGGAAATCAGCTATTGAGGTTGTACTCATTAACCGATATACGAAAAATGTATTCAAATATCCATCGATCCTACCCAGGACATGACCAAAATGATGTTCCTTCAAAACTAGAGGTATATAGTACTACAACAGCATATGTGTGTGTGTGTGTGTGTGTGTGTGTGTGTGTGTGTGAGAGAGAGAGTGTGTGTGTGTGTGTGTCTATATATATATATATATATATATATATATATATATATATATATACTAGCTAAGTTACCCGGCTTCGCCTTGGGATTTGAGGCTGAATGATGGTAATTGTTTTGGTAATCTTTTGGCAGGGCTTTACTTCGCACAATATTTTGAATTTCCCCATCTCCGTGTTTAGGGTTTATACCAGTCGTTGCTATGGATTTGTTAATAATAAAAATATTTGTTATGCTGTCCTCAATATTTTTATATTTCCCGTCTCCTGTGCATTTAGTTTTTTTTTCATAACGTAACGTAACCATATAATTCATAATTATAGAAAGTATTCTGTCTTCCAAACCATGTATGAATAAAAGTGCCTTTCCCTTGATGCGGTACAATTCCCAAAGGTGACCGCTGTTTTAGGTGCGTCATAACCGCTATTAAAAATACCCTTTTGTAAGTCTCGATTGTGAACTGTATATTCATATTGATACATAGTGTGTTCTGTAGGTCCCACTATAGTTTTTATTGTATATATTTCGGTATTCGACAAAAGAGTATATAACAACATTTACTCTAAATAACAAAATAAACAACATTTGTTATGCAAATATTGCAAAAAGCAATACGTAACGAAATATCTCTATTATTAATTTCAGGCCTCCCTCATAGCCCCCACTCCTGTTCGTCTCAGAGAGTATTAATATAGCCTGAAGTCTAAGTTGGGTTAATAGTAATATACTCGCCAAGTTTCATAAAATCCGTGAGACGTTTATACGTGAAAAGGTAACAAATAAACAAACAGACACCAAAGCTACAAATTACAGATATCGTGTCTATGGCATGTGAAACGTAAAAGTATCGTGAAATTTCTAGAATAAAATCAATGTACAGACAGAGGTTACAATTATATATATATATATAAATATATATATATATATATATATATATATATATATATATATATATATATATCTGTGCGTGTTAACGCGCTAGCGGTCGCAATCAATGTTAGTCGATATTTAAAAGTTTTATGTAAAACTAAAGAGCATGTTCGTTACCAGTGAAAGAAGCGGGATGGGGTTTACAAGTGGAAATTATGAAAATTCAAAATATCTCCGTTATTATACGTCGATCCGAAAAAGTGTATATAACTAATCTTATTGCTAATTTTAAATCTCTATAAATGTTGCCATACACATTTCTTCTTTTTCTAGTTTTCATCCGTTCAGCGATTCTCTACTCTTACTCGAGTCATCCGTGTCGATTCTATCATGCGGCATGATCTGACCGTAAATGGAACCAGCAATCCTTGCCCTTCCAGAACTTGTAATTTATTGAGAATGCTAGAGAAGAGAAATCTTAGAGTCAGTTATTTAGCCCACGTAACAGAACTAGTTCTAGAAACCAATAAGAGTGCAAATAAGACCTCATTGAATTAATTTTTGCATGGGCTGTGTTGGCTCTTGTGCGGTGAAAATAGCAGATAATGTTTGTCCTGAAACAGTGGCGGCTCGTAGCTAAAATTAGGGGGGGTGCTGCTCCAGAGCCTTAGCACGCCAGGGTCGGCACTGCGGGAACGACAGTGCTCTCTCTCCCTTGCAGCCTCGTGTGGAGCTTCCTGTGTGACAACAGTCAAACACCTCGCCGCTGGAACTGTGAAGCTCACAGTTCCATACAAAGGTTTTTGTATCTTTTTTCATTAACTGGGGGATGGTTACTGCATTAAGCTTAAGGATTATATATTATACAAATATAAAGAAAGAATTAAAGAAAAAGGCTCATTATATTAAATGTTATAGATAATATCAAGTGGAAATTGGGGGTGCTGCAGTTCCACAGTGCCTATACGTGAGCCGCCACTATCCTGAAAACAAAAGTCAGTGGGGTTACTCGAATTTGTGTTGAAAGAAGAAAAATATTACGTCTGGAGCAGAAAACCAACTGCAATTTGCAGAAAGAAAAAATTAATAGTTTTTCTACTCACTGACATGAGAGCTATGACCATTAGATAATAAGTCATTTTGGTCATTTGAACCTTACATTCAAGGTGGCTCTGGATTTCATTTCGTATATCCATTTGTGCTGAAACATGACATTGATCCTTCTAAATGTTCTGAAAAATAATATTCTAATCACGCTAAAGCACATTGACATAATAAATCAATGTGTATTATTTGTCTGTCAAATAAACTTTTATATTTTTTCTTATGGTATTTTTGTTGTAGATTATTAATAAGTTGAATACAATCGAAATACTCAAAGAATATGTGTGTGCTTACTCGTATGGAGACGATAAAACTGAATGACCAATACGATAATCCCTTACAAAGAGCCTCGGAAGCAGGACTATTTCCTCAACTGACCTGATAGAATACTTTTAAATTTGAATTAGTCTGGTTGGTGGCTGTTTTCCTTTGAAGAGTATTGCCGTTGATCTACACTTCTTTGATGGATATTTCGAGTCAGCGTTTTACACAAGCTTATCGCTCTGTCAAAGGTAGACTGCACACTGTCCTGTTTTTCTTGGTGGGCTCCATTCCTATCTCTATGATGTTCACTTGCTTTCTTCGCCTTCCTCAAATATTAAACTCAAACGTAGTCGATTCAGTCGTTCCAATAATACATCTTCCCACACAGATATAGCTATATTTTAGGTTTTGTGTGAATAGCTATAATTTCCGAAGAAATATCTGTTCCGAGAATTTCAAAATATCTTTGTGTGTTGGGTTTAATATTGTTACTGATTCCACGAAACCAAATCCTATATACCATCTCTTATTATCTCCCTTTTCCAACAGGTGAGCCTCTTCATCAGTCAGCATAACTCAGAGAAAAATTATTTTCCTGTTGAATTCCACCTAAAATTCTCTCAAAGGAATTTTCGTCTATCACGACGCAATTTGTCTTCAAATGTCCATTGATCCTACCCCGGAGATCACGAAAATGAGGCCTGTTTAAAACTGTATACATATGTATATATATATTTATATATATATATATATATATATATATATATATATATATATTTGTCTATTACCGTCTAGCAGTCGCAAGTTTTGTTTAATCGTTACCAAACTCGATAGTTAGTCGTTTTATGAAAAAAGAAAGATCATGTTCGTTAACAACTGAAATCGGACAAGAGGAAGAGGAATTTCGAAAATTCAAAATTTCTCTGTAACTACTGGATCGAAAAATTGTATATGTACAATCTTATTGAAAATTAAATTTACTATAAATATTGCGATATACATTTATTCTCTGTCTTGGATATTAACATTTTTCAGTTTTTAGCCTTCAGCAAACCCCCATTTCTATTCATGTCATATTAAAAATAAGCTGTTATATCATGAACCACTTCATTACAAGGTTAAATACCAAATATCGTTTTCATTGAACTTTTACTTTGTGAGATATATGCCAATACTTTCTGTTGACCCCCCCCCTTTTTTTGTTCTTGGATTACTAAAATTTAAGTGATTGAGATAAAACTGGTTCTGATTCATTACAAATTACAGCACTAGCTTTAGTAAATTGTTGTCAATAAAATTAATATGTTACATTCAGATATATTTCATTAATTGTTTGTCTTTCCGGTCTATCTATCTATTCAGCGCTACGTGGTTGGATGGCCTGTTTGTTTACAATTCAGCCGCTTTCCGTTGTAGTTCATTATTAACTTATATTGTAAATTGGCTGAAAGATTTCTCATTACCGTTTGTATTTATTCACTTAGCATTCGCGGTAGTGTTACCTGTATGTATATTTATCTATTGTAAACCTTCGCGTGGGAAATTTGCTTAGTTTACGCAGCCCCTGCTTGAGGGACTTTTAATTTGACTTCCATGTATTTTAGAATGTACATCTACTATAACTAAATATTGTGATTTTCATTACCTATAATATATTACTATTGTAAATATTGTTTTATTGGAACTTTGACTTTTTGGTAATCCCATTCCTAGGTCTGCTTATGTGTTCTTACCGTCTAAAAATAATTCACGTTCAAGGACTCGTTTAGAGTGTTTACTGTCTATTTCATTAGTTAAATTTAGGTAGGACTCTGGAAGGTCAACTAAAGTAATTAGTCAGGATTAATTGGTTATTCAATTGAGTTAGGGATTTCGACAAATAAGGGAGGATATTCCCAACCTAATCAAGGTTGTTCTAGTTGAAGTCGGAGATTACACAAGTCTGCAAAGAGGATTGTGTTTTGTTTTCTTTAGATCTGGTAAATTTTGTGTTAAGCTTCTGAATCCAAAAATTAACTCCATTTATTCCCATTTTGTACTTCCTGTTTAATAAATTCTGAGAAGTTTATATTAAAAAAGTCCGTCACGCAGGGGCTCCGTAAACTAAGCAGATTTCCCACGTGATGTTTTACAATAGAGAAATTTCACGAGAGCCGAGCAGTTAAGGAAACGGCCGAACTAGCTTTTGGCGGGAAAGTCACTCGTCCGTTAGCCGCCCAGATTTAATAAAAATGTTAATATCTCGGTTAATATTCAAGATAGAGAATAAATGTATATAACAATATTTATAGTAAATTTAATTTGCAATAAGATTTATTCTGTACAATTTTTCGATCCGACGTATAGTAACGGAGATATTTCGAATTTTCGCAAATCCTCCTCCTCTAAAACCCCCCTCCCACTCGTCCGATTTCAGCCATTAACGAACTTGATCTTTCTTTTTACATAAAACGACTAAATATCGAGTTTGGTAACGATCAAACAAAAATTGCGACTGCTAGAGCGGTAACAGACAAATATATAGATAGATAGATCTATATATATATATATATATATATATATATATATAAAGTTTTGAACGGACCACATTTTCGTCATTTACTAGGTAGGATCGATGGGCATTTGAAGAAAAATTTCGAAAATTCCATCATGAGTACAACCTCAATAGCTGATTTCCCAGGGTAAGGGAAATCTGCTAAAATGACATCATCTGTGAAAAAAATCAAAAGTACCCTATAAGTATGCATTATTTTTCCATAATGTATATCATGAAACAAAAAAGGCCGCCACGCAGGGGCTGCGTAAACTAAGCAGATTTCCCACCTGGAGTTTTACAATAGAGATATCTGGTAACACTTAACACCACCGTGAGTAAATACAAACGGTATCTTTCAGTTAATTTCAATAAGTTCCCAACGGAAACAGCTTCTGAATTGTAAACAAACAGATTTGCCAACCACTCAGAGCTGAACAGATAGATAGACATATTCTTAACCGGAAAGAATACACAACTACTTAAATATATCAGAATATAAAATATTAACTTTATTTCAAACTATTTACTATATCTAGTACTGTAATTTGTAATGAATAATTGCATATATCTCACAAAGAAGAAGCTTACCCATGTCTCTAAACGAATTTCATGAGAGCCCAACAGTTGCGGAAATGGCCGTACTAACTTTCAAATATCTCGGTTAATATACAAGATAGAGAATATATGTATATAACAATATTTATAGTAAATTTATTGTGCAATGAGATTTGTTCTATACAACTTTTCGAGCCAATGTATAGTACCGGAGATATTTCGAATTTTGGAAATTCTTCTTAGTTTATGACGATATTTCGAGAATTTTATTTTCTCTTCTGTAAACTTTGTACGGGCTGTAAAAATACAGTTGCTACTTTATAATATTGCACATTGTTGTTAAATTAGAGTGTAACAGGAGGTGTTTATGCTATTTTTACATACCAAGACTAAAGATACTTAAAAACTTCTGTACATATTGCACTAGAGGCACTGGTTACAGTATAGTATATATAATTTTGAACGGACCTCGTTTTCGCCATCTCTTGGGTAGGATAGATGGACATTTGACGAAATTTTTCAAAAACCACGTCATGAGTACGACCTCAATTGCTTACTTCCAATAAGGGAAATCTGCTATATATATATATATATATATATATATATATTGAATGGACTTCATTTTCGCCATCTCCTGGGTAGGATTGATGGACATTTTGCAAAAATGTTTCGAAAATCTCGTGACCTCAATAGCTGATTTCTCTTAAGGAAAATCTGCAAAAAGCCTTCATTTGTGATATATTTAATATAACATCAAGTATGTAAGTTGTACATAAACCGTGAGGAATATTTATTTAAAGATCTAATAACAAATGAACTAATAATAACCTTATAAATAACGGAAAACACTCTGAGGCTTTGTTAAGCCTCAATGTATGAATCAACTTCTAAGCGTGTAAAATGCTTGAGAAACCGAGAGAATATCCGGGAAAGCAGGAACATATCAGGACTTAATTAATAAACATAGCTGCTCTGAAGAATTAGGAACCACACTCCAGGAATTAAACCCTTATTTGTTCCTGTTAAAGCTTGTGTTTAATTTTCTCGTTGGGGGCATTAGACGACTTAAATCAAGTTAATAATGGAACAATGAATTTCTCAGGAGAGGTCGCCTGAGGAAATAATTTGAATAACTAGTAAATAACTCAAACGTAGGAATTCTCCAATTATACTGGCACTAAATTTTATTAATTTATGGAACAGCGGTTCCAAGAAGTCCTTTGGAAATTTCTCTTTTACAGCAAATAACAAGACTTGGATGAAAAATGAAAATTGAAAATATTTGACTCAAAAGCCCCCGAAGGGCCAAGACCTGCCACACGACCTATGACCGGTGTTTGTTTTCGAGTTACCAATAGTTTCCTTAACTTGCTGAGTGCACACCTGGCTTACGGAAGGAAATACAAATTTAATGGGACACTTCATGAGTAGTAATTCAGCGATTTAGCCACTGAACTAATCCCCACGACTTTGTCTTAAAATATTTTTTTTCATGATGGCTTTTAATGGACTCCCCTTATGGGTATTTGGCAATTATGCAATTTTTGTTTCGCATTTCTTTATGTAATAGATTTTGAATAGAAGATAACGGAGTGAGGGAGTAACTGATTGGAATCTGACGTCTATCTAGACCGGGCCAAAAATTGCCGTTCAGGCTCTTATATCATATATATATATATATATATATATATATATATATATATATATATATATATATATATATATATATATATATGAGAGTATTAATCATATAAATCTCATATCAATTATGTACCCCATATTATATCATTTAGCAGATTTCCCTTATTGGAAGTCAGCAATTGAGGTCGTACTCATGACGTGGTTTTTGAAAAATTTCGTCAAATGTCCATCTATCCTACCCAAGAGATAGCGAAAACGAGGTCCGTTCAAAATTATATATACTATACTGTAACCAGTGCCTCTAGTGCAATATGTATAGTAGTTTTTAAGTATCTTTAGTCTTGGTAAGTAAAAATAGCATAAACACCTCCTGTTACACTCTAATTTAACAACAATGTGCAATATTATGTAGCACCTGTATTTTTACAGCCCGTACAAAGTTTACAGAAGAGAAAATAAAATTCTCGAAATATCGTCATAAACTAAGAAGTTTCTTTCACCAACATTGATCAAACCTCCAAAAAACAACACTATATATATATATATATATATATTTGTCTGTTACTGCGGTCGCAATGTTTGTTTGATCGTTACCAAACTCGATATTTAATCGTTCTATGCAAAAATAAAGGTCAAGTTCGTTAATGGCTGAAATCAGACAAGTGGAAGGTTGAAAAATTGTATAGAACCAATCTTATTGCAAATTAAATGATCTATAAATATTCTTATATATATATTTTTTCTGTATCATGAATATTAACCGAGATATTTGGATTTTATAGTTTTCACTTTCAGTAAACCCCCACTCCTACTCATGTTATATTAATAATAAGCTGTTATATTGAAAATCACTTTATTACAAGGTTAAATAAGAAATATTGTTTTCATTGAACTTTTAATTTGTGAGATAAAGTACGCATATACGGTCTGTTGATTCCCCTTCTTTAGTTCTTGGATTAATAAAATGAAAATAGTTTTGATTAAGATTATTCTGATTCATTGCAAATTACAGCATTAGCTATAGTAAATAGTTTTCAATAAAATTAAAGTATTATATTCAGATATATTTCATTAATGGTTTAAGATTCAGGTTTGCTGGCCTGTTTGTTTACAATTCAGACGCTTTCCGTTGTAGAGATATTATCTTGTAACTGAAAGATTTCTCATTGCCGTTTCTATTTATTCACTTAATATTTGCGGTGGTGTTACCAGTATGTATATTTATCTATTGTAAACCTCCGCGTGGGAAGTCTGCTTAGTTTACGCAGCCCCTGCGTGATGGATATTTTTATTACCTATTTTCAAAATCGATTGTGCTTCTGACGATAGCTAACAGGCGTTAGGGTGAAGTAAATGCGAATGGCTCCCGCACTTACTCGTAACCTGTACGGAAACATATTTTGTAATATTGGCTTGATACCCAAACAGGATTTACGCCTCTTTCCCCCCGGGGCTTCGGTCTCACATTACGGACGAAAGTATTCTCATGAAAAATCTCTCTTTAAATCCAATATATGAGGGATTAGTTCAATGCTGATATATGAAAGTCAGGTATTCATCTAGTTATTTATTTATTATAATATACCGTATCAACTTTTGTTGTTGCGGTAGATGGATCTATATTTCTTGGAACAAACAAGTTACAGTTAAAAATGCAAAAAGCCTTTTTATGTCTTCTTCGTCGTCTCCAAGGAGTTCTCTTAAGTTCGGTTTAAGGTTCAAAGCTCTTCTTGGAAGATCGTATTTTTTACAATTGAGGAGAAGATGTCAGACAGTAAAAAGGACATTACAACAATCGCAGGTTGGTAGGAATAAGCCCTTCAATAAATAACTATGTGTTAATTTTGTGTCTCCAATTTGGACACTGGCAATAACAACCTCCTTTTTTCGGATTTTTTTACTAGCAGTATTCCAATGCTCAGTAATTGCTTTTATTTTGTCGCAGTTTATTGTCGTGTTTTTTCGTGCAGTCTCACTTCCACCTTTGAAATAGGAATATATTGGCTCAATCATTTGTAAATCTGATTCCCTCAATACGTCCTGAATCGTACTTCTTATATGATCCTTGAGTCTCCTTTGGGTTCCAAACACACTCCGGAATGAAGCAAGATCGGGAAATAGGCTAAGTTTGGAGATGTAAGATGAAATTAGGAAGATTCTTCTTAAGCTTAGAGATGGTTCTCCGCTTTATAGGTAGAGGCTGTCTATTGGAGAATTAGGGAATGCTCCTGTCACGATTCGCAAGCAAGAATTATGGATCGTGTCTATTAGCTTTAGTGTTCTGTGTGAGGCAAAATTATATATCAGTGATCCGTAGTCTATCTTTGACCTTATTATTGTTTTTTATAGAAGCAGTAATGTGCCTCTATTTGATCCTGAGTTCCTATTACAAATTATTTTAAGAGTATTCATTCGTTTATGGCACTGAACTCTTAAATTTCTTAGGTGGACAAGGCATGTCAATCTTTTGTACTAATCTAAGCCCAAATAAATGACGCTTTCCGCAAAACGTAATTTGTTTTCATTAAATGCCAAAGTTAGACCAGAGCACTTTCTTTCCCTGTCTTTGAAAACCTGGAGTTAAGGTTGTTTATAATTTTTCGTAATTTAAATTGGATATATTGCATGCTTTTGCGTTCAGTATAAAAACAAAAATCATCCGCATAAAGAGATGCAAAAGATTTCGTATATATAATATCAAATATATCATTTATGGCTATAAGAAAGAGCGTTACACACTTAAATCAAACCCTTGGGGGATGTCATTAGTCAATTCGTGTAGGTCTGAAAATACTCCTCCAACCTTGACACAGAATTGCTTATTATTTAGAAATGATGATGAGAAGTTGTCCCTTAAATTCCCAGGAAGACAATTGGATCAGTACACCAAACCATGTAAGTAAAACCACGTTTTGTTACGATACAATCTAGATTTATTTCCAGTCAACATTTGTCTTACCAATAATAATAATAATAATAATTCATACCAATAATATTTCTCACTGAAAATATTGGAAAAAAACTTTCAATAAAGTAATATACACTACATGAACACGTACCTCTTCGACGAAAAGCTAAATGTCTTCTCTCCTTTCAATATGATGTGGTTTATTGATTTAAATATTAAAAAAATACATCTATATTAGAATTAAACATGTTCAATTTATCAATGTTAATTGCTAGTTCTTAGCCTTCTAACCATCTTTAAAGTTATCAGATCAGTAGAAAACGTGCTTATGGTGCTCTTTAAGATAAATTATTGGGATTACATTATCGAAAAAAAAAAACGAGAACTAGTAATAGTTTCGTATATTTTCTGTTTGAAATTTAATGCCAATCTATATTTTAAGCTGCGAAATAAAAGTAAAAGTTAAATATAAAAATTATTACTAGGATAACATAAACGAACTAAAAAGTCGTCTTTGTATTGTCTATAAAAACTTGAATTAACTCATAAAGGTTTGATACTGCTTCAGGTTTACCCAGTTTCCATAAGTTCAACTACATTACCCAGATTTGCCGTTATAAGTGAAATAGCAATCACTCTGCGAATATCTTTTATCAGGTCTCTCGATATTACATCAACCACCATTTCAAGGGTAATTTCATGGTCCGTTGGTAATCAATTTGAGGAATCAGCTTGCTGTAAATCTTGATGAGGAAGGAAAGGGATAACCGAAGGAGGGAAGTGACATGATTTGATTTGTCAAAGTTAATTTTCATTCTCTATCTGGTGAATCACAATTCCCAAAGACGAGGGATATTGCTAAAGGGCTTGAAACGGAGCGCTTAAAGGGATTCCAGGGCGCTTTGATGGAAGATCTTGTTGCTTATAGCGGATAGGGAAGTTACTCCATCGGCTAATGGTAATTTACAAATGAACTGCCTGTTGTTCCTCTTCTTGGCGTCATCAAGTCAAAATTCACTGACCTTTATTGATTGTACAGAGTAAGCATGTCTCGCACACATCGCGTCACCCTTTTCACCTTTTATTTCATTGTGCAAAAGAAAGAAATTGTCATAATCCTGAAAATTTTAGGTTTTCAGATTTCAACGGAATTATCCGTTTTGACCATCCCTGAACATATTTGACTAGTTTCGACATCTATTCATACGTATCTCGCATAACTCAAAAAGTCCCTTACGCATGGGCTGCGTAAACTAAGCAGATTCCCCTCGTGAAGTTTAACAATCACAACACAACAATGAATATTAAGTGAATAAATACAAGCGGTAATAAGAAATCTTTCCCCTCCCAACGGGAAGCGTCTGAAATGTATACAAATAGATCTGCTAACCTCTCACCGGAAAGAAAAACAATTACTGAAATATATCAGAATATAGTATATTAATTTTATTAAAAACTATTTACTAAATGTAGTACTGTAATTTATAATGAATCATAATAATTTGTATCTCAATCAATCAAATTTTAGTAGCCCAAGAACTTAAGTTGGGGATGGGTGTCACCTGAAATAAAGGTCTTTTGAAAACAATATTTGGTATTCAAGCTTCGAATATTATGGTTTATTATTTTCATCATCTCCTAGGTAGGGTCGATGGACATTTCAAGAAAATTTCGATAATAGCGTATTGAGCATGACCTCAATAGCTGATTCCCCTTAAAAGAAATCTGCTAAAATGGTTAGCCTTAGAATGTTCTAATTTCTCATTCGGAGTTTAACGTCTAGTTGTAGACCTGCCCGAAATCGACTTAGGTGAGGGGTTTGAAGGAAAGTGAAATAAACAATTGCTAATTTCTCCGTACATATTAGATATACATAAATTGTATAGGCTTTTTTTTGGTATGGCATAAATGATCTATAAATTGAATGGAAGATCTGTTGAAAAAAATATTTGGTATTAAGATTGAAATAAGACATTAAATGATGTATTCCGATTGTTAAAGAGGTTTTATTGAAGGCCAAAAATTAAAAAATGTTAACATTCACGTTAGAGAAAAATAGCCACAGAAAAATTTCAACAAGATTGCTTGTATACAATTTTTCTATACGAGTGATTGCAACCAAGATATTTTGAATTTAAATTTGTCTCTCCTTTTTAAGACCCCGCCCCCTCAGTACGACTACAGCCTTCTTAAATGGGCTTGATATTTAGTTTTACATGAAATCTTTATATATCGAGTGAAGTAACGATCACTCGAAAATTGCGAACTCTAAAATGGTGAGAAACAAGTATATATATATATATATATATATATATATATATATATATATATATATATATATAGACACACACATACAATATTGTGCGGATCTCATTCTCGTAGGTAGGAGTATACATTTGAGGAGGCTAAAATCATTGAGGCTGCTCCTCTCATTGTTGTGAAGGGGTGTAGCTTCTGTCGAGAATGATAGAGGACTATTGTATTGTACATTCACATTACCAAATGCATTTAAATGCAGACTGTAGTATTCTTAATAAAATAAAATAATAAATAAAAAAGTTAAAAAAGAAAAAAATCATTGGAATGATAAGCCCTAATGATTCAGACAGGTAATAGAATCTATTAATTCTATTGGTTGTGAAACGTTTTCTTGAAATTCCTGTTATTGACATATCAAAGGGTTTAATAACAAACAAAACAGTGGCTGTGCTAAGAAAGAGAATATTAGTGTTCAAGTATTTTTTCCTGGCTTATTACTGAAATTTACAACCAAGATTCTCTACTCATAGGTTCAACAACAAATTTAATTTCAAATATGCCGGACTGAGAGAAACAAAAATGAGGAAATTCAGCCATCCAATACACTTTATTCTATTATTTAACAGATCTTATTGAGCAATACAAAGCCAGCAGCGTTGACATGCATTCATAATAATAATCCCAGTCACTTGTACCCTCTAATTGACTATATATGTCGGCTAATATAATGGACATTCAATATCAAACGAGCACCCTCATAACGACAAGCTTTCCAGGAAAACAGGAATCATTTAAACTGTACATTATAATTAACTGCATTATGTGTGTGGTTTGCTGGACAATTACTAACCCTGTTAGCTATTTGCACACACACACACACACATGTATACTTTTGCCTGCTACGTCTATGGCGATTAATTTTTTTTTGCCCCCAAAAAAGGGGCCGCTTTATTTGTTTATATATATATATATATATATATAAAATTGTAACCTCTGTCTGTACATAGATTTTTTTTTTTTCAAAATTTCATGATACTTTTTCGTTTCACATGTCATAGACACCATATCTGCAATTTGTTTGTTTCGTGTATGTTTCTTTGTTTGTGTTTTTGTTACCTTTTCACGCATGAACGGCTGAACCGAATTTTATGAAACTTGGTATGTGTATTACTACTAACCCAACTTAGACTTTAGGCTATATTAATATTCTCTGAGAGAACAGGAGTGGGGGTTCTAAGAGAGGCCTGAAATTAAAAATAGCGATATTTCGGTTCCTATTGGTTTTTCGGCAAATATGAACATATAAAAAGTTGTTTATTTTGTTATTTAGAGCAACATTTGTCATATACCCTTTTTTCGTATACCGAATTATAAACGAGATATACGCTAAAAACTATACCGGAAGTGAAAACTTTTATTTGGCACAACATACTCAACCAAACTAAATAAAACTCGGTATGTGTATTAGCACTAACACCTTCATTATAATAAGCCATACTAACATTTCTAGGGACGGGTAGGAGTGGGGGTTGTAAAGGAGCCCTGAAATAAAAATTCGCGATATTTCATTGTCTATTTGTTTTTCGACAAACGTGTACATAACAAAAGTTGTTTACTTTGTTATTTAGAGTAACTTTTGTTTTATACATTTTTTTTTGGGGAACAATGTATGATGCAAGTAATTTGCGTAGAAATATTGATATGCTTAACAATTTTTTTCCAATATGAACTACCAGGTACCTCACCTGGAAAAATTAATTCAAATCTATGTTAATATTTTCTCCTCAATAATTCAAATCTATGCATAATGCTCAGGAGACGGGAAATATGACAATATGGAGGACACTGAAGTCTTACATAAAAAATTAATTTTATTATTAACAAATCCACAGCAACGACGGGTATAAACCCTAAACACTGGGACGGGGAAATTTCCAAATATTGTACTAAGTAAAGCCTTGCCAAATAAAAAATACCATCAACTTTCAAACTCTAATGATTCCCGAGCGAAGCCGGGTAGCTTTGCTGGTGTATATATATATATATATATATATATATATATATATATATACACGTGTCAGCGAGTGCTTTAGCGGTTCCAATTTCGGCCTTATCGTTACCAAAGTCAATATATAAGCATTTTATATAAAACCAAAGATGAAGTTCGTTAACAGCTGAAATCAGACCTGTGGGAGTGGGATGTAGAGGGGGAGAATTTCAGAACTTCTTAGTATCTCCTTTATTATACGTCGGATCAAAAATCATTCTACGTAACTATTAATACTGTATGGTTCAGTCACCGCAGTCAGGCAAAATTAATAAAACACACGTTACCTGGTTCTCAGTAAAACTTAATTTCTTTGGACATTTTTCTGGTTTATTACACAATGTGTGTGTGTGTGAAGATCTTTTGTTAGAGGTTTTTTGTGTCATATTTATTATTTCTTGAAATGTTCGGGCCTTTACTTACTTCATTCAGAAGCGGTGGGATGTTAACAAATATAAACAATAAGGTTGGGCTGGAGGTCCTGATAAAAAGAGCCAGACATGTGGTAAATATTACTCGGAAAACATTTTTATGCGGGTATCTCACATTTCTGTTTTTCTTTTCTTTTTTTTTTCTCTCTCTCTCTCTTTCTATTCCATAAAATTTCCAGTACAATATATTGCATCATATCAAGGCGGGCTTTTCCGGATTTCCGTTAGAAATTTCCAATGGAAAATGTTATTTATTCAAATACCTCTTATATAAGTGGGATCTTTTAGTGCTTGTGGGGAACAGGTATTGTAAATGGATCTGAATACTGCAATCACCACAGTTTATTCGAGCAGAATCAATAGTCAAGATGGGAATACAGAAGGTATTCCTTTGAGTTTTTTTTAGCAGATATACCTCAAGAGAAATCGGGTATTGAGGTTGTACTCGATTCATGAAAAGAATATCCTCAAATGCCCACCAATCATACATAGTGGTTGACAAAAATGTGATCCATATATATATTTAAAACCTCGCAGCATAATTGTTTAACCTCACAAATCCGAATCACATTTAGAACTGTTATATAAATGTCTAAATACATAACATCATATGTCATAATATGCCTATATCAAATAAACTTTAATGAGTACTAATAAAATTGTTGACCCCCGCTATAGTTTTTAGCGTATATCTCGTTTATAATTCGTTATACGACAAAAGTGTATTCAAACAAAAGTTACTCTAAATAAGAAATTAAACACCATCTGTTATGTGCATATTTGCCGAAAACCAATACGAAACGAAATATCCCGTTTCATTTCAGTCTTCCCTTATGCTCTTCTGCTCGTCCATAGAAATGTTATGCATATTCTAACCATGGAGAACTTAATGCTAATTCACATACCGAGTATTGTTTTGTTCAGTTCAATCTTTTCTGGCAAATAATATTGTTGCCCATCGCTACAGTTATTAGCGTATATCTCGTTTATACTTCGTTATGCGACAAAAGTGTATTAAAAAAAATAAACAACTTTTGTCATGTGAGCATTTGATGAAAAACAACGAGGAAAAGATTTTTTATTTAGGCTTATCGTTTAAACCCCGCTCACCTCCACCTTTGAGAATATTAGTATTGCCTAAAGTCTAAGTTGGGTTAGTAGTAATACACGTACCAAGTTTCATAGAATTCAGTTGAGCGTGAAAAGGTAACAAACAGGCACCGTAGCCACAAATTGCAGATTTGGTGTCTGTGGCATGTGAAAGAAAAAGGTATCGTGAAGTTTCGAGAAAAAAATCAATGTACAGGCAGAGTTTACAATTTTATATATCGTTATCTTAATTGATGGTTTCTCATGAAAAAATCAATTGATATCTCACATAATAAAAATATTGAACGAAAACAATATTTAAGCCTGGAATAGAAAGTTTCTTTATACATCAACTTATTGTTATTATGAGATCATTAGAGGGGCTGGTTACTGAAGACTATAATGTGAAAATATATCCGTTAATATTAGAGATACAGAAAAAATGTATAATAGAATATTTATAGGAAATTAAATTTCCAAACTTGGTTATACACAAGTCTTACAATACCTGAGACATTTCGAACGTATACATGGTAAAATATTGAGCCTGGTGATGATCAAATATAAACAAAAAAAAATCTCCATTGTAGCGTGGACAGAAATGTGTGTGTGTGTGTGTTTGTACTACGGTGATAAGTTTATACTACGGAGTTCTGAATGCTCCTACGTTTCGTCCATCTCGTGGATGGGACCGTTGGGCAATTGAAGAAATTTTGCTGATTCCCCTTGAGGGACATTTTCTAAATATACATAAACGAGAGACATACCATTTATTTTTTTAAAATAAAATGGTTTTTGTATAAATATTTTTTTTTATAGGTACTGTATATAAAAGATGCCTTGTAAAGTGAAAAGTCCGTCACGCAGGGGCTGAGTTAACTAAGCAGAGGTAATAAAGGAGCAAAGAATGAGAATATTAGGTGTTAAGTATTTTGTTTCCTGCCTTATAGCTATCATTCAGTACCAAGGTTGCTCTACTCCTACATTCTAATATATTTAATTAATGCTGCCGAAATATATATAAAAAGTTCGTCACTCAGGGACTTCGTCAACTAAGCAGATTTCCCACTTGCGTCACTAATTTGTATTTATCTCAAAACGTAAAAGTTCAATGAGAACAATATTTGGTATTTAGGCTTCAAATAAAATACTTCATGACATAACAGATTATTGTCAATATAAGATGAGTAGGAGTTGGGGTTTACTGAAGGCCAAAAACTAAAAAATGGATATATCTAGGCTAATATTCAATATATATATATATATATATATATATATATATATATATATATATATAATTTTTATTTTATTAAGAATATTACAGTCTGCATTTAACCCTTCAGTGGTAACATGAAAAGAAATCCCGCCTGTGGTAACGTTGGGTCCAAGAGACCCATGCCATAAAAAATCTTCTAAGTAGGAAATGGTTGTAAATAATTAAAAAAAACTTGATGTAATTCATTAACTATTTTAATATGCTAAGTTCTGTTCTCAGAAGGAAAAATTAAAAATAAACAAAAGATATGAAATTTATATAAATGTTTTATTTTGCAAATAGTATACTCAAACATTTAATTAATTAATTATCTTTATTACAATCAGGGCAAATCATATCTGCATGTTTTAGGCATATATATACATAACATTTGGAACAATAATATCTGCTTTTGATGTCATTGCAAAGCACATCGCCCATGCTTGTTTGGTTCAGGAGGCTGCAATTTGCTGTAGAGCCGCTATACTTTTGAGCAAGGGCCCTGGTACTTTTAATACCTATTATTTAAAAATTACAATTTAACAAAAGTATTACTGTAACAATCAATTTTGTTTGGTGGCTAACTAAGGATTATAAATGCAAATAAATATAATTTTTACATGATACTCTTCTTCACTCCCCGAATCGTGATCAGAAACTTCACAATAATTAGGATCAGAATCCTCATCATCTCTTGATAATAAAATTTCATTCGATGCCATTTCTTCTTCTTCTAACATTTTATGAAGTTTAGTAACGTCTCCTTCTTTATTTAGATCGAAAATTTCCAGTTTTGATGATGAAGCCATTTTGAAAATAAGTCACCTTAGTGGTAACGTCGGGTCTGTGGGACCCTAGACACACTTCAATGGACGATTGCTGATAACTGATAGGGGGTAAACAATAAATGAAATCATGCCAGGTTTTGACTGGAGTTCCAAAGAGGCTATATGAGAGATTATAACAATAAGACAATTTTTAAGGGTGTAAATATGACGAAAAAGGAAATTATGGGTCTGTGGGACCCAACGTTACCACTGGAAGGTTAAATGCATTTGGTAATGTGTGATATGTACAATACAATAGTCCTCCATCACTTTTGACAGAAGGTACACCCATTCTGAGAGGAGCATCCTCTCCCTGCCTGGCAAGGAAGTCAAGAGCTAAGGAGGAATGGTACTTGATAAGAAAATAGCCACTGCTATCACTTCACTTTACACTAATAGGAAATCTCTGGGTCCTTGTCTCTTGAAGCGCCGTGGAGGGGAATATGGATGAGTGATACTGGAAAGGGCTAGGATTTCTGGATTAGGATAATTGGATAGCCTGCTAAATATTCAATATAGAGAAAACATTTAAATATCAACATTTATAGATTATAACATTTCCAAGAAGATTGATTCTACACAATTTTTAGATACGACGCATACTAACAGAGACATTAAGAATTTTCGAAATTTAACCCCTCCCACTGGTCCGATTTCAGCCTTTAACGATCTTGATCTTCCTTTTTACATAAAACATTTGAATATCGAGTTTGGTAATGATCACACAAATATTGCCACCACTAGAGCAGAATATATATTCAGTTTTGAAAGGATCTCATTTCCGTCATCTCCTGCGTAGGATCGATGGGCATTTGAGTACAATTTTCATGAGTACGACCAGATTAGCTGATTTCCTTTAGGGGATAACATATCATATCGGGATCAAAATATTAAAAATTCTTAGTCGCTTCCACCCTTCCGTACATATTATTACGAACCACAAGATTTAGAGATTGGAGTAAGGTTAATCAGGAACACTTTTATATGGCTCCTTACAATTTATTTTTTACAAACGCTTAGCGCTTTTGGGAATTAAATTCCCATCCTCAGAGCGTAGGGCGTGTCAATAAAGTTGCTATCAGGCTAAACCCTGCCGATGCACTCGGGCAGGGTTTAGCCCGGTAGCAACTCTATAGGCACGCCCTACGCTCTGACGCTCTGACGATGGGAATTTAATTCCCGAAAGCACTAAGCGTTTTTAAGAAAGAAAGTGTGAGGAGCCATAAAAAAGTTTTTCTGATTAACCTGATTCATCATCCTCACCACCAGCTAAAAATAAATATGAGATTAGAGTAAATCCATGTGTAGTCACCGTTTTCGAAATAAATTACTGCCTCCAAAAGGGTCGATTTATCAATTTAAGGTTTCAATCAATTTGGGCCTTTATACATTTCATAGAGACTTTTACCTTTGAAAACGTAATTGGGTGGTATTGTTTCTAAAGGTTAGACTTTTCAAAATGAACCTCTTTCTGAGTACACTCTACTGACAGTCATTGGTTTATTTCAGTAAAAGCATCAAATGAATAAGTATTCTCCTTTTTTTCTTCTTCTAGCCAGTTGAAGAAATAGCGTTTCCTTCAATATTTAGGGCAAAATTGTTATTGGTCGTAAATAATGGGAACTGACATCTTATTTCACTTTCCACTGTGTTGGGCGGTTTTACTCCCGCAGCCCTTGTAATATTGTTCTGTCCGAACCACTCGGGCTGAGTGATGAATTTTCCACCAATATTACACGTCAATCAGAGTTATATAGCCACGTATTACGACGCTATAAAATAAAGGGAGCAGCTTCTTTCCCACATCATGAGCAAATGAAACGTCTTTGACCAAAAATAAAAGTCCACTTTTACAATAGGGATGAATGAAAAAGATCCTAAGGACAAATGGGCAGAGGCTATATCTTCACACAAACTTCAAACTCTGATGCGCTCATCACACGAATTCCTTATACTCCTTTTAAATTGCACTTCATCTAAAATAATTTCATTTGAAAGTAATACAAGATATCCTCGTTACAATGCATCGGATTATAAATGTCATAGAACATAATTTACGGGATTTTAAAAGATTTCCCTCAAGGAAAATCAGCTGTTTAGTAAGCTTCGAAAAAAGGCGTTTAATATATAACAGATTATTGTTTATGTGACATGAGTAGGAGTGAGGGTTTGCTGTAGGCTGAAAACTAAAAAATGCAAATATCTCGGTTAATGTTCAAGATAGAGAATAAATGTATATAACAATATGTATAGTACATTTAATTTGCAATAATATTGGTTTCATACAATTTTTCAATCCGACGTGTAATAAAGGAGATATTTCGAATTTTCAAAATTTCCCCTCTAATTACCCCCTCCTTCTGGTCCGATTTCTACCATTAACGAACTTGACCTTACATAAAAGGAGTAAATATCGAGTTGCTAATCAAATAAAAATTGTGACCACTAGACCGCTAACAGCGAAATATATAGAACATAACAATTTTCTAGACCATTCCTACTATAGGGACAAATATTTAAGGAAATACCTAACTTCTTGCGACAAGCAAAACTTAGTACTCAATATTGACAGAGTTGATAAAGTGAATAAAATTTGCTATTACTGTATTTGTCACAGAATACGTCAATCTCATTAACATCGGACTTTTGAATACTGAGAAAGAAAGTATTTCGTTTTTATTTTTTTTCCTTCCGTTTTGGAAAGAAAAAAACGGCAAATTTCTTACTCAAAACTGCTCTATAATGGATTGCCTGGCACTCTAAGTCAAGTATTGTATTGTACTCGTAGTAGCATTTTGAAATATTTGTAATAGAGCTTCTCTTTAACAAATAATGTTTTGCTTATCAATATAAAACAATACATATTATTTAAAAGTAATCCTTATGCCATCTTTACAGTAGGGTAAGTATTTATTTAAGCTGAGTTTTAATTGAGTATTTTAAAAAAAATGTCATAAGCTGATTTCCTTATCAAAATCAGACTTGAGTGTAAACATTTGTAAACTTGCGGTACTTCTGGGGTAAGTAGAACATAAGTTGCCTAAATTGATTGATAGCCTAAGAATAATCAAGTAATCTTTAATAAAACTTTTTTTTTATTCTCGTTTCCTTATGAATAGGGAAGGAAACCGGAATGAAACGGTGCTCTTAGAATCAGACTATTTTCTTGTTCTCACTATAGTCATCAAAAGTGTTTAATAAAATTACAATCTCTCTGCAGTCAGGTGGAGAAAGTTCAGAGGAATGCTGTCATTATTGGTTGTATGGGATGAAAAGTAATATTTTATTCCAGTTTCCACCGTGTGGGGAGGGTGGTTTTCCTCATGCGAGTTCTTGTTAAATTGCTCTTTATTGACTTGTGAATTTTCCACCAATATTACGCGCCGATCAGGGGTATTTACCCGTGGATTACCCACGCCAACAAATAAAGAGAGCCAGCGCCTTTCCCGACAGACTAAATAAAAGTGGAGTCTCTCATCCAAGAGATAATATTTACATTATTCGCTTTTTGTAAGCCTTTCCTTTGAATTTATTTGTTTTTTTTTTTCCCCATGGACTTTTCTCTGTGAAATCAAATGGGGAAAAGCTTTTATATAACAGGGATCATTGAATTCCTACTAACCAAATACTATTATTACAACTAGAGGAACTATGGGAACATTGAACTCTCTCACCATTATACACGCCAGACAATCTCTTTCTTTTGTACTCCCTTCTTCAATCATCCGTTGTTTATTCTATTTGGCGAAATACACAACTGAACCATGATAGATTGATCAAAGGGACAAAAAACAATGTCTACTGCTTTGTGCTTGAGCTGGTAACCAATACTAGGATGCAAATGAGAAAGTCACACCTTACAACTAATATGTTTATGTCATCGTCCATTTTTCGTACATTAATGAAGAGAGGTAAGTTAATACTGCTTCAGGACCTGAGTGTTTTTCGTCCAGTATAGTCAACCATATTGCTTGGGGTCACACATTCGTGGCTTTCGGCTATTGGTTTTTCAGTGTGAAGTTGCTTCAGGAATTGCTGCTAGGAAGTGCCTTAAATTGTCCTGGAGAGACATATTTGTAAGAACGAAATCGGAATTGACATATCTGGTATATTTGGGGACACTACTATCAAAAGGCAAAGAACTCTTTGTTCACTAGAACTGATTGAACTCGCCCTTCAAGTGGAAATTTAAAAAAAAAAGTATCTCACGCAGGTGTTACGTAAACTAAAAATATTTCCCACCCAAAGGAATATGGCGCTGGTAATATACAACCTCACAATCTATTATCTATTATTCAAACAGTAAGAAGCCTAGTAAAGAAACAAAAAAAAATACAAACAGCTCGAGTCCGAGAAAACAAGTATAAAGAAAATTAAAGTTCCAACAACATATAAAATCTACAGAACCGACTCATAGTTACTAAATTTTCAATGAAACCAACCCCCCTTTCTCCCCGATTTCATCCATTACCTAATATAATCATTAGTTATTATTAAAACTGTGAATTATCGATTGTTGTTGATCAAATAAAAAGCTTATACTTCAGAACCTAAAATGACGGCGCCACAACGAAAATATCGACACATATCTCACACATTAAAAGTTTAATGAAAACAATATTTTTGCCTAAGTTGCAAAAAAGTGGACGTTAATAAATAATAATAATAACAAGACAATATTTGGTATTTAAGCTTCAAATACAAGCGGTTCATGATATAACAGTTCATTTTTAATATATAGAAGTGGGGGGTATACTAAAGGATGCAACTAAAAATGCACATACCCGTATCTCGGTTAATGTTCAAGACAGAGAAAAAAATGTATTAACAACATTTAAAGGAAATTCGATTTCTAATATGATTGAATATATACAATTTTTGGATCTCGCTTAAAACAATAGGGATATTTTGAATTTTCAAAGTTCCCTCTCTCTAAGCCCCCCTTCCCTTCCACTGTTCTGATTTCAGTAGGTACGAACTCGAACTTTATCTTTACATATCGAGTTTGATAACGATCAAACTAAAATTGCAACAGGCAACCATTAGAGTATTGACAGACAAATATATATATATATATATATATATAGTAGCTAAGGTACCCAGCTTCGCTCGGGAAATCATTAGGGGCAGAATGATGACACCAAGGCTTTTATGCACACACTATTTTTAACCCTGCGTGTCACAGTATACGCCTCAGAGGCGTACCAACTCCGTAAAATGCTCTCCACCACTTCAATGTTGTACCCTCCCTCTTGCCCTTCTAACAGTGCTCTCTTCACTCAGTCAGTCATAGACATCCAAGGTATTCACATCGGCCAGAAGCACTACAGGGAAGATAATTTTGTTTTTCCAAAACACACTACGCCTCTCAAACGTATAGTGTAACTTCTACGTAAATTCTTGTACGCCTCTCAGGCGTGTTGTGTTCCAGGACTTATGGGTAGGTGTACGCCTCCCAAACGTATAGTGTTCTTGTATAGATTATTCTCAATACGCCTGCTCCAGAAGATCTAATTTTTGAGCAGACACAGATTGAGTCGGAAGAGGATGAAGGAGAAGATACTGTTGAACAAGAGGTTTTTTTCCGAAGACAGTTGTGACAATACTGATGAAGACCCAGACTATATGCCAGATGAAGAAGAATTACAAGAGCATGTCATTTCCAACATAAAAGAAATGGCATGTTTTTCTAAGGGAAAAATATATTCTCGGTACCGAAATTCTAAAATAATAAAAACAGAAAACGTGAATGAAGGAAGTTCAGAAGGAATAGACCAGGTTACATATTCTAAGGTAATAATACCTACTTAAGAACTACTTGGAAAAGACAAAGAAACTATCTGGACAACTAAACCTCCAGGGAAGACACCGACTACAAACATTGCATACAAAGGAATTAGGACTTATAATAATGCGGCACGGACTATTGAACCAGTAGAACTTTTCAAATATTTTATAGATGAAGATATTTTTGATAAAAATCTGGCACCACAGTATTAGAAATGCATAGAAAATCCGCCATTTTTTCAGGCAAAAGAAAAGCAAATCCAACTTACAACGACACGCAGAAAGAAGAGTTAGATGCATTTCTGGGACTATTATTATTTTCCGGAGCTATGAAGAGCAATCGAGTAGCCAATCACCGCTTATTCGACCCCAAAATTTCAGGAGATATTTTTAGAGCCACAATGATTCTGAACAGCTTTAAATGGATTGGAGCCTGCCTCCAATTTGATAACAGGGAAACCCGGGAAGAAAGGCGAAGAACGGACAGAGCCGCACCTATTTCAGAAATATGGGGTAAATTTATTGAGAACTGCAAGTCTAACTACGAGCCAAGCCCATACCTTACAATCGACGAAAAACTTGTTAGCTTTCGAGGAAAATGCATATTTAAAATGTTTATCCCCAATAAGCCTAATAAATATGGCATTAAAATTTTGATGCTGTGACCAAGCAACTAGAAATATGGTAAAGCAATTCCCTTTATTGGACTTTATTGTTGCCAGAATTATCTGTCTCTACGTGTCCCAACAAATGTTTTTTGAATTTTTTTTTCTTCTAAGTAACTTGTATGCTCTCTGTGGTTTTATCTGATTGTTTTAATGGAATAGATAGTAATATTTTGTAATTCACAGTCTTGGAAAGTGAGGGCTCGACGAGCCCCGCCCCTTTGGTGCTCCACGAGACAAAATATAGCTTGGTGCTTCTAGGGTTTATGTGTTTTTGAAAGGAAAGTAAATAAATCAATGAAAAAAATATAAAAATGCTGCAAAATACCATGCTAATAGGTAATAAACCAGAATTTTTGTGTCTTTACGCCTCCGAGGCGTATAGTTTACCAAATATGTCTAAAAAACCATGTGTACCACGCAGGGTTAAATTTCCCCGTGTCTGTGTTTAGATCATATAAACTTGAATATTTAGCAACTAAAGAGAACTTACAGAATTTTTTAGCCCTGAAGATTAAAAATTAAAAAAATATTTCCTGATCAACCTTTCTTCACTGCTGTAAAGAACAATATTTGCCATAATCATGGATTGCATTCATTCATTGTTATCAAGAACCTTCTCTGAGTTAGATTTGCTAGGGAAATATTTAGGCCGAATATTGAATGAGAATATCATTCAATGTAAGGCTGTCTGATTTTTACTTTTATTAAATTTTACTGCTTTCTGGACAATCTATGAACTATTTATGAGTTTGTCAGACGAAACATTGAGTGGTTACTTTAGGAAACGAAAAATCGCTATTTTTAATTTTAGTCCTCCCTTAATAACCTCCACTCGTGTTCGTCTCAGAGAACATTAGTACCAAGTTTCATTAAATTTGGTTCAGCCGTTTATGCGTGAAAAGTTAACAAATAAACAATCAATCACCAAAGCCACAAATTGCAGATATCGTGTCTACGACATGTGAAACGGAAAAGTATCGTGAAACTTCGAGAATAAAATCCATGTACAGACAACCGTTACAATTATATATATATATATATATATATATATATATATATAAAATTGTAACCTCTGTCTGTACATTGATTTTTTTCGCGAAATTTCACGATAACTTTTCGTTTCACATGTCATAGACACCATATCTGCATTTTGTTTCTTTCGTGTATGTTTGTTTGTTTGTTACCTTTTCACGCATAAACGGCTGAACCGAATATTATGAAACTTGGTATGTATATTACTACTAACCCAACTTAGACTTTAGGCTATATTAAAATTCTCTGAGACGAACAGGAGTGGGGGTTATAAGGGAAGCCTGAAATTAAAAATAGCGATATTTCGTTTCCTATTGGTTTTTCCGCAAATATAAACATAACAAAAGTTGTTTATTTTGTTATTTGGAGTAATTTTTGTTATATACACTTTTGTCGTATACCTAAGTATAAATGAGTTATACGTTAAAACTTTAGCGGGCACTAACGGCTGAACCGAACTTAACAAAACTCGGTATGTCAATTAGCATTAATTCTTCCATGATTATAAGTTATATTAAAATTTTTGGATTCGAACGGGAGGGGGGTTATAAGGGAGGCCTGAAATAAAAATTCACTATATTTACATGTATAAGAGACGGGAAATATAAAAATATCGAAGACTGTGAAGCCTTATCGAACAAATAATTCTATTATTAGCAAATCCACGGGAAAGACGGGTATCAATCCTAAACACTGGGACGGGTATCAATCCTAAACACTGGGACGGGTAAATGTCATAATATTGTGCAATGTAAAGCCTGCTAAAAAATACCATCACCATTCAGCCTCAAATGAATTCCCGGGCGAAGCCGGGTATCTGAGCTAGTATATATATATATATAGTTCTAACCTACCAGATTTTCGTCATCTCCGAGGCAGGATCGATGGACAGGTGGATTTTCCCTTAGGGAAAACTGCTATAATAATGAAGAGTCCTGGCGGTACTGTTGTCTCACACAGAGTTGCTTTCCTTAACGCTAATTAAAAGAGGAATCATTCAACCAAGAGTTAATTATGATATACATTTTTCTATGCCTTGCCTTTATATTCATTCGTTAGCTCCCTTTTCCGTGTCTTTTACCTACAATATCGAATCGCCAAAAGCTTTCATTTAACTAGGGTTATTGTTATAATCAAATTTCATTATTGCAGCAATCCTCAAACACTCTCCTTCCTTTGCACAAGCAAATTGATTTACGGGTCATTCATTTCATCGGGCAAATTACAATAGGGATATTCATGTAAGTTGGTTGCTCCCTATATTAATTTTGAGTGAACACTCCCTCCCACTGCTATAGCTATCCTTGTTCATTGTCATTTTTCTTGGATTCCTTTATATAAAAAAGTCTGTCACTTAGGGGCTAAGTAAACTAAGCAGATTTCCCACATGCGAGAATACGTTTAATGTAAAAACAGTGATCAAGTTCGTTAACGGCTAAAATCGGACCTGTGGGAGGGGTGACAGGGTTTAGAGGGAGATAATTTCGAAATATTTTCAAATCTTCATGGTTATGCGTCGGATCAAAACATTGTGTAGAATCAATCTTATTACAAATATAATGTTCTATAAATGTTAATATATATATATATATATATATATATATATATATATATATATATATATATAGACACCCACACACCCACACATATTGTTCAGTCGTACTTCCGCTTCCGTAGTGCACTAACCGGCCGTACATCAAGAGGTCGCCATAGGCGGTGACCAAGAGCGGAAACTGCAGCGCTAGCGTACAGGATGGAGCGCTGGTTTTTAGGCTGGGCAGCCATTGTTGGTGCTATTGTTCCTGTTGGCCACATGCTTGTGTTTTGCTCCGCTAGGAAGGTGGATACTTGTTCATGACTGTCTCATGGTTAATGGGTGTTTTTGTGTTTGCTATTCTAATTGGACAAATAAGAGACATAATTGCTACAGCAACTCGATCACAGAGAATAGAAAGTATCTCCGCATCGAAGATAGCCCTAACATACAGCTTATATATATATATATATATATATATATATATATATATATAATATGTTATCTACATATGATTATTAACCGAGATATTTACATATATTTGTTTTCGGCCGTCAGTAAACCTCCACTCTTACTCATGTCATATTAACTATATGCTGTTAATATCATGAACCACTTCGTTCCAACAACAATGAACGTGACAGAAATACATAAATATTTGGATGGCTGGTAGACATAGTAGTGAATGCCTCTACTTCCTTAAAACAAAATATATACAAAATACAAATATAATGATAAAATTCTATTCTTTAGTTTTGAATGTAGTTCTAGTATGCAAGCTATTGAAATCGATTTATGAAGTTAATCTTCCATGGTTCACTGATTGGCCTATAGTGTCAAAAGCAAACCGCCATTATTACGTAAAGTAGTTGTCTTTCACCACTATGTTTTTCAGCCGCCCAAATGTTTTTGGTAGGCCTAAATAAACCACTTTCAGATCACGAAGGATCTATATTTTTAGCAGATTTCCCTTAAGGGAAATCAACTATTGAGGTCGTACTCATGACGTGATTTCCAAAATTTTTCTTCAATTGCCCATCGATCCTACCGAGGAGATGACGAAAATGAGGTCCGTTTAAAATTATGTGTGTTCATATATATATTTGTCTGTTACCGCTCTAGCGGTCGTAATTATTGTTTGTTCGTTACCAAACTCGATATTTAGTCGTTTTATGTAAAAAGAAAAACAACTTTCGTTAACGGCTGAAGTCAGATCAGGGGGAAGGGGAGTTTAGAGGGGAGGAATTTCGAAAATTTGAAATATCTCTGTTACTATACGTCGGATCGAAAAATTGTATAAAAATAATCTTATTGCATCTGAAATGTACTATAAATATTATTCTATACATATTTTCCGTATAATGAGTATTAACCGAGCTACTTGGATATTATAGTTTTCCGCCTTCAATAAACCCCCACTCCTACTAGTGTCATATTAATAGTAAGCTGATATATCATGAACCACTTCATTATAAGGTTAAATACCAAATATTGTTTTCGTTGAACTTTTAATTTGTGAGATATATGCAAATACGTTCTGTTGACCCCTCCCCCCCCCCTTTTTTTTGTTCTTGGACTACTAAAATTTGAGTGATTGAGATAAAACTGATTCCGATTCGTTAAAAATTACACCACTAATTTTAGTTAATTGTTTTCAATAAAATTAATATGTTTTATTCAGATATATTTTATTAATTGTTTGTCTTTCCAGTCTATCTATTTATTCAACGCTACAAGGTTGGCTGGCCGCTTTCCGTTGTAGTGATTATTAACTTTTATTCTAAATTGACTGAAAGATGTTTCATTACCGGTTGTATTTATTCACTTAACATTCACGGTAGTGTTACGTGTACGTATATTTATCTTTGTAAAACTTCGCGTGGGAAATCTGCTTAGTTTACGCAGCCCCTGCGTGACGGACCTTTTTACTTCTATTCCTTTTCTTTCGTGTTATTTTGGGATTAAATGTTCTAGTCGCGACAGCCTGTATTAATGGGAAAAGCCATTAACAATGTTTTAGATAAATGTTGAATTGGTTTTTGTTACGTTCATTATCTGGCATCAGGTTAAATACACCATGATATTCAAGACTGTTAATAATAATAATCAATAATAAATCATTCCATCTAGTCCATTAGTTACAACGTCCTTTGTCTGGCATGGCTCTCTGTTAGTTGCTTTCTTCAAACTCATCTGCAGTTTAATTGTGCATTCCTGGTAGCTTAATTACAAGTCATCACGACTGAAAAATGAAAAAAAAATAGTTTACGCAGCGCCTGCGTGACGGACTTTTTTAACGATTTTGTCGTCCTTTCCAATCACGAGGAAAACGATTTTCTATGTGCTGTTGTAAGGCATATTTTATTCCTGGAAAGGTATTATCGGAAGAAAAGTTGTAGACAAATATATATGAGAGGCAATGGTTTTTATTTATTGACGACTCTTTTCCCGAATATTCAAAAATAAATGAGTTTTTGTCAAAATCTGTATACAACTGAAAGCGTTATACGATTCTCAAATGTGACAAAGTGCCTGTACTTTTGATTTTTTTTTTTTTTTTTTCAATAATTTATGGACAATTTTCTACGAGGCTGCCATCCATTTTCGCTGGGGCTCTCCTCACCCTAAAGGCCCGGGAGTCAAAGTGCTAGAAAGCCCTTTTGAATGATTAGCTTGAGATGACATGTGCGCATGTGGCGCAAATAAATATTTATGGACACGGCAATATTTCAACTCGGAGAAAAAGAAAGCGGGATGAAAAGGAGCATTCCATTCCCTTCAATTCTACCAGTAAACAAGCATTATTTATGTTTTCTCTTTTCTCCTTTTTACTTTATAAATTCAAACATTCTTTTGTCAGTTCTTTTAAACATGATCTCTGCAAATTGCATTTCAGTAGAGGCACGAATTATTCTTATATTTTCTGAGCAATTTGAAATTAAAAAAAAAAAAAAAAGAAGAAGGAGAAAAGAAACACGAAAATCTGATTACATTTGTAGCTGGACATAACAAGGAAAATTGAAATTTTATAAATTAAACTTGGGTCTTTAATTTCATTAAATGGGCTTTTATCCCCTTGAATAAATGTTTTTACGCAGGCGTCATTAATAGTATATTATATTGAAAGACTAAAACTTTCCAGAAATGGCGTTACAGGATCTTAATAAGACACAAGCTGCAAAAAATATAGCTTACAAGCAAGATAGGAAAAAGTAAATTGTTGGCAATAATATATCTCATCATAATTAATAGAAATTTCCAAAACTTTTGTTTTTTCTTTTTAATTCGTTATCTGTTCACCAATATTGAAGGAAACACAATTTAACTTTGAATGCAAAATCTGTCAAAACACCAGTGTGAAAGTCCGTCACGCAGGCGTTAACTATGCAGATTTCCCACGTGTGTCACCTCAAAATGTACATTTACCTCAAAACGTAAAAGTTCAATGAAAACAATATTTAGTATTTATGCTTCAAATAATGTGCTTTGTAATATAACAGCTTATTGTTACTATGACAGTGTACTGAATGCCGAAAACAAAAAAAATACAAATATCTCGGTTAATAATCCAGATATTGAAAAAACGTAAATAACATAAATGTTGTTGATTTCGTAAAAAAAAAAAATAATAAATATATATTTATTAGTTTGTTTTTGAATCTGTAAAACTTTCTCAAATTATAAAGTGTAACTAGTTCTCAATTTAGTAAATTATTATACATATTACTTCTTAAATCTGTGTTCATTCCTATAATTTGGGTTATAGGACATATATATATATATATATATATATATATATTAGGTAAAGTAATACCAATAGATCTCATTGCAAAGCAGTACGTTACTCAATTCTCTCTTTTGAAAACCTCAACAGCCAACTCGAACTATCTGCCTGAAGAAATAGAAAGAGATAGCCATTATTAAGGACTGGCTCCATCCGTCGTTATATCCAAGTATTTGCTTAAATCCATACAATAATGCCGAAATAAGCATGGCCTAATCCTCTACTAAGACTCTATGGCAGTAAGGATGATACCCGAGTCGGTTGTGCTTTTGTAGTTTTTAAAATAGACGAACTAGTAGAAATACAAAAATTCAGACTTGGAAAACTGTGTACCAATAATCAGGCAGAAAAAATTGCAATCTTACATAGTTTACTGTACATAGACGACAAACAACCTTCAACACGCATCAACATTTACACTGATAGCCACAATTCCTTACAATCACTTCAAAATTACACAATTCATGACCCTTTGACAGAAAAAAATCAGACAGTTACTTACAAGACTTAAAAAAAATAATATACATATACACTTTTGCTGGATCAAAGGGCATTCGGGAATTTTGGGAAACGATCTCGCTGATTTATCTGCAAAATCAGCGTCAAAAGATACCAAAATTCCAGAATGCTACAACAAAATAACAAAATCTCACTTAAAAACACAATTACTTACTGACACAATTAACACATGGCAACAGAAATGGAATACGACTATGAAAGGACAACATTTAAAGATATTTATTCCAGACATTAAAGAGTACTTAGGACAAAAATTAATATCAACTGACTTTTACTTGACACAATTATTAACTGGACACGGAACAACAAATTCTTATTTTAATTGTTTTGGTCTAATAGATCAACAAAACTGTTACTGCGACTTTACTACTGAACCGACATACAGACACCTGCTCTATTAACAGACCAAAGAGAAAACTTTAAAACCCAACTAAAATGCCGACAAAAAAATTGGCCTGTTGAGGAAAAACTATTATTTTATAAACATAATAAACCATTAAAACAGTTTGCTGAAGAAATGTATGACTTCCTGTATTATTTGAAACTGAAATACAGTTAAATTAATTAATTATTCAGCATTAAATCCAAAATTTGTTTTTCTTTTCTTTTCTTTCTTTTTTTCTTTTTCTTTGTTGTAAATAATTTTATTGTACAAATATTTTATGTTATTATAGTTAAAAAAAAAAAAAAAGTATCAAGTACACGTTATGTACTAATTATTGTACGGGACGTGTGGCTAATAAACTCCCTTCCTGTAGGCTTACTTCAGGAAGGAAATAAATAATATATATTCTTCAAAGCTTCTATTCTATTCTTCAAATGTTTCAATTTTAGGTAGAGCCACATGTGTGTGTGTGTATATGTATATATATATATATTGAACGAGTTAGTTTACTATAGTTACCTCGCTCAATTGACTTAAACGATGTGATAAAAATGTCTTAGCCAATTATAGCATTAAAGACGGTTGTATTATATGATATATTATAATATAAGGGTTGTTTCTCATTTTTATTTACGGCTAAATAACCCCTTGATAAGGAGTGGTGGTACTCGAAACGCGTCGGGGATGAAATAAATGACTATAGGAAGGAAATATTATTTTCTGACCTTATGGACTCAAAAAACATTCAAAAATAATAACTAGTCAGTGTACAATTCTACTTTATATATATATATATATATATATATATATATATATATATATATTCATAAAATATCGTCATTCATGACATATATGACATCTGTAATGTTATTATTGGGAGTTGGATTACATAAGGAAATGAAAATCGCTGTTGGAAGCTTGGTGAATGAAAGAAAAACATGAAACCTAATTTTCATATTACATTAGTCTGCCAGAATATGTATTAGATCTATCCGATATAAGCTAAAGGGATTTAATACCAAATCTCTTTAAATATAGACAGCAATATAGAAATCCATTTATTGGGCTTGGGGATTTGCTTCAAACAGACGGCATGCAATATGTCCCATGGCTCCAATCGGAGTCAGTTAGTTCTTTTTTTATTTTATTTTTTAATAATTCAATTTATTTTTTTCTTCATCCGAATTATTAATACAATAAAATTTGGATTTTTTTTTTGTGAATCGTTCCGTTATTTAAATTTAGTGCCTTATTTAAACACTCTGATACATCATAGCTAGTTCATTCATAATTGGTCAATTACGTCTACGACAGGTCAAAAATAATTAAAGAACATTTAGGGAGAATGTGATGCAAACATAAATATTAAATATATTAATATTTAATCTTATATTTTAAACGTAAGTATGCTCCCAAGTCCCTCTCTATGCTCTCTAATTGGTAGTGAATTTGAATATTAAACACAAAGAGATAATGTAAATTTGGCTGGAATTCTCTTAGGTTCTTAATAAATATCAAGAACCTTCAAAATATTTAACATCTTCACTCCATAGAATATGTACTTCTTTACATTAAAAAAAGTCCGTCACTCAGGGCTTCGCAAACTAAGCAGATTTCTGTCGTGGAGTTTAACAATAGATAAACCTACATACTGCTACCACAACACCACCGTGAATATTAAGTGAATAAATACAATGGGTAATAAGAAATCTTTCCCTTACCGGCGGGAAGCGTCTCAAACGTATACAAACAGGCCTGCCAACGGCTCACCGGAAAGAAAAACAATGACTGAAACATATCAGAATATAACATCATTTTTATCTCAATCAGTCAAATTTTAGTAGCCCAAGAATTTAAGACGGGGGGGGGGGTACCTAGAAAATATTTGCAAATAACTCGTATAATAAAGGTCTTTTAAAAACAATATTTGTCATTTAAGCCTCGTATAATGTGGTTTATTATATTACAGAGTATTGTTTATGCAACATGAGTAGAAGGGGAGTTTGCTGAAGGCTGAAAACTGAAAAATGCAAATATCTCGGTTAATATTCAAGATAGAGAATAAATGTATATAACAATATTTATAGTACATGTAATTTGCAATGAGATTCATTTAATACAGTTTTTCAATTCGACATTTACTACCGGAGATATTTCAAATTTTCAAAATTCTCCCCCTCTTAACCCCCTCCCCCTGGTCCAATTTCAGCCGTTAACAAACTTGAACTTTCTTTTTAGAGAACCATGGGTTGATTTAGAGTACCTACTGAATATTATGAGGTATTAGGGAGTCTTGTTTTGACAGGTATTAATGTCCTTTCAAATAGCCTCTGGCTGTTTTATTCCACATTGTAATTATTTAGGGGTAGTTATACATACCCGATATTACGGAATGTAACACACTTTATTAATACAGCTCTATAAATTGTGAATGGGGTAGGGCGTGATTACATGATGCGTTTAAACAAAAAATAGCAACCTGATTTCTTTTATCAGTCCACTTAAAACACACCAATAAATATAACTAGCAGTAACGACAACAAAGAATAAGAAGAAATATAACATCAAGAAAAATTACAACAGACATACCATTTACAATAAGACTATGATAGGTTTCTGTAAACTGTTATAGTATAGAACAGTAAATTATACTTCTGTAAACAACAGAAATATATTTAATTTAGTATAACAGCTAATTATATTTCTGTTGTAGTATACAGACTAAAATGGGGCTAAAAGAATTCTTTCTTTTTGTTCTAGAGCAGTAAGAGACAAATATTTAGATAATTCCCTTTAAGGGAAATCTGCTAAAACTGGGAGTCTAGAAGAAAATAATTTCACATATCAGAGAAAACAGTGATTGTAGAAAATTTAAGTTTAATTTGATGAAACTCTTCGAAAACCACATCAATAGCTAAAACCTCTCGTCTTCAGTGCAATGGCAAATGATTGGGGAACGTGGAAGTTATGGTATTGTCAACGTCAAAATAAGATCAATAGATAATCAATAAAATGACCTGTAGGAATTTTTGAATCGGTGATTCGTTTTCAGAACAAACTACTCTCACTTGTCTTAGAAAATTTTTGGGAAGATCCACGTTTTCTGTGTAAGTGTACTTACTCTTCAAGTTTGAAGGCTGGATATATAAAAAAAAAGTCCGTCACGCAGGGGCTGCGTAAACTAAGCAGATTTCCCACGTGAAGTCTGCCTAATAACAGCTGTAGTAGTAAGAAACCTCTAAACCTATTCACGAGGGACGAATAGTTACGAAAACGGCCGCCAGAGCTCACGGCGGAAAGTCCGAACAGCCACTGCTGCCGAGCACATGCAGAATACAAATGCAAATATCTCAGTTAATATTCAAGATACAGAATAAATGTATAGAACAATATTTATAGTAAATTTAATTTGCAATAAGATTGATTCTATAATATTTTTCGATCCGACGTATAGTAACGGAGATATTTTGAATTTTCGAAAATCCTCCCCTCTAAACCCCCCCTCCCACTGGTCCGATTTCAGCCATTAACGAGCTTGATCTTTCTTTTTACATAAAACGACTAAATATCGAGTTTGGTAACGATTAAACAATAATTGCGACCGCTAGAGCGGTAACAGACAAATATATATATATATATATATATATATATATATATATATATATATATATATATATATATATATATACACAGTTTTGAACGGACCTCATTTTCGTCATCTCCTGGGTAGGATCGATGGACATTTGAAGAAAAATTTCGAAAATCGCGTCATGAGTACAACCTCAATAGCTGATTAAGGGAAATCTGCTAAAAACTAATATTCGTAGTTTATGTAGTCATTCTGTTGCGTATTTTTTTAAATTTTACAGAAGAGTGTTCAATATTTAGTGAAGGTATTTTTATCAAAAAGTCAACATTTGGTGGTCGTAGTCTTCTGACTAACCTGCTAAATTGAAAATGAGCACACACACAAATCGAGTTCAAATAATTCAAAAAAGGTTTGTAAGTTTCCAACGTAAATTCCACCTAACTGGGGTAACCAAAGTTCACGAAGAATGCCCATTTTCAGTTCTCACAGTACTGTGTTATTCAAACTCATTGCGATGTGGACATCATAGAACAGACCGAAGTTTAAAAAAAACAATCTGAATGCACAGTAGTCAAACAAAGGTTAGAAATTTTACTCTACGTCTAGCAAAGAACATTATACACTATGATTCTATTTTTGTACGGAATTGATTAGTGGCTATGTGCCTTTGTTAAAGAATCCTACACGAATCATGTAGCATAAAGAATTCCTTTGAAATGGAATTCATTGAGCTATTTCCAGAGTTTTTTTTTCTCCCTCTTCTTTCAAATGAATGAAATTCTCTAGTGAAGTAGTGTGATGACGCTGGTTCTGACGTACGTGAACCATTTCATGAATTCTATATATAGAGAAAGGCGAACAGAAAGAACAATTTGTTCATTATACTCCCGATGGGCGCTCGTATAAATCAGATAAAAAGCGACATGTTTGTTTCCATTTCTTGCAACATAAGAAAAGGAGAAATCCAACCATTTTTCCACTCGGTTTTTTTCGATCCCACCCTACATCAGTCCTAACCGCGTAAATCTACAGAAAAAATGAAGCGAGAAAAAAGAGTTAGGCATCTGAGGAAAATGCACGCACATTCATGCAAGTTTTTAGTTTTTTATTTTCACCATTTTATTGCTAAATATAGTTAATGATTATCAATAATATATTGGATTATTCGCTATTTCCAAAAATAATTGTTACATACATTTCTCTATATTTCCAGTATTAACGGTGTTATTTGTAATTTATTGTTTTCCGTCACGGCTGGATCTAAAACTGAAAATGGAACAGGAGCTGCTGCCATTGCAAGCAAACAGACTTACGATATTAAACTACTGGACGAGACTAGTATATACACTGCAGAGCTACATGCAATAAAGCTTGCACTCTCAAACATTCAGCATCAACACCAAGAAGAACATTACACTTTGCACTGACTCACTAAGTTCTCTACTCTCACTGAAGGAAATGTGTATCACACATCCCATAACAACGCAAATCTTCAAAGAACACACCTAAAAATGATTATGCTATGGATACCTGGACATGAAGACATACCACAGGCTACGCTAGTTGACAAATCCGCCACAAAGAAAAGGACTTGCGACATCGATACTTCGACTGTACATGAGTCGTACCTAGGAGAGGACGAAAATTAAGTCCGTTCAAAATTGTATATATATATATATATATATATATATAAAATTGTAACCTCTGTATGTACATTGATTTTTTTCGCGAAATTTAACGATAACTTTTCGTTTCACATGTCATAGACACCATAACTGCATTTTGTTTCTTTCGTGTATGTTTGTTTGTTTGTTACCTTTTCACGCATAAACGGCCGAACCGAATTTTATGAAACTTGGTATGTATATTACTACTAGCCCAACTTAGACTTTAGGCTATACTAATATTCTCTGAGACGAACAGGAGTGGGGGTTATAAGGGAGGCCTGAAATTAAAAATAGCGATATTTCGTTTCCTATTGGTTTTTCGGCAAATATGCACATAACAAAAGTTATTTATTTTATTATTTAGAGTAACTTTTGTTATATACACTTTCGTCGTATACCTAAATATAAATGAGTTATACCCTAAAAATTATAGCGGTCGTCAACAATTTTATTTGGCACAAAAGAATCAACCGAACTAAATAAAACTCGGTACGTGTATTAGGACTAACGCCTTCATTATAACAAGCCATGCAAACATTTCTAGGGACGGGCAGGAGTGGGGGTTATAAGGGATGCCAGAAATTAAATATAGCGGTATTTCGTTTCCTATTGTTTTTTTGGAAAATATAATCATAACAAAAGTTGTTTATTTTGTTATTTAGATTAACTTTAGTCATATTCATTTTTGTCTTTTAACAAAGAATAAACGAGATATACACTATAAACTAAAGCGGGAGTCAACTATTTCATTTGGCGCTAAAGATTAAACCGAACTTAAAAAAACTTGGTAAGTCAATTAGCATTAATTCTTCCATGATTATTAGCTATAATAAAATTGTTAGGTTAGAACGGGAGTGGCGGTTATAAGGGAGGCTTGAAATAAAAATTCGCGAAATTTCGTTGTCTATTTTCGACAAACATTCACATAACAAAAGTTGTTTACTTTGATATTTAGATTAACTTTAGTTTTATACATTTCTCCAGGAACCATGTGTAGACTTACATAAAAAATTAATTTCTTATTAACAAATGCCAACAACGGATATTAACCCTAAACGCTGGGACGGGTAAATGTCAAAATATTGTGCAAAGTAAGCCTTGCCAAAAAAATGTTATCACCATTCAGCCTCAAATAAATTCCCGAGCGAAGCCGGGTATCTGAGCTAGTGTATATATATATATATATATATATATATATATATATATATATATATATATATATACATATTTGTCTCTTACCGCTATAGCGTTCGCAATTATTGTTGTTACCCAAATCGATATTTAGTCGTTTTATGTAAAAATAAAGATCAAGTTCGTTAATGGAAGAAATCGGACCAGGGAGAGAGGGGGGGTTAAAGGGGGAGAATATCGAAAATTCGAAATATCTCTGTTACTATACGTCGGATCAAAAAAGGGTATAAAACAATTCTTATTGAAAATTAAATGCACTATAAATGTTGTTATATACATTTATTCTCTATCTTGAATACTAACCGAGATATTTGCATTTTTCAGTTTTCAGCCTTCAGCAAACCCCCCACTTCTACTCATGATACATAAACAATACTGGTTATATAATAAACCACATTGTAGGTAGCTTAAATGCCAAATATTGTTTTCCAGAGACCTTTATTATACATGATAGATGCAAATATGTTCTTGTGACCCCCCCTCCCCGGCTTAAATTCTAGGACATTCTAAAATTTGATTTGTTGAGTTTCCCAATAATATTAATTAAAAAACAAAAATAATATTTTAGAACATGTGTTTAAATTCCTATATTCAATAGACATTGAAGGGCCCTTCAATTCCAATTACAGCCAGCTCTATTGACGTACCGCTTGCTATTCTTCCCCCGACCAAGAAATTTACGTAATATTTAACGTTTAGAATGCAATCTAATTAAATTTTCTTTTAAATTGTTTCAGGTACGAATGAGGCACACTCTATTGGTATTATTGTGAGTATTTTCAATACATTTATAAATAATTCTAAGAGAATACTTTCAATTCTATAAGTTGTAATCGTTATACTTGGATTATATCACTCACCAACAAAGCTGCCCTTGCCATTTTTGTACTCAAACAAACCACATTCAAATTTAATTGTCAGTGCCTTTGTCATTAATAGATAACCAGAATAAATCACTGTTGAATTGCACTCATTTTAGCAGATTTTTTTCATTTAATAATTTCCAATGCCCTTCAATAGTTATATTCCCTGTGAAATTAGATCTTTATTTTTAACGTTTGACAAGTCATTGTATATTAACCACTGAGGACTACCATTTTAGCAGATTTCCCTTAAGTGAAACCAGGTATTGAACATGTAGTCATAACGCGATTTTCGAAATATTTTTTTAACCCTTGGCCGGGCGCGTCAAGAATATTCCGTCTTCGGGCGCGTGTATCTCACAGATCATCCTCAACCGTTTTTACGGAAATACAGTTTTTTAATATATATTTTGCACTAAAATGTTCAGCGTGTGATTAGAAACCATAACAGAGGAAGTATTTGTTTGAAAGAAGTAAATAATTTTTAGAATTGACAAGTATTATAATATAAAAAAAACCGTGGACGATAATTTTTAAAATATAATTAAAAACCCAAATATCAAAAGGAATTGTTTAAATGCACAAGCCTTAATTATACATAATTCATTTCAGTTTGTGAACAATATAAAAAAAATTATCTAAATATAACTTCAATCAAAAATAAGTAGCACGAAATCACTTTTAGATAAGACTTATTGAAAATCATCAAAACATTTTAAAAATACCAGTTAAATTGTTATTTCTTTTGCAGAGGTGCATTACAATTAGGACAAAGCATGGAACTATTTTGTTAACAAATTTTGTTTTTGCAAATCTCACAACAGTAATTAGTACACCTACATTTATTTTCAGTTTTGCTTGGTTCACATCATTTTCTTTTGTTCGTTGTAGCGGAGGGACTTTTTTTATGCTGTTCTGTACTTGAGTTCAATGTATTGTCTTATGAGTCTCTATAGTCTTCAAGTTTCGTCCTTAGTTCTGTTGGTAAACGTCTACTGTTGTCACTGCGTCCTACAATATATCCTTGTACAAGTTCTTCTGAAAGCTCAAGTTTGAGCAAAATAATAGAATAATAGGTTTATATGAGTCCATTTAATAAAGAGAAACTTAATTGATGTACACATTTATGAAATACAGATTTCAAAAAAACTTACGAGATCGGGCGCGTGGATCTATCTACTTATCTAGGAGATAAAACTGATTGACAGGTGAAACACACGACTCCGTTAAACACATTGACACAACATACCTTGAGGAGGAGTTCTCTAAAGCACATAACTCGAAGCACTACACCAACATCTCTGCTAGGAGGAGTGGCAAATATTTTTCTAGAAACTGTGTATCTGAGAGATCACGCGCCCGACGGAGGGTTAAATATTCATTGATCCTCCCCATGAGAAAGAGAGAGAGAGAGAGAGAGAGAGAGAGAGAGAGAGAGAGAGAGAGAGAGAGAGAGAGAGAGAGAGAGAGAGAGAAGAGAGGAGAGAGAGGAGAGAGAGAGAGAGAGAGAGAGAGAGAGAGAGAGAGAGAGAGAGAGAGAGAGAGAGAGAGAGAGAGAGAGAGAGAGGAGAGAGAGAGAGAGAGGAGAGAGAGAGAGAGAGAGAGAGAGAAGAGAGAAGAGGAGAGAGAGAGAAGAGAGAGAGAGAGAGAGAGAGGTGGGGGAGAGTGAGAGATAGAGAGAGAGAGAGAGAGAGAGGAGAGAGAGAGAGAGAGAAGAGAGAGAGAGGAGAGAGAGAGAGAGAGAGAGAGAGAGAGAGAGAGAGAGAGTGAGAGAGAGAGAGAGTGTTGAGAGAGGAGAGAGAGAGAGAGAGAGAGGAGAGAGAGAGAGAGAGTGAGAGAGAAAGAGAGAGAGAGAGAGAGAGTGAGAGAGAGAGAGAGAGAGAGAGAGAGAGAGAGAGAGAGAGAGAGAGAGAGAGAGAGAGAGAGAGAGAGAGAGAGAGAGAGAGAGAGAGAGAGAGAGAGAGAGAGAGAGAGAGAGAGAGAGAGAGAGAGAGAGAGAGAGAGAGAGAGAGAGAGAGAGAGAGAGAGAGAGAGTGAAGAGAGAGAGAGAGAGAGAGAGAGAGAGGCTGGGGAGAGAGAGAGAGAGAGAGAGAGAGAGAGAGAGAGAGGAGAGAGAGAGAGGAGAGAGAGAGAGGAGAGAGAGAGAGAGAGAGGAGAGAGAGGAGAGAGAGAGAGAGAGGAGAGAGAGAGGAGAGAGAGAGAGTGAGAGAGAGAGAGAGAGAGAGAGAGAGAAGGGGGGGGGGTGGTAAAGTGTATTCGTCTGTGAGACGTAGGATGGTCCTTGTAGGTTTAATTGACGAATCGCTAATTCTAGCATGTAGATGGAAGGCAAATGGTAAACCAAAAGTATGTGTTTTAAAAATACAACTTAGGTATAAATGGGCATGAGTGTATTAGGAAACCTTACTCCTAATCTGAAACATTCTTGAGATCGATATTCAATCAGTACGTAGAGCCGGAGGGTCTGCTCGCTCTGATAAATCAGCTGGGACTCACGTCATTCCATCTCAACTCTCCCCCCCTCCCCATTCGAGAAATATTAGCTTTTACGTGAAACAATTTATACATAAGTCCCTTTTTTTCATCTATAATTCCCGGGTGAGATACTCTCTATTGAAAAGTACAGTATTATTTTCAATTGAATAAACCAACAAACCCTGTACAAGAACCTCAGTCGTGAATATTTTTGTTAGCCGAGTTGCTTTGAGCGAAACCATCTATTTGTGTTGTCTAATGACTACAAATTCAAAAATGTCCACCACGCAGGGCGTAAACTAAGCAGATTTGCCTAGTGAAGTTTAGTAATAGATAAATCTACATACTCTTTTAACACAGCACCACCGTGAATATTAAGTGAGAGAATAAATACAAACGGAAATAAGAAATGTTTCAGTCAATTTCAATAAACCGCCAACGGGATGTGTTTGAAATGTAAACTAACAGGTCTGCCAGACTCACACCGGAAAGAAAAACAATTACTGAAATAATACAGAATATAACATATTAATTTTATTGAGAACTATTTACTATATCTAGTACTGTAATAAATATTGAGTCAGAATCATTGTTATCTTAATCAATCAAACTTAAGTACTCCAAAAACTTATGAAGAGGGGGGGGGGGTCACCAGAACATATTTGCGTGTATCTCGTATAATAAATGTCTCTTGAAAACAATATTTGGTATTTTAGCTTCGAATGATGCGGTTTATTACATAACCGAGCATTGTTTATGTAACATGAGTAGAAGTGGTGGTTTGCTAAAGGCTGAAAACTGAAAAATGCAAATTTCTCGGTTAATATACAAGATAGAAAATAAATGTATATAACAATAATTATAGTACATTTAATTTGCTATAAGATTGATTCTGTACAATATTTTCGAATTTTCCCCCTCAACCCTCTCCCCCCCCCCCTACTAGACCCTTCCAGTCAAGACGTCGAAGGGCCCAGCCAATTCCCCTTTGATGTATGCCGACGACCTATATAAAGAACCGGCCAGCCACGAGCAAGTCAGTTTTTCTTCTCAAGTGCTCATATGTGCGTTCGGTGCGACTTAGTGCAGTGCAGTAAAGTGTTTTTATAAGAAGAACAGTGTTGTGCCGTGACTGTAAGTAACAGTTTAGTTAACCTGTTTAAGACAGTGCAGTGCCGCGAAGTAAAGGACAGTGCAGTGCCGTCTTTCTGTGCGTTCTTTCCGAATTTTAGTGACCGTGAGTGAGCTATTGGTCTATGTAATCTGAAGAACAGTGACGCTATCAGTGTATACTGTGAGTAGTAATTAAGAATAATTACCAAGTGTATTGTGCATTGTGAAATAAATTGTGCAGTGATAAAAACTGTGAAACTTGTGAGTATTTAATTTTGCAATTCAAAAGAACTCTTATTAACAACGTTTATTACTGGTTTTGTAATAAAACGTAACAATATATATATATATAGATATATATATATATATATATATATATATATATATATATATATATATGCATTTTTGAAGGGACCTCATTTTCGTCATCTCCTAGGTAGGATCGATGGACATTTGGAGAAAATGTCGAAAATCGCGTCATGAGTACGACCTCAATAGGCTAAAATGTCTTCCAATGTTGATCGATTCAACCTAGTAGATGACGAAAATAAGACACGTTCAAATTTGAAATGTACATATGCCCATCAAATGCTGTTAGACATGACGAGAGGTAAATATACTTTCTAAGCTTCTTTTCTAATGCCCTATCAATAATCCTCTTTAGGATCGAATACAGTGTAATCAGTTAGCAGACATATATTTGTATATATGTGATTATATACACAGATTTGCTCACACTCATCCACCATTCGTTCTTCTGACTCGTTTGTCAACTGTAATTACAATATGGCTTAGTCGGTAACAGAGCTTTAAGCGGCCATTCAAATTGCACTTATGTCTACTTCAGTTCTACACTAAGAATTAATTCAGATTAATTTCTGATAGACTTCTGTAATTGTAAACAATGTATCCGCCATCTATTTCACGTCCTAATATATAAACTACTTTACAAACTACACTTCTTTCCAACGATATACGACACAAACTGACTTTATCGTAATGAAGCTGTGTTTGCTGAAGATAAACCAACAGATCAAAGCTATTCATACCGAGGTCTAAAGAGTACAGAATCAAGATAGTTCATACAAGAGACGGCAACAGTGATAGGGATTTCAGTGTCAACAAAGGGATAAAATCTTACACCCTTGCTTTGAGAAACTTAATTATAATTATGCTCCCTTCGGGACTAACAGCAATTCAGCTCTTTCGTTCTTGGCAAAGGAGGAAATACTAAATTGAGATTGAACCAGAATGCACTGAATATTTCCAATGTTCTCTTAAAAGTTTTAGAGTTAAAAGATGACCTTATTTTTTTCCGTAATGTAAATATGAACAACTTATGACATCGCTTTCATTGGCATAGGAATAGACATCTGTAGATTTGAACACACGCAAAAGTCTACTTAATAAGTCCATTTACATAATAAGCCGTTTCTAATTTCTCATTCTACAGCGCTACAGTTCTGTTTGCCACACGTATTTCACTCTGATAAAAAATCCCAAACATGCAACAAAAATGTTCTTGACGCTGGAAGCCATGCATAGTTTGTGCCAATGAATGAACGTCAAATAAAGTTGTAAGACTTCAGAATAACAATGAGCTTGAAATCTGAAATTAACTTTAGTACTCTCTCTTGTTCATAATTTTGCTCGAGATAAGGCGGCCTCCATCCATGACCGTTCAGTGTTGTAGGCACTGAAAAAGAATCACCTATTCAAAAAATCCCTACATGTCATTTTACTGATTATCTATTAATATTATTTTGATGATGGCAAATTTCCATTAGATGTACGTTCTCCAGCCATTGGCAGGGAGATCAGGAATTTACGTAACACTCATTACTTGATTTTCGAAGAATTTAATGAAATGTGTACCCAAGATATTACGAAAACTATAAATACATTTTTATGTTAACGGTATAGCAACTAGGTTCTGCAAATTTTGTTTGATCTATACAAAACTCGATATTTAAGTGTCTTGTTATTCATATTTTAACGTTTTGTTTTTATGTATTTGAACCTTCGTTCATATTGCCCATTATAAAACCAATCCTATTGCAAATTGAATGATCTATAAGTGTTGTTCTATACATATTTTCTGGATCATGAATATTAACCGAGATATTTGGATTTTATAGGTTTTGGCTTTCAGTAAACTCCCACTCCTACTCATGTTATATTATTAATAAACTGTTATATCATGAACCATTTCATTCCAAGGTTAAATACCAAATATTGTTTTCATTGAACTTTTACTTTGTGAGATACATACAAATACGTCTGTTGACCCCCCCCCCCTTCTTTTGTTCTTGGATTAATAAAAATTTGAGTGATTGAGATAAAAATTATTCTGATTCATTGTAAATTATAAATAAAATTAATATGTTATATTCAAATATATTTCAGTAATTTTTTTTAATTTCTGTAAAATATTTCTAACTGTTAAGTTCTCAGAGGTTGGGTGACCTGTTTGTTCACAATTCAGACGCTTTCCGTTGGGAGATTATTAAAATTAACTGAAAGATTTCTTATTACCGTTTGTATTTATTCACTTAATAATCACGGTGGTGTGTTTGTTACCAGTATGTAGATTTATCTATTGTAAAATTTCACGTCGGAAATCTGCTTAGTTTACGCAGCCCCTGCGTGACTTACTTTTATACATTTTTGTGTATGCCAAATGTTAAGTGATTGAGATAAAACTGATTCTGAATCATTACAAACTACAGAACTAGCTTTAGTAAATTGTATTCAATAAAATTAAGAAGTTATATTTAGATATATTTCATTAATTGTTTGTCTTTCCGGTCTATCTATCTATTCAGCGCTTCGCGTTTGGCTGACCTGTTTGTTTACAATTCAGCCGCTTTCCCTTGTAGAGATTATTAACCTATATTGTAAATTGACTGAAAGATTTCTCATTAACGTTTGTATTTATTCACTTAACATTCGCAGTAGTGCTACATGCATGTACATTTATCTATTGTAAACCTTCGTGGGAAATCTGCTTAGTTTACGCAGCCCCTGCGTGACAGACTTTTTACTTTGAGGATCTCATTCACTGAATATATTATTTCCAGCTTTCATTTTAATTCCTATTTACGTAGGTTGGGGGTGAACTAGAGAATAGATGATGGTATGAGACCACCACCTCATATTCCAAAGCAAACAAAATCATCTTAGTTAAGGAAATGGGCAAAAAACTTTCCTCAATTCATTGAAAAATCATTTAAGCTGTCACTTTGCTTGCTTGTTGTTCTTAATGAAATGTGTTGTTGACCGGAAAAGTCTATTATGAGGTTGTATGACGTCCGGAGAGTGAAATGAGTCAACTCATTTCATGGAACTGTTATTAAAACAAGCAAGAAATTGCTTCCCCTGTTATCCTTAAGGGGTATTGTGCTTTCAATATTCTAATTAGTCATTTCTTTGGTTTTATGAATTTACCTTCAGCCATTATTCATTCGTTTTAAAATTGTTTTGAAAAATCAAAATATATCCGTTATTACGCCTTGGATTGAAAAATTGTATAAATTCAATCTTATTGCAAATATAATGTTCTATAGAGGTAATTCAAATAAAGGGTTAGAACCGCCAATATAAATGATACTATTGTCATACTTCTCGGTGGAGACCGTCGTCACTGGCTGATGGTTGAGTACCGCTGGCAAGCGCTTTCGATACGATGGCATCATCTTCAAGCCTGTTAATAGTTGTACTGAGTTGGTAAACCTCAACACTAGTTAAAACGCACCTCGTTTGACAGATCTGAATGGTAAGTAAACAGATCTAATAAAACGTAAACAACTCACCACACATAACAATTTACCTGAACACTAACACAACCCGTTGACAGATCTGAGTGGTAAGTAAACAGATCTGGGCTAAACGTAAACATCAAATACGGTGAACAGAGCATAAAACCCACTGACTGACGGACAACCAACTCAGTACAACTATTAACAGGCTTGAAGATGATGCCATCGCATCGAAAGCGCTTGCCAGCGGTACTCAACCATCAGCCAGTGACGACGGTCTCCACCGAGAGGTATGGCAATTCTATAGAGGTTGTTATGCACATGTTTTCTCTATATTGAATTTTAACCTAGATATTCCCATATTTTAGTTTTCGGCAAATCAGTAAACCCCCACTCCTACTCATTTCATATTTACAATAAGCTGGTATGCTATGAACCACTTCGTTCCAAGGTTAAATACCAAAATGGATTTCATTGAACTTTTATTTCGTGAGATACATGTAAATACGTTATGTGATTTTCTTCCGTCCATACTTACTTTAACCTTTTCAGTCAACACTACAAATCATAATTGTTATTGGCAGAAATTGGACCTGGAATAGTAGGGGTTTAAAGGGGGGGGGGTCAAAAATTCAAAATATCACCGTTATTATTATGTGTCGGATCGTAAAATGTTACAGATAAAATATTGGTAAACTAATGATGCTCTACAATTGTTGTTCTATGCATTATTTAGTAACGCAAGTATTAAAAGAGTTATTCGTACTTTCTTGTATACTGTATTCAGTAACCCCCCCCAGCCCTTCTACTCTTCCGTTATTTACATATAAATAGAGAATATGTGATGAGATAAGATCAAATGTGTGTTATACAGCTGGTGGGGAATCTGCTTAGTTTAAGCAGCCCCTGCGTGACGAACATTTTTTTTTTTTTTATGATTACCTTTCCTTCTCTTAAGCTGTTCACTGTATGCAGTACGTAAATTTACATGTTCACTAGTATCCAGGAGCTGTAGATATTGGAAATAAGGCATTCCCCCAGCAGCTATTCATCCCTAAATGATTCACTACGGACGGGGGAGATTTGTTGACTCGAGTCCAGCGGACTGGGAAACGGCCACTGCCCAATCCATATTCCTAATGGTTTTCCTCGAGTGGGATCCCAACTGCATCCAGTCACTCATGAATCATGTGATACCTAAGTATACATCATCTGCCTGCAAATGAGGCCAAATTATTTATTAGCAATACCGCCCATGAGATTTGCATTCAACGCTACAAATTTTCCACGACATTGCCATATACATGAGTCCGAAGGTTTACGGGGTGGGTCATGAAATAAAGTCAGTTCTAGGCAGCGGTGGTTTTATAACCTGTTGGAGAAACTCCTGAGTGTCCCAGTTTACTGTTACCAAAACAAATTTTTAGTACTCACTATATTCTAAACTCAATTTATTGTTTTGTTTTCTCGACAAAACCAATAGTATCCCCAAATCCTAGAAAATAGGAAATAGTATATTTTAGTGAAGGTACTTAACATTACGCAAACGACAAAAATATTCTAATTCTGTTCCGCCTTTCTCTTGTTCTTCTATTGCCGATCTAATGGTTTAACAAAAGGAATAGTAGAACAGATTAACCCTCCGTCGGGCGCACCTCTGGACGAAACAAAATCGGGCGCACCCGGCCTGAGAGGCCGCTCACATATTTTAAACCCCCACTACCCAACTAATTAATTTTAATTTAAAACGCTGGTAGGACAGACTTCGCTAGGATCTTTGGAAACCAAATATAATATTTATAACGTAAAATATTGTTTTTATTAGAATAGAATGAAGCTTATACTAAAACAAGTAAAATTGATCAGGCGCATTCGGCCTGAGAGGCCAGAGTTAGACTAGCACTTATTTCTCAAGATATCGACGAACTTCCATATAGAATAGCATTAATCTTAGTAAAAGGGACGATTGCAATAGATATATCTTGAAAAAAAAATCATCTTCGAAATTAAGGTGCAATTGGGCGCAGTCGGCCTCACAAGCCACCTAGGGACCAGTCGGTCTGGATGAAGGATGGCAATAGACTAAAGTAGGGGATTCTAAGCATGAACACAAATCAGGAAATTACTGGGAATGGCCCCTCACAGGGGAAACAGAATGAGGCGTGGTATCAAAAAGTATGTTTTCCTGGCCTCTCAGGCTAGCTGCGCCCGACGGAGGGTTAAATTATACTATGAAAAATAACGTTACATCACTGACGGACCTTATTTTCGTCATCAGGGGAGTTTAGTGAGGGGGATTTTGAAAATTCGAAATATCTACGTTATTATGAGTCTGATCGAAAAATTGTATAGAATCTATTTTATTGAACATTTAATTTTCTATAAATATCGTTATATACATTTGTTCTCTAACTTTCATATTAACTGAGATATTTGCATTCTTTAGTTTTCAGCCTTCAGTAACCCCCCACTCCTACTCACATAAACAAGACTCTGTTATATAATGAGACGCTTTATTTGAAGCCTAAATATATAATATTGTTCTCATTGAACTTTTACTTTTTATGATAAATGCGCGAGTTCGGTGCCTATTTACAATAAAATAAATAATATAAATGCAAATACCCACGATGGAAATCTGCTTAGTTAACGCAGCCCCTGCGTGACGGACTTTTTTAATTATCAGATTTCCCATTAAGGAGATAAGCTATTGATGTACTCATGACGTGAGTTTCGAAAAATTTCATTTTCCTTACCACAAAAAGTGTAGATTTCTAGAAGTGAGGAAGAGGAAAAGATGAGGGCCCTATACGTGATAAAAGTAAGATGTTTATAAGTCAATATGAGGAAATTTTATTCAGATTGAGGTGTTAAAAGCTAAAGGTTAGGGGTAGGTGTATAGATGTGGGCACGTACTGGAGGGGGAGCCCGGCCATTATGTGCAAATCCCCCAGGAGAAGGCCTCCCCACCACTGCCGTTGACAGCAGCTCTTTATAGGCTTTCTACTGCACATCTGCATCTGTCCCATCTCACAAACTCCTTTCAATATATTCCCCCACTATATACATCTGTCACATATCAAATCTTCGCATTCGAATTAACCCTAACCCTGACAATAGTCTAGACAGATTCAGAGCAGCATCTCTCTCCTAGGCTTGTCTCAAGGGGGAGAGTTGACATCTATTCATCACTCATTCAATTTTCCAGTTTAATTGACTTAAATCCGAAAGGGAAACACCTGAGGTTATACTAATGGCATCATATTCTAAAAAGTTCGTCACGCAGGGGCTGCGTTAACTAAGCAGATTTCCCACGTGCCTCACGTATTTGCATTTACCTCAAAACGTAAACGTCCAATGAGAACAATATTTTGTATTTAGGCTTCAAATAATGTGTTTCATAATACAACACCTTATTTTATATATGCCATGAGTAGGAGTGGGGATTATCTAAAGTCCTAAAACTAAAAAATGCAAATATCTCCGATAATAACCAAAATTTGATATTTGTCTTGATATCGAATTTGGTAACTATAAAACAAACATTGCGACGGCTAGAACGTTAACAGACAAATATATAGAAAGTTTTTCTTTGGACGGTCCTCATTTTCGTCATCTCTTGGATGGGAAGCAATTTTTCGAAAATCGCGTCATGAATACGACCTCAATAGGTAATTCTTCTTTAGGGAAATCTGCTAAATTGGAGTTGGGAGTAACTCAAGGCATAATACAAAAAAAATGCATATATCTCACTGAACATTTGGCATGCGAAAAAAGTCCGTCACGCAGGGGCTGCGTAAACGAAGCAGATTTCCCTCGTGAAGTTTAACAGTAGATAAATCTACATACACTGGTGTCAACCGTGAATATTAAGTGAATAAATACAAGCGGAAATAAGAAATATTTCCCCTCCCAACGGGACACGTCTGAATCAAACCGGTCAGCTAACCTCTCACCGGAAAGAAAAACAATTACTGAAATATATCAGAATATAACATATAATTTTATTGAAAACTATTTACCATATCTATTACTGTTATTTATAATGAATCAGAATAATTTCTATCTCAATCAATCAAATTTTAGTAGTCCAAGAACTAAAGACGAGGGGGGGGGTCACTACAATATATGTGTGCGTATCTCTTGAAAACAATATTTGGTATTTAAGCTTTGAATATTGTGGTTTATTATATAATAGAGTAGAAGTGGGGGTTTGCTGAAGGTTATAAATATACGGAGATATTTCGAATTTTCGAAAATCCTCCCCCTCCTAAATACTCCCTCCCCTTGTCCGATTTCACCCGTTAACGAACTTGATCTTTCTTTTTACAAAAAACGGCAAAATGTCGAGTTTGGTAACGATTAAACAATATTTGCGACCGCTAGAGCGGTAAGAGAAATACGAGTATATATACAGTTTTGAACGGACCTCATTTTCGTCATCTCCTAGGTAGATCGAAATTCCGAAAATCGCTTCATGAGTAAGTCCTCAATAGGTGATTTCCTTTAAGTGAAATCTGCTAAAATGTATAAATCAACATTTACTGAAAGTTAAATTTGAATAAAGATTGGTTCTATAATGGACAATATGAACAAAGATACAAATACATAAGTATAAAACATTGAAATATGGACATCGGAAAGGCGCTTAAATATCGTGTTTCTCAAAGATGAAACAAAACTTGCAGCAGCAAGCTGCTAGAGCATTATCAGAAAGATATATGGACAGTTCAAAGGGACCTCATTTCTGGAAAGGAAGACCATTTTTCGAAAATGACGTTATGAGTACGACCTCAATAGGTGATTTCTCTTAAGGGAAATCTGTTAAATTTATTTATCATGGTAAAATGTCTTGTGTGTAAATGGAACTGGGTTGTTGGTTAGCCAGTAACAGGTGGTACCGGGCGGATTGAGTGATTTAAGGATCGTCCATCTCAGCCTTATATATACTGGAGAGTGGGGACAATAGCCCACCAATGGTGGTCTGCATCACCAATTCATCACTCTCTCTCAACTACATTCTTTGTTGCATACAGCTTTACACAGAATAAAATAGAAAAAAAATTGTGTTATTTGCTAAATTATTGTTGTTTACATATATAAAGAAATCATTGGCACATAAATAACATCATAACGGCAAGTAGCCTAGAATTACATTATTTCATGGTTAATTGACAAGCAAAATGTCTATATCATTATATTCATTCAAGGTAATAGCTGAATTAATTTATTACTAATGATATTCACATTTAATGTAACATACCTACTATATTACTTATTATAATATATACCCATGACTCATTACCTATTGGAATTGTTGGTTATTATATAATGATTTTTTTAGCTGATTTACTTTAAGGGAAATCAGTTATTGAAGTCGTACTCATGACCCGATGTTTGAAAAATGTCTTCCAATGTCCATCGATCCTACACAGAAGATGGCGAAAATAAAATCCGTTCTAAACAAATATATATACATTTTTTTGGATTCATTCAAAAATACTAGTTTCAAAGATTATTTGTTGCACAAGGAGGAACGGATTCTGGAATAAAAAAAAATATTTAAAACGAAATTAAATAACGCAAAAGTAGTCTTGAATGAATCCAGAAAAATGTTCAAAAAACATCAACATTTTTGTTTGAATGGTTTTGTGTAACGTCGTTTTAATATATATATTTTTCAGGATTCATTCCTCTTCCAATAGACTTTTTTCAAGATAATTTTGTTGTTACGACTTTTATTTAGCATTTTTGAATAAAACGTACCGTTTCTGAAATAAATATTTGTGTATTTTACGGCTAAAGGATGCCTTTATTTAATTAAAAAATTCACGGATTTAAACTCCTTTTAGAATTTGATTTTTTACAAGAGTCCGCCATAAAAAGTAGGGCATTCCGTAGGAAATTCCAAAGTTATGGTCGCTGGAGAAGTACTGGAGAAGGTTACGAGGTTGAATATGGACTGAAAGGATTCTTCAGGGGTCACAATTATGGCACACCAAGTCTCAGCCTTTTATTAACACAATTGACGATTTTAAGGGGGGTGGCACGGGAAGTTGGGACACCCTGTATATATATATATATATATAAATATATACACACACACACACACACACACACACACACGCACACGCACACGCGCACGCGCACGCACGCACGCACGCACGCACGCACGCACACCCACACACACACACACACACACACACACACACACACACGCGCACACACACACTACAATAGCTAGACAGTTAATTGTGTTAACGTTTTTCCTGTGAAATGTTGGTATAATTGGAATTATTTCAACTCTCATTGACTATTACGTATATAACATTATGTATATCACTTTTTTTCACATGATATGCTTGAAATGGTTTTTGTCAGGACATATATAGATTACAGATATTAAATATCATCTTTAATCTTAATTCAATACAGTAAACCCCCACTTCTACTAATTTCATATTAACAATAAGCTGTTATCATTATATCATGAAAGGTTTTTTTTTCTAAGCTCAAATATAAAACTGTTTTCATTGTACTCATTCATTAAAATATTACATTCTAGAGTAGATAGTTTCATTTTATCATTCCCGTACGCGATATTGAACCGGCTCATGCAAAGGTAACGATTATATTTGCTAATCCTACTGAAATCGGGAATGGGAGAGTAAGAAACCTGAAAATCCGTAATTTTTCAAGTATTATGACTCGGATTGAAATAAATATTGTATATAAACATTCTTGTTTTATATTATTTCTTCTCATCTTGTATTTTTTTTTTATGTACTTCCTTTTACTAACTTAAAGTAGTATTATAGTCTCGACAATTTTCGTTTTTCTGATTTCAAGGAAATTATCTCTTTAGACCTTCTCTGAACCCATTAACATAATTAACTGATTAAAATCGTCTTGGTTGGATGGGGTGGATATAAAAACTTACTACTTTCTTCTAACAAATGAAGTCATTTTAAATGAAGTGCCAAATAACATTTGGTTTATTGAATTTAATAGGACTGCAATTTTAAAAACGATACAAAAAAAACGCACTTTTTTTAAAAAATATTGTTACTTTTTATTACAAAATCAGTAATAAACGTTATTAATAAGAGTTCTTTTGGATTGCAAAATTAAACACGCACAAGTTTCACAGTTTTTATCACTGCACAATTTATTAACAATGCACAATAACTTGATTAATTATTCTTAATTACTAATCACAATATGCACTGATAGCGTCACTGTTCTTGTTATTACACAGTCAAATAATTCACTCAGGGTCACTTTACTTCACGGGGCTTTACTTCACGAAGTTAACGGCACTGCACTGTCTTAACCCTCCCAATACCACGGGTCCGGACAATCACAGACTACCACGGGGGTCCTTGCGGGACCCCACTCTTTTTTACAATGTTTTTCATATAAAAACATAATTTATTTGGGTTTATTAGTTAGGAATGTGAAAATGACTACAATTAATACATACCTAATACAATTTTATTGACTGTATGATATTTATTTATTAAAAGAAGTTATTGATTGTAAAAAAATTATTGATTAGGAAACAAAATCCTTCGTTTATTGCCTTGGTTCACTGATTTGACTCAATGGAGTCATCATTTTACGTATTTAGTTAGCACAGTTGCCGTTTTAAGAATCAATTAGCTTCCCGTTTTTCATCAAAACACGAGAAAAGAGAGTAAAAATAGGAACCTTGTGTTTTATTCTCTTTCCTCGAATTTGGTGACTTAACACTTTTAATTTCTTTTAATCAATAATTTTTTTACAATCAATGAATTCTTTTAATAAATAAATTTCATACAATCAATAAAATTGTAATAGATATGTATTAAAAAAGTTATACGTGTAGTACCATGGGGTCTCGCAACGACCCCAAACCAAGTTTTTTTTAGAAATAAATAAATTATTAATGGTTTATCTAATAGAATCTATAAAAACTATTAAAACGATCTGATAAAAAAACATTTCAAAGGAAAAAACACAAAGTAACAATTCGATTGGTCAAGTTTTTCATAAAGTTCTCGTGAAAATTCGGAGAGCTGGGGTCCTCGGAGGACCCCATGGTACTGGGAGGGTTAAACACGGCACTAAACTGTTACTTACAGTCACGGCACAACACTGTTCTTCACATAGAAACACATTACCGCACTGCACTAAGTCGCACTGTAGCACTAAACGCAAATGATGTCAGCTGAGAGCAAACTGAAACTCTCGGCCGATTTGCATATGCTTATATAGAAGGGCGGCAACATCAAAGGGCGCGGTCTCGAAGGTACTGGACTCTTTAGTCTAGAACCTACAGGCGCCAGCAGTCCCTCGGTCGGCTCCCTTTCATCTCCCTCGTACATCCCAAATACGCCACTCTCTCTGCTAATCCTTCATGTATTTAATTTTCGCAACAAATGTTTACTTGGAATAATTACATGCTCATGTATACAAAACAATTATTGCAATTAAAACATGTACTAAGGTAAACGTACCAAAAAAAAGCTATATTACAATATCACATTACCAAATGCATTTAAATGCAGACTTTAATATTCTTAATGAAATAAAATAATATTAGAATAACCTAGCCCCTTTCCAATCCCTTCCATTCATAATGCCGATTGCTTTTATCAAGAGTATTGAGCTTACACGCATGTAGCTAGTTACTATTTAAGAGAAACGTATGACAGTTAGTATATTTATCTGTTTTTATTGAGTCCGCTAGGAATTAATGGTTGCAATATACCCACCACTCTTTCCCTTCAGCCCTGTAATTGACCTGGATTATCTGTCGAGATACAATTATGCCGAATGGTGATTTAAGAAGAGGAGAAGAAATACCCACCCTTAACGACCTACATTACCCTAGTGGAAAGGCTTAAGGAATTAGACAGAGTTAAGTCATCCAAATATCTCGAGGCTTTATAAGGAAGAAATCTTTGTATAAAATCAGTCCAAATCTTCAGGGAGATTAGCTGGTATTAAGTAGGGCGAGCCTTCCTCTGCATTGGCAACCTACCCCAATTGTTCCGCCACTAGGGAGAAGGTGTTGTACTTAAAGTAATGGCCTCTACTATCTGGTCTTGGGAATTTAAACTACCTTCGTCTCCTTTCAGTCTTCTCATTCTAATTTTCGGTAATCACTTCCCTTGATTACTATTATACTACCTTCCGACAAAAGTCCTTGGGGAAACCTTTATTTATAAATGTAAGGAGATTACTCTATTCCGTATAACAGATTAGTCCTGTTCAATTGTTTACTGTAAATAATCTCCAAGTATATGTATACTGTTCTGTATTTGCTCCATGGACTTGTGAAGCTGTCATCATGCAAACTGTAAAACTATTAGGTTGTATGTATATATATAATTGATACAGAGAGTTAGAGTATTTTCTAGAAAAAAAATGTTAAATTGCATTTTAGCTGATTTCCCTTAAGGTCCATCCTATAAACTTTCCTCAAATGTCCATCGATCCTACCCAAGAGATGACGAAAATGAGGTCCGTTCAAATTTATATATATATATATATATATATATATATATATATATATATATATATATACTAGATAACCCGGCAAACGTTGTTTTTGCCTTATAAATTATTTCTAGTTTCTAGATAAATTCTAGTGTAGACAAAAAGTAACTTACTTATTATAAGTGAGTAAGTATGTGGTATATGCGTGAAATAGTCATGGAGCGCTATGAACGATAAGGGAATATAAAAATAACAAACGCCAAACAATATTATTTTTAAGTTATTATAGTTTATTTCTTAAAATGACATATCACATATTAATTACGACAGTAACACTAACAAACAACATCAATCTTTTAATGCTATAGCATGACCAATATTTTTTGTAAGGCTATCTTTAGCGAGCACAAACAAACTGGATGGTTTACCCACTCGAGAGCATGCTACGTACAATTGCCCGTGTGAAAAACATGGTGTACTCAAATCTAAGCCACTACTCTTATTTGCCATAAGCTAAGGGAAATTTTAATCGAAGTACAGTTAAAACACTATAATTGATCAGTAATCGTGCGGGATGATAATGATTAAATTACTAAAATGTCTATAAAAAAAATAGGGGTTGGTGATGAAAAAGTAAAAATTTAGGGTTGTATGTATTTTTTAATGCCACTTTATAAAAAAAAATAAAAACCAAAAATGTCGTCCAAAAATTAAAAAAAAATGTTAAGGGTGAACAACCCTTATCAATTAGGGGTATGAAAAATAGTTATTAGCCGATTCTCAGACCTACTGAATGCGCATATAAAATTTGGTAAAAATCGGTAAAGCCGTTTCGGAGGAGTACGGTAACTAACATTGTGACATGGAAATTTTATATATAAGAGCTATAAAAAAATAGGGGTTGGTGATAAAAAAGTAAAAATTTAGGGTTGTATGTATTTTTTAATGCCACATTAAAAAAATATAAAAACAAAAAATTTCGTCTAAAATTTAAAAAAAAAAAAATATTAAGGGTGAACAACCATTATCAATTAGGGGTCTAAAAATAGATACTAGCCGATCCTCAGACCTACTGAATACGCATATAAAATTTGGTAAAAATTGGTGAAGCCGTTTCGGAGGAGTACGGTAACTAACATTGTGACATGGAAATTTTATATATTAGATTTATTTGTTAACGCTCTAGCGGTCGCAATTTTTG